>CM073003.1:53564497-54764497 GCA_037038555.1 Rhynchonycteris naso
GCAATCCTCAATTTGCAATCTGCTGCCCTGAAGGCAAGCAGCCTTTCCTGGACTATACATGTGATGTTGCCCCAATAAAAAAAAAAAAAAAAAAAACGTTCGTTTACCCAACATAGGGTTTCACACAGGCCCTAAGAAAGTGTATCACATTTTTATTTGTCCTATTTGTGGAGAGAAAAGGGTGATAAACTATTCAGCAGGGATACTTGCCAGGAGCAAAAATCCAACAAAATGGATGCGTGGAAAATGGGAATGAGTTGGAAAGAAAGAGCACTTAATTGCTCATGAGAAATAGTAAGAGGACAAAAGAATAACAACAACAAAAAAAAAATTAAGGAAAACTTTTAAAAAATAGCTTCTATCATAGAGGAGAGTCTTTTGAAAAGAACTGCTCAGCCTTATGAAAACATGACTATTAACCAGGTATTACAAATTGAATACTAAAGTATTGTTAAGTTAAAATTTAACTAAGCAGTGATTGAATAATTAGTCTCTATCTAGGTTATTCAATTAAAAAGGTTGAATTATGTTGTAACATTTTTATGGATATAGATTTGCTCTAGTTTTTGTAGAAAAAAAAATTGATTCCTTTGTTATGCATTTTGTTTTCCCTTTCCTAGATAAAGCCTAAATCAGTAAGTAATACTTTAACTTTAGAACAGTGGTTCTCCTCATGGGAGACTGCCCCCAGGGGACATTTGGCAATGTCTGGAGACAGTTTTTGTTGTTATATGGGGGGGGGTGGTGTTATTAGGATCAGTAAGTAGAAGTCAGGGATTTTTTAAACATTCTACAATGCACAGGACTGTCTCCCACAAAAAGAAAGTATTGCCTGATCCAAAATGTCAATAGTCTCAAGGTTGAGAAATTGCTTTTGAGGAACATACAATTCATCTGAGGAGCTTATAAAAATACAAGCTCTTGCGCACTGCCTCCAGCAGTTCTGTTCTCTAGGGCAGAGAGGTAATTCAGAAAGCAACGCCCGTTGGTTTCCTCGGGTTACCTTTCCCCTACACGCCTCCTTTGGGTTACATTTTAGACATGCCAGGCTAATTCATTACTCAGATACTTCAATTAAAGTCAAGTCGATACCACTTGTGAGCATTACCTAACTTACAAGAATGGTATCTAAGAGGAATTGCTCATTCTCATCGGGCCAGTCATGCAACTACAAATTCTAGTTGAATATCTTGAATTATATCCACAAATCCCAGGATCATCACCCGGGAATCTGTTAGACTCTCAAGCCCCTACCCATTCCTACAGGCTCACATTCTGCATTTTAGTATGATCTCTTTTATGAAGCTTTAAATGAAATAATTATTTTCTAGTTTTGTGTAACAAATTATTACAAACTTAGTAGTTTAAAATGCCCACTATTATCTCACAGTTCTGTGGTCTTGACTGGATTTTCTACTCAGGGTATCATGAAATTGAAACCAAGGTGTCAAACCAGCTTATCTGGGGAATTCAGGATAAAAATCCATTCCCAAGCTCATTCTTCTTGTTGGCAGAGTTCAGTTCCTCATGGTTGTTGGACTGTGGTCCCTGTTCCTTGAAGGCTATCAGCAGAGGATCCGGAAGGACATTGAAGGATTCTACCTGCCGCACAGAGCCACTGAAGTGATGAGCCTCAAGTGAAGGGGCTATCTCTGTGGCATCAGAAAATTAGGTAGGTGAGGAGGTGTGCTGGTAAATGCCTACATCTGTTGTAGAGCAGTGGTTCTTAACCTGGATCCTATTGAACCCTAGGGGTTCCTTGAGTAGGTCTCAGGGGTTCAGAGAAGCCTCTGCCGCGGAGGTCAGAATAAAGTAATACCGTAATTTGTTGTGAGTTCATGCACTTTGTTGGTTTTGTTCTTTGAGCAAGGGGATGTTCATGCACGGCTCATTTTGTGCACCAGTAAAAAAAATATACCTATGTCTTGAATTTGGAAAAAAAATCATATTTTATTTATCACTAAAGAAGTGTTCGGTGAATGCGCATATGAAACCGGTGGGTTTGGTACCTCAAAAAAGGTTAAGAACCACTGCTGTAGAGGAAGGCTGTGGAGGGTGCCTATAACCCACTATTTTATTTGTCAAGTTCGTGTTTAATTTGTGAAAAGTGAAAGTGAAAAATTCAGTTTCAAAGTTTAAAAGGAAGGGGATAGTTTTGAAACAGTTGCTAAAGGCAATGGGAAAAAGTTTAACAGGAAAAAAAATGGAAGAAATTTTGCTGGAAGGTGATGAGTTACGAGCAGGAGGTTTCCTGACACGTCGGAAGAGGGCCAAGAAGCAGCTTCTGACTCAGAAGGATGCCTGGAAATGAGCCTTCTCTAAAGGGAGCCAGGTTACCCCAAGCTCAGGAAAATCCCCAGAAACTTCTTGTTTCCTTTTACTGTAAAATAAATACAAAGGAAAGAGGATTGCACATCCTTTGAGCTTCATGATTTTAAATAGGGGCATAATAGCACTGAACTAATTTTTTCAGTGATTTATAACAACAGTTTCATCACATGCCAGGGGGCTATCAGGCAAATGCTGCGGTTGCCTGACAATAGGGAAGGCTCTCTTTTGAGTGATTCATGGTAATGATGTTCAAACAATATAGAATGGAATGGAGGGAAAATGATATTATCTTTCCTCCCACTTTATTACAGATGAGAGATTGTGAAGTATGAGATTGACAAAATCAATAGCTGATACCTCATTTGTCACATGTGTCCCAGGTTCAATGGCCCTGCTTTTTGCCCTTTAAACCTTTCACCCTGGTACATGTGACCTCACAGCCAAGAGAGAGGGAAGACTTTATGTCTTGCTCTTGTCACCCGCCTTAAGGTCAGGGACCCACATTAATGGTCTGCTGTTTCACTTTGGATTTAAGTCGATGTTCTGCTTTTGTTTACTGCATAATAATTTTAGAAAATTAAAAAAAATTCTGTGCTTGAGTTTTAGTTTTAAAAAAAAAGTGGATTTAAAGAATGCAAGTTTATTATGGTTTTATACACAATAATTTCCTTTTTCCCTGGGCTCATATTTCTGCCAAGATACACTTAAAGTAGTTTTAAGACACTTTACATTATGTCTTATAGAAAAAGCTATCATTTGAGAGTTAATCTGTAAGGAATAGCAAAACAAAGATTCTACATGTCTGTTTCCCTTAAGATATATTCATGAATGTATTTACAATTAAAAAATACATAAAGCCATAAATTGTGCCTTTCAAGTCACATTAAACAGGTAAAGTCACTTTTCATAAGAAGAATCTTACTGTTTTTGCTGCTTTGCCTTAAATCCATTTTTTTAAATTTTGCTTAAGTTGGCTTGAGATTATATATATAAAGCATAATGAAATGGATATCTTTAAGATCTAGCCTAAGTTTCCACAGTTGTTTAGATGTGATCCCAAAAAACACATTATTTTAAAGAAAACTAAAGCTGATATTGACAAATGCAAATGAGATGATGCTTACTACTCTCAATAACATGTTCAACATATGTTAGGCATTCTGGTAAGCCCTCATTTAATTTTCTCAATTTGACAAGCCAGTCATTATTATCCCCATTTCCTAAAGGAAGAAACCGAGCCTCAAAAATGATGGACTGCCTTTGCCTAGTCTAGTGGAAGATTTGGAATTTGGATCAATTTTTCATCCCTAAAGAAAAGACACATTGGACTCTGGCCAGTTAGCTCAGTAAGTTAGAGCGCTGTCCTGAAACAACAAAGTTGAGGGTTTGATCCCAGGTCAAGAAACATAGGGGAAGGGGCCAGTAAAAGCACAACAAAGTGGAATGACAGATGAATGCTTTTCTCTCTGTTTCTCTCCTCCCCTCTTCCTCTTTCTGGCTCTCTAAAAGCAGCCAATAAAATAAAAAATAATAAATAAATAAAAGAAAAGTCATATTGTGTCACTTCGTACAAAAGCCTTCAGTGGATTCCTCTCTCCCTCAATAACATCCTATAATAATGTCCTACAAGGCAGGTCCTGACCTAGCTCTTATCTTTCTATCACTTACTCTCTCGACTCACTCAGTTCCAGGCACTCTCAAGCAACTGCCTGAATTTCAGGTTTTGAATCACTCATCTCTCGCCCTGATTTCTCTTCCCACAAATATCAGCATGACTCACTTATTTACCTCTTTCATATGTGTACTAAAGTGTCATCTTACCAGACAGGCCTTTAATCATTCTTCCCTTACTTTGCTTTTTATTTCCTTTGTGTTTATTTATGTATTTGTTTATTTGTTTGTTGTCTGTATGTCCCTTCTTTCTCTATGCATGAGAATAGGACTTTGTTTTGCTCAATGCTATGTCTCTTGTGCTCAGAACAAAGGCTGTCATGTAGAAGTCATTACAATGCTGTTGTTTGAATATATGAATTATTAACATTTTATACATCAAAGAAGAACATGCATTATGTGACTGGGCTCTGATCGTCTCAAATTCAGTTCAGGAAGATTTCAGAGGGATTTGTTGCTAGCCCTCAGTTCAGTAAGGGTTTTATAGAACAGATACAGTTTTCAGATTAAAATACTTGATTCACTGATTTTAAAATAATGACAAGAAGGGAAGAGGTAAGACGGATATTAGGAAAAGTGCTCAGTTTTGGATGAAATAGTGTTTCTAAGGAGAAAGCAGTGAGCAAATCTATCTAAGTTGTGTAGAGAAGAAATCGGGGAAAAACAGAGGAGACCAAATATGTGTGGTCATTTTGAGTAGCCTGTGATGGATGGTCAAGCAGAAGGAGAGGACTTTGTCAGGACCTAAGGTGATATCAGCATCCACAGGTGGTCAAAGTAGAAGATGAGTTGACTAAATATGCAGGTGAAGAACTGCCCAGATAACAAATAAGACTGCTAACAATTTCCTGGAAAGGGTGCAACTTTAGGCTATATGTTTGGCAAGAAGAGTCAGGGGGGAAAAAGGAAACCAGCAATGTGTTTAAGTCCTACTATAAGTCAGACACTTTTCTCAACCTATGCATTCATTGTCTTTAAATTACCCTTAAGAATATATTACTTTATATTTTTTTACAACTTTTATAAATAAATAAATTAGGGTTCGCAGACAGTGAAGCTTGTACAAAGTCACTTTGTTAACAAAGTTCAGGTCTTGTGTTCAAATCTAGATCTGCCACTTTCCAGCCTCTATTCTCTATATTCCCCTCCCCCATTCAATTCATTGTTCTCATTGTTTAAATGATTGGGACTTACCAATGTCACTTACAGGAGAGAGAAAAAGTAGGTTTACAGTTGTGAGTGACATTCTTTTCAGTTAATAAAGCTACTGTAATGGTCATAACCTGCATGTGTTTTTCCACATGAACAACTACAAACCTACTTTTGCCAACCCTTGTATGCCGAAAGAAGAAAATTTGAAAATGTGTTTTCACAAAAAGTCCACATACTCCAAATATTCCAATAGTGTTCAGCTTTTATTTTTATTCAAGTGTTTAGTGCACTTGGCCTTTTGTAATACTTTGTTGTTCTCATATTTTCTTCCTCCTTACCACCCTATCCATTGGAGGCTGACTGTGTTTCTCACACATCTCTATTTTGCCAAAACTTTGCACATTCGATAATACCCAGAAGATATTAAAATATTTTTTTCTGTACAGAATAGTTAAATTTATACAAGCAAGACAATACATGGAGGTATTATGAAGGACCTCACTAATATCACTGTTGTATAGAGGTTAGTCTTGCTCATAGGATTTAGAACAACTAAAACAATTTTAATTGAAAGTATATACCCTTCACCAGCATGTAGAATAAACAGGTCATTTTAAGCAGACAGAGCAGTTCATGGCAATTTTCCTACATTCAAGAAAGATTTTTTTACACTGCTTTGATGCTCTCTTTACCAACTCTAACCTCTTTTGCTTTTTTTTTTTTTTACAGAGACAGAGAGTCAGTGAGAGGAATAGACAGGAACGGAGAAAGGTGAGAAGCACCAATCATTAGTTTTTCGTTGCCGTCGCAACACCTTAGTTGATCATTGATTGCTTTCTCACATGTGCCTTGACCGTGAGCCTTCAGCAGACCAAGCAACTCCTTGCTGGAGCCAGCGGCCTTGGGTCCAAGCTGGTGAGCTTTTTGCTCAAGCCAGATGGGCCTGCGCTCAAGCTGGTAAGCTCGGGGTCTCGAACCTGGGTCTTCCGCATCCCAGTCTGACGCTCTATCCACTGCACCACCGCCTGGTCAGGCCCTCTTTTGCTTTTTTATTTTAATTAATTTTAATAAGATGACATTAATAAATCAGGGTACATATGTTCAAAGGACACATCTCCAGGTTATCTTATCATTTAATTATGTTGCATACCCATCACCCAAAGTTAAATTGTCCTCTGTCACCTTCTATCTGGTTTTCTTTTGCTTTTTTAATTCAAGCTCTTTGCAATCAAAATCACTCGTAATCAATTAAATCTTTTCTAAATTATTTTCTTAAATTCCATAGTGATAAGCACTAAAAAACCAGGAACCTGGGACCTGTAGAGAGACCATATGTTTTATTTGGGAATTATCTGTTTGTTTGTTTTTCAGGTTTCTATTTTCATTTTCTGAAATATGTTCAGGACATCAGGTACAATAGGCAAGTCTATCCAGATGAGCGATGATACTTAACCTAATGCTTTCCTCCTCCATATTTTGTATTGTGTTCTGTCAGTTTTATTGTGGCATAATCTACACACAATTAAATTAAACAATTTTTAATGTACAATTTGGTGAGATTTGACAAATATATACAGTTGGGTAATGACTACCACAGTAATAACTCATAGTGTTTACATTGTCTCAAAACGTTCCCTAGAGTCCCTTTGCCGTCAGTCTATTCATGTCCAACTCAGTGGCCACTGACAGCCACTGAGCTGCTATCTACCACCACAGCTTTGTCTTTTCTAGAATATAATATCAGTGGAATCATACAGTGTGTGCTCTTGTGTATCTGGTTACTTTCACTTAGCATAATGTTTTTGAGATTCATCCATGATACTGCATATGTCAGTAGTACACACTGTTTTATTGGCAAGTTGGATTCTATTTATATGAATTTATTATAATTTGTTTATCTGTTTACCAGTTGATAGACATTTTGGTTGTTTCACAATTTGGGTATTTTAATAAAGCTTCCCCAAATATTTCAACACATGCTTTATGGATACACATTTTTACTTCAATCAAGTAAAAATATATCGAAGGGTAGAATTGCTGGGTTACATGGTACATGCCTGTTTGACTTCATAAGATACCGCCAAATTGTCGCTTCTCACGCTCATTAATTTTTGACATTGTCAGTCTTTTTAATTTGAGTCACTCTAGTGGACAGCCAATGGTATCTCGCTTTACTTTTAATTTTTATTTCTTGAATGAATAATGATGTGCATCTTTTCATATCCTTATTTACCATTTATATGTACCATGTTGGGTAAAGTGTCGATTCAAATTTGTGTCCCTTTGTGGGGACTACTGATCTTCTTAGATCATTTATTTTAAAAGTATGTATGAAAGCAAACAAAACAAAATAAATTTGATTTCAAAAGACTGACTACCTCCCTGCTTCCCCTTAGGTGTGTGACCCCAGCAATAAGATCTGGTTGCTGAATTTCCAAAACCTAGGGACTGACTCTTGAGTACAACTTGGAGAATTAAAGTCTTGAATAGATAATTGATCGGCTCTTCATATACACATCTAATTCTCTCCTTAAACTTCAAACTATCTCTAAGAAACCCCAAAGAGAGTTTTTTTTTCTCCTTTTCTCTTTACTTCTTTCCTTTCCTCCCTTCCTCCCTTTTTTTAAGAGAGAGAGGCAGGGAGAGAGAGAGACAGAGAGATAGGAAACAGGAACATCTATTCCTGTGTGTGCCCTGACCGGGGATCGAATCAGCAACCTCTGCACTTTGGGACGATGCTCTGACAACCGAGCTATCTAGCCAGAGCTCAATTTTCTATTGGGTTTTATAGAGACAGAGAGAGGAAGGGAGAGTGAGCGGTGGGGGGAAGGGAAGCATGCATTTTTTGTTCCACCTTTCACCGGCTGTTTCCAATACGTGACCTGGGATCAAACCCACAACCTTGTTGTTTCCAGACAATGCCCTAACTGACTGAGCTATTGAGTCAGGGCCTCCTTCTTTCTTTCTTATGTCCCATCTGGCAGTAAGGAGTGGTTGCTATAAAAAATCTGTTTATTAATTTACTGAGAATATTTCAGTGGCTCATTGGTCTATTCCTACTAGTTTTATAACCTCAGATTGATGTGACTTCTGGTTATACTGTGTTAATAACTTATTTTTTGTAAGTAAAGCTGCAAATTATCTACTTGCTCAGAAGCCAGAATAGGGCAATCACCTCAATAACCAAGAGGCATTTTTTTTTTTTGCGTATCTAGCTCAGTAACAGATATAAAGCAGGCTGCTAAAAGAAAAACATGACATTTCTTTTCAATAGGTTTATGTCAGACACCTAATTACTATTAAACAAAACACTGGTAGTTCTGTTAATGTAATATTCCAACTAAAGCATATGAATGTAGAAAAATTCTAAACAGCATGTAAATGTAAAACTGATACATGATTTTATTTTTTTAGTTTTTTATACCAATTAAGCTACAAACCAGGCAGAAATGAGCCATTATTACATTTACTTCATAACATCTGAATTACTTTGAGTTCATTCTTCCAATGGCAACCCTCACAAAGGCATTATTTTTCTTAACTATTGTGTTGGCTTCATTAAAAGAATTGGAGAGCTACTTCTATCTCTTTGCCTGAAACAACTGCTTTCCTCCACCACCAATCGTCCTCACCCACATTTTGTTATGAAGGTTGAAAGGTCAGATTAGAGAAAAGGTCAGATTAAAGGAAATTTCACAACTTCATGAAGATTATAGCATTCAAAATGACTACAAACAATCAATAGGGAGCTCATTTCTCCTTTTTGATTTTAAGTTGCTAGCAGTCATGCACTTTCATCCACAAATAAAGATGCACATTGTTATATTCTACATAACAGTTTGTAACTGGACTTCTCTACAAGTCAAATACTAAAATCTACTCACAACCCTTCCTGGCTCGTTAGCTCAGTAGGTCAGAGTATCATTCCTAAACACCAGGGTTGGGGTTCAATCCACCGTCAAAGCATATACGAAAAGCACAATGAAGTAGAACAAAATGAATGCTTTTCTCTCACTCGCTCGCTCCCAAGTCAATCAATAATAATAATTTTTAAAAACCTACTCACAACCAAAATTCACTTCTAATAATGGGGTCAGAGTCCCAAACAGATTATTTGAAAATATTTTCTATTCAATCCTCTTTGTTCATGTTAAAGGATTATAAAACATGTTCTACAGTATTAACTTTTGTCTACTTAGAATGGGATGCAAAGAAAAAAATAACTAAAATATATAATATTTGAGGTATGAATTGTTTTTTAGCACCTAGAATTGTGCTTAGTACATATTAGGCACTCAAAAAGTCTTTGAATGCTTAACACCATAGTACTCATTCTTTAATATTACACGATATTATTTGAGGTTCTGTAAATTGTCCTTTATTTAATTATGACTCATCAGCAGAACAGTGAAAAAAGTAATTTATCAGATTATGGAGTGAAAGATACCTGACTGGTAGAGTCAAAATCGGCCATTAATTTTCTGTAATTCCCTAGGATAATTATTTAGTCTTATTTTTAGATTTCATTTCTAATCATAAAAGGGAGAGCATAACATACTTATAAGAATTGGCAAAGTATGGACATGGACCAATAAGCATAGTTGCCTAACTCATATCAGAAAAAGCACTGGTCATTATACCATAGGGTTAATCATCCCCCTCAAATATCCACCTCTGATTTCTTACCAGCCCCAAAAGACATAATGTACATAAAGTATTTAACACCATGCCAGACCCCAGTAAGCATTTAGTATAGGTTACTTAATAATGGTATCTTAAGTTGTTTAAGTTGATATAAATTTTATTGTATCTGCAGCAACTTCTCAGTTTATGGTATGTAGCTGATATTCTACACATTAGCACCATGCGGTTATCATTTTTCTTTATCTTCTCTTTAAACAAGTTTGTTAATTTGGAAATAGAGAAGTAACATTTCTATTTTACTTATTTCTTTCCCCCAAAGTCATCCTCTTTCTAGTCATTAAACTCTATTCAAATATATTTTCCCTCACTTTTTAGCTATTTATATATTTGTTTAACTGTATGCATTCCTATAAACTATGTCAAACCCTTTGTATAATGAGGCAGGAAATGAGTGAAGGAAGAAGTGAATATAAATATGGATAGATGGTTGCTTGTTCTTGAGAAATATTGTCTAAATAGACGTCAGTATAATTTACCTACTAATATACACTCATCTCACCCTCTGAAAGATTCTTTCTGTAATGAAATCCAATCTTTGAAGAGTTTACTTGGGAAAGTGGCCATAATCTTTCTCACACAGTGAAAAAATTGAATGTTTTACAGTTTACTTTTGAGTGCTTACGATGTGATTTACTGCAGTAAAAATATGAGTGAGTTTAGGCAAAAATAATATTTTCTATTTTGTTCACTGAACAGGCTAGGTAGGAATAAAAACTCCATTTATAAACATGACCTCTTTGATATTATTTTAGCCTAAAAATTATCACTATTTTTGCAAAAAAATTTATTGATATTATTTTTGCCTAACACCTGGCAAAAAAGAACCTGTGGTTTTTGAGAACTTAAGGTAAACCTCAGAATTCAAAACCCACACTTTTAGAAAGTGAAATGCATATCCCCCAAAAGGAGAATCTTCCCTAATGTACTCACCACAAAAGAAGGACACTCTTGAAATTCAGCATAAAAACCTGTCAAATTTGCTTGCCGAGGAAATCTTCGCCAAGGCTGGAGTCCTTTTTATCTTTCTAATGGGGCATCTTATATTTCATTTCTTTTCTTAGGTTTTCTAAAGTAGAATTTTAAAATTTATCATTTTTTGTAAACTTTCATCACTAAACTTTGGATGTTTTGTTACCCATATTTTGTATATTAGATAACCATAGGTTCTCCATTCATGAGGAGATACTATGGAGATATCAGATAGGAAGGCTCAAGATTCAGTGGCTAAGGACTTAAAGATGAAGACAACAGGATAAAAGAATTTCCTTTAGGAAATGTAGAATTACAGCTTTGATTTTACAATGATGGTTGGTTTATGTGAGTGGGGCATTTTGGTAGTTACAAAATAATCACAGGGATATAAAGTACAGCATAGGGAATATAGTCAATAATATTGTAATAACTAATTATGATGCCAGGTGAGTACTGGAAATATCATGGGGAATACTTTGTAAAGTATATGACTGTCTAACCACTATGTTGTACACTTGAAACCAATAAGAAATATATTTAAAATAAACTACAACACTGGGGAACAAAATTTTTGTTGCATCGACAAAAACACTTGTTCTTACCTAATTCGAGTGAGCTGATCTCAAATCTGACATTAGTTTTCTTTTTAAACTACAGTTTTTTTGCAATTAAAGATTTTAGGTTTTCATCTTATTGTAAGATTTTCAACATTTAGTTTAACATAATGAAGTAGAATGTCTTCTTGGGCATCATCTTTGTGAAAATATAATAATTTATATAATGCAGGAAATACACTAATACACTAAAAGATATAATTGCATCAGAATTTGTCTACAATTTCAAAATAGAACATATTAAAACACTTATTTTAATCATAAAATTTGTGCAAAACTTAATTAAATTCTATTCAGGCAAAAATTTGCATTTGTAGCTCTTGCGTTTGTGTACTTGTTGAGGACAATCTTGTTTATGCTCCAGCAGTAGTCAGTCATCATATTTCTGTCCCATCGCCCCTGATAACGCTCTTCCATCATCATCAGATCTTAACAAAAGCGTTCTCCCTGCTCATCACTAACAGCTCCAAGATTTTCGGGAAACTTATCAAGGTGACTGTTCAAGAAGTGAATCTTAATGCTTATGTTATATCTAATGTCACGGAAAGCCAACAGCATTCTTTGAACCAGAAGTTCATAGTTTTCTGCTTTTTTGTTGCCAAGGAAGTGTTTTGTAACTGCCACAAACGACTGCCATGCTGCTTTTTCCACCTTATTCATCTTCCTGGCAAATTCTTTGTCACATATGAGGGTTTGAATTTGAGGTCCATTGAATACACCAGCTTTTACCTTCTCAAAAGTCAAGACAGGAAAAGCAAAAATAATGTTGAAAGCATTCACTTTCTCTATTCAAAGCCTGAACAAACTGCTTCATTAAACCAAGTTTGATGTAAAATGGGGGGAAAATGATCCTGTCTCAATTAACTACAGGTTCATTCACAATATTTTGCATCCCTACTTCACATTTTAGCCACTCCTTCCGTGTCCAGTGTTTCTCCCAAGCTCAGCTGTCCCACAAACACAGAAAGCAAGGATACTTTGTGAAACCTCTCTGTTGTTCTAGCAGGAAATTTACCATTTTAAGATCCACACAAATGATCCAGTTATGCTCCTCATAGTTCAGTAGGTTGAGGACAAATTTTATGCCATTATCATCTTCTTGCAGATGAGTTGAATAACCAATTGGAACTACTGCATATAAACATTACCATTGTGTAGGAGAACACATTTCAGACTCCATTTAGAGCTCTCAAGAAATAGCCGCCATTATGTTGGACTGTAAGTGGTAACACCCAGCTGGCTGAGAAGACTACTGATATCATGAAAGTAAACAAAGTGTTTGTCTTCGGAAGAAAAGTCCACAAAAATTTGTTCATGCTTCCTGAAATGGGATACTTTAGCTGACTTGTGAAGTACTTTATTTTCTTGAAGCTCGGAGGCTAATAACTCAGCTGCTTTCTTTGATAGGCCCAACTCTCTTACTAAGTCATTCCATTTGGGTTGACTAAACTGCTGAGGGGTTAATGACTGCTTGGCATCAGAAGAAGACCCTTCAGATTCTACAACCATTTCCTCATGCATCTTATCAAAATACACTTGATTATCATGTTCACTTTCTTCATCCTTAGAAGAAATAAAACCATTGAAAACTGGAACCAGGAGTGAGTCTCTCAGAGTATGGGATAGATCGTATTGCTGAAGGAATATTAGGATCTGTGATCATATACCGTTTTTCCTTGCCGACGCCCTTTGTATGGATCAGATAGAAAGAACAGTCACTGCTGTGGTTCTTAGTTTCACACCAAACCATGGGAATACCAAAAGGCATTCCTTTGCATTTTCCTTTTGTCCAGTCACAAACCATTTCCTTACAATTATGACACACAATATGAGGAGCCCAATTCTTGTCTTGATCACCAAGGGGAACTTGAAAATAGGCAATACACGTGTCACAAATGATGAAATATTGCGCCCTTGATGTTGAAGTGTGTAACAGTACATATATAACAGAAGGTGTCAGGACTATTCTTACATTTATACCTACTCAAAGAAGCCATGATTTAATCTTAAACCAAATAAGAGGGTGTTTTTATCAGATAATAATTTTTTATATTTAAAAATAACTACAATTATGTCAAAGTGATGTTTGTAAAATATTAATTGCCTTGTGGTTATGTTCAATCCAAGAGTCATTGCCCTTTAACTCCAATTAAAAAACCAATGCATGCCATTAACTGTAACAAAGAGAAATTAAAATTGCATGAAAACTAGAGCATGCACCAAAAAACAAATTTCAGATTTGGAATCAGCAATGCAGAAATATATAAATAAAGTTCTAAAACCTCATGCAAGAGAAAATGAAAAATAAAAATTTTTCCCAGTGTAATTTTAAAAAATTTAAATAAAAAAAAAAAAAAAAGAATATTATGTTTGGAAAAGTATTCAAGGGTACTGGCAGTCAATAAATATGTTGTTATTTCTGATTTTTCAAGCACACATTTCTCCTTCTAGTAACAGAACTATGTTTCCTGTGCAGAAATTATTCCATATGATTTTGGAAGGGCTGTCTGCAGACTCTCAAAGCACTGTTCATGTGACCCAGGCTTGGCCAATAATAGTACTGCACCTCACACTTCCTTGGCCATAGTGCTTGAGAAAAGAGCATGTGATTTAAGTAAGGCCAATCAGGTTCCTTCTTGGTAATTTTCTTCCAGAGCCTAAAGAGAAGGTATGCTTCTATTACTGGGATGAACATGCTGATCATATGTAGTTTTAACTGTAGAAGATACACAAAAAGGTCAATTTATAAAAGAGAGAAAAAAGCTTGACCAGGTGGTGGCACAGTGGATAGAGTATTGGACTGGGACATGGAGAACCCAGGTTCAAAACCCTAAAGTTGCTGGCTTAAGTGGGGGCTCATCTGGTTTGAGAAAGGCTCACCAAGTTGAGCCCAAGGTCACTGGCTTGAGCAAGGGTCATTAAGTCTGCTATAGCACTCCCCAGGTCAAGGCATATATGACAAAGCAATCAATGACCAACTAAGGTGCTGCAACGTAGAATTGATGCCTCTCATCTATCTCCCTTCCTGTCTGTCTATCCTTACATATCCCTCTCTCTGTCTCTCTCTGTCTCTGTCACACAAAAAAAGAGAGAGAGAAAAAGACAACCTATATTCTGTTGCGCTTGAAGCCAGAGACAGCCTTGGACTTTTCTGTATGTGAGCCCCACTTGGAAGTTTGAGGATGGGAGAGGGAGCCTTTAGCATGGTTCCTCTTAAATTAATAGAGTGCTATCTCTTTGAACCAGAGAATTCCTGCTTAACATGATGGGGAGTAAGGTGGAATAAGAACACTAATGACCAAGGAGTTCAGCTGAAAAGTAAAATTCAAAGTTAGCAAATGATCTATGCTTACTAAATCAGCAAGGAAAGAAAATATTGAGTTGGAGTTGTGGAGTGAATTCTCATAGTTCATCTTATAAAGGTTCACTGTTTTCTACAGTAAGAGTAAAGGAGAAAAAAAATGAAAAGCAGAAGAGATAAGAGAAAAAGGAAATAATTTCCTCTAACAGGGCCAAAGACAAAATGAGTCCTACTTTAAAGTAGTCATATGTGAGTCATACCAACTTATGGTTGAACCCAAGTTAGAGACTGCTTCTAAAAGACAAGTTACTCATATTTAATCTAGAAAATGTATAGCATTCCAGAGTTGGTTTTCTTCTCAGTTTTAATACAGGTGAAGTAAGAGAAAGTCAGTGCTTTGCTCAGACCTACACCCCAGAAATCTTTTTTTTTTTTGAGCTGCTGTATCTGATGTTCACCATAAGATCAAACCACTAAGTGTAATGAGTACCCTCATTACATCACACTATTGTTTTCTGGTACATGTGTTCAAATATCAAGAAGAAATACATATATTAAAAATCTAGAAGGAAACTCTCTTCTATGGTTACCTGAACAACACAATTGCTATTGACTCAGTTAAAGAAGAAAAAACAATTTGTTCTAAATTAGGACAGAATAGTGTTAGTATTATGGCAATCCCTTGAAAAAATGAAACTTGGGTAGAAAGAATGAGAAGCACTCTAATTCAAAGACGTGATAAACTTTCTGGAATGAGATAGGTGTTCAGGCTCTATCTATCAATAAGCAATGGAAAAGGTCCTCAGGCAGCAACGACAACATTATCCAGCAATGGTGACAGGCAGCATATGGTGTTCAAGACAAAATCAGCCTTGGAAGAGTCCTGTGAGGGTCCTGGGCAAACAATTACATATGCACAAGGAGGTGGACCATGGCTGCAAGAGCATACTCTTTAAGACAGGCCGACATTTCAATGGCAGCAGGAAGAAAGAACAGGAAGTATTAAGATTGGGATTTAGGACTCCAGTCTCCAAGAGGCCTGCAAGAGAAGTGTAGAACTTGAGTCTCATTGGAACTGAGTTGCCCAGCACCAAATTATTAAAATAATTAATGTAAGAAAAAAACAGGTGGAAAAGAACAAGAGAAATTATGTTAGCCATTTCAACTTAGAGATAAAGGAAAAGCAGAAGCATGATGACTTAAATTTCTAAATTAATAAATAATGTTAACAAAATGTAGCTAATGATTATCAATTATCTGTATGCCTTGCTCTGTGCTGTTATATAGACAATATTTATTTATTTATTTATTAGTAAAAGAGACAGAGACAGAGAGAGACAGAGAGGGACAGACATGCTGAAAGGGAGAGAGATGGGAAGCATCAATTCTTCGTGGCAGCATCTTAGTTGTTCATTGACTGCTTTCTCATGTGTGCCTTGACCAGGGGGCTCTAGCTGAGCCAGTGACCCTTTGCTCAAACCAGCAACCTTGGGTTCAATCCAGCAACCTTTGGCTTCAAGCCAGCGAACTTCGGGTTCAAGCCAGCGACCTTCGGGTTCAAGCCAGCAAGCATGGGCACATGTCTCTTATCCCTTTCTGAAGCTAGCAACTCCGTGTTCAAGCTGGTGAACTCGTGCTCAAGCCGGATGAGCCCAGGCTCAAGCCCGTGACCTTGGGTTTTCAAACCTGGGTTCTATGCATCCCAGTTCAATGCTCTATCCACTGTGCCACTGCCTGGTCAGGTAATAATATTTAATTTTCAAACTTAGCCCATGACAGAGTTTAAGGACATGCTACCACCAAACACAACAATTTGGCAGATTAAATATTTTAAGCTGAAGGAATGTGAGAAATAACATAGGCAGGAAGGATTTTCTGGCCTTCTTTTATTGAGGAAGGAGGGGGCAGCTTTCCCCCTTTCCTGAATGGAGAAACAAAAAGAATGTAAGGGAACAAAGCCTGCAGGGGTAACTGAGTCAGCCAGTTTTAGATTAACTGTATTTTATAGTTATCTGAAAGGTTTCTTAGAGCTAGTTGCAAAACAAAGAAAGACAAACTGGACTTGTACATAGCTGAGACTACTGGTCCAGAAATCTCTTCCCCATTGCTTGACACACTGAAACTCGCCCTCCCCTCCTGGAGTCATAAGGATGACATATACCTCTAGACAAAGGATTCATGAGCCCCTTGCATGAACACATGCATTCTGTAAAACTTCTATAAGATGTAAGAGATCTAACTTGGGAAAGCTCATGATTTGTTGCCTCTTTTGGGGCCACGCTGCTCCACTGGCTAATAAATCCTATTTCCTTCCTCAAGTTGTCTGGGTGACTTTGTCCCCCTTGATTTCTGCTATACCATAAGGGTCATAAAACGCTCAAGTGTGCCCTGGCCAGATAGTTCAGTTGGTTAGAGCATCGGACCAAAGCTCAGAGGTATCTGATTTGATCCCCAGCCAGGGCACATATAGAATCGATCCCTAGCCAGGGCATATACAGGATGGATTGATGTTCCTCTTTTTCTGTTTCTCTCTCTCCCTTTCTCCGTGACTAAAAGCAATAAATAAATTTTTTTTTAAAAAAACCCTCCTATGAGAGGTGTCCTCCCTATACCTGTAGAATAGGATGATCCTTATCTCCATGGTACCCCGAGGAATTTAACAAACAGGCCTTCTTTTCACAAATTATTACACTACTCATACTTTTTTTTTTGGTCTTATCACATTTTTCCACCACTTCCTGCTCTTCATCAAATGTAGCATAAAAATAGTTAAATTTAATGCCTTCTTCAGGCCATTCCCTCTCATGTCATGTAAAATATTAAATAAATTCGCATGCTGTTCTTCTGTTCATCTGTCTTTTGTTATGAGGCCTCAGCTGAGAATTTAGAAAGGTAGAAGGGAAATTTTTTTTCCCTCCTCTATATCCAGAAGGTACAAATTCTTATTATCCTTTCCCAGATGATAAAATTGAAGCTCAGAGTCAAATTTTCTCTAAGATCACAAAACTAGTAAATGACAAAATTCCTGACCATCAGAACTCTACATTTTAGACAGCAAAACCTATTCCGCCCATCCTAAACAGAAAGAGATGTCATATAAAATATTATGTAACTCACAGGATCCTTGGGATGGAGACAGTCCTTGGCTCCAGGTGGAGTTTATCAGACCACTTCCAGAACCACACCATGGAACTGGCCTCACAGGTGAGCTGTAGACTCACCTGCACAAGGACCACATTTTCTCTGCTGTGAGAAACCTGTCCATAGCTGTAGCAACAAAACATACTGCATTCCTAACATCTCCACCAGATGCGTTTCCTGGTTATCTCAGTCACTTCTGAGACAGTCTCAGGGGACACACGGAAGGAACAGAACCAGGCAGAGACAGGGTGAGACAAGGAAAGCAGCAAGGGTCTAAGAAGTAGGGGACCCTCACTCTCAGAGTCATGCACGTGCAGGGTAAGCATCAGGGAACAAGTGCTTCCGACAGTTTTGTACTTTCGGTGCCTGGTTATCCGAGCACAAGCCCTGGCTCTAGACCTGAGTGTAGGTCCTCCCCCAGCTGAGAGAGTCTGTCATGGACAACTCTGCCAAGTCACAGACTGAACACTCAGCTGCTAGGGCTGTTTCTACCTTTGCCATTGACAAGTCGTCTTTGATTATTTTGCTTATTGTTTGGCTCTCCATTTCTGGAAAAACAAGAACTAAGAGACAATGCTATTTCAAAGGGATGGTTCAAATCTTAGTAACCATTAAATATTTGTGAATGCTTAGCAAATAAAAAGATGTAATAAGCAATTAATAGATATATTCTTTGAATGGTTTTCAAATGAAGGTTTTCTTTCCCCAAACAGTAACTTTTGATAGAAAATGTGTGCTTTTCACAAATATACATCCCACTTTGAATAATCTTGATTCATATACACAAGCAGTCTCTGAGACATTCAAATCCCATGTGCAAAATTCCTATCTGATTTGTAGACCTTTCAATCTCTTTCTTATAAAACACTGCCTGCATCGCCCTGTAGGGGGCTTGTCAGGTGGATCTCAATTGGGGCACATGCAGGAGTCTGTCTCTCTGCCTCCCTGCCTCTCACTTAATAATAAATAAATAAATAAATAAATAATGAAAATAAATAAATAAAATAAAAATATTATTACTACAAAGTGAAAATGCCTTCCTCACTTTTGGTATTGAAACTATAAAAACATAGGAATAGCTTCTGAAACTTATTTTGGCATATCTGTATTCTAGCTTGTGGGATTGATTTTTTTCTGAGAATTGTGATTAGTGGGTAAATGCCAGGGAAAAACCAAGATAAGCAGGTGATGCTCATTTGATCTACCCAACAAAGATAATAGGAAAATATATGGAGAGTGGGACTGGCAGAAAGAGAAAGAAAAGGACTGGAGTGTGGAAGATCATTTGAACATGGAGGTAAAAGTGACCAATGAAGATAGGCTTCAGAGTAGATTTGGGCTACTTGAGATTAGGATTGAGAAAAGGAAGATTTTCAGAAATGGTGAGAGTTTTACATTTAATGTCTATTACTTTTCCTTGAGATCATCAACTAAGAATTGGCTACTTTTACTTCTGGGTGTTATTTTTGAATGAAACGCATGAGAAAGAAGACTGACCCGCGAGGAGCCTGGAGTTCAGATTACAAAAGGTAGGACTCCCCTTTAATGTATATTTTGGGGAAAAATGTATAGTAATTACTTACTGACTTTGTTTATAAGGAAATTTTAAAAGAAGTATGCAGCTTAACAGTATTTTATTTTCTTACTGTTTTAATCTTCCCTAAAAGATCAGATGTGACTATTATTTTTATCCATGAAATAAAATGATCTTACCCCTGAAAACCTAGAAGATAGCAGCTCTTTTAAAGTAGTCAGTGATATCGCAGTAGGTAGTATAAGGCCAGTAGCCATGGGCATCCTCACAGCCGCCCGGCCCCTGCAGGTTCACATTTGATTTGGACAGACGGTAATGAATCAATGCAACCAAGAACTAGTGAACCATTTTCTTTTATTCTAGACTTGTACTGGCCAACAAGTAAAAACAAACACATGAGGCAGCAAAACCAACTCACATGTTCTGCTGTTCCACAATCAGGAGAATCTTTCCAGTTTTCCTAGAATCAAAGGCTCCCATCATACCAGTTCAGCGGAGCTTACAAAGCCCCTCACTTCGGTTCCCCTTCAGCTCCCAGCCATCCTGCTGGCTTCCTCTCTGCCACCATGTGGCCTCTCTCCCTTTGACAATCTGGTCTTATCGAAAAATGGCCTCCTAGCTCCTCCTTTTAAAACTTTTCAGTGCAAAAGCCCTCCTCCAGCACACATTAGCACAACCAAGCCCCTTCCCAAGCAGGAAGGTAATCAGCCACCCCACGTGAGCAGTGGACATTTTTAACAATAAGAGTGAGCAAAACCAGAAAATACAGATTTTAAAACTCATTTGCCCAACAGGCAGTTAGACAGACACATACAGAGCAAGGACTGTATAGGCCAGAGCAGAAAGCCCCACATGCCTAGCAACAGGCAAAACTATGAAGACAAGGACCTGCCCCCAGGATGACCTTCTTCCACTAGCATGCTGCTGGTCATGCAGTTTAGACTCCCTGATTTCATGTCTCTCTGCTCATATGGCTTGGATTTTCCCCTCACTTTTCCTCCCCTGGCATGTTGTTGGTCATGAAGGTCAGACTCTCCCAGCAGGGGAGTGAAAAAATGGGCCAGAGTGTAGCCCTTAAACATTAACGCCTGAGGATAACATCTGGGCCTTAGTTGTGTCTCAGCAGCAGGTGCAGCAAAGCAGCAAAATCAGACACATGATGCCACAGCTGACCTCAGGACCAGTTGTATTGATTAATGATGGCCTGCCCTGGCACCAACCAATCAGTGGAGACCACAACCCTAAAAGAACACACCTAGAGAGTTGATGAATATTCTATTGAGCTACTCCCCCGGGACCCACCACCCCAAGCTTTCCACCCTTAAAATCCCTTAGGCAGGAGGACCCAGTGTGCTGTCCTTCCCAGGAGCAAGGCCGCACGCACCTCCTCTGTCCCTCTTCCCTTTTTCTTCCCCAACAGGCACATATTTACTAAACTCTAAGGGTGCTCACGAGACTTGCAACTGGAGGAGTGGTTGGCAAAGGCAGCTGGTCCAGGGCTCACCCCCTGACCCTGTCTCCAGGACTCCTTTTCCTCTGACTTCCCAGAGAGCCAAAGCTGCCCCGCCCAGGCTCTCCTATTGATTCTTTTGTTCTAGGCCCTTCCTTGTTTCACTGTCTCAGCTTTGATAAACTTACTCTCAAAATTACCTCCGCTCATGTTGTGAAAATTTTCCAGCATAAAGTCAAGAGCCTATACATAATACCTGCTGGCCCTAGGCAGACCCAAAGGGCCAGGTCCCTGTCCAGTAACAACATGGACAGAAACTAACCACTTGATAAAAAAAAAAAAAGATGCTGAAATTACAAAAATCCACATCTTCTACCTAATGTAGCTATTAATAAGGTCAATTTTCATGAGAACTCAAAAGACTGACTGTTTGCCTATGCAAGTTTTACTTAGGTGCTAATAATGTCTCATGATCCATACAAAGACCTGAAATAAAGCCACCTGCATTTCAGAATAAAATCAGACTCAGCTTATCCTAGACACTAAAAGATGAAAAGCAGAGTTCTTAGAAAGTGAGCCTTGCAACTGCCATGTGAGCAAAACTTTTCATCCTCTAATAGCACAGATGACTGCAAACTAAAGCGAAAGTGTTGGGGTCTGGGGGGTGGGGGTAGGAGAGTGTCTTCTTAGGCAGCCATGGAATAAGAAATAAGGGAATGAGTGCAGTTATGTTCTCAATAATGGCATAAAGATTGAAAACAGAATCCTTACAGCTGCTAGGTGACCTGGATGAAGGGGTACTTAGCATGCAAGAATGTTTTTAAGGGGTGAATATTTGTGTCAGGAAGAGTATCTAATGCCGCCTAGCAATAAATGTACTTACCAGGTTTTCAGTTTCTTTTACTAGATATTTGAAAAAGGGTTGATAAAATTATTCATTTATTGACTCTCTGGTTTAGCATGGGATTATATTCTGTCAATAAATTCAGAATGAGAATGTGAAAACCACAGCACCTTAAGAATTCTAAAGGCACAATAAAGAAAATATGGTAGAAGTGTTATAAAGTAGCGTACCTTAATTCCAAGGGTTATGTAGAGACACCAAGGCAGGATACAGATGAAATTTTAGGAGGGGATTTATTGATAAGCCGGCTGCATATGACTTACATGGGGTATAGTTAACCCAAATTGTGTGTCCCCAAAATAGCCCTGAAGCTAGTTATATAGACTTGATCACATATAGGCTGGGGGGAAAGAAGGGGGAGCATGATACAATAATCAATCATTAACAAGCTTACAACATTCATCTATAGGATCTATAAAAAACATTCCTACCTATTAAAACTTACAAGGTAACATAATAGTGATATTGTTTTACATATCAACACAGTAAGTAGCGCAGTAACGGTAAATGTTGTTTTACATATCAAAGACATTCACAAATCTTTTCGTGTCTACCACCCATCCCTTTGTCCAGAGGTATATGTTACTCTCAGGACTCCAGGAGGGGAGGGAGAGTTAAAATCAGTGTAGGATATGTAAATATTGTCTCTTATTGAAAGGGAAAGGAAGTTTTTCAGATAACCTTTATTCTTTCAGAGAACTATAGTTAAATTATGACTAGATGACCCAGTTGTCCTTGTAAGTCATGAAGCTCCCACATTCTTCTCTCTCCATTCTCTAAAAAAAGGAGGGGGCAAGAAATCTGATTTTTCCTTTTTAAAATGGCATTGCCAATATTAAGTTTTACAGTTCTTTGGCACCTCATCACAGAAGCACATTTGTTGGCTACCTGAGCTAAGGCATATGTGAATGTTTTCTTCCAGTTGCACATAAACTACCTCTGATTTAGAGACTTAGGAAATGTATGTGTATGTGAGTATATAGCCACTGGTACATGTATTATCTGCTAGTATTACATTTATTCCACTACAGATGTGTACCTATCATAACATGTCCCATGTCAAACCAAATCCACCTCAAGTATTAAAATCCAGAAAAATGTCACAGTGAAATTTTTTTGAGAGCTACAATTTCATTTAAAGGTAATTATGTATCAGACTTTCAACATCTAGAATGTTTTTTGTGTGCTCTGGGAATTATACATATTCATACTAACTTTTCAGAATAATCTGTCAATCAAAACATGTTTTTATGCCAGAATATGCCCTGATACTGGTTCCAGCACCACCTCTGATTGACAAGGTGGGTATTACAGGGCTGCAGAAGAAGAGTTCAGACACACTAGCTCCCTGAGAGATGCTCTATCCTTTGCAAAGCAGATCTATTCATCCAGGCGTCTCTTTCTGGCTCATTGGAACCGACATCATGTTTCCAGCTTCATCTCATGTTTTCAATGTGCTTCTTTCCTTTGATATCTTTCTGAGTTGGCTTCCAGTGTCGGTACAATTACTCTACCATGCTACACTCCTTTGAGCCTTAACTCCTAAATGTCTGGTAGGCATTCTGGGCAGTTCCGCCATTAGAGCCCAGGAGACCATAACAGCTTCTTATCAGCCTTTTGCTCATTTTATTTTAAGAAAAAATTTTTTTGCTTTCAAATACTAATATCCTTTAACTGCCCAAACAATACCTATTTCTAAAACCTTTTCTTCAAGAAAGAAAAAGAAATGGATGTGATGCTTAAACAAGAATGTCATCTTTTTCCTCATATCAAAATACTTCTTTTTATTTCCTGCTTAATAAAGATAGGATCAATGTACAGAATTTTCAGTTTCATTACTGCATTTGCCACAGATGCTTTTAGATGAACAGCATATTTTTATTTAAATATCTTTTAACATCTATTATAAAGGCATTTTCCCTTTACTTTTATCTTCACTTTTTTTTTTATTAGAGATAAAAAAAATCTCTAAAATAAAAATGTAAAGAAAATGACATAAAACATTTAATAACCAGATTATTCAGATTCTACTAAAAGTTGAACACTCAGTTTAAATTTAATTTAAGGGCTTATAAATATAATTCATGTTTGTTCTCTTGCTCTTCTGATCGACATACACAACCAAAATATAATCCAACCCAGTTAGCTTTTAATTTTCAACAAATGCTTGCTGATCTTCATAATCTAATATTTGCAATGCATATTTTACATTCTAGATCTGTAAATTTGCTTTAAAATATAGGGATAATTCTTTCATAGTGACATCACTAAATCTTCATCATATGTATGTATAGGTAAATCCTAACTACTTAATTACTATCATCTTCTAATGCACGTGGCAGGCATTTAAGACATTTGAATACTTATTTTAACTGAACAGTGAAACATAATCTGTGAATCCTAATTTAGATACCAATTTCTACATATGGAATTTAGAATTAAACACTAAAAACCACAACATTTTTCTGAAAAATATGTACTTCAATGGACTTGTGTTTCACGAAGTAGTCATCAGTTTTAGGGTATAGTTAGACTAGGAGCCCAGGGAGGAAGGATGAGGGGAGTGTGTAATATTGAAAAGGAACCAGACTAGGAACTGGGGGCACCCACACTGACAGACCCTGGTTCTAGCTGACCTTCAGCATGGGGACGAAAAAGACGTTGTGTATTAAACCTGAAAAGCTCAAGGGAGGCCTGCATGACAGGCCTTATGAACTCAGAGACCAAAGGTAACCACATAGGATGGTCTGAAATTAAAACCTCCTAACTAAAAGCAAGTCATGGCAGGTAGTTGTGAGGTCAGTTGGCAATGAGGGAAAGTCACATGGAGAACCAGGTACGTGGACTTTGTACGGAACCACCCACACCCATGACCACCAAAAGAAATGGTCACACCCATGCCCACCAAAAGAAATGGCCCAGGAGCATTTTGAAAAAGAACAACTGTCAACCAATGAAATTTTGCCACCCACTACTACCCTACCAACGCTATAAATTATCCCCCGGGTGGGAGAAGCTGCGAGACTTCCCTCGTCCCTGTCTTGCGGACCAGTAAACCTCACCCAGCAGTGCTCTAAATAAAGCTTTTGCTTGTTCACACTTGGTGGCTACATCCTTCTTTCTTCCTCCGTGGAAAATACCTTACAGTAGTCATGCCCTAGGCCAGTATTTTCCTTGACAAAGGTCATCTTTTTGCATCTACCTACTGACAAGACACCTATAGAATGTTAGGGTGATTTCCTTTTTCCAGACCCACTGGAACACAATCAACCAGAGCAGGAAACTACAGAGCCTCTCATTGTTGTCATTGTTACTATAATTGTTATTGTATTGATTGTTAACTGTTAACTATCCTGCACCCACTTATGTAAAAGAAGCATGTGTCTATTCCTCTTATTTTTTTTTATCTCCTGAGGTTTTCCCCATATTTCTCCCAACTCCCCAATCAAACACCAGTGGATTTTATGTAACTCTCCATGTCTTCCTCTTTGAATCTGATGTATAAAATATGTGGCAATACTGCCATTTTCTGGAGCATTGTCTCAATCCGCTTTGCCTCCCAGCAATTGTTGTCAGTTTGGCTCAAGTAAACTTATAAAAATTCTTACAGGTTTGGACATTTCTTACATCAACAAGCAAAGCACAGTACCAAAATTTCTATGGGTGTCCTCTCAATAATGAGGCCTCCTTTCCAGAGTCCTTGGAGAACTGCATGCAATGGTGTATCTAAATAACTCAATTCGATATCTGACAGAGCAGATGTTAAGTAAATTTTAGTTCTTCCCTCCTCTGTATGTATGCTCACTTTTTTAAAATTAAAAGGCAGTAAAAATAATGTGATTCCCTAAATAAAAAGTAGATCTAAACAGGCAAAAATGTCATCGCAATCTAGAGATGTAAGTTGCCATGGCAATGCAAGTATTATCCTACTAGTCTCTCTAGTTACATAGTAACAGGAATGTGTTTTGCAGCCTTAAACAGCATTTAGAAGTGTCTCAAGTAATAAGTTAAGTGGACATATAAAATCACTTTTTGGAGATCAGATCCAGCCCATGGCCTGCAATTCTCCCTGACTAGCTGGAGAAAAATATATGAACCTCAAGGGAAGAATTTCTCAACCTTTGAGAAGTACCCTCCTCCTCTCCCTTGAAACATTACTGGGGATATTTGATGACTTTAAAGATCAATTTGATTTTAGTGTTTGAGTGAAAGAACACTTAGAAAGTGTTTGGTCAGACTATTAAATTTAATATTCTATCTTCTCTCTTAGTAATTGAAATGGTGTCATTTATGCAAATGTGTTGAGCAAATTCTCTGTCGTGGAGGACTAATGATTCAGACTGCTATCAGTGTCTAGCATATATATTTACTGTCTTCCTCTTTTTTTATTACTGAAAATACATAATTCCTATATACTACATACCTTTCAAGCTACAGTATATAGTCTTACTCTGATTCAGGCATTTTTAAGGTTTTTAAAAAATATTATTATTGATTAAGAAAGAGAGGATGGGAGAGAGTTTAGTTACTAAAATATTATTATTTCTGAAAAGAATTGTTTGACCAAGTATATCAGTTTCAACTATAGCTTTTCAAATAAAGGCATAGTTTTATAAAATTCTCAACACATCAAATAATAAATTCATAATAGCAAATAAAAATGCATAATAAAGGGATAAACAAAAGGCCAGTAATTTTGTAAAAATTCACAAACAGACACAAATGTTAGTAAAGGAAAAGACTAGAAAGTATATGAGATTTATAGTGCTTAATGGTTCATGATGATTTTTATTCATTTCTGCATATTCTATGTATTTTCCAAACTTTATACATATACATATTCTGTTCATATTAAAATATATTTTATTTTTTAAAAGTGGATTAAAACCAGTAAGAGTTTCTTAAATATCATATCCTGGCATTTAGTTGTTATTCCACAGACTAAGAGACTCAGATTTGTACTAGGATAGTTTTTTTAAAAATGCATTGTGAAATAAAACACACAAACGCAAAATGTATATAAAGTCATAGGGGGTTAAAAATAATAAAACAAACATTATTAAGACCATGAAAGTTAAGAAACAAAGCATCCTTAACAGTATTTTAAATGCTGCCTTATACCTTTTTCTAACCCATCCAGACTATCCTTTGCCTCTTTTCTTTCTACATAAATTTCAGACTTATTTTATCAATTTTCTGGAAAGTCTGTGTGAATTGAAATTAAATAGTATCTGCAAATCAAATTAATAAAAATGTCCATTTGTGAAATTGATATTCCTTATCCAATCATTTATTTAGTCTTCTTTCAGTGTCTTTCAATAAAAATTTGCTACATGGATTTGCATTTTTGGTTGGGTTAATTCCTAGGCATTTTAATGCTTCTTAAAATTAAGTTTTACTTGTATATAAATGTAATTCTGTTACATATTCACCCTATGTTGCATAGGTTGTTTGTAACTAAAGTATTTTTTCTTAGTCTGTCATTTACTGATAGAAATATGTTAGTATTTTGAGGGACTTGGCAAGATGGTGATGGAGTAGGCGGAAGGAGCAGCTTCCAGATCCCAGAACCAAAGTGGATTATAACTTGATTTTAAGAACCATCATCTGGATAAACCAACGTTGAACTGGACTGAGAGAATTCTTCAACCAGAGAACACTGAAAAAGCAACATTGAGACTGGTAGGAAAACTGAAAACGCGGAAAAGGCTGTCCAGCTCCCCGGAGCGAAAGGCATCCCAGAGAGACTCGTGTGGTGGGAAAAGAGGCCAGTGGAAAGGTAGGGACCTGGGTCCCAGGAACAAAGCCCCAGCCTACACCCCCAGAGCCTAGAAGAGACGTATGGACAATATTTAGCTGTGAAACAGGTTAGGATACTGTTTGTGAGAAAGACACAGCTGTCTCAGACCCAGGATTCTTCTTAAAGGAACGGCACAGGAAACCTCTCTCACAACCACTCATCCGGGACTCCGGGAGACAGGGAGAGAGGAGAGGACAGGAGCAGCGGGAAGAGAGTATGGTCTGGAAGGCACAGGAAGAAAAGCTTTGAGGGACAGCCACCCTAAACCCTGGGCTGAGTCAATGCACGAATCTGAAACAATATTTCCCCTGGAACCAGAAAGGGGAAGCAGGACACCAGCCAAACAAGCTCCCCTACAGCAATTAGGGCACAGTCACTTAGAAGGAGGGAGCTTTCAGGACTACAGTATCGAGTGTTAGGGTCTAAGCAATAGCGCCCCTACCCACACTGTGAGGGTTTGCTGGAGGGAGGGTGGCAGCTGGAGGTGGAAGCGTGGTTCTGCCAGTGGGGGAAGAGGCTGAGCTGGCTGGCGTGAGCTTGGCCTAGCCCAGTGGGGGCGAAGGGGATGCGGGAAAGTGGTCCAGCGGCTGCAGGCCCACCTGTGACCCCACCTGTGTGGGGAAAGCGGGAGCCCGGCATGGGCAGAGATCCAGAGAGCGGCCTGTAGTCTCACCCGGCCTCCGAGGCTTGAAGCCCTGCACGTACTGGCTTTCCCCACGGAGGTGGAACAGAGCCCGGGCTCACAGTTGAATGCACACCAGCAGCCCGGCCGAGGAGTGGAGGTAGGCAGGGGCAGGGTGGAAGCCTGGGCTAGCAGCTGAGTGCAAACCAGAAGCCCCTTCCAGCCAGAGGAACAGGTTGACAGGGACCTGCAGCTGAGCAAAAGTGCTCACCCTTGACCTTGGTGTCCAGGCTTGTGGCCCGAGTGTGGTGCGTGGTCCCATGGGAGAGGGGCAAAGGCCTAGATGGCTTAGGATTATAGAGTCTGGCACGAAAACACAGCCCCTCCCACAGAGGTGAGGCTAAGACCGCAGCAGCAGCCACAGCAGCCAGTGCCAGCACACCTACACGCAACAGCCCTAGGAAGTGGCAGATGGGGTGGCAGGCCTGCAGACAGACCACTCCTAGGGAACACAGAGTCAACACCCATTGAACTCCAGTAGAAAAACCCTTCTTACACACAGACAAAATGGGGAGGCAGAGGAATGCAACACAAATGAATAAAGAGAAATCCCCAAAAAAGGACCTGAATGAATCAGATATAACCAAACTACCTGATGCAGAGTTAAAAATAATGATAGTTAGGATGTTCAAAGAGCTTTGAGCAACAATGGATAGTCATTATGAACACTTAAATAAAGAGATAGCAACTACAATAAAGAAAATTGAAATAATAAGAAATAATCAGACAGAAATGACAAATACAATATCAGAACTGAAGACCACAATGGAAGTAATTAAAAGCTGGATGGATGAAGCTGAGGATCGAATCAGCGAGTTAGAGGACACAATAAACAAAGGCACAGAAGCAGAACAGAAAAAAAAAAAAGAGACTCAAAAAATCTGAGGAAACTCTAAGGGAGCTCTGTAACAACATGAAGAGAAATAACATCTGCATCATAGGGGTTCCTGAAGAAGACAAAAAAGAACAAGGGATAGAAACTTTGTTCAATCAAATCTTAGCTGAAAACTTCCCTAAATTAAGACTAGAAAACGTTTCACATGTTCAAGAAGCACAGAGAACTCCATTAAAGAGAAACCCAAAGAAATCTATACCAAGACACATTATAGTTAAAATACCAAACCTAAGGGATAAAGAGAAAATTTAAAAGCTGCTAGAGAAAGAAAGGCTATCACATACAAAGGAGCCCCCATAAGGATGACATCCAACTTCTCAACAGAAACACTTGAGGCCAGAAGGGAATGGCAAGATATAATCAAAGTAATGCAGAACAAGAACCTACAACCAAGACTACTCTATCGAGCAAGGCTAATGTTTAAAATTGAAGGACAAATAAAGAGCCCTCCAGACAAAAAAAACCCTCAAGGAGTTCATTAAAACAAACCAATTCTACAAGAGATGCTAAGGGGCCTGTTGTGAACAGTTCAAAGGGGGAAAAGAAAATAGCAAAAGAAGAATACAGTTCTAAAGAATAAAATGGCAATAAACAACTACATATCAATAATAACCTCAAATGTAAATGGATTAAATGATTCAATCAAAAGACATAGGGTAGCTGCGTGAATAAAGAAACAGGACCCATACATATGTTGTCTACAAGAGACACACCTAAAAACAAAAGATGCAAATAGACTGAAGGTAAAAGGATGGAAAAAAATATTTTATGCAAATGGAAATGAAAAAAAAGCTGGGGTAGGAATACTTATATCTCACAAAATGGACTTTAAAACAAAGGCTGTAGTAAGAGATAAAGGACACTACATAATGATAAAGAGAACAATTCAACAGGAAGATATAACCATTATAAATATCAATGCACCAAACATAGGAGCCCCAACATACATAAAGCAGACTTTGATGGATATAAAGGATGAGATCAACAGCAATACTATAATAGTAGGGGATTTCAATACCTCACGAAAAACAATGGATAGATCCACAAGAAAGAAAATTAAGAAAAAACAGCAGACTTAAAAGATACACTAGATTGCCTGACCTGTGGTGGCGCAGTGGATAAAGCGTCGACCTGGGAACACTGAGGTCGCCAGTTCAAAACCCTGCACTGGTCTTGTCAAAGCACATATGGGAGTTGATGCTTCTAGCTCCTCCCCCCTTTCTCTCTCTCTCACTCTGTGTCTCCTCTCTAAAATGAATAATAAAAATAAAATATACAAAGATACACTAGATCAACTCGATTTCATAGATATCTTCAGAACTTTTCACCCTAAAGCAGTAAAATATACATTCTTTTCAAGTGCTCAGGGTACATTCTCTCGGATAAACCCCGTGGTTAGGACACAAAAGTTATCTCAACAAATTTAAGAAGATTGAAATCATGTCTAGCATTTTCTCTGATCACAATTGCATGAAACAAGAAATTAACCACAAAAAAACTAAAAAATACTCAAACACTTGGAAAGTAAATAGCGTGTTATTAAATAACGAATGGATTAACAATGAGATCAAAGAAGAAATAAAGAAGTTTCTAGAAACAAATGATAATAAGCATACATCAACTCAAAATTTATGGGACACAGCAAAAGCAGTACTGAGAGGGAAGTTCATAGCACTACAGGCATACCATCAGAAGCTAGAAAAAGCTCAAATAAGCAACTTGACCCTGAATCTAAAAGAACTAGAAAAACAACAGCAAATAAAGTCCAGGACCAGTAGAAGGAAGGAAATAATAAGGATCAGAGCAGAAATAAATGACATAGAGGCTAAGAAAACAATATAGAGGATCAATGAAACCAGGAGCTGGTTTTTTGAAAAGGTAAACAAGATCGATGAACCTTTAACTAGACTCACCAAGAAAAAAAGAGAGAGGACCCAAATAAATACAATTAGAAAGGACAGTGGAGAAATAACAACTGACACAACAGAAATACAAAGTATTGTAAGAAAATACTGTGAAGAACTCTGCCAAAAAATTAGACAACGTAGGTGAAATGGACAAATTTCTTGAATCATATAATCTTCCAAAAATCAATCCGGAAAAATCAGAACACCTAAACAGACCAATTACAACAAATGAGATCGAAACAGTTATCAAAAAACTCCCAACAAAGAAAAGTCCTGAGCCTGATGACTTCACAAGTGGATTCTACCAAAAATTCAAAGAAGAACTAACTCCTATCCTCCTCAAGCTATTTCAAAACATTCAAGAGGAAGAAAGCCTTCCAAACTCCTTTTATGAGGCGAGCATAATTCTGATCCCAAAACCGGGCAAAGACAACACAAAGAAAGAAAATTATAGGCCAATATCCCTGATGAATTTAGATGCTAAAATTCTCAACAAAATATTAGCCAACCGGATCCAGCAATATATGAAAAAAATCATACATCATGATCAAGTGGGATTTATTCTGGAGAGGTAAGGATGGTTCAATATTTGCAAATCAATCAATGTGATTCATCACAGAAACAAAAAGAAGGACAAGAATTATATGATAATTTCAATAGATGCAGAAAAAACATTTGGTAAAATCCAGCACCCATTCATGATCAAAACTCTCAGTAAAGTGGGAATACAAGGAATATTTCTTAACATGATAAAGGCCACCTATGACAAACCCATAGCAAACATTATACTAAATGGGAAAAAATTAAAAGCAATCCCCTTAAGATCAGGAACCAGGTAGGGGTGCCCCCTTTCACCACTTTTATTCAACATAGTTCTGGAAGTCCTAGCTACAGCAATCAGACAAGTAGAAGAAATAAAAGGCATCCAAAATTGGAAAAGAAGAGGTAAAACTGTCATTATTTGCAGATGATATAATATTGTATATAGAAAACCTTAAAGTCTCAGTCAAAAAACTATTGGACCTGATAAAGGAATTCAGTAAGGTGGCAGGATATAAAATTAATATGCAGATATCAGAGGAATTTTTATATACGAACAATGAACTGTCAGCAAAAGAAATTAAGGAAACAATCCCCTTCACTATTGCAACCAAAAAAAATAAATAAATAAAGTAGCTAGGAGTAAATTTAACCAAGGAGGTTAAGGACTTTTACTCGAAAAAGTATAAAACATTGATAAAAAAAATCAAGGATGATACAAACAAGTGGAAGCATATACCGTGCTCATGGTTAGGAAGAATAATCATTAAAATGTCTATATTACCCAAAGCAATTTATAAATTCAATGCAATACCAATTGAAGTACCAATGACATACTTCATAGATATAGAATACATATTCCAAAAACTTATATGGAACCAAAAAAGAACACGAATAGCCTCAGCAATCTTAAAAAGAAAAAATAAAGCAGGAGGTATCACTTTTCTGGATATCAAGGTATACTACAAGGCCATTGTACTCAAGACAGCCTGGTACTGGCATAAGAACGGGCACATGGATCAATGGAACAGGACAGAGAACCCAGAAATAAACCCACACCTTTATGGACAACTGATATTTGACAAAGGAGGAAAGAACATACAATGGAGTAAAGATAGCCTCTTTAATAAATGGTGTTGGGAAAATTGGACATCTACCTGAAAAAAAAATGAAAGTAGACCATCAACTTACACCATTCAAAAAATAAAACTCAAAATGGATAAAAGACTTAAACGTAAGCTGTGAAACCATAAGCATCTTAGAAAAAAACATAGCAGCAAGCTCTCTGACATCTGTAGCAGCAATATATTTGCCGATTTATCTCCACGGGCAAATGAATTAAAAGGCAAGATAAACAAATGGGACTATATCAAACTAAAAAGTTTTTGCACAGCTAAAGACAATAAGAACAGAATAGCCTGACCTGTGATGGCGCAGTGAATAAAGCATCGACCTGGGAACACTGAGGTTGCCAGTTCAAAACCCTGCTCTGGTCTGGTCAAGGCACATATGGGAGTTGATGCTTCCAGCTCCTCTCTCTCTCTCTCTCTCTCTCTCTCTCTCTCTCTCACTCTGTGTGTGTGTGTGTGTCCTCTCTAAAATGAATAAAATGAAAAATAAGATTAAAAAAAAACAGAATAAAAAGACAAACCACACAGTGGGAGAACATATTTGACAATACGTCTGATAAGGGGCTAATAACCAAAATTTATAAAGAACTTATAAAACTCAACACCAGGAAGACAAACAATCCAATCAAAAAATGGGCAAAAGAAATGAATAGAAATTTCTCCAAAGAGGACATACAGATGGCCAACAGGCATATACAAAAACGCTCAACATCACTAATCATTAGAGAAATGCAAATTAAAACCACAATGAGATATCACCTCACACCAGTCAGAATGGCACTCATCAGCAAAACAACACAGAAAAAGTGCTGGTGAGGATGTGGAAAAAAGGGAACCCTCCTGCACTGCTGGTGGGAATGCGGACTGATGCAGCCACTGCGAAAAACAGTATGGAGATTCCTCAAAAAATTAAAAATCAAACTGCCTTTTGACCTAACTATCCCACTTTTAGGAATACACCCTAAGAACACCATAGCACTGTTCGAAAAGAAGAAATGCGCCCTGATGTACGTGGCAGCATTGTTCACAATAGCGAAGATATGAAAACAGTCCAAGTGTCCTTCAGAGGATGAGTGGATTAAAAAGCTATGGTACATATATACTATGGAATACTACTCAGCCATAAGAAATGATGACATCGGATCATTTACAGCAAAATGCATGGACCTTGATAACATTATACGGAGTGAAATAAGTAAAACAGAAAAAAACTGAGAACTGCATTATTTCATACATAGGTGGGACATAAAAGCGAGACTATTAGACGTGGACAAGAGTGTGGTGGTTACAGGATGGGGGGAGGGAGAAGACGGGATGAGGGGGAGAGGGGAAGGGCACAAAGAAAACCAGATAGAAGGTGACAGAGGACAATTTGACTTTGGGTGACGGGTATGCAACATAATTGAATGATAAGATAACCTGGAGATGTTTTCTTTGAACATATGTACCCTGATTTATTAATGTCACCCCATTAAAACTAATTTTAAAAAGAGTAAAAAAAAATATGCTAGTATTTTCCATCATAATGAGGATTTACCAGGTATTCCATGTAATGCTGTCAAGGGTTGAATGATATTTAATGTAATAAATTTATAATTATCTTATTCTCTTAGGAAACTGAAACTTTTATCAGCATGTAGTCAATTATTTTCTCTAGCAATATATCTGATTTAAAGTCTAATCTGCCTGATATCACTAGAGCAACATTAGTTTTTGTTTTCTTTTGCTTTACCTCTTTCTTTGCTTTGTATTTTTTAATTGATTTTAATTTATTGTGTTTACATAGATACTAGTGTTGCCCCAAATGCATCCTGCCTCCCCTGTATTCCCCTCAGCATCTCCCCTGCAGCCCTCCCAACAGCGCCCTCCCCCCTTCCCTTCAGGATTATCCCATCCTATCATCCCCTTTCCTTCTGTCCTCTTTTCCTCTGGTCCCTTTGATCCCTGCTCTGTCTCAGTTCTGTTCCTCAGTTCTCATTGTTCCTTGGTTTCCTCAAATGAGTGAGATAATATGATATTTTTCTTTCTCTGCCTGGCTTATTTTGCTTTGTCTTTTGATTCTTCTGTGTCCTTAAGTTTTGGGTGCAGCCTTTAAGAAATACTACACCACTATATTTTTAAAATACAAACTGATCATCTTTCTATTTTAGTTAATGAGTATATTTCATTTTTATCTGTTGTGATATTTTGGATTTATGCTCGTCATTTTTCTGGACTTTTGTTAGATTACTCTCCCCCCACCCCCCACATCTGTTTTCTTCGCTATATTGTTAGTTACATTTTTATGCTTATGTTTTAGTAATTATATAGCTTTTAATCTTCCTACTTAATAAAATACTAAGTATGATAATATATTTGCCTTCCTCCTGAATACTATATGGCCTGACAACGCCTCTGATCACATCTCACAATTTTTATTCTAGTCTTTTATTGGGTCTACTTTTTCTTAACCCCAGAAACTAGGTATTGATATCATTACTTTAATTTTTACTCACTTTCCCACTTCTATCTCAGACCTTCTATATAAAATGTATTTCCAATTGTCAGCAGTATTGCTTAGATTGCTTTTTTTTCCCATAATGGTCTGTTGCTAGCAAACACTGATAAAATTCCATGTTTTATTTCTTTTTGTATTTTATCTCTATTCTTCAACTGTCTTTCACATTTGCTGAGTTGTCTGGGTTTTTTCTCCTAATATATTGAAGATGATACCTTTTTACTGCCTCCGGGCTTCCATTCTTGCTATCAGGAAGTCTGTAGTACTTTATGATCTATCTTTTCTTTGTAGATGCTTCTGAAGAGCTTTCTGTCTTTGTTGTTATGCAGCTTCACTATAATAGTTGCGGGGGTGTGTGTGTGTGTGTGTGTGTGTGTGTGTGTGTGTGTGTGTTCACGTGCGCGCGCATGTGGCTTACTCCATTTGAGATAATTTGAGTTTCCTAATCTGGAACTGGTATTTTCTAGCAATTCTCAAAGTTGCCAAATGTCTTCACAGAGCTTAAAAATAAGGTGCCAACCATTATTTGATTCTTTAATGATGAAGAATTCAACTAAAAATGTAACAGCCTTTATTTGAATTTTCACTATTGTTATTTTAAATTATATGCTGTTATTAATTGTGACACAGTATTTTTCTCTTATATTATTGGCATATATGCTGCCTTTTCTCTTTAACATCATTTTCCTCTGCTACTGCATTTTATTAAAACACCAAAACACTTAACTCCTAAGAGTCATTTCTCTTTGTAATACCTTAAATAAAATTAATAAGCATTAAAAGTTAAATTAAACATCTCCCATCTCCTCTCTAAAGTCTTATACACAGAGAACTCAGGTGTCAATAAGCAGTTATGTTAACATACTGCCAGGCTGTGTTTATAATAAAATATATCTTCCTTTCATTATATCAAAGCAAGAAACAACAAAGTATCAGTTGGTGTTGAGGTTTTAAATAATTATTATGACATGTTTTACTTTTAAAACTGATTTTAAAAGATAAAGTCTTCAGACTCTACAGAGCCTCAAGAATATTTGCAAGAGGAAATTGCAAACCTTTTCAATGAAAATACCATCATCAATGTTCCATCAGGTGAAAGCCTTGGACAAGATGTTGTCAACCTCTCTAAACTCCAAAGAACAAGGCCAACTTTCATATTAGCAAATAAACAAGTAATAACTCAGAAGTTCACGGTGTCTCTGACATCAAGTTATTCTCCTCTTAAATTCTGTGGACCATTTCTTTAACATGAACTGAAACACACAGAGGGAAAAACACCAGCTACTAAAACTATTTATGTCTGTGACTGTCACTCACATAAGACTCTCTTTTACATTCTCTCCATTGGCAATTTTTAGAGAATTTGTAATAAGCATCACCATGTCACTTGTAAATGAGAGAGAGAACAAAAATTGTGCTTTATGTTAAAAGAAAGCAAAAAATAAAATCTATATAGCTTAGCTAATCTATTATACAAAACTTAAGAAGAATAAGCCCTAAATTTTCTGTTTTTAGGCATAAAGAGTCCAAGAATATTTGATCTTGCAGGAATTTCAAGTGGACTATTAGGAGTCATCCAAAAACCAATGTATGGATTTTAGGCACCAGTTCCTGAAAAAAGAAATAGTCTCTTAACATCTAGCTTCAAGTTTCCTGAAATCTACAGAGTAAACTGTGATTTTTCTCCCGTGTAGAAGATACTATATTTAAATATTTTGAATTGTTACAGAAAAATAACTTAAATTCTTTGTGTGTGTGTGTGTGTGTGTGTGTGTGTGGGTGTGTGTGTGTGTTTCCAAAGTCAGAAGCAGGAAGGTAGGTAGACAGACTCCCTCATGCACTGGACCTGGATCCACCCAGCATGCCCACCAGGGGGCAATACTCTGCCCGTCTGGAGGATTGCTCCAATGTGGCTAGCTAGAGACATTCTAGTGCCTTAGGTGGAGGCCATGGAGCCATGGAGCCATCCTGAGCACCCAGGCCAACTTTGCTCCAATGTAGCTTAGGCTGCAGGAGGGGAAGAGATAGAGAGGAAGGAGAAGGGGAAGGGTGGAAAGGCAGATGGGCACTTCTCCTGAGCAAGCCCCTGCTGGAGCCAGTGACCTTGGGTACAAGCTGGCGAGCCTTTGCTCAAGCCAGATGGGCCCATGCTCAAGCTGGCGACCTCAGGGTCCCGAACCTGGGTTTTCCGCATCCCAGTTCCACACTCTATCCACTGTGCCACCGCCTGGCCAGGCTGCTTTTATTTATTTATTGTTAAGGTATATCATAAAGTTGGTGAGGTATATTGATCTTAAATCTAGAACACACCAAATTTTACATATGAATACAGCCATGTAATCACCCAAATATAAAACATACAGGATTTTTTAGTACTGTAACTTATTATTTCCTCTTCCCAGTCAATTCTTCTTACTAAGAGGTAACTACTAGTTAGAATTCTATCACCTTCCATTAATTTTACGGGCTCTTTAGTTTTACACAAATAGGATAATAAAGAGTATACTATTTTGTGTTTTGCTTCTTTCATTTAATATAAGGTTTTGAGATTAATTTATGATGTTGATTGGATATATTCTTCATTCTTTCAAAATTGCTGTAAAGTAGTCAGTGTATAGTATATCAGTTGCAGCATTTTTATACATTTATATTTTAATTCATAAGATTTTTAACATTTTATTTATTTATATTAGAGAGAGAGAGTAAAGAAGAGTAAAAATATTGATTTGTTATTCCACTTACTTATGCATTCCTTGGTTGTTTCTTGAATGTGCCCTGACCAAGGATTGAACCCGTAACCTTAGTATTTCAGAAACAATGCTCTTACCAACAGAGCTACCCAGTCAGGGGTATTACATAAGTATTTTTCTTTCTCTTATTTTTTTTAGGTGAGAGAAGGGCTGATACTAAGGCAGACCTCCCATGCACCCCAGCTGAAATCCACCAGGCAGCCCCTTCTGGGCAATGCTCCAGTACCGAGGTATTTTTAGCACCTGAGGCTGATGTACTCCAAGGGAGCTTGACTCAGCCCCGGAAGTCACGCTGTAACCAGTTCAGCCACTGGCTGTGGGAGGGGAACAGGAAAGGTAGGGGATGGGAAGCAGATAGTCTCTTGTTTGTATGCCTTGACTGGGAATCAAACCCAGGACGTCCATACAATGGGCAGAGGCTGTATCTACTAATACACCTGCCAGGGCCTTACATGAATTTTGTTGTTGTTGTTTGTTTTGTATTTTCCTAAGTTAGAAGCAGGAAGGCAGTCAGACAGACTGCTGTGTGCACCCGACCGGGATCCACCCAGCATGCCCACAAGGGGGCGATGCTCTGCCCCTCTGGGGCACTGCTCTGACATGGCTAGAGCCATTCTAGTGCCTGAGGCAGAGGCCATGGAGCCAGGGGCCAACTTTGTTCCAATGGAGCCTTGGCTGTGGGAGGGGAAAAGACAGAGAGGAAGGAGAGGGGGAAGGGTGGAGAAGCAGATGAGAGCTTCTCCTGTGTGCCCGGCCAGGAATTGAACCTGGGACTTCCACATGTTCAGCTTATGCTCTACTGCTGAGCCAACCGGCCAGGGCACATGAGTATTTTTAAGAGTATTTTTCTTTTGAATTGGAGATAAGGTATCTGAAATTGAAAAGTGAAAGTAATTTTGAACATACATTACATATATTAAAATTTTGAGTGTAAACTATTGACCAAAATTTCACTTGATTTGCTTAGGGCCTGCACTATGTAACTATACACATATTAACTACCAGGGTCTTATTTTATTTATAATCTTTAAAAATGTAGTTCTTTTATCTGATGTGAATAAGTTGAATCAGTTAAAGATAACCAGGTGCTTTGTTCCACTCACAGTGAATGCAATGTCACAGAAAGTCATTTTCCTGACTGTCCCAATACGAATTTAGAATTCCTCTTTCACATAGCAGAAATGACTCTTGTGTATCACATTCCAGTGATAAAGCAATCATTTACTACCTAAACCCCCATCCCCCATCAAGCCTTACTTTAATGTGAAAACTTTAAATCTGCTGAATTATTACTAAAATACTCCAGTTGGAATTTCTGGAAGGCGTGAGAAGATTTCACAGTGATCCACCATTGCAAAGTCAAGTTACTTCTGAATATTTTAAAATAATATTTTCTTAATGTAAAACATGTACTTGAAAGTATACCAATTCAAACTCCTGAATTTAGAGGTGTTCTAAACTTTGCATTTTAATTAGCACCACCGAGTGTAAATCACACTCTGCTTCATGAAATACTGTCTCTGTATATAGCTCAAGTCCACTTGCGATTATTATACTGTTAGTAAAAGATGGCTGGTGTCCTTACTTAAAGCTTAAGTCAGTTATTTTTTTCCACAATGTAAAGCCCTTTTGTAATTTTCCATTCAATTCTATCTGGGGTAGGGGAAAAAGTAAATTTAGTTCTTAATTCCAATTGCAGAGTCAAGAGTGTAATTTAGCAAAATAATCTATATAGGTCCATTCTTCTTACACAAATAAAGATATCTTCTTAAAAGAATTGTTTTTAGTTACTTCTAAAACAAGCACTGAATTTCTAATGTCTGCAGCTAAAACAACAGCTGATTCATAAAACATATTTGAAACATGCAACATGGCAGGCATGCTTTTATTTGTTTCCAGCAAGCCCTTCCTTTTTTGGACATGTTAGTGCTTAAAGTCATTCTTTTTTTTTTTTTTTTTTTTACAGGAACAGAGGGTCAGAGAGAGGGATAGATAGGGACAGACAGACAGGAAAGGAGAAAGGTGAGAAGCATCAATCATTAGTTTTTCGTTGCCATTACAACACCATAGTTGTTCATTGATTGCTTTCTCACATGTGCCTTGACCATGGGCCTTCAGCAGATCAGGCAACCCCTTGCTGGAGCCAGTGATCTTGGGTCCAAGCTGGCGAGCTTTAGCTCAAGCCAGATGGGCCCGCGCTCAAGCTGGTGAGCTTGGGGTCTCGAACCTGAGTCTTCCGCATCCCAGTCGGATGCTCTATCCACTGCGCCACCGCCTGGTCAGGCTAAAGTTCATTCTTAACTGAGAAGAAATAATCTTTGAGAAGAAGCTCTTGAGTCAAACTAAGATTATAGTGAAATGATTTGTTTAAAGAACTATTACTGACCCTGCCCATAGACATCTTCACTCACAAACAAAACTGTGTTGCCATGGGTCCCACAAATTTCCAAACTGAAGCAGTCAACATCCACAGACATGGTTTACTTCAGCTCCAATAATTGAAATACCTGTATCTGAAAAGTAAGCGAATCAAGTACAGTGGTACCTTGAGATACAAATTTAATTGGTTCTGTAACCGAGCTCATAAGTCAGTCAACTCGTATATCAACCTGCCAACACTGGACCCATAGGTCAATGCGCCAACTAGCGGCAGCTTCCTAAATCACAACTGGCATCTCAGAATTTCACTCGGATCTCTAACAAAAACACAGACTGAGTTGCAGCTCGTATCTTAAAAATTCACTTGGTCTGTTCGTATCTCAAGGCACCACTCTACCTCTATTTTTCTGTCACAATCTATTTTCTAGAGCATGGGCTCTCTAAGCGTGGTTCTCAGATCAGCAGCATCAGCATCACCTTGAAAACATAGTAGGAATGCACAGTCTCAGGTTCCACTCCAGACCTCCTCAATCAGAGACAAGCAGTCTGTTTAGCAAGCTGTCCAGGGGATTCTGATGCACACCAAAGTTTAATGGAAAAACCAAACTAAAAGAATATGAAAATATCTAGAAGAAATGTAAGTGCTCAATAATTAAATGTTTAATTAAATTAAGTGAATATCACCAAACTAAATGTCCCAGGTTACAGACAGGATAGGTCCTGTAGATTTGTTCTTAAATTGAATTTGAATATACGCTGGAACGGGCGCATTCACCTATGAAATGCAACTCAGACAGATGTTTGTCTTCACCTAGTATTTATTTTTACCTTTCCATGCATATAAATACTTAAACATTTTCACACCTATGGAACCTAGCCTGACTAGGTGATGGTGCAGTGGATAGAGATGTGGACTGGGACACAAAGGATCCAGGTTCGAAACCCGAGGTCTCTGGCTTGAGCGCGGGCTCATCCAACTTGAGCGCAGGGTCACCAGCTTGAGCACGGGGTTGCTGGCTTGAGCAAGGAGTCACACACTCTGCTGTAGCCCCTGGTCAAGGCACACATGAGAAAGCAATCGCTGAACTACTGACGAGCTGCAATGAAGAACTGATGCTTCTCATCTCTCTCCGTCCCTGTCTGTCCCTCTCTCTGACTCTCTCTCTGTCACCACCAGTCTGTCACTGCACAGCAAGGCAGTGCTGGCATAGAGGGCAGTAAGCCTGAATTCTCCATGGAGCCATATGCACCAATGGTTCCAAATGTGTGTCCTCACCAGTGTGAAGCAAATTTTGAGCCTAATGACCACCTTTAGAATCTGATGTCCTTACATGTTTATTTTCCAGTTAAAAACATCTAATTGCATGGAATTTTCATTTTATTGAAATTGTAATCTTTGGGAGAGAAAATCTGTTCTATTTCTCACAAAAGATGGCAAAACAGGAAAGTTTTAATTACAGGCAGCCCTTGGTTATGAACAAGATAGGTTCCATGGGTTTTGTTTTATTTTGTTTTACTAACCCCTTAAATATCATTATTCTCCAAAGATGTGCTGAACGGTACTTTCATTTTCATCACTTTCTCAAGAAAAGTCCCTTCTATACTTAAAAGCACCTCCCCTTGGAGAGACACTTGAACTGTCTGCTCATCCACAGAGTAGGCTTACCGGTGGGGGCTCTGACCTTACTAGGGGCGACCCCATAGAATGAATGAATGGGTTCAATTTAGCAGTTACACATTAAAAACCCTATTGTTGGCAATAGGCACATTTTCCCCAATCAACTTAATAAGCAATATTTTCACGTGCTAATTGCCATCTGTCTGATGTCCTCTCTTTTTGCTCAGTTGGTTCCACATTCTGGGTGAATGGAAAGAGTAGGACGGGAATGAAAGCATGATCAGCAACTCCACAAACTCCAAACAGGAAAACAAATTCAAACAGAACAATGAAAGAAAGTCTTTCTCCAACCTCAGAGCCTCAATCCTCTTTTGTCCATCAAGCACCGTTGCTTTTTCTATTAATTGCAGCACCCTAATTTTGGGGACAATTACTCCCTTCCCACTCCAGCCAAGTGATTCAAGTGGGGACTGATAATTCTGGTACCCTGACCTCTCTGGCTGCTGGGGAAGATATACGACCCACCATGGAAAACTGACATTCTTATTCGAGATCGCTTTTGCAGGGAGGGACTTACTTGCTAGTGGCAAAGCTGTGAAATAGAGAGATGACCACCGTTTTCTTAACTGAAAAGAAAACATGAATATGTAGAGAGGAGGAGAGTCAAATACACACACTGATGTCTTGTCCCGAATACTCCACCCGCAGGGACAATGTTCTCTTCCCACTTTTATAGACAAATAAACCTGCCCACCTTAGTCCAAACAGTGTGATCTCACACAACAAAAAACTCCTGATTACTGAAACATTGCTTAACTAACCAACCAAAATACATTTGGATTAGGAGATAATAATAATAAAAACAAAAAACAAAAACCTAGAAGAAAGCAAGAAAGTGTATATCACAAATAGGATGAAACATTTTTTTTTCTAAGTTTAAAAATGGAAAATGATACAAAAGAAATGTCAGATCAAGTGGAAAAACATAAATTGTAAGAACTCCAGTGTGTCAAATATCCTAAACAAAAAAGCTATTGGACAAAAGCAACATTGAACAATATTGGCTATAATTTTCATAAAGATTTTACTATGTAAATGCTTATATAAATTGATAAAGGATAGCAATACTGTTCTCAGTAGTAAAATGGTTCAAGTACATAAATAAATAATTCATAAAAAGAAAACATAAATGACTTATGAACATTTTAAAATCTACCACTGATAAAAAGATGTGCGAGACAAATGACAGCTTTTTGTTCAAATGTTATATTCTGTGTATGTGTTAGGACATATACATACACACATACCTGTACTTTGTATGTGTAAGGTGTATTCACATGTTTTTACGGATACATAAACTGCTATTTTGGAAGCAATTTAGTACTTTTTGTAAACAGCTTTTACAGTCTTCACTCCATTTATCATAACCTCGTCTCCAGGCCTCTATTTCAAGAATATAATTCAAAATCACTAAAAGAATTCTTATGCCCAAAGAAGTTTGTAGAAGTGACAAGCTAGAAGTACTGTATTACAATACATTGTTATAAAATGTGACATATCCACTTAATAAATATTAATTAGCTATTAAATAACAGTAATAAATTTATAGTAAAGTTATGAAAATGGTTGTTTTGATGTAAGGAAGTATAGCATTTTACACGTGCAATTATTTCAACTACATTAAAAATAGATATAGAACAAACAGTGGAAATAAATATAGCCCAAGTTGACTGGTGCTTAATTCTGGGCAGGAAAATCATGGGTAATTTTATTTGTTTCTTTATGTTTTTCTCTATTTTTATCCAACAGGTAGTGATTCTCTTTATTATAAATTGTTACATGCAAACGCTTAACCCTTTTCTAAAAGTATTTTAAAACTTTTGCTTCTGCATTACAGAATGGATGCTAAAATGAATACTCCCAGACTTGGTAGGTAATCATAGTAAAAAATCAGGTCTGCCTTTGGATTCTCTCTCTTCAGTGCTACACACATTTCCTGCACTGCTAGCTTCCTGTTGTGCTATTTTGTGACACAGTTTTCTGAGAGAGAGAAAAATATTACCTATATGTAGATACGGAGTGATATTAATTTATTTCCAACTAGGCGATATAATTGCAACAGAAAACACAGCTAACCAAAATGCAATAACAACTCCTGCTCGCATAAAATAAAATGCCCATTTCACTAATCACATGCTGCCTGGACTGCTCCTTCTCCATGGTAACTACCTGGCTTTTCTAGATAAGCATTTCTGATTCAAGTACACAATTGGTACTCTTGCCCCAGCTAGTGTGACCTAGTTTAGTGGAAGTTCTGCAGCTGGAATTTGAAATGCTACAGCTGAAAGAAAATTTCATATTGAAGTCTCAATTAAAACGTTCTTCCAATGCATGTGTTGGCAAGTCAACACTGGTTAACAAAAGTGTTTCTCAGAGTCAGAGACAGCGCTGGTGTCACTGGGGTGCGGCCTCTGATCTGGAAACGGGAACGTGAGGGGGAGGGCACTAGGAAATACATTTTAAATCCACTTTTTTATTTAAGAAGAAATAAGATAGGTTTCTCAGGTAGAGGTTAGATAAAACTGTCTCATCCATTCTCACAGATCTGAGAGTTCAAACCCCAGCCACATCTCTGCCACCTCACACCAAACAAATCAAGTCCTCTTTCTCCTCCTAGACCTTTTTTCCTTATGCAATTGATTCCCAGCCTTCGATTCACGAGCCCTCTCTGACTTGATCTAATCTTATCCCGTAAATGACAATGAACACATGATTTCAAATTTTAAAAAATTGTAAGTGCCAATCATTCTATATTCTCCCGCAAACTCTGGAGAGAGGATCAGGATTTGTGCAAAACTAGCTCAGCTCTGGGTTATACAAAGGGGCTTTCTAAGAGTAAGAAGGAAAACTTCTTGTTACTGTTTGGTTATCTTTACAAAGTAATAGGTTCGAGAAAAATCCAGCTGAGACCTTAATGTCTAATTCACCCTGCTGTGATATTTGCATTTTATAATGACATCTATAATATTTCACACTTTTCTACTTATTTCAAAATAGCACTTTTGGCAAAAATACCATTTCTGTCCATCTCTTTGGCAAGAGACAATTTCCACAAGAACTGAAAATGTTAAATTGCTGTTTGGTTCACTCTCTCCTATTATAAAGTCCTCCGTGATTTCAGAATAAGAAAGAAGAAAAGGTCACAATTTAGATTGAAAGCCAGGACTACATGAGGCAAATAGTATCTGCTGAAGATATTATGTGCAAAAGAAATGATTTCTGTTATCTCTCTACTTTTATCTAATATATATCTAGATAAAAGTCAAATGCATGCATATATGACATATATAGGACAAGCTGTGATCAGATATATTTTCAAATAAAAATATAATTAAAAAAAAACTGATTTTTGTATTGAATAATGAATGAAGTGATAGAAACAGACTTTCAAGTTCAGCAATTTCTGCAAAGTCTCACTTTTTTCTTTCTTTGGATTTTCTTTGGAAAGTTTTCTTGTAAATGGTGTCATTTGCAAAGCTCTAAGCCCAAAATACCAAGTTGGCAGAAACCTCCTGTTTGAAAGCCTGATCATGAAGATAAAACTGGGAAAGGCTGTTATAAGGAGACTGAAAATCAGTTGATCCTTTTAGAGTTAACCTCTATGATTGCTCTCCTAATTATGGACTTCATCCACAATGTAGAAAACTATGGTGGCTGAGGTTGTACAAAATGAAGACAACGAGGAGCAGAATGGGGAAAGTTTAGTGCATAGATCTGAGATATCTCCACTCTGTGCTGATTGAAGATCTTCAGCAATGCTTAGGTGAGAATGATTCAATAGTATTTTAAAAATTTATTAATCATACAAAAATGAGTGCTAGAAATCTTCTTTACAACCTAGTACTGTGAGTTACCAATAAGATTTGGGCACTTAAAAATTTATAAGGGCAGATATCACATTAAGTGTTTTTACTACCAAAAACACCAAAAAGAAAAACAAAATGCCAAAGGGACACAAGGAAACTTTGGACATCATAGATGTTTATGACCTTGATTATGGTCATGGTAACTCAAGCGTGTACATATATCCAAACTCACCACATTGCATATGGCCACCATGTGCAGCTGTTTGTATATCAATTATATTTCAATAACTGTTGAAAAAAAACCAGATTTCACTGTTTTTATGGGGCATGAGCACAAAAGTCTACAGTAAATATCTCTGCCTCTGTGGCCCACAATTTCCGGGGTTTCTGATGTCTAGGTGGGCTCTGAAATTCTTCAGCACACTCTTCAGATGATGATAATTTCCTTCATGGTATAAAAATGTTTTTCTAGGGTTAAATTAAAATTGAATTTCTCATCCTTAAAATAATTATTTACAAACTGGAGTAATGTTTGAATTGAAAATTTAAAATAACTAAGTAAAAGTTTGATTATTTTATTACTTTTATATATCTGAGATGTTAAAGTTTTTAAGAAATGCCTATGGATACTTTCTACTATTTAATTAAAACATAAATATGACATACTGAAAATTATAAAGTAACTTTACCCATATTTAAGAAATCATTTGGAAACCATCCTTCTCTAACCCTCTTTCAAAAATCACCCACAAAAACCATTGCATTTGCTAGAGCAAACATGTACGCAGTAGTGACTCAGGCATTACTATCAATGCCAAAGAGTGGTAGTAAATATTGCAGTTTTTTTTGTTGTTGTGGTGGGTTTTTTTTTAGTTTTTGTGGTTATACCTAGCTTAGCTCAAAGAAGTTGCACTGTAGGAAGGAAGGGTCATCTTATTGAAAAACCTGTCATTTTTTTGTTGTTTGGCCTGGGTTTGTTTGGTTTTTTATTTTCAGGCTACAATTGATGAGAGCTCAAGTTTTTATCTGCATAAGTCTGGAGCTGTTCCTTTGTTGACTTTATCACATTCTCTAGATGTGTTTTGTCTAATTATATTAACTGTTCATTTTCCAAATTGTATCTTTACTTAGACTTCGTATAGATCCAAGTTTTAAGATTTTCAAAACCACTAAACAGGCTATTTTGAAGATGCCCTAATTGCTTGAAAAGAAGTTTCAAAATATTTTCAATCTTTAGCAAACCAAAATGGAAAGAAAAGGGGGGAAATGGCAGTATCAAATTTCTTCTGCCTTTGGTTACAAGCATATGTCGGGAGAAAAGAATATAGTTCAATCATAAATATGAGAAAAGTTCAGTATATAGGTCTGGGGATGCCTCCCAGAAAATTTTTAGAAAAGAGCCAACAATCTGAGCATTGAAAAAGCTTTTTAGTATCATTACGATGATTCCTATTTGAGTTCTTACAGTTGACCAGGCATTGTACTTCATGTGAATTGTGCACTTTAATTTCTTCAGCTTAGCCTCTCAGGAGTAGTTTTCATCCTCATTTCATAAATGAAGAAGCTGACTGTAGAGATAGGTCCACAGTATCTGATTAAAACATTTTGGAATTACATAACCTTTGAAATTCAGAATTTTTATTATTTATTTTAGAATTTAATATGATGGATTTAATATGATGGATGAGGCACGCATGATACACTACCATCACAATTGGGTAAGGAGGCACCAGCAGCAACACACAGACTCTTCCCACTCAGTGGGATAAGTGGAGATTACAAACAGCTCGTGTCAGCTCAGTGGGGAGGCGCTCCTGGAGTCAAATGAGCTATAAAAATCATTGGGATTTCAGAGTTTTGTGGAGTTAGAAATTGTGGACATTTCAGGTGCTGTGGATATTACATGGCTGGTCGCCAATGGATTTGAATCTTGAACAGTCACACTGATTTTTCAGCCCATGCATTTGCCACTCTGCCACTTTCAGGGGCTTCAGAGAAAAAAGGAATCCAAGGACTAGAGTGGTTCAATAACCCGCATGTGACCCCTTATAGAGGTAAGAGTATGAGGAGCTGGTCTTCAAATCCATATTTGTCTGACCACAAAGTGTTGATTATACTCTCAGACTCTTCTGTCAGTTTCTTTACATTTAGCTGATCCCTTCCTTCAGTTCTGCTAAACTATTTATCCTGGTTGGTAATATGTACACAAGCTTTATTATTCATAAAACTATTCTGCCCTCAGATTTTCGTAGGACCATTCACAGTATGCATTACTGCTAACACAACCTGAAGGCTATACCAGAATATTATGTAGATATGTCTTCTACAAAGCTTTCTGGAATCAACTGTATTTTTTAAAAAGAGATTAATGAACAAAAACTAAAATCACATTACATCCGCTCACATTTAAATATAAAAATTACTTTCTCTCACTTAATTTTGTTATTTATAAGATCCTGATTATTTTATTAAACAAAAATAATTTATTAGTCAAAAATAAATCTATTAAATGACTAAATTATTTGCAAGTACCACACTTCCTAGAAACCAGTGAGTAATATATTTGAAAAAAAAGTTCTAACATGACTAGAAAATTGTTTGTCATATTATTTGGGGGTAAGAAGACTTGCAGCATGATACAATAAAAATTAAGTTGAACTAAAAGTCAGAAGAGTTAGGATATAATTCTGGTTCAAATGCTTATATATTGTGTGACTTTGAGCAAAACACTTATTTTCTATTTTAGATTTCCTGTCTATAAAAAATATCATAGGGTTATGAGATATTGAAATTATATAAACAAGTTTAAAATAATTTTGAAATTCTATACAAAAACAGCATGTCAGTATTTCTTTTTAGAATTTCATTATTTATTGTAAGAAATAAATTTATACAAACCTGAAAATTTAAAGATTCTTTTCTATGGGTTTTAAAATTAGAATAAGTATATCGATTTTACAAAATGGTCGGCATAATTTTTAAAAGTTAACATAGAATGAAAGAGCCACATTTGCTAACCAGATATATTCATAAATATAGAAAATACCTTTGGATTATTTCTCCAGAAAGTTCAGTAGTAACGGCAACATTGTTAGAATAAAGTTCAAGTTAGCTCTCTACCTTAAATCTTTCATTTTTATACCTTTTGTTATTAAACTTCTTTTTAAAATTTTATTCATTTTAGAGAGGAGACACAGAGTGAGAGTGAGAGAGAGAGAGAGAGAGAGAAAGGGGGGAGGAGCTAGAAGCATCAACTCCCATATGTGCCTTGACCAGAGCAGTGCAGGGTTTTGAACTGGCGACCTCAGTGTTCCCAGGTCGACGCTTTATCCACTGCTCCACCACAGGTCAGGCCTCATTTTTATACCTTTTAATGATCCCTTTCTATCCTTTTATAGTTTTGAATCAAAACAAGAATAAAAATAAAATTTGTGTATTTTACTTTTATCACAACATGATTTCATGAGTTTTCCATTTAGGCTAAGACTTAAAAAACTGCCAAAGGTCCTAGTGATAATTAATGTACATATTTAGAAATAAAATTGTCTCAGTCTTTATTTCTTTAATATCTGAGCAATCACACTGCAGTTTTGCATAGAAGTTCTTTTGTGGCAGATCCAGAAAATTATCTAGAAAAAACATGGGCGGCATGTTCTTACTGATAAAGAAAGGAATGCAATTAACAGAGCATCTATTACAGGTGATGTACATTACTGGTTGCATAATCCACAATACTGCATGAAATCTTCACAACACACTCTGATGAGTATTATTAGCTCTACTTTTATAGAGGTGCAGAGAGAGGAAATACCTCGGTGATGATTACACAGCCTGTATAAACCAGGACCCAACTGCCCACTTTCTTTGCAGTCTGCCAGTTTATTATGTTGTATTTTTATTGCCTCACATAGTGCAATCTTTTTCTCCATAATGTCAACAGATTTAGGGACATCTAAAACTTCCAAAAATTTTAATAATTCTAATGCCTTTTCTATGTAGATTCCATAAGATACCAGGATACTGTTAGAGACATTCCAGAAAAGTACCTAGTTTTTCCCTCACAAAAATATTGTGGGAATTATTTGCTTAATAACTAATGTAGAGATGCAAAAAAATGAATCAATCAAATGAAAATAAGTACATCGTTTTTAATGATCTGAAGTCCCTCCATTTCTCCTTTTTGTGACTGGAAAATAGTAAATTCTATCTCTAAGTAATATGTTCAGGGACACATATATGTATTTACCAAGAACAAAGCAGTAAACATTGTCTCAATGTGTTGCTAGAAATTACTTATTTCACAGCAACCATATTACACTCAGAGTTGCCTCATTTCTACTAAATGAATAATAAAATGGTACTTCTAAAAAAATGACTGGAGCTTGAGCAATAACACAGCAAAACTAAGGAGATGTCAGTGGGTCCAGATGTTTGTAATCACACCTAAACTGCTGGAAAGGCATTGAAAAATTGGCTGAGAAAGGGAGATAAAAGCTGAAGCTGATCAATAAGTGAGAAATTACTTCTCATATAGTTTTATGTGTTTTTTGGAAGATCATTGCCATAAGTTACATTGATCTTCAAAAAAGCATATAGAGCACATCAGATGAGTAAAATAATACCTTAATGTGATTTAAAAAAAAATAACATGTGGCTCAATGAAAACTATTTACCTTCATACATTTTCTTCTCCTTGACTGGATTTGGTAACAAAAGGTCCTTAATAATACTATTAATACTACTTTTTATTAGTTAATAATTATCATAATTGATTAATTTTAATACAATTTTTACAAGTAACTATATGTTGGATGCTTAATATGCATCAGGCTGTTTTCAAAAAGGCATTAAGTTTATTCTATTCTGGAAACAACCCTGTGAGATGAGTGGTAATTGTCTCCATTTGCAGAAAGAACACTGAACTGCATGAAAGGTGAGAGACTTGTCCAAAATTACACAGCTAGTAAATAGCAGAGCTGGGATCTGAAACCAGAGGTCCGGTTTCCAAGCCCATGCTCAGTGACAACACCGCACAACCTTGATGGTGGGTTACAGAGCAACTCCTGTGTGTCAGGCACTTTGTCATACACTATCCACATAATCTTACTTAACCCTCCCAGCCAAGTCCCTAGGAAACGAAGGTGCAGATGCCCTAGCCACCCACTCAAGGCCCACAACTACTAAGTGGTAGAAACAGAATATGACTCGGGTCCTTCTGATCCCAAATTTGTTCACTATCCACCATGCTTTGGCTTTTGCTCATTACTTTCTCAGAGATTTAAGATTAGTTGCAAGGCTTCAAATGCCAAAAGAGTTTGGAAATCATCCTAAGATGAAAAACAATAGTAGGTAGCATGTCTTCAATAAATATATCTCACTCAAAATTACAATAAAATAATATCTCCCAAATCACACGACTCTTCATTACCCTTCAACCCTGGTTGTTCTCCTGACCACACTGCTTACAAGTATGCCATGCTTCAGAAAGCACCTCGTTTTTCTTTTGTGCGAAATCAGTTCCATGTTATACCTTCTTACCCTTTCATAGGAGATAGTTTTACACATTTGTCTACCACTTCTAGTGATCTGCTGTATTCAACAATGTTTAATAGGACAGTGCCCAAACAGTGCACACACTCATTTGAATTGAAATTAAATTTCTATGTCAATCAGGATTTGGTGGCATTCCTGTCAAGCATTTACAGATTTTTTTGAAAACCATTCACCAAGGTACCCACAATAAAATTATTATTCATCTCTTTTAGTTTGTTCTAGATTGCTTCATTGATGAGTATTTCAATAGCTTCTTATTTTATTATTATGGTTTAATTGGCTTCTTTTTAAAGGAAAATATAATAAAAAATTATCTTGTCAAGTCTGTGGGGTTTTGCATAATATCCCTTCATCCATATTTCATGATATTTGACAAATATAAGCAAAGCATGCTGTAATATCTGCATTTTAAATCAATGAGAATTAACATTTACTTTTGGTTAGAAGATTTTTTTCTGATATCTTTTCTGATTCTTAATAATACTGACACATTTCAAATTAAGTATATTGCTGACATATTGTTCTGGTCTTCTTTGCTCCCAGCTCAGCCCTTAATCCTTCTTGCTCTTCACAAACCCTTCCACGTAACCCTCTTGAACTGTCACTCAAAACCAAAAGCCATGCAAGTTCTCACAATGTCTTTACTGAATTCCGGTTTGCCTCTGAAGACTCTAGTTTTTCAGTGTTGGCTTTTTCTAACCATTTCATGAACTTCATGTTCAGGAAGTGAAATTGGCATTCTTCTTGCACCCCATGAACACTTCCATCTGGTTATTTCTCCTCTTATTGAAGCACATGACACCACGTTTACCATCTCCTCATCGTTAACATCTGCAGACATCCTGCTCACTTTTCTGCCATTGAAGACTCCGGCACCAGGCTCACCAGGCTCTTTTCTGGTCCAGAGCCTACTATTTATCTGTCTAATAATAACATTTTTTATCCTAATGATCCATCAGCACCATGGCCTCCTTATCCCCATGCTCTTCTCTCTCATTCCATTCAGCCATCCATCCCAGAGTCACAAAGTGGATTTGTCATCATCTCTAATGAATGCACTTCCAAGTCCACATTTATTACTCAATTGTACATACTACAACTACTTTTAAAACACATTTGGTTATCCCACTCCTTTTTCCTCTCTTTCTTCACGTCTCTTCCTATCAAGCCAATAATCTGCAGCTTTTATTTTAATAACACACTGTCTGATGAATCTTTGTTTTTCATTGCACTTAGATGACAGAGGCTCTGGCCTGAATAAAACCACTGCACCATCTGTGACTTCTCCAAAGCAGCAGAGCACTGCTCGAGAGAGTGTAACAACAGGTCAGATTGATCCCATCTTAAGTTAACAAGCACCAAGCTAAAAAAATGCCCTAAAATACTTTCTGTAAACCTGACTCTGGACCTGGAAAGCTGAGGTTGCCGGTTCAAAACTATACACTTGTCTGGTCAAGGCACATATGGGAGTTGATGCTTCCTGCTCCTCCCCCAACCCCTCTCACTCTCTCTCCGCTTTAAAATGAATAAAAAAAAACACCTGACTCTGTCTCTCTTCAAGTTTTCTCTACCACTCACCACAACGATTTCAAAACTTTTCAAGTCTCATCAAATTTCTGACAACCCCCTATCTCTTCAATCCCTCATATTCAACAATGACTTCAGTTCCAACTTTACAGAGAAAATAGAAGCTCTCAGATAAAGATTCCTTCATCTTTCCAATATTCCCCTGATGTTCCCGACACACGCATACAAACCAGCGTGCCATGCACTTATCCTTTCTGTCACCTCTGCTCTCACAATAGAAGCTGCACTTTCACCTATTTTAAACCATTCCCTCCACCTGGGCTACAGCTTCATTTCCCCCTGTCTCTGGGAATCAGAAACGAGGTTATTCCTTGGTTGAAGTATATTTCAGCTTCTTACTTTCACCTGAAACCTTCCCATCATCTTTTAAACACGTAAAAGTCTGTGAACAAAAAAAAAAACCAAAAAACCTAAAACTATGTTGTGTGGCTATTACCAAAAGACAAGAACTAACATGCTGATGAGGATGTGGAGAAATCGGAGCCCTTGTGCTGTGCTGGTGGGAATGTAAACTAGTACAGCCTCTATGGAAAACAGTATGGCAGTTCCTCAAAAATTAAAAAAAGAACTTACCTTATGACCCAGCAAATTCACTTCTGGGTATTTATCTGAAGAAAATGGAAACACCAACTTGAAAAGTTATATGCACCCTCATGTTCATTGCAGCATTATTTAACAGCCAAGGCATGGAAGCAACGTGAGTGTCCATCAGTGGATGAGTATATAATGAAAGTGTTTTATAAATATACTATGTAATATTATTCAACCATAAAAGAAGGAAATCATAAAATTTGAGATGACAGGGATGGGCCTTGAGGGCATTACACTAAGTGAAATAAGTCAGATAAAGAAAAATAAATCCCATATGAACTTGCTTATATGTTGAATCTTAAAACAAAACAAAATAAGAAAGAGTTCATAGATACAGGGAACAAACTGGCAGTTTCCAGATGTGGGGTTGAGGGTGGGCAAATTGAGTGAAGGTGGTCAAAAAGTACGAACTTTCAGTTATAAATAAATAAGTCATGAGGATATGATGTGCAACGTGACTATAATTAATAATATTATACTGGATATCTGTAAGTTGCTAAGAGAGTAGATCTTAAAAGTTCTTACCACATACTCAAAAAATTGATACTGTGTTAGAGGTAAAGGATGCTGACTAGACTTTTTGTGGTGATCATTTTACAATATATACAAATATCAAATCATTGTGTTATACACTTTAATTTAATATGTTGATTATATATCAATTTTAAAAATCTATAAAACTACCTGGCCTGTGGTGGCACAGTGGATAGAGTGTCAACCTTGAACTCTGAGGTTGCTGGTTGAAATCCCTGGGCTTGCCTAGTCAAGGTACATACAACAAGCAACCAATGAATAGCTAGAGCAGAGGTCCCCAAACTGAAGCCCATGGGCCAAACTACGGCCCCCTGAGGCCATTTATCCAGTCCCCGCTGCACTTCTGGAAGGGGCACCTCCTTCATTGGTGGTCAGTATATGGAGTACTGTATGTGGCGGCCCTCCAACAGTCTGAGGGACAGTGAACTGGCCCCCTGTGTAAAAAGTTGGGGGACCCCTGAGCTAGAGTAAAGCAACTACTTATTGCCCTCCTCTGTAAAATCAATAAGTACATTTTTTAAAATCCATAAAACTGACCCTATATTCCTCTCCAGATTATACTCTTTCTTCTTTTAGCCAAGTTTCTCAAAGGAGTTATTTGTACTCAATGTCTTCATTTTCTTACCTCTCCTTATTCTCTTTCTTTTCCCCTTTCTCTCTAGATTGTGCCAGACAGTTCTTGAAAAACTCAGTACTGACATTTACATGATCAAGGAAACAAATCCCACTTTCTGGTCTATCCTATCTGACCTCTCAACAACCTTCGATGATGCAGACATCAGTTGTCCTTTGGAAGCCTTCTCTTCTATAAACTTCCACTTCACATCCATGTCCTGGTTGTCAGAACTTTCCAACTGCTCCTGCTTTGCCTTCCTTAGAGGTCCATCCTTCGCTGCCTGGCCATTAAAATTTAGAATTTACCAGGCTCTATTCCAGGCCTTCTCAGTTTCTCATTTGGTCCTTTCTCATTGGGAAAATCATTCATACTCACAGATTCAATGACAGAACACACACACACACACACACACACACACACACACACACACACACACAAACTCAGACCACTCTTTAGGCTGCAAATCATTTACTCAAAGTTTCTTGACATCTTATTTTAGATATTCAAGAGACCCTCAGATTCATAATGGCTAGCATTAGTTCTATTATCTTTCTTACAGTCTACCCAAATCTGCGTTGTTCCAGCGTTCTTTGCTGCTAATAACGTAACCCATTCATTAAACTATGCAAGCTGGAAAGCTAGGGTAGTTTTGCAACTCCAAATCATTCCAAATTCTATCCATCACTAAATTTTGTAAGGTTGACTTTATAAATTTCATACACATGTACTTTGTTCTCTCCTCAAACACCACCTTCCATAAATACTAGTCCATGGTACCATTATCTCTTTCCTGGGATACTGAAATAGCCTCCTAAGTATTCTCTCTACACTTATTATTATCCTACTTCATCCTCTATAGTGCAGGATAAACTTTTTAGAAATGCAAATGTAATGTAAACATGTCACCTACATGTTTAATATTCTTTATTGCTCTTAAAATAATAAGAAAGCTTATTATCCTAACCTATGCTAGCTGTCCAACCTGATCCTTCCCTATGTCTCTGGCTTTAACATGACCAGGTAGGTCTTCCTGCACTGGCCCTCTCAGTCTCAAACACACTCTAATCTTTGTTACCATGGGTGTTTGCAAATGGCTTCCTGATTCTGTGGTACACTTTTCCATCTTCTTTGTTAAATTCACCCTTACCCTTCCGATCTCAACACAAGTTGTTCCTCCAAGATAGTCTTGCTTTCTAATTATATACCCTTTTATCACAATTGCCTCTCCTCTCTAATATCCATCACAATTTCACCTTTATACTTTGTGTGTGTTTGGTTATTGAATTAATGGCTATTTCTCCAACAAGACTCTGAGTTCAAAAATCATGTATAGCCATTGCCTAGTACAGGCTGGCAAAAGTAGGCATTTAATAAATATTTGCAGAATAATATAAACTATACTTTCCAATGTAAAACTGATAGATTTTTATTCAAAGTTTCTTGACATCTTATTTTAAATAATTAAGTAGTAATTATCTAAAATTATTACCTGTAGTAATTTAAGTCACTGATACTATGAAGTAATTTTCAAAATACTGTGTAAATTTGTAGTAAATTAAGTCACTGATACAATGAGGTAAATTTCAAAATACTGTGGGACAAAAATTTATAAATTAAAAAAATGTAAAGTAAAAAAATTAATCATGCAAATTTTGTTAGACAGATTAGAAAGTGACTTCCCTAATTAGTTTTTAGGTTCTTTCTAATTTATCATTTCTTTCTCCATTTCATTGAAAAATGACTAATTCTACAAATCACAGAAAAGCTGTGCTTTGTAGAACAAGAGACCATGAAGGCGGAAAATTGCAGCTTCAAATTTTAAATCTTTTACTTATTGCCAAGGCCCTGGAAAAAGAGTTTCTCTTTTTCTGGCTCAGAAAATAGAACTACTCAATTAGAATCCTTCTAGGGAAGCACCATCTGTGGCTCCAATGTCACAAAACAGAAACTCCTTTGGCAAAAACAACACAGAAAGCCCTGGCTGGATAGCTTGGTTGTTTGGAGCCTTGTCCCGGAGTATAAAGGTTGCTGGTTTGATCCCCAGTCAGGGCAACTTCATGTTCCAGTCTCACTCTCTCTTTCCTCCTGCCCCTCTCTTTCTCTCTCTCATAACAAAATAAAATAAAACAAAACAAACAAAAAACACAGAGCAAGTTTCCTCTATAACTTTACCTCCTCCTACCGCTGCTGGCAGCACACATGACATGGAAGGAAGTTGGTGAGATGAAACCTATCACAATTAATGATTTATTTTTTCTATTTTTAAATTTTATTTAGAAAATTAACTTTAACACAGTGACATTGATAAATAAGAGTGTATAGGTTTCAGGTAAACATTGCTATAGCATTTGAACTGTTGCTTATATTGTATACCCATCACCCAAAGTCAAATCATTTTCCGTCACCTTATATTTGTCCCTCTTTACAGCCTTCTCCCACTCCCACCCCCTCTCACATGACTACTTCCCCCTGGTGACCACTTTACTTTTATCTATATCCATGAGTCTCAGTTTTATATCCCACCTATATGTAAAATCATACAGTTCTTAGCTTTTTCTGATTTACTTATTTCACTCAGTATAATGTTCTCAAGGTCCATCCATGTTATTTTTTATGGCTGAGTAGTATTCCATTGTATATATGTACCAGATTCTCTTTATTCAATCCTCTATTGAGGATCACTTTGTTGTTTTCATGTCTTAGCCACTGTGATGAATTCTACAGTGAATATGGGGATGCATTAGTCTTTACGTATCAATGTTTTTGAGTTTTGGGGGTAGATACCCAGTAGAGGGATTGCTGAGTCATATGGTGATTCTATACTTAATTTATTGAGGAACCACCATACTTTCTTCCATAATGGTTGTACTAATTTTCATTCTCACCAACATTGAATGAGGGTTCCTTTTTCTCCAGTCTCTCCAACACTTGTTATTACCTGTCTTGTTGGTAATAGCCCATGTAACTAGTGTGAGGTGGTATCTTATTGTAGTTTTGACTTGGATTTCTCTAATATCTAATGAAGATGAGCATCTTTTCATATATCTGTTGGCCATCTGTATGTTCTCTTGGGAGAAGTGTCTGTTCAGGTCCTCTCCCATTTTTTTGTTGATTTTAATTTATTGTGTTTACATAGATTCAAGTGTCCCACTGAATATATCACCCTTACCCCATGTTCCCCTCAACATCCCCCTTGCACTCCTCCCCCCAACGCCCTTCTGCCCTCTAGGATTTACTTTCCTGCTCTCTATAATGCTGTTATGTATATATAATTTCACCAATCTCTTTCCCTCTCTGATCCCATTCTCTCATCCCCTTTTCCTCTGTCTGCTTTCCCTCTGGTCCCTTTGATTCCACCTCTGCCTCTGTTCCATTCCTCAGTTCACATTGTTCATTGGATTCCTCAAATGAGTGAGGTCATATAATATTTTTCTTTCTGTGCCTGGCTTATTTTACTTAACATAATAGTTTCCAGTTCCATTCATGTTATCGCAAAAGGTAAGATTTCCTTCTTTTTCATGGCTGCGTAGTATTCCATTGTGAATATATATCACAGCTTTTTTTTTAATTCATTTTTTAGAGAGGAGACACAGAGTGAGAGAGAAAGAGAGAAAGGGGGGAGGAGCTGGAAGCATCAACTCCCATATGTGCCTTGACCAGACCAGTGCAGGGTTTTGAACTGGCGACCTCAGTGTTCTCAGGTCGACGCTTTACCCACTGCGCCACCACAGGTCAGGCTGTATCACAGCTTTTAAGCCACTTGTCCACTGACAGACACTTGGGCTGTTTCCAGATCTTGGTTATTGCAAACAATGTTTCAATAAACAGGGGGGAGGGGTTGCATTTCTTCTTTTGAATCAGTGATTTGGTATTCTTAGAATATATTCCTAAAAGTGGGATTGCTGGGTCAAATGGTAGTTCGATTTTTAATTTTTTGAGAAATCTCCATACTGTTTTCCATAGAGGCTGCACCAGTCTGCATTCCTACCAGCAGTGCAGAAGGGTTCTCTTTTCTCTGCACTCTCTCCAGCAATTATTATATGTTGTTTTGTTAATGAGCTCCATTCTGACTGGTGTGAGGTAGTATCTCACTGTGGTTTTAATTTGCATTTCTCTAATGATTAGTGATGTTGAACGTTTTTTCACCTGCCTATTGACCATTTCCATGTCCTTTTGGAGAAGTGTCTATTCATTTCTTTTGCCCATTTTTTGATTGGATTATTTTCCTGGTGATGAGTTTTACAAATTCTTTATAAATTTTGGTTATTAACCCCTTATCAGATATATTGTTGAATATGTTCTCCCGTTGTGTGGCTTGTCTTTTTATTTTGTTCATATTGTCTTTAGCTGTGCTTTCCCCATTTTTAAATTAGATTGTTTGCTGTTTGTTGCTGAGTTTTGTGAGTTCTTTATATATTTTCAATATTAACCAGTTATCAGAGCTGTTCCTTGCAAACAACATCTCCCATTTAATTGGCTGTTTACTTGTTTTGTTGTCAGTTTCTTTTGCTGTGCAGAAGTTTTTAGTTTCATATAGTCCCATTCATTTATTTTTGCCTTTACTTCTTTTGCCTTTGGTTCAAATTCATAAATTATTCTCTTTGGCCAAGGTCCATGAGCTTAGTACATATGTTTTCTTCTATGTAATTTATTGTTTTGTATCTTATATTTAGGTATTTAATCCATTTTGAATTTATTTTGTGCAGGGGGACAAACTGTAGTCAAGTGTCATTCTTTTCCACTAATGATTTCAAATTTTATATTCTGACTCCCCTTCTTGATGCAAGGCTTTACAAAATTTTATAAAGTGATTCCTCAAATTTGTATGGTTATAAAATCGAGTAGCCTAAAGTTATAAACCTAGTTTTCATTAAAATACAGAATACTCAAGTAGTATTCATTGATTTAACATATATTTACTGAGATCCTAAATGTGCTGTGTTTGGCACTAGGTCACAATACTTAGCAAAGCCAACATACACTCTACTTCATCAAGTTCATAAGAAAAACAGAAAAATACAAATCAATTAATATATAGATTAAATAATTAGAAAAAGTAGCAAGTGTTATGCAGAAACAACAGGTATTATACAAAATAACAGTAGGTCCCTACTCTGAAAGGGTAGAAAGTCTGCTATGACAATATAATATTAATGTTAGCTAGGTACATCCATAGATAATTCAGGGAGCAGACAGAAAGTGTATAGGATTGGTCCCACCAGAGGTAACAACACAGTCAAAGGAGGTACAACAGAGAAATAATATTAGCAAATCTAATTTACAAATGACAATATTGAGGTATTTTTTCACAATTACCATAAAGAAAAACTGGGAAATTTATGTAAACTTATATTCCATTTGCATATGGAAGATATGAACATCCTCATTTTCTAGAATGAAGAAGACAATCAGTAATGAAAACATTTGTTTTTTCTATTGGCTGTCTTTCCTAAATGAAACAAAGTATTCATATTAGACTCATTCTCATCTAGCTCTGAGAGACATAGTAATGAATGCCCCTTTTATTGTAGGCTGAAAATAATATGTGTAGTGGTACTGAACTGTTTACACAGGAAGCTCTTCTAAGTATATTGATGCTTTATGCAACTTTAGTTGTCTTTCAGTTGTGACCAACATACTGACATTTTCTCCATTGCACTAGAAAAGTTTTGGAGAGAGACAACTAGCTGAAGGTTATAACATGTGACACTATAGTAGGGGGTTATTCTAATCAATGACATTATAAAAATAAAAGCCCAGGTCAAATAATGTCTTTGTAATAACTGGATTAAATTCTACTTAATTGACATGATGTACATATTTGAATGGATAAAGTTGGTTAAAATCATGATTAGGGAACTATTTCTGACACAATTAACACGTTCCTTTTTAGACTCTAAGTTCCTTTAAGATAGGAGTGTTCTCCATGAAAGCAGAGAGTGACCCTCAGCCCGGTACTTGTCACATGGTTTGCATTTCATAAGACATAGCTGACAGAAAACTCCCTTCTACTAGTTACAGCTAATGAACTATCCTGGATCTACTACTCCAGAGATGCTTTGTAAGTTACAGATATTTTTCATAATTCTTTGTACACTGTGCAAAAACTGAATCTTATTTTGAAATTTTACAAAAATTGAAAGTGAATGAACTATGCAGTTAGACCGTCAGTATGTCTTGACTGGCAACTTTTAAACCCATAGAGCTAAAGCAGCACAAACCTAAACTATAATCAGTGTCTGGTATAAGTGAATTTCTAGAATGTATGTGGTAGATGCTGATTCAGTGGACCTAAAATGAGGCATAGCTATGTTTATTCTGCTCCCACCCAGCAAACACACCCATGTACACACACACACATACACACATGCACAAACCCCTATAAAGATTTCTCAGGTGATATTGATGTCCATTTAACTGAAAAGTTTTGCTTTGGATTTATTTTCTAGATCTTCTTTGTTTCTTGAATACTTGCTCTTTTAACTCTGTAAAAGCATCTTGATTCATATGGGTAGACTGAAAGGAAGCACAAGAAATAACTGAGTCTTGACATTCACCTGGTTTTTCATAGTTTTATCTTTTATATCATTCTTCCTTTCCACATTTTTAAAATTAAATCTAATGCTTTAGTCCATATGCAATTATGTTCTGTGGTTATTTTTCTTACATAAACATGACTTCTTAATAATGAAGCTGAATGGAGGCACATTCCAGGGAATGAAAGTGAATATATTTTTAAAAAACTAGATTAAAAACATATTCACTGATTTGATTAAAGATATTTTGTAAAAGAAAGTAAATTTTTTTGTAAAGAAGTATAATTTCACCTGACCAGGCATTAGCGCAGTGGATAGAGCATCAGACTGGGATGAGGAGGACCCAGGTTCGATACCCCGAGGTCGCCAGCTTGAGTGCGGGCTCATCTGGTTTGAGCAAAGCTCACCACCTTGGACCCAAGGTTGCTGATTTGAGCAAGGGGTTACTCGGTCTGCTGAAGGCCCACGGTCAAGGCACATATGAGAAAGCAATCAGTGAACAACTGAAGTGCCACAACAAAAAACTGATGATTGATTCATCTCATCTCTCTCCGTTCCTGTCTGTCTGTTCCTATCTATCCCTCTCTCTTACTCTCTGTCTCAAAAATAAAAGTAAAATTTCTGTCAAAAGAGGGAGAAATTAGAGAGTATTTACATTAGAATAGAAAAAATATGTACTCATGTTATACACACATGGCTTCAAAAACAACTTACAAGGAAAATAATTAGTTGGTAAAAAACTTGCTGTGGAAAATAAGACACGATTTAAATTTCTCCCTCAACTCTGCACACTGTACATTCTGGCTATGTGAATGTGTGTTACATATTAAGAGAAAATAGGTAAAAAAAATATATATATATATATAAAACAATGCTATGTGTTCTAGATTTTTTTTTTTTTTTTGGAAGACAAGCTCATCAGAAATATTTATAACTTGCACACCTTGGATCTTCTCCTATTAAAAGCAGAAAACAGTTTTGGCAGGTCCTAGACAAGAAGTACATGTGAATGAAGAGCAGAAGCATAGTCCTCTCATTCTGGTAAGGTTGTTCTCATCAAATGAACATACAGGTGCAGAAGAGATATTCGAGAAGCAAAGAGCTGGGGAAGGGGCATGAGCTAGGCCAAGCAGCTGAATCAGCCCTTGTGTCAGGGAGATGCTGGATGCCACTGCCAGAACTCCTTCATACCCAAAAACACAAGAGCAAAGAGTACGCAAAAGTACATATCTATTTTTACGAGCATAATAATTTCTGCATACTTTCCCACTCAGTACCTATTTGCTGTAGATTTTCCAAGAACTTCTTTTATTCGGAGTAGCTTAGTTTGTTAAATTCCACTGTGATAACTGTCATGATAAAATCATTTATGGTAAGGGAACAAAAATGGAGTTGGGAGGCCATGAAAAAGTTTGCCTCGTATGCATCCCACCTGTAAAGCCAGTAGTCGAGGCCACCATCACAGCCATCTGGCCAGTGCACGTTCACATTAGATTCGGGCAGTCGGTAATGAAACAACGGAGCCAAGAACTGGTGAGCCATCAGCTTTAATTCTATCTTGCACCCGGTGGGAAAACAAAAACACACACTGGGCTCCAAAACCCACTCATTCAGTGCTCACAAAGCTACTGATTTATCCGAGTTTCCTAGAATCAAAGCTTTCTAGCTCACCAGACTTATTCACCTCTGTTTTCCATCTCCTTCTCTCTACACAAACTCTGCACAAACTGGCTTCTTCCTCAGCACTCCACCATCTTGGCTGCTTCTCCTGGCCTCCACGTGGCCTTCATCTGCTCTCCTCTCTGATCCTAACCTCAGGAACCGAGAGAGAGCAAGCTACCCATCCAAGGCACAATGGGATTCCTCAGGAGAATGCACCACCTTACATCATCCAATCAATCAAGGGTGTGGGGAAAAGCTTACTCTTAAAATTAAGCCTTAGGCTATAATGACCTGGCCTGCTTACATTAGTCTTTCCCCCACACCCATCCCAAGCATAAGGGCAAATAATATCACCTGGGTGACGGGCTTCCATGTGGGCAGTGCCATCTTTAACAAAGTGAGCATAATATATTTTATCTGCCCAACACCACCCATGAACTTTTGAACTTTTGCATTACACTACAGCACAAACTTTAATTACTCCTTATCGTAGTAGCTGGACCATCTCCACTCTTTACCTTGAAAACAACCAATACATCTCAACAGCCAGCATCCTTCATTTGCACACAGGACTGAAATGAGCTTTGAACTCTTGGACTTTGGTGCTTGCTTGAGAAGTGCATCCTGAAATTTGCTTACCTCAGGTCCTTACTGTTAGAACTGACTGATGTCTTCCAAATTAATTACCTCTGGTCTCAAGGACTTTATTAACTGAAATATCCCTTTTTAAATTGAAAGATAAAACTATCTCTCCGGCCAATAAGTCTGTCCAGGAGGCCCACAGAACCACCTTTCAAGCCATGGTTCGGCTTGAAACAAACTGTGACCATTGTGGTTCGGTAGGATTTGGGTAAGACCATCTCCACTCTTTACCTTGAAAACAACCAATACATCTCAACAGCCAGCATCCTTCATTTGCACACAGGACTGAAATGAACTTTGAACTCTTGGACTTTGGTGCTTGCTTGAGAAGCGCATCCTGAAATTTGCTTACCTCAGGTCCTTACTGTTAGAACTGACTGATGTCTTCCAGCATTTCTTTTGGAAATCACACCACATTAGAAAGTCAATAGGAAAAGCTTCTTTTGTAACAACCTGTGGTTTGTGCCATTATCAGCCCCAGTTTACTTCATTCTTCCTGGAGCACACTTTGAGCTGCTGCTTGAGTCTGTGCCTCCTGGATTGCAATCCTTTGCTCAGATAAATGCTTTTTACTCATTACACCTACACTATTTCTTTTTTGTTTGATTTTGAGTACTACCGTATCTTGAAAATAGGTGATACAATTTTTTTCTTACTCTTCACGTATAGAGGCAGAGAAAGACCAGAAGATTTGTTTTATTTAATGTAAAAATTCAAGCTCCTTGAATATCATTCTCATAAAAGCTACTATAGATCCTGTGTGCCCCTAGCATATTTATGCCTCTCCTTTTTGACATTTTTATACATGCCAATTTAGGTCACCCATTGATCAAGAAACTTAAATATTCGGAAGTTGCCAAATGTCATTCTGTTCTTTCGACACCACAGAGTGGCTCTTCTCTGGTTCTTAGGGAGAGTCCTCAGGCCAAGAGAAAAAGGAAGAAGATATGGAGACTTTTCTTCTCCCCGGACTAGATGGTGGTCACACACACCAACAATAAAAATATAAACCTCCACTCATACATGTTGTATCTGTCAGCATTTCTTTTGGAAATACACATGTACATTACAAATTCAATTTTTTTCTTACAGAAAATACCCTTTCAACCTTTTCCAGTGGAAAGGTTAATAACTTGGCCTCACCTGACTTCCTAATTTTCTGAAATGAATTTTTAAAATAGCAAATAGATTGTATCTGGGTAGTCCCGTTTTTGGTTTAGTTTCTGAAACATACTGTGGATAGCCTGGAGCAATGTTGAAAAGTCAGGATTTTGAGAGTAAGTTTGAATTGTGAACAATTTAATTGAAGCCTACAAAAGTTTGATTCAAAATGTTTGAGCATTCCAGATATGAGATTCATTTTATATTTAATTCTAGTTTTTTTATTTGTTTTACTGTCTGAAAAATAAATGCAGACTATATCTAACAATGCCTAATGCCTGACCTGTGGTGGCGCAGTGGATAAGGCATATACCTGGGATGCTGAGGTCGCCGGTTCAAAACCCTAAGTTTGCTTGGTCAAGGCACATACAGGAAACAACTGCTGTGACTTAATGCTTCCTGCTTCTCCTTTCTCTCTCCCTCTCTCTCTCTCTCTCTAAAAGTTAATTTAAAAAAACCCTAATAAATTCAAATTTTACAGATTATCTAAGAATATTTCTTCTTATTTTCTCCTGAAGAAAAGAATATTTCTTCTTTTATTTCCACACATGCATATAGTTGTTGGTACAATTATAGTATATTGATGGGTCATGTTGGATTAAAGAAAGAAACTATACCTGAAAAAAAAATACAAAGGGGAGAGTAAAGGAATGCTGGGGCTGTCAGAAAAGTGGCACAGGAGCTAAAGTTAAAAGGATGCTGAGGATCGTGGACTGGCTCATTCAAACTCCATCCTTCCTTGCAGATTTGGAAAGCTATAAACTGCTTTTCTTCCAGATTCTCTTGCAACCAGGGTTTTCAGTGCAAATTAGGTCCATCAATTACATGCTGCTGCATGGCAGTTGCTGCTTTTAGTCAATGGCATGAATATGTTAAGGTTCAGTGAAATATCTGTTATCAGTGTTGTAGATTCTGAGAGGTAATTGTAATAGTATAAGTGGGGGATCTTGCTCCAGCATGGTCTAGGACAGTAATGGGAAATATTTTGAACTTGGTGCATCAAAATTCACCAAAAAAATGAGCATAACTCGGGTGGTGGCTCACTTTGAGAAATACAGCCTAACTAGAAGTCCCAGAACTAAACGCTCTGTGCCAGAGTTCTGTTGTTTTGGCCTACAGGCCTTCAGCACAGTGTCTACACTACAGCAAATGTTTTATCCTCGGCTACTGCACCTGGCCATGCAGGAGCAGAGGATGAAACGTCCTTCTCAGCATGCGGCCCCATATTTCTCTGTTATGTAGCTGCATGTGGCCACGTGTCATCGAAAATAGCTACGCATGTCAGTGCTGACACGTGTGTCATAGGTTCACCATCACAGGTCTAGGACAAAACGTAATCTTTGACTTAGTAGTCCCCTTAATGGGCCAATGAGTGTAGTTCTGGGAATATTTCCAAGAAGTTTAACTGAAAAATTCCTCAGCCCTTCCAGGAACTTAATTCCCATCTTACCTGACATTTCAAAGAGGTTATATTTTCACTGTACTGAACCTGACTGATAAAGAAAGTGAGAGCCAGATGTCTCTCAAATGAATTCTCCATTGTTAGAACCAAGGAAAAGTTCCAGACACAACACTCTCAAAGAGTTTCCAAGTTACTATCCAGATTAGTACCCAGTCTAAAGTCTATAGTCAGGCTATCTAAAAATCCAAGTCCAAACCTAAGACAAGTACAATAGAAAGCCAAACTGTCAAATTAAAGTTTTCTGAGAAAAGGAAGGCAGTAGAGTTAATCCATAAAGACAATGGAAGAAAGCAGAAAATACTCCAGAAGCATTTGTTAGCTAGTATGCAGAATTTCTGTGGATTTTTTCCTTTTCTTTTTCTTTTTGAAGTGTATGTGACAATTCTTTGGTTTGGCAGAGCTTGAACCATATAAGGGATTCATGGCAGTAAACACAAAGTTTGAGTGTGAAGTTCCTCATTCATACATCACACTAATAAGCTCAGAGTTTATGCTGTAGACAATGCTGATCCTTTGATGGTTTTAAAGCATAGGGTTCTAAAGTATGTTTTGAATAGACAACTTTCAAGCAAAGTTCAACACAGATTAGAACCAGTAAGACCTGGAAGCAGAAAGACAAATGAGACCATTAAAATTTTACAAGACAGGTATAATAAAGGCATGAGCTGAACTAAGGACAAATTGAAAGATGTGTCTGTGGTAGATTGGATGAGACAATGTATATGAACGGGAGGTACATAACAGGAAGGGATGCATTTTTTAATTTGGGCAGATGAAAAAATTGTGATGTCTTTCATACAGATATATAGAGTAAGTGTAGAACTCATAGAAATAAAGAACAAGTTAAGACTCAGCAAAATAAAAATGCAGGGTTACATAATTCCAGGGCTGGCCTTGTACTTGATGAGTTGTGTGATCCCAAATAAATTTCATAAATCTTCAAGATTCTCTTATTGTATCATGGAGGTAACAGTATCCATCCTCCAGAATACACATAATTGATGTGAGAATAAAACGAGCCAATGTGACAGTGGCAAAAAAAATTTAAGTTGTTTTTTTATTATAGCCCATTTGGCAAAACAGAAAAGGTCCAGTAAAAACTCTCCAAGCTGATTTTTACCATACTTTCTGGTATGGTAAATATCAACACTGGTTGATATTTTCTTTCACAATGTTAAATAAATAATAAAAACATGTCAGCATTTACTCATTCACCAGTAATGTAGGCAACTTCTTTGCTGAATTAGTTAAAAGTTATCACATAGTAGAAAAAATACTTCCTTGTTATTTTGTTCTATTCACAACATAATGACTACAGATACAAAATAGTTTTATTTATACTGAGAGAAGCAATTGGCTAAATGGAAATTACAGTAAGTTATAGTGCATATTTTTAAGTGTAATTATTATATTTATTAGCTGTGAATAAAGTGCACATTTTTTATATCAGCAAATTTATAAGAAACCCAAAACATAACAAAAAAATTTCCAAACTAAAAAAAAAGTTGTTTTAATTTCCTTCATCTATCTTAGCTTAAAGTTTAATCTGAAATATTATTTACTGTTTTTAATTCAGACTGAGTGATCTGAGCTACTTTTATATGAAAAACAGTAACATGATTGGAGCATATTATTTTATTTAGAAAGACACATGAATAAAGTGGACATAATTCAGAGAATTCAATGGAAATGGGGACAATTACTGTGGAATAATGCATTTCAGTTTATTTTGCACACCCTGTGTAACATCAATCAAAGCTTTCCTGAAGCAATTAGAAATAGAGACAGTGAACAGCAACTTCATCATCAAGTTCAATTGTTCTGAAATAGGAACAATTGGGGATTCTGATTTCATTTTTAAGCCCTATGACAAGAAAAAAGCAATGACCATAAGCCATGCTATGTGTTGTCTTCTAGCATTAAAAAAGGAAAAAAGAAAAACATTGCAACATGTTTTTGCACTTTGCTTTGTGAGAAACAATATGTTTTTTACCAAGAACAAAACAAAACAAAAAACTGTATTTGTAAATCAGCATCTGACTTAATTTCATGTTTAACACAAAAATAAAAGCATGTGAAAAGCAGCCTTGTTTTATGTACCTCAGAGTTATAACTTTAGGAGAACAGGAGCAGGAATTCATCCCCTGATAAAAACCTACGAAATAACCATATTAATTGAGATTATAGGACTGATATATGAGCTTTCAAATAATTTTTGTGATATATATGTGATAACATTTGTGATATATATATATATGGACATAAATAATTTATTATGTTTTCTCAACTTCTATAAAGTGTTATAATAAGTTTGACTTTTTCACATATTGGTTATTAAGTCAATCTCTTTATAGTATTATATTGGATGCTTACATCAGTGAAGACTTCTCATAATTTAATCTCAAAATCTAATAGCATTTGAATAAAATGACCATAGTTCTAAAAAAATATATTAAAATTGATACAGAAATAAAATAACTTCCTCTGTCTACATTTCTGAAATTTTTTGAAATCTCTTTCCACTAATGTGAATTTATTCCTTTTTGTATTTTTACAAAATCCTTCTTTGGGGGTCTCAGGAAAGAAAGAGCATGGATCACTATCCTGAAAGGGAAGTAGACATTTGAGTTGAAAGGCAAATATAGAAGTCAGCGATTTAAGAGATACTTTTTAAAGTCAATTTTAAAGAGAGAAGAAAGAGAAGGAAAAGAGAAAAAGAGAGGAAGAGAGAGAAACATCAATATGTTTTTCTACTTATTTATATATTTATTGGATGAATCATGTATGTGCCCTGACTTGGGATCGAACCCCCAACCTTGGCATATCAGGACAATGTTTTAACCAACTGAGCTACCTGGCCCAGGGCTGGAAGAAACACTTATAACATAATAAGAAAACATCACTTGGTCTCTTTTAAATAAGAAGAAAGAATAAATTCAACTTTATTTATGGAGCAGACTTATTTTTAATTTTTGCTTTGTATCTACGTGTGTGTAGCAAAATCAACGTATTATATATATAGTTATGTAAAAACTAGCAAACACATTGCATAAAAACCAGGTAAAAAATATTTTTTAAAAATGTCTTTCACTAAGTGTAAATATGACTCTAAAAAAAATTAATGCCAGCCATTGACAGTGGAGTTAATCATAAGACATTTCAGAAAATATAGTGAGTTATATGGTTATAGGATTTGATAAAACCTTATGCACAAAACTGCACTAATTTTTAAGTTAATCCTAATATAGTGAGAGCAATAACAACATCAGCAATGTTATGCCCATTGAATAATGTTGGTGTGTCTAATTTCCATAGGGGAAATTACTCAACCCATGAAAACAAGACAACCAATTTTTGTTTGCAGTCTCATCTCAATACAGTATAATAAAATTTGGTTGGTGTGACAATGCGTCTGTGAAAGTTGACAAGTTGGTAATTTCAGTGTGAAAGCTATTTCATTTTTTATCTTTAAAGAATTACTGAATCGTTAAATTAAATTTTATTCCTGTAGGCTGCATCAGACACATAAAAATCAGGTGTCTAAGTTCCCATTTCTGCATTTAAGCTACTGGATTCTTAATGTGGAATCAAAGAGTTGTACTCATGTATTATTCCACCTAATAATTACAGATCACAATTACGATGGTGATATAAAAATTATTTAATGGGCCATCAACTAAAAGGTTGCTTTTGGCTTTTAACCCAAGAAATTGGCTTCATATGTTGAATAGACATTTTACTGAATTATGTGTTAAATAGTTAAAACAAATCAAGCCTACATAAGAGAATGTATTAAATAATCTTATCCTTTCCTGTGGAAATGTAGCTGATAATTATTAGTATCCAAGAGATAATTAACCAGTCAATTATTTCATATATAGATCCAACAAGTATGTTTTTCATCTCCAAATTCATTTTAAATGCTATTTAAAACTACCTTTAATTTGCACTTTAACATTTAGTAGGTACAAATAAAAATCTAAGAAGAGACTATCATTTTTAAATAAATACACTGAATTGAGATATTTCGGATCTTAATCCCCTACGGCAAGATATTTAGCCAAAACCTAAGTTTTTCTATCTGTAAATTGGAGACTATATTATAGATATATTATGTATACATTTATATATAAATGTATAATATATAAAAAGTTATTATATGGAAATGTATAATATATAAATGTATTTTTATTTATAAGTATATAATGTAAAATATATCTACATATAGATATATAATATATATACACATTTTATTACTTATAATTAGATGCAATACACCATACTGTAATCAAAAGTGTGCAATAAATTCAAATTTAAATATGTATCTAAATTAAATTGATTCAGATTCAACAAAATTAAAATTTATTCATCTAATAAAGTCTGTGTTTTTATCTTTTCTTCAGCCTTCCATCTGCAGAATACGGATTTTTGCACATTTCACACAGTGCTATAGCAAAAATTAAATGACTTGTTAACACATCAGGAGCTTAGAACAGTACCTCGTATATAGTATGTATTCAACAAATGTTGGTTTTTATTGTATAATATTCCCACTTTGTGTTTTGCCAACTGGAAAATACAAATGCTACATGTTTAATATTAAAGCTAAATATATTATACCAAAATATTTAGTTAATTCCACTACCTATAGGAAGCACAATCCTGAATTAGGTTAAGTATTATGTTCTTGAAAATGGTTCTGTTTACTTACTACACCAAAGAGATAATATGTCTTTAAAAGTAAACAGAACATAATTTACATGACAATAGCTTATGCAGAGTAATAAAAGGCCCCTTTCTCTTTTCTGCTTACCATTATATTACCAGCTCTTAGTGCTTGGGAAACACTTGAACCCTCACAGCTGGGTTAAATATCCATCTATGGGCTTTTCCAACACCCTTTGTGTACTTCCCATTCTACTCTACACCTATTCATTAATTTTTTTCCACTGGTTTTTTGAGGATAACCACTCTGTACTTTTATTCTCCCCAAATACTATTTATTTATTGCATAATATAATGCTTGGCACATAGGTGACTTTAAGTAAAGAGTAATTAAATGAATAAAAATACTTACTTAATTCTGTGATTACTGTCATTCAACTAGTTCTGAATCCTTTTTCATCTGTGATTTATTTACTCCTATTTTGTTCCTTGATAACAGACAGCTCTGGAGTCCCAAACTATAACTCAACAATGTATGACTCTGAATACCAAAAATTCATTCATTAGATAGTACAGTACCTAAAATGGTGAATTACTAGATTACTTGTTCAAGTTTAAATATTGCCATGTTATATCATGTAACTCTCTGTCAAATATTTGTATGTATGCACAAAATATTCACAGAAGCACACAGAAGATTGGAAACATTTAGAACTCTGGATTCCTGCTCTGCCACTTAATCTTTCTGAACCTTAGTTTTTCTGTCTGTGTAATGAGAACAGCAATATCTACTTTCAGAGTTAACATGAAGTTTTGAGGTACATGTCTAAACATTTTTGTATAGAATAGGCATTAAAAATGCTATTGCTAGATATTAATTATTGAGTTTTGAAATATAAATTTATCTGAGAACTCTGTGTTGCTTGTCTTTTAAATAAGAAATAGTTCTGGAGTCTTCAGTTCCACTCTGACCGAACATTCCACTTATTTCCAGGTACAATATTTATTCTGAGGTAAAAATAAGGTGACAAATTTTAACTCAATTGATCCTGCCTGCACCCTTTCTATAAAGCATACAATATTCCCACCAAAGCCAGGACAAAGAAACCTTTACCATCTGTGTCATTTGTTACTAGAGACAAACAGTGCCCTCTAGTTCTCCCTATACACCTGACCTCTCAGATTTAGGTATAAACAACTCTGCCCATTGGTCTTCATATAATGAAATTAGAATATTTAAAATCCAATATGTTCTAAACACTATACAGATAGTAGAATTATACAACTATTGAAAATTCAACATCTTTCTGAGGACCTCACAATTTAATTTGTATCTAAATTAAACAGAGCATGTGACACATTTTGATAAAAAGCAGCTGTGAACATGATCTTATGATTTACTCCCTAGAGGTAAAGGTCTCTTCATATAAGGTGCATTTTTAGTTCAATTTTTACTATTATGAATAATCCTGTTTTGACATTGTTCTATAACTATACTATTAAAGTTAACATGGTACTTTAAGCTTCTCAGAGAATGTAATGTTTCTTCATGGTGTGATGTTTGAAGCACCAGTCTTTCTCTTTGCATTCTTCAATTTTATCTGTTTCCATAACAACCACTGGGATACATTTTTTAATGATTTTGCTTTTTTACAAAAAAATCAAAGCTCTTGAAGGCATAATGTCTTTTATTTAATTTCCCTCATTTGTTTTTTAATAGTTATTCTAATAAAAATTTAGATTTTATTCACTATTGCCTTTCACAGTACTTAATAAAAGCTTTGTAATAGCTATTAAAAACAATAACTGATAAATGATCAAATGAAAAAGAATTAAAAAAAGAGAGAAAAATGTGTTTTTAAAAATCTTACAAATTCTCTCTACGCTGGTATAATTTATTTTCAGAATGCATAAAGTCAGTTGTATAATAAACAACTGCCCCTCTTGCTCAGAGACTAAAAAGAAAATTAAATTTAAGAAAAGGTGAACCTGTTGAAAACAAATCAATAGGTTTAATGAGAAATTTAATATACTCAAACTCCGCTTTCTATTCATCTTACATTTGGTTTCTAAGAGAGGTTATGTTTGTGGGGTAATACCAGTCTATTTGTTATAGGCAGGTAAATTATTTCCTTTAGCTAAGTAAGACTAAAAGTAGATAATGGGAATAATTGGAGAGTAAGAAAGATGACTCCGGTAAATATCAGTTGGTAAATGTGATTTCTTAATAAGGACAGATGTACATTTCATTGTCTTAGGCATTAAAAAAACTACCTATAATATTTTAAATGATCAAAGGCAGAATTTTACCACAACAGAATGTACTTTTTATAATCAAAATCTTAGTTTCTAAAACTTTAACTTCATATTTTGGTCATTAAAATCATCTCAGAGTTGTTTGATGTTTAAGATTAGTTTTTCCATATTTTAAGGCATCTGGCATTTTTAATAACAAAAGGGAATTTCACATATGATACATTGTACTTAACAGACTTATAAACAAAAAGTATTCTCAATTTTGTTCAGTAAAAGTTCTCTGCTCAAATTACATCCTCTCCACAAATTGTGTTATGTTCCAAACACCAGAAATAGAAATAGGAAAGACTCTAGCTTTTTCATCTTATAGTCTAGTGTAAAAATAAAAGAAAATAAACCAACATGCATTTATACCACTAAAAATACTTTCAGATAAAGATGAGTCTATGAAAACAAACAAACTAACAAAAACTGGCACAGAGAGTGAATGGATGCAATATTAGGAGCAACTCTAATCAAGGTTGTTATGGTAGACATACCAACTTTTGAATAAGAAGCTGGTTATGAAAAGATCTAAAGAAAGAAAATTTTAGGCACATAATCTAGATCCATTACATAGTCTTTATACCCATGTCCATAATTTATATAGTAAACATCATCTCCATTATTATTAATTTTTGAAGCAGATTACTTTCTCCCTCAGTTTTATTTGTTAACATCTGTGCATAAAGATAGTTGAGTTGGATCAAATTTTATGGTCATTTATCAAAAAGATATAATTCTCCACTCCAATCTGTTGATTAAATTAGATTATATTATATATTAGATTCAAGACACCATACTCTAATCAATTCAACTAATTCCATTGCTGAATATTATGAACACAAATAATTTAAAACATTTTGTTAATATTTAAAACAAAATAGTTCAAGCTATTCGATTTAGATATGTCTATTTTCAAGAGCAAATGATAACTACTCTACTTCAGTTTTATAGGTTTTGGCAAAGAATAAGAAAAAAGGTGTTATACTTACCCGTCTACAGCAAAAGATCTACCTCACTTACTTCCCTTTAGGTTTTTATCAAACTTTGTTCTTTTGTGATATTACTGTTCTTTAAAATATTAAGATCTCATATTTAATTGAAATTATTTGAATTCTATGCATTCATTCATTTATTTTCTGTATAATATTCAGGAACTGTCAGTGTTCATTAAATCATAAAGAGTGAAATTCTAGAAAGTCTCAAGTTTGAGAGCTGATCTCTATATTTACAAATGTCCAAGTGGGCTGGTTTAATATAAATCAAAAGAAATAATAGCCTAGGCTGTGAACAGTGAGAACAACAAATAAGCTGATAATATCATGATTCTTCAGGTAAGACAAAAACCCATCTATGTGCTTCTAAAAGAAGTCAAAGTAAAGCACATTATTATGATTTTTTATAAGATTAATAAATGTGAAACTTTAACCTACAACATATCTCCTATTTTGAAAATAAACAATTATAACACAATTAAGCATGGATCTTTTTAGCTATTTGTTCTACTTATTAATATTTATCAGATTGTATAAAGAGGTACTTTGGTAGCTTTAAATCTTGATTTTCTAAATGTATATAAATAAGTTATGTCTTATTACTGGAGAGAGTTTAAAGCCAATATGAAAAATTTTGCAATTTAAAATCAGAAAGAAATAGGTTCACCAATTTGCCCTTCTGACTTGTTACTTTGGAGAGTTATTTAACTTTTGACTTACAGTATTTCACCTGTAATATGTAAACATTTCTCATTTAGGTGTAGTATAGAAATATTCTAGAAATTAGAGGACTTGGGTCCTTATGATTTGGAGTGAATTACCTAAACTCCAAACAACATCTCTATTTTAGTAATTACTATTTGGATATCCAATTTGTATTGTATACATCTTAGCATGGTTGGGAGCTAAAGCAAAATGGAGGACACAAAGACTGCTTTGACAATTATAAAACTTTTTTACATATATATCTTATTACAAGTCTTTTTTTCATTTGAGTTTAATTCATATGCATTACATACTTCTCTTTGAAAGCTTTCCTATCTAGTCCCTCCTCTTTAGTCTTTTGTGGAGCAGCAAGCAGCCAACCCAGACCAAGCACACAGAAGGATGGGAGTGTAAATTCATGTTTGGAAGAGGCAGACCACCTCATCAAACACATATGGTGACACAACTATCGTTTATCAATAGCCTGAAAGGATCACTATTGATTACAAGAAAGTAATATTCCTTGGAGTTGTTGTTGACCACCTAAAATGACATTTTTTATCTCCCTATAGATTTTGAATCACATAGATCTCTTCAAGTCTATTTCTCAGAAAATGTTTCACCTTCCTATTTCGGATTCTTATGTCTTTACTCTCATTTTAAGTTTAATACTAAGACTCTGATTTGATTCAGGAAATTGCTTAAGGGTCTAGTTGGCATAAGGTACTTTGTTTTTGTTTTTAACATGTAAACTTGTATTACAGCAAATTCAAAAGAGATGTTTCTTTTTTGCTTGTCACATACGGACGGGGGCTCCCTTGTGTCTCGGGTTACAATTGCAAAAATGGTTGCTTAATAGGCATCATCTCCCAAGTCCCTCAGTGTTCTCACTCAATTTGAAATATTTTCAGTTAAAGAAATAGTTTCTGGATTTAAAAATAAAATTAATCTGAAGTTCCTTGTAGAAAGAAAAATGCCCCATTCTTTTCAATTAGGTCAATTATTGAGGTTGCAATAGTGAAAATGGCTGTAATTATATGTCAGCCAATGCAGGGCAGAGAATAATCGAACAGACACATAATAATCAGGAGATTATAAGGAAAAGATCCTATTTGTCTATGCCATACTATAATGTATTATTATCTTATTTACATTCTTTGTGTTTAGTCAAATGTATACAATTTAAATGACTGTATTGTCCCCAAGCTGAGAGAGACACAAAGCTTGTATTATTAGAATCCCAGCTTTACCAGTTATTACCTAAATCACTTTGGGCAGGTTTTTAAATTTCACAATGCCGCAGCTTCCTTGTCTATAAAACAGGGATAATACTCATATCTACCTCTTTGGATTCTTGTATTAAAAAATGAGAATAGCTTAAAATACTTAGAAAAGCTTCTGGTATTCAATTTTTAGTCATCCTGATCCTCCTCTTCATTTTCCTCCTCCACCCATTTCCTTCCTCTTCTTTCCTCTTTCCACCCCCACCACCATCCTTAGGTGGGTTATGATCAGTACAGGAAAGCCTCAAATGCTCTGGGTGACAGCGGAGAAATAATCAATAAAAGCATGAGTATACAAAATGAGAATGTAGGAATAATACTACCTCTTAAAGAACAAATGCATTTCTGGTAGAGGTTGGCTAAATGCTTTAATTTCTTTATTCTGGAATTCTTTATTTCATCATTGTCAGATACACCGGGGTATGTCATTAGTATCTAGCCAATGGCCCCACAGTAGAAATGATGCACTTACTTCCAAACCTAACCAGGTGTCTCCATGATCACCCACTCACATTCTTTTCCTTAGCTGATAAACTCAGAATCCCTGTGTTCCACAGAGCAGACCCACAAGAGGGGAGAAACAGGGATCCCTGCATTCATTGCTAGAGAGTCAAATGTCCTGTACTAGATTGAGTCATGAGCAAAATCAAACCCTTACTATATCAAGCCATTGAAATTTCTGAGTTTATTTCTTAAAGCTCCTATCTTAATTTTCATTCCAAAGCTAGTACCAGTCAGCTCTAAATTCATTCTTCTAAATTCTTTTTGAAGATGCTGGGAGTCTTCCAACCAGATTTCTCCTTTGCCATTTCTCTGTTGTGCATGTTGTGTCAATGATAGTGCGAAAGGAAATTAGAATACAGGAGGAGATTCTTGCTTACCCTTGTTTCTTGTTAGTATCATCCCAGTGAGGCTTCTTTAAGTTTGCAGAAGAAGTTGGGTCCAGTTTCTAAGTTTTTTTCCATATTCTTTGAAATATCTTTATTGCACCTCTCACTTGAATATACAAAGATTGAAAAATGCCCACTAGGACTCTGAGTCCTATATTCTCAGAGTCCCTCCTCTGGACTACAGTTTCCTACAGAACCTGAGAATATCTGTGCTCAGAATCTGAGGTGCAGCTCTGAGGGGGCCTTCCTCAGACCTGTAGGTTCCAATAACACCAGCCTCCTCCCTGTCCTACTCCTCTGTATGGCTGGTTGTTACTTCATGAACTTACTAAATTTGTGTATACCTTCTGGACTTTTTCAACAGAATATACATTCTTCTCAAGTGCATATGGAACATTCTCGAAGATGGATCACATGTTAGATCACAAAATAAGTCTTCACAAATTCAAGAAGATTGAAATCATATAAAGTATCTTCTCTGACCGAATGCTATAAAACTAGAAATCAACTACCTTAAAGGAAGTAGAAAACAAGCAAACACAATGAGGCTAAATAGCATGCAATTAAACAATAAATGGGTCGACAATGAGATCAGGGAAGAAAATATCATCTTGAGAGAAACATAGGAGAAGAAGAAATAAATGGCATCCAGGAAAGAGCCCTCTTAGGCACAAGACTATCAGGAGCCAAATAGATAGAAGAACTCTATGAATATTTCAGAGGATTGTGGCAATAAAATACCATGATCACAGAACTATGAGCCTTGATATATTTATGATTTTAAACAACTCTTGGTCCCCAAATTTTCCAAAAACAGGAAAAAAATATTTAAGGCTATACAAACCCCAACAGGCACTTCAAATGTGGACAAGAAGAATAATAGAAAAGGAAGAACTTCCCAGGGGGCATAAGCAGATTCTAGAGCAAGCTATGGACAAGGGAGATGGACAAAACCTATTCAAGAATACTCCCTGACCTCTAGTTTAGGGAGACTTTATAATATCTGTCCAGTAGAATTTCACCTCTGATTTCCATGTGTATATGATTCTTTCTCCTCTCAAGCAAGAGTGGTCATAGTGGTTTCCTTTTTCAACTTCTTATCAGTATATTGGGTATAAAAGTGTACTGGGAACTGGTTGCAAAAATACCGAAAAGGTATTCATAGGTGATTTCACCATCATCATTATTTGATGAAGACAATGAATAAGCAAAGATCACAGACCTGGACTGAATCCTGTAACTGAAAGCATTTTTAGTTATCTCTCTCAGAATGTGATAATACTTCTTCATGAGAGAGTGGAAACTTGACAAAATATTTGGCAACTGGATGGTGGACTGTGGCTAAAATAGGCTAGATGCTATTTCCATCTACTTTGGGCCACATAACTGCCTAACATTTACCAGCCTCTCTTACAGTTCAGATGGGGCCAGGAGACTAGGTTCTATCCAATGGGAAGATATCCACACATTCGTCTGCTCCATAATAGTCCATGCAGCATAAGGGCCTGTGTAGTCTCTATCTTTTCACAGTGAGTTAAGAGGCTATGTGCTTAAGTAGGCATCATCAAAAGATGAAAAGAGTCTATATCTTTGAATCATCACTTGACAGCAAAATATCAAGGAGAGCTGCCTATGACACCTGGACTATGACATAAGAAATAAATATTTGATTTTTCTCTGTTAAGAAACTGAGTTTTTGAGGTTATGTTACTGTGTCTGAAGTTTATCTCCAGACATAGGATTATATTTTAAAAGGTTAATTTCTGGGTTTAATCAAATTAGCAATTTGATGTCTTTTTCTTTTTACTAAACATATTTGAATGGGGAGAAAAATGTCATCAGGAAAGTGAAAGAGTGTGGTAAAGTAAGAAAAAGTCTTGGCTTGAGAAGCTTAGCCTCAAGTAATGCTTTTATCATTTACTAGCTAAGTGACACTTGTGAAGTCAATTAATTTTTCTGGGCCACAGTTTTTACACATCAATAAAATGAAGCTAATATTAGGTTACCCAATTATAAGAGAAAGCTGGCCAAATGTTTGCTCAAGATTTTTTTATGGTTTTGATCCACGGTTTTATGAAATAGAAATTATACACTAAAGCCACTAATGAAAGCAAAAAAGCCATTTTTTTTATTTTAAAACTTTTAGCTACTGCATACCTGACAAAGTCCAGCTTTACGAATAACACGTTTCAATGATGTTAATTCATTCCAAGCAGTTTTATTAAAAATAGTAATTTACAAAAGAAGTGAAACAGTGAAGATAACAATTTCAGAGAATCTACTCCCTAGAACTTGGCCATCCAATTGTGTTGCACACAATTCTTCAGACCCTCAGTTCCCTCCACACAATCTAAAGTAATGAAATTGATATAGGACTCCCACTTCCATGCTTGGTCAACTGAAAGCCTATTTCTTGAGGTGGTTTCTCTTGATATCCACTCAATAATGTTTGTTGAGATCATTATTTCTATGGAAATTACCAAAGGACTCAAAAGTTAAAAACAAACCTAAAACCTTTGCTCAAATTTAACTGTACATTCATCAACTAGTAATTGGGCTAATGACAACACTTATATTTTTATAAAATGCTAAAACAATAACTAAAATATATCTAATATGTTAAAATAAAACTTAGAGACTAAATGGAATTTTCATTCTTTAAATCAAAATGAAGACTGTCATAGCCAAAATCTAGACAAATAACATATAAAACTCTTTTTGCTAATTAATGAGTTTTCATTTCCTAATCACAAGGATATGATGGCTAGATGGAGCTGAGCATTTAAACCTAAAGCAGAATACTAAACATAAAAAAGTATATTACTGAATTGTCTTCAAATCATTTTTGCAATTATTTAATTCACAATTTTATATGAAAATTATAATTTTAATCTTTTTTCAGACATATTTATTCATTTACTTATTAATTAATTAATTTCTGAGCACAAGAAGTTTTTTTTGGGGGGTTCGTCTTTTTCTTTTCATTGAATTTATCAGGGTGACAATGGCTAACAACATTATACAGGCTTCAAGTACACAATTCTATAACACATCATCTATACACTGTATTATGAGTTCATCACCCCAAGTCAAGCATCTTTCCATCATCGTTTATCCCCCCCAATACGCTCCTCTGCATATTTTAGAATACATATTAAAATATGTGATTCTGATTTTTAATTGTTTTTGAATAACTCTATTTGCTCTGTCCCATTGATTCTGTTACTCAAGTATAGAATATAAGACAAGAACTTTGAATATCTTTAACATCCCTAACATAATGGAAAGGTAAAGAAATAGAAGGAAAAATAAATTGTTGTCTAACCTGAACTAAATGTGATTAGTGTGACATTAAGATATTTCTATTAATATCCGTTAACTAAACTGAATCTACATGAACAATATAATACAAATGCAAACACTACTGTAAGGAGAATTATGTACAGCTAGAAAGTCATCCCTCTCCCCATTTCCTGAGCATTCCATTTACAGAAGAGCTATTTTGAGGTAAAATAACTTTTCACTCACCAGTGTGGAGGTTTGTGAGGCATCAGCCAGCTCCCCTGAGATCTCGGGTGTTCGCGTGTTGTTTGGGATTCTGTGAGGGTTACGGGCTATCGCTTCACACCAGCCCAGCATTTTCTCCTTCCTCTTATCCCTTTTCAATTTCTGAAATTCTGAAAATAATTTACATTCCCTGAAACAGGTCACTTATTTCAATTGTCTACTTTTGGAAAATGTACATAATTGAAATTAAATAAGCAGTTTAATGAAATACTACTGGAGACATTTTATTTCAACCATAGATTATAGGTAAGCAAAATAGAATATGCCGATTATTAATAATATTCCCAGAGACACAGATAAATGAAGACAGTACACATCTATTCAAAGAGCCTAATGAGTACAGCCCAATTTGTGACCTTTCTAGATTGTGTGAATTTCTTGCAAAAGGTTACAAGAGTTATTTCCAGGGATCAGTTTATTACATGACGTCCTTAACGTGGGAGCTAAGAAAAGACAAAGTCCTTGATATATCTCGATATTTCAATGACATATAAAATTTGGCATAGTTTTTCAGCTGAATGGCCTGCAGATGCAGAATAAGTTGAACACAGGCCAGTGAGAAAGATTACTCATTCTAAGAACAGCATGATTATCTCCTTGATAAAGTTCGTCCAACTTAAGAAGGAATTTTAGTGCAAACATAGTAAACTTCCTATATGACATCTATCTCTAGAACAATCTATCGAAAATTAAAAATTTTTAAATATCCTTACTATCATGAGTAAAAATATTACACAACCCTTTCTAGCTTTCTAGAACTTCCCATTTGGAAAATTATTATTACTATTATTAATTTTTGTCTTTGAAAAAGTTATATCAACAATGACTTTTAGCCTAATGGAGAAAACAATCTTTCCCTTGTAAAGTTTTACAGCCTACTTTTTCACTTCACCACCCTCAGTAATTAGAAACAGTATATTGCAGGTCTTTAGTTAAATGCATTATACTGTCAATTAAATAAAAAAAATAATGTGGAGTAATTATTTTTCACAGCACTGAAAGCAATTAGCAATCTGGTAGTTTATAACATTTCAGGGATTCAAAATAGCACATTTCATACCACTAAGAAAAGTAACAAAGAAAGGTTGCACTAACAGATTGTTGAGTTATTACTCTAAATGACAAAATACTCAAGTTAAATGAACCTGAACAATATAAATAGGGAAGTTATAAAAAAGTTTTATAAAAATTAAGTCTAAAATACTCAAAGGTATGGATTTCTTAATAAGACTGGTAAACCTGAGTGAATCATTCATTTGTGGTGCAGGGAAATGGTAAGGGAGCTTGTAAACAATTCTTTGAATGAGCAACAAATTATTAATGCTTGTCCTTTAAAACACATTGCTTGAAATTTTACTGAAAATTCTTATCTATGTTATATAAAATCAGCATATCCAACTAATTTGCACTCCACTGGAAATAAATATTTCTTTATTCCTCAACACAGGAATTCGGTTACTCGTCAACTTTAAATTACATTTCTTGAAGTGTGCTAAGAGTAAATGAAAATTAGTATCTTTATTCAAAGGCAAGGAGTTCAATGACACATAATGACCAAAACAGTTTAATCAAGTATAAACAAATGTTCTATCTACTTCAAGCCATTTGACATTTATTTCTTGAAAATTTTAACTCTATAATTAAATACCACTTTAGTACTTATGACAAAATGTTGAATTCATACATAAATAAAAAGTGTAATAAAGTGGCCCAAAAGATGGTATCATCAGTACTTATTCTGGGATATGTTTTTAAAGGCTGCCAACTTCTTATTCTCCATTCAGTTTCTAAGATTAAATAAAAGTTTATTTCCATTTGCAACATGTGGCAATGATGTTGGCCATACCTCTGTTTCTCCCAATTCAGTCAACATTAATCCATAAGTATTTATTGAGATCGTTGTATGTTATAGGTACTGAAGAGGCATGGAAAAGTCACAAAATGCGAATTCTTTTCATTTTTGATTTGAGTTAAATTTAGTGCAATATTTTAGAGAATTTCAAAATTGAAGAATAACTAAGATCTTTCTTACTCTCTACATCTTGGACTTGTAAACTTATCTGACTCCAAAGTGACTTCTAGCTCCTCGTGATCTTAGATGTCTTCCTGGAAGTTGGCTTGCGCAACTCATCCTTTTGTTTTTGTTGAATTGTTATCAATATGCCAGCATGACAAGAGCTATTAAACTTTTAATAATAATTGCTCAAGTAGTATAATAAAATGTCAATTGCATACTAGTTTTGTTTTTATTGTAACAGTTATTAATTCTAGCATGATTAGGTAGGCTAAATAATTCAACAAGATAAATACATAATTTTTGTTCATAATTAAACAATGTGTTCATAATAATCACTGAATATTTACTGTTGACACTGTCCTACTCTGTTGTCAGAAAACAGAAAGAAACATGACAAAAAGCCAGGAGACTGGGAAGCTTGTTTATAACTGAACTTGGACATGATCTTGGGAATATTTACAAAGGAAGTTGAATTGGTGAAATTACAAGAGGAATCCAACTACAAGCTTCACTTCAGCATTTTATTATATAAAATGAAGAATATGTAAGAATATAGAAGCAGCCTATGAAGGTTGGAATACTACATCTATACATTCATTTCATATTATAAGAAAGTTTGTCTAATGGCTTACTCTGTATCAGATGCACCCAACTTTAATGTTAGAATCAAAAAATTATACCAGGAAGAAACCAATGTTTAAATGCCTCAAAGAAAGTAGCATGGGTGTAGGCAAATTAAAAGAGAAAGAAGTAGAAAAAGAAATGAAATTCACTACCTCATCCCATAAATTCCTGTGGGTAGCAGACTGTCATAGTTGCTTAGGATAGTATCTTCTTTTCTGTTATCACAAAACACTTAAAGTTTAGGTGACATTTCAAGGAATTCTTTTTTATTTGTACCATTGATGACAGAGACTCTAGAAATTGTTTATGTGATCTGAGAAAACTGAGGGTTACTAACATTGATTTCTGAGCCTCTACAACCAGCATTCTTCCTACACAGGTCTGAAGTGCTCACCATATTCTTAGGTGTAAGAATGTATTATCAGTCAGAAGGGTAGGCAACTCATGAGCACTTATAATTAATCCTGAAGCACTTTAAACTCTAAGTATCATTAGTATGATATCAGAATAGAAAAGTGGTCATTAAGCATTCATGTTAATTGCTATCTAACCATTGAACCAAGCTAATATGAGATGCAGCAATGAGCAACTTATTTAACGATCACAGGAAATTGAGATTTAACTAAGCTTAATTTTTAATATGCTACTTCAAGCAGATATTTAATTTAATAAATAGGAGCACAGTGCATTCTCTATGAACTGAACTGACAACAAATTAAAATTAGGAAGAAAAAACTGCAAGGCAATTGGGTATATCTCATGGAGAATAATTCACTTTTAATTCAGGAACCATTTACTAAACACTTCCCTTGTGCCAGACACTGTGCCTAGAACTATTGATACAAGCATTGAAGAGATCCAGAGCTCAGACACAAGAGGGGAAACTGACAAGCAGGAACACCCACCTTTGATAGTGCAAGGACTACCATGAAAACTTTGAGAAAAGACATTTGACATTGTATCAGCCGAAGGAGGTTGATCTTGAATGACTCTCCAAAGAAAATAAACTTACAAATAATTTACATGAGAGTTACAATTAGTATTGCTATCCCAAAGGCATCTGCCACTACCAGCTGTGTACACACTCCAGGGGGCATTATTCACATAGTAATCCATGTAGAGCACTGTGCTCCGAGGGATGCTCTTCATATAAACACTGTGTGCCTGGAGTTGTGCAACCCAACAGAAAGCCTGGCTGATTTCTCCAAATGAAGCTCATTACACTTACTTTATTGTACCTAAGTCTAGTGTAATTTAATCTTAAAATAGTCAGTTTTTTCCCCTTAGAAAAAAAAAATGCAGTTGTCTGCCTGTACCTTGCCTCTCCATCTCCTCAACTATTTCCTTCCTAACATTTGCCCACTCCATAACATATCTGGTAAAGTAGATTGAAGGGCCTGACTAACGCCCTTCCTCTTCACCACATGCATGTACCTGAGAAAGTTTCCACCACCACCTCCACTCATACAGATAATCAGCCTCAGACTGTAGTCTTCAGAATAGTCTTTGTCTAAGAATTTGAAGAATTTTTTTACTTGAAAATTTGAGAGGCTTGGTTGTATACTCTGATAGCTTAGTGTCATTAAGAAATAGGTCTCGCCTGACCAGGCAGTGATGCAGTGATTAGAGCATAGTAGGACTGGGAAGCAGAGGAATCCAGGTTCAAAACCCCAAGGTCGCCAGTTTGAGCATGGGTTTGCCAGATTGAGTGCAGGGCTGCTGGCTTGAACATGGGATTATAGACATGACATCATGGTCGCAGGCTTGAGCCCAAGGTTGCTGGCTTGAGCAAAGGGTCACTCACTCCGGTGTAGCCTCCCAGTCAAGGCACATATAAGAAAGGAATCAATGAACAACAAAGGAGCTGCCATGAAAAATTGATGCTTCTCATTTCTCTCCCTTTCTGTCTGGCCCTATCTGTCCCTCTCTCTGTCTCTGTCACACAAAAGAAAAAAGAGATATGTGCAACTATTGAATACTTTCTTTGCTCAGAATAACAGTGAAATTCAATCTCTGTTATGAAAGAAACAAGTTGCAAGTGAGAGAAGAAAAAGGCAGTAAGAAATATGGTTCCCTTGCTCTCTTAACTGCATATTCCTGAGAATTAATGTTTGTTCCTTGGAAGTGTGTGTGTGCGCACGCGTACGCGCATGTGCACATGTGCATGCATGTGTGTGGATGTGTGATTTCCAACAGTACTCCCTAGATGTTCAGAAAACTATAACATGCACACATAAAACTCATATCAGCTGCTACTCTGTAAACCTGTGTCATTGTTTTGAAGTATTCACGCACAACTACAAATTGCTCTTGAAGACTTTGAGTGCAAAAAACCACCAAGGACTGCCAGCTGGGGATGAATTTTAAAAGTCTTTAGACCAGATAGTCTTTAGATAAAATGACAATGTTTGTTAAACTTACTGCTGTGAAATGGAAACGTTGTCCCAGGGGCCTTCGGATTTCTGTGAGTAGGATGCAAGGTTTCTCAAATGGAAAGAGGGGTTCATAGTTTTATTCTACAACATGGGACACTAACTGACATAGAGCACACTTGATAAGTGTTGATAATACATTGAATGATAAAATAAAGAAGAACCCTTCTTTGAGTGAAGCTGAGAAATGAGGACAGGCATTAGGTAAGTCATAGGGAAGGATTAAATTTGAAAGTGTTTTTGCTTGGACTATAAAAGAGGTATATTTAGTATGTAGTTTTATTTATTTACATTTTAAAATTCTCCCTCTACCTTGCAATTACTTTTAGAAGCACCAATCTTTCTGTGAAGGCTTTTAAGTTACTCTAGCCTCGTGCATGGCTGGTGATGAATAAAGAAATGGCAAATAAAAGGCAATGGTGCTCCCATCCCCTCCTCAATTGAGGCAGTGGTATGAGTGAAGTGTTTTGTAGAGAGGAGCCATAACATTAAAGACTGTTAGAAACAGGAGGAAGGCATAGTTTCCCAGTAGGTAACTTTGAAAAAAATCTAAGAACTTTGACTCCACCAGTAATATACCAAAGGAGGTGACTCAGCAGATGAAGGAAAAGTCACACACAAATAACTATACCAGGGATGGGGGAGTTGCTCTTTAGTGATGACTAGAAAGCTTTTTCATGGAAATAATTGTGCTAGCTCTATCCTAGCACATATGTTGGAGCAATCCTTTAGACATAAAAATGAAATGTGAGGGAGGTCTAATTAAGCTCTGACATGCAATGAGTTTTAAAATCATTACTCCTGTCCTTACAAAAAAGATAAAGCTGAAGAAAGTAAAAATCAATGATTTTGATTGAAACTATCAGAAGAAAGATTGTAGAATAAATCACCACTCAAAAATACGTAGAGACAGGTAAATACAGTGAAACATGGCCAATTTCAGAATACAGGAAGAGAAGATATAGTAATTCTTATGTGTTATTGGTGGGACAATGTGGACTAGCTTGAGAATGAGAACTTCCTGGAGGCTGCATTCTGATATAACAAGTAATGAGGTTCCTATGACTTCCTGGGTTTGCCACCAGGAAATTTACCTGGATCTCATGATGAATAGATCATGAGAATTATAAAAACTTATAAAATATTTCCCCTGTACTGTACCTTACCACCATACCACAGGGCTTCAGGATAATAATAACATTATAGCTGAAAAACAGCAGATACACACTCTATTTAAGGAAGAGTACACAGGGAAGCTCAAAATCAAAAAGATAAACACAAAAACACTACATGAATTTAAAGTGTCTGGTAGCTATAGCTAGCAAACATTAAATACAGGCCAATTTCAAGCCAGAATAGCATAGAAAATGATACATGCATGAGTCTTTCAACAAAAACAATTAAAAAACATATTAAAAAGCACTTTATAAAAGTGTAAGAGACATAAAAAAAGTCAGAACCAGATTTAGATAGGATACAGATATTAGAATTATCAGAGAAGCAATTTAAGTTACCTATAATTAATATATTAAGGGTTGTAATGGAAAAAGTAGACAACATTCAAAAACTGATACATAAAGTAAGCAAGAGAGATGGGAACTCTAAGAAAAAAATCAAAAGGAAATGCTAAAAATCAAAACACTGTAACAGAAATAAAGAACGCTATTGATAAGATCATAAGTAGACTGGACATTCCCTTCAAAAAGTATCAATAAGCTTGAAAATAGAACAGAAACTTCTCAACTAAAATGAAAAGAGAAAAAGGAAAGAAAAAAGAGCAGAACATCCCAGAACTGGGAGACTATTTCAAAAGATGTAATATATGCATAGCTGGAAGAAAAGAGGTAACAGAGGAGAAAAATATTTGCAGGATACAAGGTCAATACACAAAGTCAATCAATTTTATATATGTTGTCTAAAAAGTTGGAATCTGAAATTTAAAAAAAGCAATATTATATTCAATAGCAATAAAGAAATATTTAGATATAACTCTAACTAAACAGAATATTTATATGGAAAAGTATATTTTGATTTTACATATTAGGTAAAACCTAAATAAATACAGATGCATTCTGTGTCCATAAAGGGAAAAATTAATATTTTAAGACATTAATTCTCCCTAACTTGAATTATAAGCAAACTCCCAAAAAACCATTTTATAAATATTAACATAATTTTTCTAAAGTGTATATATAAAAAAATACCTAGAATAGTCAACACAATAGTAAAAAGGTACAAAGCTGAAGGACTCACAACCTAGTTTCATAACTTACTATAAATTTACAATAATCGATTCAGTGTGGTATTCACAAAATAATAAACATATGAACCAATGGGACAGAGTTCAAAAATACTCAATACTCAATTATAATTAACTCATCATTGAAAAAGAGCAAAGGTAGTTAAAAGGCAAAAGATATTCTTTTCAAGGAATGATTCTGGAAGTATTGGACAGCATATGTAAAAAACCAAATCTATATACAAAACCTCACATCATTAACAAAAATTAATTCAAAATGCACTATAGACCTGATTTAAATGCAAAACTACAAAAATTCTGGAAGAAAATAAATAAGAAAATATAGGTGACTTTAGGTTCAGCAGTGAAGTGTTACAATCTATGAAAAAAATCGATGAGTTAGAATTTATTAAATCCTTAAACTTTACTCTGTCAAAGACTCTTAGAATGACAATTCAAGCCAAAGGCTAGGAGAAATTATTTGATAAATGCATTTCAGACAAAGGACTTGTATCTAAAATATACAAAAATAACGACCTTTTAAAACTAAAATACAAACAAACAAACAAAAAAAACCCAACCCAATAAAAAATGAGCAACTGAATCAAAACAGAAACCTCACCAAGAGTATATACAGATGGCAAATAAGCATATGAAAGACACCATCATATGTCATTAGGGAATTGCAAATTAAAACAATGAGATACCACTATACATCTATTAGAATGGCTTAAACCCAACAAGCTGGTAACATGAAATGTTAGCAAGGATGTGAAGCAACAGGAACTATCATACATTGCTGATGGAAATGCAGAACAGTACACCACTTTGGAAGACAACTGGGTACTTTCTTGCATAAACATAGTCTCACCATACAATCCAGTAACTGTATTTGTACCTATTTACCTAATTAATTTGAGAATTCTGTTTCCACAAAAACCTGTACACAACAAATATATATCCTTCAATAGGTAAATGGATAAACAAATTGTGGTACATTCATATAAAGACATAGTATTTAGAAATAAAACAAAACGAGGCTCCAGCTAGTTAGCTCAGTCAGTTAGAGCATCATCTAAAATGCCAAGATTGCAGGTTTAATCCCCAGTCAGGGTGCATACAGGAAGCAACTAACATGTACAACTAAGTGGAACAACAGATGAATGCTTCCTACTCTCTTCCTCTTCTTTCCTTTCTCTGTCTCTTTAAAATCAGTTAATAAATTAAAAAAAATGTATATAAGAAAACCAAAATGAGTTATTAAGCACAAAAACAGAATGGATGAATCTTAAATGCATTTTGCTATGGTGAAGAAGCCAACCTGAGAAGGGCTATGTACTCAATATATGATTTCAATTATATGATATTCTTGAAAAGACAAAACTATAGCAACAGTAAAACAATCAGCAACACACATTGAAATTAAAAGATACTGTAAGAGAGGATTCCTTATGTTTTTTATATAATAGCCTTTCTCTGTCAGTTGAGAGGGACTAGAAGCAATGACACCCCAGTAGCAATGAATGCACCTTGTACCCAAGTAACACAGTCCAGAGCTGTGCGGGAGTTGATTTCTAATACTTTTCTCCAACCAGAGCTGCTTGGAGAAATGGCTGATTTCAGGACTGCGAAAGGATATATAAGTGATGAACCTGGAGCAACTTATAGAACCAGAAAGTAAGGAAATGTTGAAAAACAAAACAAGACAGAACAAACATAATTATGGGTGTATGCCAAAGGGACACAGGAGCCAAATGAATTAACTCCCAATGGCCAAAGCTGTAATAATTTGAGCAACAAAATATCAGATTATAACCTAAAACATAAAATATATGCCCATGAGTTTATACTGATATAAATAAGTAATTGAATAGAGAAATAAATGCAGAAGAACAGACAAATCTCTCATGCAGAATTCTAAATAATTTATGTAGAAAGTCTACCCTTAAAGGCTGAGCAGCATACTTCTCTACTCCTTTGCAGATTGTATATAGTAACTTGGGGTTTCAAAGAGTACAGTATGGAAAGCTAAAGAGTAACTTTGCAGTGGAAAAACCTGACAAACTCCACCTTAGCGGGTTATTAAGTTTGACATCAATAGTGATAAGTCATGTTGATAGTATGTATGTACCCTTTGAAGACGTATTAAAAATGGTACTTGAGCTCTGGAGTCTTCCTCTCCAAACACAAAACTCCAGTATAACAATGAGAAGAATTATCAGAAAAATTTCAATAGAGGTACATGTGATATAATACCTAAACAATAATGCTCACAATTGTCAAGGTCATCAAAAAAGGCAAGCAGAGAAACTGTCACACCCAAGAGAAGCCTAAGACATGATAAATGTAATATATCCTGAATGTAATGCCAAAAAGAAAAAAATGGTATAAATGAATGAAATCTAAATAAGGTACAGACTTTAGTTAATTTTAATGTATTAGTATTGGTTTATTAATTGTAACAAATGTATCATTCTAATACAAGATGTTAATAATAGGAGAAACCAGGTACAGAGTACATGGAAACTGTGTACTATGTGCGTAATTTTTCTGTAATTCTAAAATTATTATAAAATAAAAGACTTATTATAAAATGTGGATCTTATTCTTCAGGTCTGTAAAACTGCACTTCATTTCAATATATAGTTCTAATCAATAACCAGTTGAAAAGTGCACATATCCAAAGGCTAATGATTTAATTTCTCTGACAAATTATTTTAAATTATATGGTTCAAGCACTTACTACAGAGCAAGATTGTTGGGGAAGTTAGAAATTTTTCTGGAGTATTTTTTATTGATTTTAATTTATTGTGTTTACATAGATTCTAGTGTCATCCTGAATGCATCCCCCCTCCCTATTATTCCACTCAACATCTCCCTTGCCCTCCTCCTCATGGCACCCTCCCCCCTTCCCTTCAGGTTTATCCCATCCTATCATCCATCCCCTTGCCCTCTGTCCTCTTTTCCTCTGGTCTCTTTGATCCCTCCTCTGTCTCAATTCCATTTCTCAGTTCTCAATGTTCCTTGGATTCCTCAAATGTGTGAGGTCATATGATATTTTTCTTTCTCTGTCTGGCTTATTTCACTTAACATAATAGTTTCCAAGTCCATCCATGTTGTCACAAATGGTAACACACACACAATGAGATATCACCTCACACCAGTCAGAATGGCGATCATCAACAAAACAACACAGAATAAGTGCTCGCGAGGATGTGGAAAAAAAGGAACCCTTCTGCACTGCTTGTGGGAATGCAGGCTGGTGCAGCCACTGTGGAAAACAGTTTGGAGATTACTCAAAAAATTAAAAATGAAACTGCCTTTTGGCCTAGACATTCCAATTTTAAGAATATATCCCAAGAACACCATAGCACTGACTCAAAAGGAGAAATGCACCCCCATGTTTGTGGCAGAATTATTCACAATAGCGAAGATCTGGAAATAGCCCAAGTGTCCGAAAGTGGACGAGTGGATTAAAAAGCAGTGGTACATATATACTATGGAATACTATGGGGCCATGAAAAAGATGAAAATATTACCTTTTGGAGTTATTTTTAATTTCTTAGGAGGAAAAGGTAATGACAAGGGATTGGCAGAAGAATATGTTATTACCTGTTTGGGATTCAAAAGTTACCAACCTGATTTTACTCAAAGTTCTAAACAAAATAATCACCACTGGGCTAAAAAAAAAAAAAGGCTAATCACTACCCCATCTCTCTCAGGAATGGGAAAATTTTAGTGAAAGCATGAAATTCACAGAAATTAATGCAATGTTGTTGAAGAACACGTTTTGCTATGTGCACTAGACATACCCCCAAGGAATTGGTTACCAAAGGCATGAAAGTGTAAACAGGAAAAAAAAAAGATGCTAGAATATCTTGAGTAGGTTTATGAACACTTAAAAGTGTTTAAATATAATATGGGTTATTAACTTTTTTCAGTGGGAAAATATCTTTTCTCAAAAAAATGTTTTGCAAGCCTTAAAAAATTAAGAATAGAGTTACCAAATCCCAGAATTTATTTTTAATATTTAAATTATTGTGTATGAGTTAGTCAGAATTCCATTGCAATGGCAAATGTGAGATGAACGTGCTATTACTGTACACTCAATCTTCTATTACTATGGACAGCAGACCTAGTAATTCAAACATTGACTACCAAGAGTTTTCTTTCTATACTATACATGTGCCATGAACTGTTATTTGCCATTACCAAGAACATACTTATTCCAAAAATACTGATGTAAATATTCAGTAATATCCAAGTTTTAATACCACAGTTTGATTATAAACCAGCATCCAAAGTTTAAAGTGATAAACGGTATATTAACTTTCAATAAATAACTTTAAAAGTCTTTGCGCTAAAAAGATGACCCTCTGATAAGTTCCCGAGTAGTCCCCTCTTTCGTATTCATCTCCTTGGAACATCTCTTTTTTGCTCCATACTTTCTCATGCTGTCTATATTAGATGGCTTCATCAACAATCCTGCTATATATTGTCCGGTTACATCTCTGCTTCCCATGAATTTGGTAGATTACTTACTTCACCATTAGTATGCCTTTAGCGTTGCATTATTATCTGTTCCCTGTCTGCCTACCTATCTACGTTAAGAGTACACTTAGAGAAGAGATGAGTGTGTTTTCAAAGAAGTCACTCATATTTCCAGACCAAAACCAGATCATAGCACCCAGCAGATACTCAACGATATTCAATAAATATTAAAATAAGAATACATGCCAAGTTTAAAAATTTTAAAATTACATATATTAATTAAACAATGCCTACATACAAAATGTATAAGAACATTACAAAAATAAGTTAAAATCATAAAAAGGGAGGGTCATTTTGTGAGGCTATGACAAAAACTGCAAACTACTTTAATGACAAACGGGATGCTAATACCAGACCTCCAAACATGAGCAAGAATGGGCAAAGCTATTCAACAGTTAATGCTGAAAGAGGAAAACAAAACTCAATTTGAATGCATCACAAATTGAGCTTTTGTAGAGTTCTGTTACTAATTTCACCACAAAGGAAAAAATATATACATATATACATAAACAAATGCTCAATTTGGGCAGATTCCATGAGAGCTAAATTTATATATGTAAATAGTAACTTTTAAAACAGTATCTGTAAAGATAAGTTTGATAAAAGGTATTCCATTTCATTATGAATTGGTAATAAAAAAAAAAGAAGCTTTGTCTTTTGATACAATAAAATTTAAAAAGTGACACTGGTGGACTTTATATCCCTCCAAAGACAGCCTGTAAGATGACAAGAAAAGTCATATTCAACTTCAGAGGATATTTTGTTTTCCAGAAAAAATGACTATAATCTTGTGAGAGAGATAGAAAGCTCTAATATGACTCTGTGCCCTGCTGCCCTATTCTTGGCTACACGTTTTTTCCAAAAACATTTTAATGAATCTTTTAAAATATGCTAATGAGCTTCTTAAAATGTAATTCACAATGCACAAAAAATATACAAAGCTTTAAGCAATAGCAGAATCAAGGTAGTAGTAACCAAAGGGGGAAAATATTCTAGAGAAGTAGGAGAAAAGTAGGAAGGAATGGTGTACTTCAGGGATTACATGAGTATTACTGTACTTCAGTAATACTGAAGTATCACACTTTATTCCCCCAACCAATCTAGATCTGTGATAACTTGAAGATTTATGCAAGCTTAATTAGGGCTTCTGAGCAGGCAGGTATAAATAGCAGGCTATTCTTTAGAGAATTTGATATAAAGATGCTTCATGATATTTGTCTATGGTTAATCTCCATAACAAGAGCAACCCAACTAATCTGCTCAGATAATGAATAAACAGCCTCAATTATGCTCCTCTAGCGGGTTGTAGAAATAAAAGCCCTGACCTCAGAGCCCACAGTTGCAGAACCGTGTACAGTAAGTAGTTCCTCGCCTTATTGTGGTTCACTTTTCGCGGTCTCACCGTATTGCAGATTTTTAAATTGTATATATCTAATTTTATATCGTGAATTTTCGCTATGTCGCGGAATAGGTATTTTTATATATTTGTTATTTTAATTATTTTTGCGGTAAAATAAGCAAAATAAGTGTGGGAAAGGCTTGTAAGAGTGTGGAGAGGGTTTATGAAGCCTTAAAACATATATAAATAATAAAATAAATATAAGGTTGCTACTTCGCAGATTTTCACCTATCGTGGAGGGTTTTGTAACCTAAACCCCTCCCCCCCTGACAGACAAGAGACCACTGTAAAATCTGCCTCAGGACCATTAATCTCTTGCTTTCTTTGATCCCAGAATTATCCATCAAATAAAAGTGCAAGTGACATATTGTATGTTGCTACTGAAAATTCTCTCCATATAGTTCCTGTGAGACAATCCAAGGGGAATAAAAAACTCCTGAAATAGGAAAGTATTTTTTAGTAGTTTATCTATTAAAAAACATTATAAATATTTATATTAAGAAAAACAACACTCAGGACATTTAATAATATTCAACTAATATTTATATTACACAAAATTATGTAGGTATATTTATGATTCACTTTGTGATTTAGGTAAAGTTATATAATATCTTGCCCAGATTTTATACTATTAAAATATCAAGATTCTCTCATTATTAAAATCTTAATCTTATACACTAAAATCTTAATCTTATAGTTTAGTCAACATATAAACAGATTGGTGAAAATAATATTGGAAATTGGCATCTTGCAAAGTAATGAACTCCCCTAAAATCATCTTAGAATGTGAAAGAAATGCAAAACCTAAAAATTTACATATTAAAATACTGGTCTTATTTTTAAAATTTGAAAATGCATTTAGTTAGTGAGTCAACGGTCCAATACATAACATTTCATAATGTTTAACAGTTAATTTTCTGGCTAAACAGGATGTCCAGGTGATTCAATTATAATAAGAGGGGAAAAGTAATGAATAACAATAGAATTATTTTTAAATTTCCTATACAGAATTTTTCTAAATTCTCTATTATACTCAGTGTCCAGTTGTTCCAAATGACTTTTTATTAAGATGTGCCACAAACATTTTCCATTTGAGAAGCTTTATCATCCAAACCAGTCCCCTTTTCTATTAGTCTTACATTGTCCTAATATACTTACAATATGGACAAAATAGAGCAGAGATGTTGCACTTCTGCTTAGTATCCTAATTTGTTTACTTTGCCTGGTTTTATTTATTTGCATATTATAAATAGCATTTCACATACTTCAGAAGGGGAAATGCCATTTAAATTAATTAATTTATATATGACAAAAAAGAACAAACCAGATATCTGAAGTGCACACTTCCTCCCTGCTTTCTGGTCACATTTACCCAACATTACAGAGAAATGAAATGGAATGAATTAAAAACAACTGTCAGTACAAAGATGCTGCCTCTCCCTCAGCTAAAATGATTAAATGGCTTGAAACTAAATAAATAATCAATGAAACAAAATACAAACAATGAGAAAGTAACTTTTTACCATTAGGTTAGATTTTCATTCACAATCATATTTGAAGAGCTAGTACAAAACAGCATTGTTTCTTATAAGGTCTGGCATTAGTAGAAGGGATTAGTGAAAGATATAATTAGAAGAAAAATCTCAAATTGTTTGGGTAGAGTATAATAGTGGTATTAATAACTGACTAGTGTTATGCCAAATATTATCTATGCAAATATCAAAACTGTGCTCATTAAGTCCCTTCTTGTTCACAGTGCTGTGAGGGCTCATTTAGAGAATTTTATTTTTGATGATAAAGACTGAGAACAGAGAAATTAATTTTCTCAGAGCCCTTTTGAACATGAACTAAAGAGCTGGCACAGAAAAGATGTTTATTAAGAACTTTCTCAGATGCAATCAACCTCTCACCCATTAGCCAGATGAAAATGTTAGAATGGTCAGATATTTCATTTGTATCATGGACAGGTTGTTTCAAGGTCATTCAGAGAACTTCAAATACAAGTATTTGCCTTTGAGAGCACTGCACAATAAAAGGGAAAGTAAAAGGAGAAATGGAAAAGTGAGCTGACATGAAAGACAAACATTTTAAAATAAATATATCACCTTTGGTTTATTACATGATTCTATAAAGTCAGACATAAAATAGAATGGTCACAGGATATTCGTTTGCTATCTTCATTTAATTTACATGAAAAGTTTATGAGAATTCCAAATCCTTTACGATGTAGTTTTGTACAATGCATCATCATTTGTTAATATTTGAGTTCTGGGATTCTTAGTTAATGAGTAATCCAAAATCAAATGCCAGGAAAAGTTTGTTTCAGACAGTTTATTATAATGACTAATTTCATCACCTGTAATGTTCAAACTAATTGAGTTTTATTAGCCAAGGAAGAATATTTGATACTGGATTTGTTATTAATTAATTTAGCCAAGAAGCAGCTTTAAGTATTTAAAATATAGATGCATAAAACAAAAAAGAAATTAGAAGTGATACAATAATATCAACCATTAGATGCAGGTAGATATTTTACTAGACACCAGTTAGTGGAACTAAATTGTAAATATGTGAGCATAAGTGACATTTTAAGTTTCGATCCAAGATAACATAGGTGCCCGGCATTGTTTTGGCTAATGTAAAGTAAACGTTTTTTGGGCTGAGCATGTATGTCATCTTGAAGTGAAACTAAGTTGGTTGGCTGCCTGCCCAAAAGGAAGACAAAGATAACACTTGATTAGAATAAAATGTCAAAGAACACTTAATATTTCATTTAAATCTACACAAATGGATCCTTGAAAAACAGTAAATCTGTACCCATAATAAAAGATGAAAGTTGACTTCTTGCAGATTTGACTAAAAAGCTCTTAGTAAAGAATTAGCTGGTGTAACAAATACTTGAAAGTCATGCTAGCTTTTTCTGCAATAAATAGGTAGCATATTAGGCAACAATCTTGCTTTTATACCAGAAGAGGTGATACAATTTATGTAAAGATAAATATGGTCAACCAAAAGTTACTTATATTTAAGAAGTACTTATGTCAAAACAATCTATATTTTACTTTGAAGATACTTCCAAAAACAGAAGTCAAACTTAAAGAAACAGACTAGGATGGTGGCTAGGGAAAATGTGGAGATGTTGGTCAAAGGGTACAAATTTTCAGTTATAAAATGAATAAGGAATGAGAGTCTAATGTACAGTATGGTGACTTTGGTTAATAATACTATCATAATAATACTGCCATAAACTAAGGGAGTAAGCTTAAGCCTTCTCAATATATACACACATACACAAGTAACCATTTGAGGTGATGAATGTGTTCATTAACTTGATTGTGGTAATCATTTCACAATGCCTACATCTATCAAATCATATCATACACTTTAAATATATACAGTTCTATAAATTGTACCACAATAAAGTTGGAAAAACACGCAAAAACTCAAAACAATTTTAAAAAGATCTATTCAAGATATTCTGTATCAGTATACCAGAAAATACATATATAAGTGACCATATGCTGTGATATTTCTCAGCATTTACTTAAAACTAATAAAGTCATACTCAGAGATCAAACTCACTAACCAACTGAGTTCTGTAGTTTCTTCTACAGCTAATGGACAATGTCTCCCCTTCTAGCAGACTGACACAGCTGAAGCCTCAGTAAACTTTGCCTTTCAGCTTCCTTTCTAGCAAGTTCACAACTCACTGTAGTGATAGTATGGGTTAGCATGTAAATAAAGAGGATCAAGTTCAAGTGTTGAAAACAAAATCCTCTTAGAAACTGGGCTGGCCAATCAATGGAACCTGGCCATTTGCAAACATCAGAGCCTTTTGACTTCTGTAGTTATGGCATCATTTCCTAATACCTCTTCTCATCTCAGACTCCTTTTGAGAGGCAGGCTTTGGTCACGGCTGGGCTTTGACATGGCATCCATCTGGCTCCTCATGGTAGGAGTTGCAGCTGCTCTAAAGCCCTGTCATACCTACTGATAAATTCACAGGAGCTCTGGTTCCGTTAGCATCTATTTGGCTTTATTGACCTGGTAAGCAACTAGGAAATGTGTAGCACTTAATGCTCAGGGCGGAAAACTAAGATCAGCGAGACATAAAACGAAAAGAAAAAACACACAAAAGAAATCCCCCACAAAGGATATAAAATTTCTTGCATTTCTTTTCTGCTCATGAACTGTACTGGAAGCACAGTGGTTCCATATGTTCTTTTTAGACACATTCTCTTTGTACATGACAAGTGGTCAAGTTCTCTTGTAAAACTATGGGAAGAAATACAGGCAGTGTCTTTTTTTTTTTAATTTTGTTTTATTCATTTTAGAGAGGAGACACAGAGTGAGAGAGAGAGAGAAAGAGAGAAAGGGGGGAGGAGCTGGAAGCATCAACTCCCATATGTGCCTTGACCAGACCAGTGCAGGGTTTTGAACTGGCGACCTCAGTGTTCCCAGGTCGACGCTTTATCCACTGCGCCACCACAGGTCAGGCCAGGCAGTGTCTTTCATGTGTCTTCCCACCTGTGCTGTTCTGGAACTCTATGTACCCTTTAAAAAAAACAGTAGGATGTAATCCTTGCCTCGGCATTTTTCTCCAGACAACTTTAGCTAAGACAATAACTGGAACCTGAATATCGGTTCAACTCTTACTTAAAAGAATTGAAAATGATTAGATTCAATTTAACAAGCATTCTCTCCTAGATTCCAGATATTAGAAGGCTATCAACATGGATACAGTTTAGGCTGCATCCTAATGGAGATCTTAGTCTAGCAAAAGGGATAGAAGCAGGCATTAGTTACTGACCAAGTGACATTCAAAAAATATTTAATAACAAATATGGCATGGCTCCTGCTCTCACTAAAAAATAAAATAAAACAAATATGTCATGGGCACAATGAATTGCAACAGCTAATACCCTTTTCATTATTGGATTATTAGAGATGCTAGGGCAGCCAGATTGTAAGAACTAAGGTCTGTATTATTTACTCACTGAAGAAGTACTGAACAATTTTAATAGCAGGTATGTTAGTACCAGTGTGTAGCATCAGTTCTGCACACTAGATACTGAAAGTCTCAAAGAGATGTGCACAAAGATTTAGCTAAGTGATTGAAATCTGTCATTAGTGGAATGCAAGATCAGATCAGTGCAGTGTGGAACCCACTCACATTGGAGTTTTTGATGAAACATAATCTGCTAGCTATTAAAGTTTACATTTTTTGTAGCAACAGAAAACCAGGTATAAAAAATTAAATCAACACTATAAATATAAAACTGTGTGACTACAGACATAAACCAGATATGAACTAATGCTGAGAAAATATTTAGTAAGAATGAGGTTCATTGGAAATGACTACTATAGTCCAGTGGTTCTTAACCTGGGTTCTATCGGACCCTAGGGGTTCGATGAGTCAGTCTCAGGGGTTCGGAGAAGCCTTTGCCGCAGAAGCCAGAATAAAGTAATACCGTAATTTGTTGTGAGTTCATGCACTTTGTTGGTTTTGTTCTTTGAGCAAGGTGATGTTCATGCACGGCTCATTTTGTGCACCAGTAAAAAAAAACAAATACCTATGTCTTGAATTTGGAAAAAAATCATATTTTATTTATCACTAAAGAAGTGTTCGGTGAATGCACATATGAAACTGATGGGTTTGGTACCTCAAAAAAGGTTAAGAACCACTGCTATAATCTTAGGGCGAGTTGCATCACTAAGGTGGCTCTTTTTGTTTACAAGTTGATAAAAGGTTTTTAGACAAATAGAAGCTTTGGATTATTAAAATTCTCAGAAACTTCAACATGTTATATACTTAGCTTTGGGATATTTTGTCCTGTTTTTTTTTTATTAATTTTAATGGGGTGACATTAATAAATCAAGGTACATATGTTCAAAGAAAACATCTTCAGGTTATCTTATCATTCAATTATGTTGCATACCCATCACCCAAAGTCAAATTGTCCTCTGTTACCTTCTATTAGGTTTTCTTTGTGCCCCTCCCCTACGCCCTCTCCCACCCTTTTAAGAAATGTTTTCTACCTGTTTTTCCTAAAATGGATCCAAATGTATAGAGAAAAAACCCTGCATTCACACACAGCCAGAGGTTTGCATTTCAACAGAAATATGAAGTATTTTTATATGCAATAAAATGCACTAATCTCTTTGAAAATTATGACTGCATGTCCATATAATATCTGTATAATTTTCCTCTTTCTGTAATTTTAGTCAGCTCAGGGCAACTCACTATGGAGGAGTGAGCTCTATTTTATTTGCTTTACCTTAATACACCTGTTAAACATTGACTATGAATACCTGTACTTCTTTTTAACATATTAGTGACATTCTGTTTGAAACTCTGTCTTCAGTTAAATGTAATAGGATATATTTGTGATACACACAGGTGATTCATGGCACAGTCCACAATACTGAGATTCTCAGAACTCTTTAAATCCCAAGTCATTGATAGGAAAAAGCAATTCAGCAAGACTCAGCGATAAAGTATACTAAAATCTCAACAACCTGTCACAATTCCTTCCAAAATAACCTAAAATTGATGATGATTAAAATCACAATGTGAGAGAAAGTTCAATCCCTTAGTTAAATTCCCCATCAAAACATGCAATGAGAACTACTCATAAATGCCACAGCATGACCTATCTTGCTCAATGACAGAATGGAAATTGGGTTTAGGAACCTTCTTCTTTGATTTCAAAGAAATGTAGAAATCTTTATTTGCCCTCCTTTACTTGCAGATACTAATGTGTGCCAACTGAACTCAGTTTTTCTGTTTAAGCCAAGCTACAAAATCTTATAGATATAAACTGCCTAATTAGGACTTTGTAAATTGTTAAAACACATGCAAATAATACTATATTCTGGTTAATTTCACCTGTTTGTTCGACTGGCTGTTTAAGGACTACTGTTTGGGATACAGAGAGATAATGACCAGATTCTTTTTTTATATATAATTAATATTTATTTTAGTGATTTTAGAGAGAAGAAAGGAAAGAATAGGAGAGAGATGTGAACATTAATTTGTTCTTGCATGTGCCCTTACTAGGGATCAAACCAGCAACCTCTGAGCTTCAGGACGATGCTTCAACCAACCAAGCCATCTGACCAGGGTATAATGACCTGATTCTGACCGGGTTGATAAGAAGAGGCATTTTAGCACACCTTTGAAGACTGAGTCATAAATTGCTTATTTGGAAAAGAGAAGATGGTAGATTTCATGTAGAGAAAATGATAAAAAAAATTAGAGCGTACAGAACCATAAAGACACTATATATAGAGTAGATTTTAAAAAACATTATATTAAGTTAGAGCTTTTAAAATACCTTAATAGGTTATTAGACATAAGCTCCTCATTTAAAACATGAAGAAAATCCCAGAGAAACTATGTCTTGACAAACTCTAGACAGCAAACTTGGCACTCAGTACCACATTTAGAATAGTAACCTAACCTTTTTTCCCAAAATACAGACTCAACAGCCAACTGCAAGTCTATCCACGTCACTGTCCTGTAAAAGTGGTAGAATTACTGTCGAAAATAGAACTTATCTTCTCTTTAAAATAATTGTTCTGTCACCTAAAACTTCCATTTTTGTGAAGGCTTCCCATCTCCTCAGGTTCCTAAACTAGAAATGTCAATGTCACCCATGGTTATTGTCCTCCTCAGACTTCTAGTCAGCCACCAAATGAGAAAATTTGACTTCAAAATGTATCTCAAATCCAATTTCTTTGTTTCATCACCCACTACCATTGACTTAATTCAGGTTCTTCATTTGGATCATTAAAATAGCTTCCACAAAAACCAAACAAACGAAACAGTTTCCTCACTGTTCTCATTCAGTGCATGGAGTGAGAGATGTCAGCAGGGCCTCCATACAGAGGTGCTCAGCTGGCGGACTGAAATAAGTATTCTTGTGAAACAGGGTTGAGAGTCAGGTTAGGGCTGTAGATTTGGTAGTTAATGGTCTATAAGTGCTACTGAAAATCATGGAAATACATCGTATTTCCCTCACCAAAAAAAGAGGGTGAAAAAAAGAGAAGAGGTAAACATAAAAATTCAAAGTAATATATTTCATGTTGAAGATAAAAATACAAAGTTATATATTTTGCTGTTTTTACAGTATACTGATTATGTTTTACAATCTTGCATACAGATATGGAATATTTTTTTCATTAGCTCATTAATTGTCAGAATATGAACTAGCTAGACTTTCCAAATAATTAAAGAAGAAATAGTTGATAAGGCTAAGCAGAGGAAAATGCTAAGTTACTAGTGTTTCATGAGTAATCAGCCAAGTAAAATAACTTTATGAATTCAATTATAAATTTGTGTAAAACCATTCCTTAATTAGTACTAGTTCTTTGAAGTTTTAGGCAGCAGAAAGTAGACCAAAAATATATTTTAAAAACTTCACAAGTTTCTGAGTAATAGCACTTATCCATGCTTAACTATATAGAGACTATATAAGAACTGTGATGTACAGTGACAATGAGAGCCTTATATTATAAGGTCGTGTTATTTGTCATCCACTGTGATCTCTAAGTCAGTTATTTTCATCCCTCAGAAATGTTCTTGATTAAAAGCCTAAGTGACAGAGACATCAGTGATTTAATCCCTATATGTTCACCATTTATCTTTTTCTGTTTATGTGTCCAGGGTTTAGCCATCTACTCTTCCTTTAACAATGTTTCTCAACCCTCACTGTACACCAACTGGAAAGTTTTAAAAAACCTCAATCTCATCCCAGACACTTTTATTCTATTAGTTTATACTTGGATATAGGCAGTGATCTTTTTTTCTAAAGAACACACAGGGTTGAGAATCACTGATCTATACTTTCTCCTGCTGTTGAAAGAATCTATATACTCTCAAATTTTATCATTATCCCAACCTCTTAGTTTCCTCACCTATAAGTTGATATATGCAAATACCTATTTAACATCTCAACTTAACAAGGCCCAAAATAAATTCCCGATCACTCCTCACATAAGTTTGCTTCTCCCCAAATCACTATTCACCTTCTTACATGTAAAATATCTAAATAATATAAAATTGAACTTATATTTCTACCACCCCTGATTTTCCTGTTGATATTCTTGTCTACCTACAGCATAGCCTTCACACAGCTGTCAGAATGAACTTTTAAAAGTGTAGATTATACGGAGTGAAATAAGTAAATCAGAAAAAAAGAAAAACTGAGAACAGCATGATTTCATACATAGGTGGGACATAAAAGTGAGACTATGAGACATGGACAAGAGAGTGGTGGTTACGAGGTTGGGGGAGGGAGGGAAGGGTGTGATAGGGAGGAGGGGAGGGACACAGGGAAAACCAGATAGAAGGTGACAGAGGACAATTTGACTTTGGGTGACGGGTATGCAACACAAGTGAATGATAAGATAACTTGGAGATGTTTTCATGATACATATGTACCCTGATTTATTGGTGTCACCCCATTAAAATTAATAATAATAAAATATATAAAAAAGTGTAAATTGGATAATGTCTACTTATAAATAAATATATAAATACAACATTCATGAATTGAATTATATATGAACCCAATGCTCATCAATACATTAGCAAGTAAGTGGACAAAGAACTAAAAATACTTTCATTTTTATAAAATTATTTAACAAAATGCAAGAAATTTCAGGAAATAAATTTGATTAATATTTTTCACTTTTAAAATATTTTGTTTTCAAATGGTAATAATATTTATTAAGTATAATTTATATTTTAATTATATTAGATAATTAAATATTTAGAAATATATTTTTAATAAGTAGTATAAAATAATTTATATATTTTAGGTATACATTAATGGATATTGTTATTATACTATATTTGAATTTCTTATATTTTGAATAGTTACATTTTACTTTTTTTATTCTTTAGTTCAGTACTTTTGCTAAAAAAACTCAAATTATATAAAAAATATTGATTGTAACAACCCATTTGGTTCAATTAAGAGGGAAAAAATAACTGTTCTTGAATAAATATACTACATATATGAATTAGGAAGGTTTTATTGCTTCACTCCACCAAAGATTGTTTGTCCATTAATGAGACACATAAACAGGAGCAACATTTATTACATTAATATATCTGTAAATTTTAGTCAATTTGTGGTTCTATAAAAATAGTTTTATATTTTCTAAAAGCAATTTCTTGCATAAAGCCATATTTTCCAGTATAGGCAGATAGAGCATATTTCTTTAAAATGCATTAGTTTGATTTAAAACTGTGAAATAGTCAACACATATTTTGAATTTCCATTTGAACTCTGATTCCAAGGGTCCTGTCCATACCCAGGTGAGTAAGTCACCATCATTCCACACTGATGAGTCATTTCAGGAAAAAGAGTTTACTACATAATGAGCTAGAAATAACAGAGATAAAGAACGGTCTGAGGAGACAGGCACATTGACATAATCATGGGCAACACAGCAGAACAGACACGGGAAGGCTAGAAATCACTGCAGCTTCACACCCTCGCAATGGCTCCCCCTCCAAGCGCACATTTAAACTAACAGAATGTTCCCATTTCACTCTATGAAGTAAGAGAAATAAAACCATCCAAATACATATAAAAATATATATTTGGATGGTTATATATATATATATATACTTGGCATCCATTCTGTGACCCTTCTAAGCACTGGGAGAGAATAAATATGACGTTTTCTGCTCACAAGCTGTCTTATCTACGAAATAACTGAATTATAATAAGGAACCGGGAAAGAGAAGTGATAAACCAAACAGAGTCAATCTGGTTGGCATTGGATGGGAGAAACGATAAGAAATATATGAAATATAAAAAATACTACACAGGAACCAACAGAAAGATTTAAGAACAGAAACACATCTATGAACTGTACTTTGGTCTATACCACCAATAATTGCAGCCGAAGGCATGTGGATGGGCATTATTTATTAACTCTGACAGCAGTCTAAACTCTACCTTTTGTACATGAGGAAACATGGTCATCTAATGTTTCCTAACTGTCACCCTCTCGAGGGAGTTCCATGAAAGTGAAATATCTTGCTTATGAGTCTATGCCAGTGAAGACACCTATAAATAAAAGAAAAATTTCCTTGTCACTTCAAGGAAAAAGCTGCATAAATAGTGTATTGAGGGGACTGTCTGCAGAATCAGTTGCTACTTACTGATCTCTTTTTTGTTTTCTACTGGGATAGAGACGTGCTTCTCATTTTAATTTGCAGAAATATAGTACATTGTAGAAAAGAAATGAAAGAAAATTTTTTGGATGTTTGGTATTGAAACTGCTTTTAAAAGCATCCACAATTATGGAAAGCATTTTTCACTGAAATAAACACAGGTCTGTGTCTCTGGGACTCTGGTTATAACTGAGTCTGTGAATTCACTTAATCTTTTGCCAGAACAAAGACGACACAGTATGTTTACCTACTCTATAGAGTGTTATCATAAATTTTCAGATACCTGAAAGCTCACAGGTCCCAGGGAAAGTAAAACCTTATAAACTATTTAATCAAGCTCTTGTTTTGGGTAGATAGGTGCTGTTTTAGTCTGTTAAGCAGCTACAATATTATTAAAAGGATTATGAATGTATACACAGATTTTTCTCTATTTAAGTTTCATTATTCTTTAACAGTTGCCTAAATTATTGTTCTTTTACTTTGACTTCTGCCTCTTGGGACTTGCACATAGCCCACTCAAGACCACTGTTAGCTTACTTTTTTGGTTGATTTTTTTTTCTCCTCTTATTATTATGATGTCAGATGTCCAATGTTGCTACCACTTTAAAATATCAAAAAAAATATTTCATAAATACATCTTTACATTCCAGAAGAGTTGAAATACATATGATTCAGCACCTGGGAGTCAACTCCCCACTACTGGTAATAAAAATAACTATGGTTGAAAAGTTACTTTAATGAAAAGTGGCACAGTCAACCACACTTCATTCATATAAACCAACACGCCCAGAGATGTTGGTATCTGGTTTGAGTTTAGTTTTTTTTCATCCATTACAGTCCACTCTGACAGCTGGAACTTAGCCAACTTTCTACTTGATTTGTTGGTTTAACATGAGAATTTGATGCCTGGTAAAATTTGGTGGGTTGGAGCTATTGCTTTCTTCCAAATAATTCATTTTCTTATTCTTCAGGCTTATAGATTTATCCTAATTATCTCTGGAATGCATTTTGATCCTTAAATATGAATAGGTCTGACCTTATTAGAATTCAGAGTCTTTTGAGTATAACAAAAGGCACAAGCAAAACATATTCAAGATTCTTCTGGGAAGATATCTAGTTGGGAATGAGTGATTGTCATATCACACATAATATAACCAAGAGTAGGAAAGTCAATTAAGAAATTCACTTTATACTTTTAAATGTTAAGCCTTGTTTTTGACCTGAGACTGGAAAAGAGAAGCATCTTTTCATCACTGAGTATGAACAATGATGTTCCAATGTTTTTAAAAATATAAATAAATTTTACTTAATTTATTATTGATCTTTATTTAAAAACTAAGAATTACATACACAGGTTTTTTTTTCCATTTTACATATTTATAAAAAGACTCATAATTACCCAGTCATTAAGGGTTCTTATCCATATTATTTATTGTCTCATAACTTGCTGAAAGGTTTCAATAAGTGATCCAACTTTTAATTAAGAAATCTTAAGATGTGCTATGAAAAAAAAAAGATCAGTTATTGTACTATGAGGTAACAAAGTATTGAGTGCCAGTACTAGAAATTTGAGAATAATGCTGTAGTTGGGATATTTTTTCTCTGAGGCTTGCAAACAACAGGGTTACTAGATAATATACAGGATACCGGGTTAAATTTGAATTTCAGACAATGAACATTTTTCACTGTAAGCATGCCCTACATTTTGCATAAAACATACTGTATTTAAAAATTACTGTTTTTAATCTAATATTTAGATTTAACTGGTTGCCCCATATATTTATTTGCTAAACTTCACAACCCTATTTACAGAGCACTGCCATATTGGAGCTTTTGACCTGTCCTGGTCTGCATCAAATCTAGAGACATGAAATAAATTTATCACAAAATAGCAAACTGATGTTCAAAGATCTTTGTTTGGTGGATGAAGGTATTTCCTTTAGTAAATATGACTGCCAAAAGAGCAATTGGCAAATTAGTATTTAGCAGTTGCCTGTCAGATGTGCCTAAGCCCTTTAGTGGAGAAGCCCAGAAAACTTAACTGTGCACAATGGTCCAGCTTAAGTGATCTTGTAAGAAATACTTTCAGGGCTTGCTTATCCCATTAGACCTGGGAATCAAATCCTTGCTTAAACTATTTCTGGACATAAAGGGGAAGAGAATCTTATATAAAGTAAACAATAATTATAAAATAAATGTATCTCTAGAGTCACCTAAATTGTTTCCTTTTTCTATCTTAAAATGTACTATATTTTATGACCATATTTAAGCATTCCTTCATTTTTTCTTAATAAGGTACACAAATGAATAAAGTGTCCGTCAGTGGACGAGTGGAGAAAAGAGCTGTGGTACATTTACACAATGGAATACTACGTGGCCGTATGAAAAGAAAGAAATCTTAACTTTTGTGTCAGCATGAATGGACCTGGCTAAATGGTATAAGCCAGTTAGAGATAAACAAAAACCATATGATCTCACTTATATGTGGAATCTAATCAACAAAGTAAAGTGATAACAAAAAAGAAACGAAGGCATAGATACGTGTAACAGACTGAGAGCTGTCAGAGGGGACGAGGGAGAGGGGAATGTATGCAAAAAGATAAAGAGATTAACCAAAAACATATATACATAAGGGAAAGAGGGTTAAGGTAGGGGGAGGGCAGAAAATGGGGGGGTGAGGGCAGAAAAAGCCTGCTTGGGGCAGAGGGTGTGTGATGCGGTATATAGATGGCATTCATTCCATTGAGCTGTATATTTGAATCCTGTATGGTTTGGCAAGCCAAAGTGTCATTCCAAAGAGTTAAAAATAAATTAATTTAAGAAATAGTGTACATAAATAAAAATTTTTAAATGGATTGTCCCTCGCCTCTCTCTTCCCTCTGAGAAGCTGTGGGGACAAAGATGATAAAACAGCACTGCTACTGCCACCTCCTTTCCCATTCCCCTCGCCCCTCAGTTTTCTGACAGTCTGCAGTTCCAAAGTCCCCTGGTACCTGGGAAGCCCACAGGTGTTGTTGGGGTCACCAGGGCTTTGAGACATAATCATAAATAAAGATGACTGATTTAAAATTAACCTCAACATATTTAATGAGATCTTTTATCTTTGATCCAAAATTTAAATACTTCCATTTGCATCTCAAACTCATAAACATACCTATGTACCAGGACCTAGCCAAAGCCAGGAGACTGACATGACATACATTTTAGAAAAAAAGTAATTGAAAAAGCACTTTACCTAAAAACCAATATGACTGAAAAAGAAGGCTCAAGCTATTTTTTACTTTAAAGATTTTCAAAGACAGAACAGGCAAACTTCAAAAAAGAAAATAAAATTAGTGACTGTTACTTTAAAGCTAAAGCCCCACTCTCCAGGAATGTGAATTACTTTTCTCAGCAGTTGGTGACATTTGGGGATAAAACTGGAAAAGTACTCCATTTAAATCAGTGGGAGTCCAAAGCAGAATAAGCAAGTAAGCCAGAGACTTAGGAGGAAAAAAATATGTCATATACATATAAATGTAAAGAAAACTAAGCTTTACTATGCTTTAATTTGTAATGACTGGTACGAGCATCCTCACTCAGTCCGTTAAACACATGTGACGTCCCTTGAGCGGAAATGCATGTCCTTCATAAGGAGAAATGAACAGCAGTTACCTCACTCAATAATTTATTTTCAGCATATTTCTACCTCTGTTAGTTTGGTCATAACCTGTTAAGTGAAATTTTAAGATCATTTAATCTTGTTTAGTAAATCAACCTTCATTCGACATGAGGCTTATAGGTGTCTTAAAAAATAAAAAACCACCCATACGCTGATGATCAAAAAACAAAGTAACACAAGCCAGAAATAATTGTAAAAAGAAACAACAAGCACTTCATCAGCATGTCACAGAGACGAAATAGTTATGATTTCATCAGGTCTTAAATGAAGTCAGAAATAACTAACAACTTAAAGATCACAATTGGAAAGAAGTTCCATGTGGTCTGTGTGGTACACCATGCTATCTTTGCGCTTTGGCTTTTGCAATGATTGCTAATGATTGTATGAATACATGACAATAGATAACATGTAAAAATATAAAATAAGAAATTTTACAAATACATATTTTCAGCTCTATTTCATTTCTTTTTCAATTTCTGGGCTTTTTGGGGTGTGTTTTATAGTCTACACAATATAATGATCCAGTCATAGCTTATTATACATAGATTAATAAATAAAGCAAAATAAAATATATTGGGAATGTGTTTTGTAATATATATTGTATAATAAATATAGAAAAATAAATTGTACTTGGAAAATAATGTTTTTAAATAATAAAGTGCCTCAATAAATACTTTTAAATCAGGTTTAAACTATTTTGAGGTAGTTTGTCAGAAAAATAGATGCTAGGAGATATTACCAAAAATCATCCATAACCTGTGATTAGGTAAGTTCAATACTATAAACAAAACAAGGTAGGGTTAGAGGTTCTTCTGTTCATTGGGGAGGCAGTATAATTGAAAGAGGAAAGAACTTTTGTGATTGGAGGGAAACTACATAAGATCTCTCACCTCCAATGTAAAAGGTATATTGCATTTTCCTTGATAAGTATTTAAAAGAAAGAAGGGGTGTTTGGCAGAAGGAATCTGAAAGACCATTGATACTAATAAGTTCAAAGCCCAGAGCAACATTAGGCTTCAGGCACAAGGAATCCTGCTCCTATGAGATGAAGAGACATTTTTGAAAGATAGGATAAAAAAGTCAAGGAGTGGGCAACCTTTTTGCCCTGAATCTTCTCCTCCTTACCCAAATTTTCATGCCTAAAAGACTTTTTCATTTCAACATCTTCAAATCCCACACTTACCAATCCAGAATTCTCCTTTGAATCCTGGAACCCTATTTCCAACTCTCACCTGCATATTTCAGTCTTGATGCATCATTAAGTCAACATGTATTTATTGTAGATCCTTCCATAGGTCTGTCTCTTTTTTCAGACAGAGACAGATTCAGAGAGAAGGACAGATAAAACAGACAGACAGGAAGGGAGAGAGATGAGACACATCAATTCTTCATTGTGGCACCTTACTTGTTCATTGATTACTTTTTCATATGTACTTTGACAGGGGTGGGGGGTGGCAGGGGGGGCGCTACAGCTACAGCAGAGTGAGTGACCCCTTGCTCAAGCCAGCAACCTTGGGTTCAAGCCAGCGACCTTGGGCTTCAAGCCAGCGACCTTGGGCTTCAAGCCAGCGACCTTGCGCTCAAGCTGGATGAGCCCCCACTCAAGCCAGCAACCTAGGGGCTCGAACCTGGGTCCTCCACCCAGTCCAATGCTCTATCCACTGCGCCACTGCTTGGTCAGGCCATAGGTTTGTATTAGCCAGAGAACATACTGATCATTTGCATCTTGAATAATCTTGCTTGAGTGAGAAGCATTTCTCTCTGCTGATAGACTGAAGTTTGGGTTCATTTTTCTATTTAATTAGGCCCAAGCCCACTTCTGAGGAAGGTTAATTGCATTGATATGCCATCCAGATTATTTTCTAAACTCTTTAAGGCAAAAAGTTGGAAGCTCATCAAGACACAAGCTTTCTGAAGCTATTTTTTGGGAGGCAGCCTAAGGCCCTTTTCTTGGAGAGCAGAACATCCCTCTTACACCCTCACTGGTTTGTGTGCAGCAAGCACAGTTTTGTTGTTGCTGTTCAATTTCTGCACTACATGCCAAGCAGTGTGCAAAATACTGAGAATGCAAAATTGTTAAACATGGTCCCTGTGAGCAGGAAGCATGTTTTAAGTAAATAAATGTGCACAGTAATTTTTATCAATTATTCTAGTATGGTATAAATGCTATTGAGCTCTGGGTTGGTGCTTGAGCTGAGTTTCAAAAACAAGCTGGAGTTAAATGAGCAATCAGGGGGTGACATGTGTGAGAAAATACAAAATTTATACATTGCTCTTTGCCTGTGGTTCCTGGCACAGAGCTCCTAAAAATCCTTGTACTTTCTTAAGTCATAAGAGCTCTAGGAGCATTTTTTGTTCTATTGAGGTAACTTAGAGTGGGTTCCTGGATGACCCCAGGAAGGGGGATGGTCACTAGAAATACCAAGTCATGATTAGAAGCTTGGAAATTTCAGCCTGACCCCCAATTTCTAGAGAAGGGAGAGGGGCTGGGACTGTCGTTATACTTGATCATGTCTATGTGAAGAAGCTTCCATAAAATCCCAATAGCGTGGTCTTCTGAGAGTTTCCAGGTTGGGAGGGTAGCATACCCCAAATTTATAGGTACAGACATTCCTGAGCTCAGGACCTTCTGCCCGGTGTTATCCATTCCTCTGGCTGATCATTGGTATTCTCTATCATATCCTCCAATAAACTGGCAGGTGTAAATAAGTATTTCCCTGAGCTCTGTGAGCCACTCCAGCATGTTAATCCAATCCAGGGGCGGGGGGAGTCATAACAACCTCCGATTTACAGCTAAATTGGACAGAAATTTATACGTAACCTGGAGGCCTACAATTTACAAGTGGCATCTGAAGTGAGTGGGGGCACAGTCTTGTGGAATTAAGCCCTTTACCCTGTGGGATCTGACACTATCTCTAAGTAGACAGTGCTAGAATTGAGTTAAAATGATAGGACACCCAGCTGTTCTCGCAGAGAATTGTTTGCTGTGGGGAAAATCCCTTGTAAATCTGGTGTCAGAAGTGTGGTAAGTGTGATGGCAGTGTGCGAATAAAGGAAAAACACAAGAGACGGATCATAGATTTGCTTTCAAAACTGAAAGAAGGAAAAGAATGGAGAAAACAGATTGATCTGATATAAAATTCCATGTTCTACAGATCTAAGTAGTTTATGATGATCTTATACATTGTATTAAAATAGCATATAACATAGAGTCTGTTCGGCAGATAAAATATATTATGCTCACTTTGTTAAAGATGGTGCTGCCCACATGGAAGCCCGTCACTCAGGTGATATTATTTGCCCTTATGCTTGTGATGGCTGTGGGGGAAAAGTTGTAAGCAGGCCGGGTCGTTATAGCTTAAGGCTTTGTTTTAAGAGTAAGCTCATCTCCACACCCTTGACTGATTGGATGATGTAGGGTGGTGATGTAGGGAGGAATCCCATTATGCCTCATATGGGTGGCATTGTATCAGAGACTTTCTTGTATGTATAATTGGATTAAAGGTTTGGATTTTCTAGGCTATGGACTGGGGCAGTCTGGGAGCTTGATCTCTCTCTCGGTTCCTTGGTTCCTGAGATTAGTGTTAGAGAGGAGAGCAGATTAAGGCCATGTGAAGGAGAGGAGAAGCAGCCGAGATGGCAGAGTGCTGAGGAAGAAGCCAGTTTGTTAAGAGTTTGTGCAGGAGGAGATGGGAAACAGAGATGAATAAGTCTGGTGAGCTAGAAACCTTTGATGCTAGGAAACTCGGATAAGTCAGTAGCTTTGTGAGCACTGAATGTGTGGGTTTTGGAGCCCAGTGTGTGTTTTTGCTTGCCCACCGGGTGCAAGCTAGAATTAAAGCTGATGGCTCACCAATTTGTGGCTCCTGTTTCGTTACCGACTGTTCGAATCCATTGCGAACCTGCACGGGTCAGGCAGCTGTGATAGTGGTCGCGACTACTGGCTTTACAGAGTCTTTATCAAGTACCAGACACCAAGGGTTATATAGATATCACACCATGTCATCATTTAACCATACTATGAGGTAGATATTCTTTCCATCTGTCCGTTAACAATGAGGAAACTGAGATACAAAAAGATTATATACTTTGTTCATGGTCATACAAGTCATATTCTTGTAACCAGCATCTGAACCCAAGCAGTGGTAATATAGTGGCTTCATCCTTCACAAAAAGTCTGTGTAATATGGTAATTTCTTAAGCATTCTGACTACATTATAAATACAATTAGAGCAGGAACTATGTCATATTTTTTTGACATAGTCTCAGTGCCATGTAGTACAGCCAAACATATTGAGCAAATATGTTTCATGATGAAAGGAAAGAGGTTGAGATAATAAATAAAAGATTAATGAAGAGATCCCGATTAAATTCTCAGAACTTAGTCCCAATTTGCCTGAGTATCTCCTCTGTAACTTTGCTCGTCTCTAAGGTGCAGCGAGAATCATGTCCTTCTCTTTCCCTTTGCTGCTATATTTTATAGATCAAAAGTCACATTTTCCTGAGTTGGTGACTCTAACCATGGCTGCAATTTCTTATTACACTTCTGCATATACCCTTATAACACATCTTCTTGGTAAGTGTTAATTGCAAAACCACTATCTACATATGAAACATTTTTCTTACTAATAAATACCATATACCATTTTTATTACATTTTAAATATAGAAATGTATGCTGTAATTTCTGATGTTTTGTGCCAGAATTAATAATTAAAAAGAATTTGCTGTGTTCATGTTACAAAATATTCAGGGTATTTTGAAATTTTAAAATAAGCCACCTCTGTCCTATATTTTTTCCTTTCATTTGGTTTTTTGTTGTTGTTTTTTTTTTGAAAATCAATAAAGTGACAGAAATAAAAGTGTAGATTTTCAAGCCAGCCTTTCTGAAAGCAAACTCTGGCCCCTGTCCTCCAATAACTTTGTATATTTGGGGAAATTACTTAATTTATCTCTCAGTTTCATTTTTTTCTGTTTTTTAAAAATAATTTTTAACATTTTTAATCACAGTTGACATTTTTAATCACAGTTAATATTATATTAGTTTCAGGTGTACACCCCAGTGATTAGACATTACATAACTTACTAAGTGATCACCCCAATAAATCTTGTACCCTTCTGACACACACATAGTTACTAGTGTGTCAGACTCTTCTCCCTATGCTGTACTTTACATCCCTGTGACTGTTCTGTAACAACCAATTTGTACCTCTTAATCCCTCCACCTTTTTCTCTTATCTCCTCTACCTCCATCCCACTTATCAACTGCCAAGACATTCTCTGTATCTAGGAGTCAGTTTCTGTTCCGCTTTTTTGTTTCTTTCATTTTTTAGAGTCAATTGTTGATAAGATATGTATTAATGAAGTGATAATGACATCATTATATCATTAAATGGATTAAATGGGTTAACTGTGTTTGGCAAATAGTGAGCACCTCTTTAATATTAATTAATATTAAGTTCCTCTTTAAAATACAGATTTTTTCCTTCGTTATTCAACAAATGTGAATTAGGAACAGATATATTTGGACATATGCCGGATATGCTTCTGTCATGAAAATGTAGCAGTGAATGAAAGAGAAAGATCCCTGGCTTTAAGAAACCTGAATTCTTTTAGAGAGACACAGACACTAAACAGATAAGACACCAAAAAGATAAATATTTGTCAAATGGTAATTAGTGCTGTAAAGATAAATCAGATTCTATAAAGCAGAAAATGGAGCAAGAAAGTGGGGGGTTATTCAATATTGAGCAGGGAGTAGATATCTGAAGGAAATGAAGGGAGGAATATAGCTTCGAGAGAAAAATTATTTCTCTGCAAAGTATTATGTCAGATTTCACTCAGGAAAACAGATACCATTCTTTGTATTTCAAGAATGAAGTATTTTAATATAGGACATTAGAAACTTACATAAGCTTTGAAAGGGCTGAGGAGGGAAGGTCAGGGTAATCTATTGCCAAAAATCCTGGTTTTTCACAAGCTGTAGTTCTTAAAAGTTTAAACCATTGTGAATCTTAAGTACTTCCTGAAGTTTTATTAGTAGAAAGCTGACCCTGGCCAGTTGGCTTCGTGGTAGAGTGTCGGCCCAGCATGTGGAAGTCCAGGGTCCAATTCCCAATCAGGACACACAGGAGAAGCAACCATCTGCTTCTCTACCCCACTTCTCTTTTTATCTCTTCCACTCCTACAGCCATGGCTTGAGGGGTTAGAACAAGTTATGCTGGGTGCTGAGGATGGCTCCATGCCCTTGCCTCAGGTACTAAAGTAGCTTGGTTTTTTAGCAACAGAGCAGCAGCCCCTGATGGGCAGAGCATCATCCCCTAGTGTGTTTTTCAAGTGGATCATGGTCCTTGTCAGGGTACATGCAGGAGTCTGTCTCACTGCCTCCCCGTCTCCACCACCCTCTCACTTATTAAAAAAATGCCTGACCTGTGGTGGCGCAGTGGATAAAGCGTCGACCTGGGAACACTGAGGTCGCCAGTTCAAAACCCTGCACTGGTCTGGTCAAGGCACATATGGGAGTTGATGCTTCCAGCTCCTCCTCTCTCTCTCTCTCTCTCACTCTGTGTCTCCTTTCTAAAATGAATAAAATAAAAAAAATGTTTAAAAAAAAAAAAAAAGAAAGAAAGTTATCCAGGGTAAGACTGTTTAAGCAATGTGATACTGAGGAGTCTTTAGAAGGGAGTTGTGAAGATGCAGAGGTAACAACGGACATACCTGCACACAGAAAGAATGGCAAAAACAAAGAAGTATATGTCTGATAATTTTCTGGGAAAAGCGAGAAGACCACTGAGGGAGAAGCTGAGCATGGAACATGATTAGGTTTGAGAGGTCATGGGAATGAACCAAGGAGCATAAATATAACTTGGTTTTAGAAGGACTGCTCTAGCTGCTTTGTTGTGAGACTATGGGGAGGCATGAGCAAATTCGATAAGTCCAATGAGGTGGCTCTTGCCGTACTCTTACAGAAACATTATGAAGATTTGGGGGTAGGATAGTTATCAGTGAAGAGAAGTAGCGAGATTCTAGATTTATGTTTTAATGGCTTAGATGTGGTTTGGGGGAGGGTGTAAGAAGAAGGGTGAGAGGTGAATGAAATTTGACCCTGAGGTTTTAAAACAGAGCAATTAGGTCAGTTAATGGAATGGGGATATCATAAAATGTTAGGTTTTTTGAGAAGGGGAGAATAGAAATTTGGTTTTAGGCATGTTAAAATTTTAATGTTTATTACACTCCAAGTGGAGTGTCAGATAGAGAGTTAGATACATAAATTTGGATTTCGAGGGAGAGATCTGGAATGCAGGTATAAATTTGGGAGTAATAAGCATACAGATTAATTTTAAAACCAAGAGGTGAATAAAATTACTTAACAGAGTAAATGAAAATAGAGAACAAAGGGAGTTGAAGAATTCATCCCCAGAGTAGTCTAAAGTTTTTAAAAAGACTTACAGAACCAGTAAAGAAGTTTGCAAATAAGTAAATATAAAAAAATCATGACTGTGTGCAATGTCTGGGAAGTTAACTACAGGGAATGTTATAAGAAAGAGGAACTAACCACCTAGGTGATTCCTTAAAAGAAAACTGAGTCTTGGCCTTTAAATTAGGAGGGAAAAGGTCACTGGTGACCATGACAGTGTAGTTGTGATGAAGAAGAAAGAAGGGACCATAGCCGAATTGTTCAATGGATAGAGTATCAACTTGGTATGTCGAGGCCATGCATTAGATCTCCTGTCAGGGCACATATGAGAAGCAACCAAAGAGTGCACAGTTAAATGGAACATTTAACTGGAACAATGAAGTGAACCTTCTCTCTCTCTTTCTTTCATCAATGGAAAAAGAAAAAGAAGGAAGAAGATTGTTTGAGTGGGCTCAATAAATAAAAGAAGGGCAATGATTGAAAGTAGGAAATATGAACAATACTTTGAAATATTTTTTCTGTAAATAAAAATAGAGAAATAAAGTTTAGCTGGAAAATGATGGGTTATAAGATTTGCCTCTGTTGTTTAAGATGGGTGTAATGCCAGCATGTTTGTGTGCTGATGGGAATGGTGTAGTATAGGGGAAAACTTGATTTCTGAAAGACTTTCTCCAGTGACTTTGAGTAAGATGGAGGAAATTGTATCTAATGTATAAGTTGAGGCATTGCCTTCACTAAGATCATAAACATTTAATATTCAGCAAAAGGAGGGAAGTATCTGTGGACAAGTCCCGCCCGTGGGTGAGGACGATAGAGACGCATGAGACCCGACTCTGGGGACAAGGTTCAGTGATGCAAATCCACTTTATTATGGAAGGAAGCTAGTTATATACATGTGTTCAGCCAATAGAATGTCACAGCAGGGCAAATGGCCATAAAAGGTCAGGAGGCTGTCTGGTTGGCACTGAGTCACTTCTGTATAGCAGGCGATTTGGGAGCTGGAGTATTCTCACAGCATTGCATCAGCCACCACTACTAGGTAAATATTATGTACTCTACCTACATTTATCCAGTGTATGGAAACAGATCAGTAGATGGGTAGATAATTTTTGAAGGGATTCCTGAAGTTTTCTTCTGATTGCTTCTATTCTGGTGAAATACAAAGCAAACACATCTATTCAGAGAGAGAATGAAAGAAGAGGTCTCTGGGGTCTCAGGAAAAAAGGTGACAGTATGAAATGGCTGATCAAGTTAGTAAAATAATGAATAAACTAGAGAAATAAATATTGCTGAGTAGCTCTATGGATCTACTTGTAGTAATTAGCCAGGGAGTTATTGGAAGATGTGAGAGCTCACATGTTTTCTCTAGCACACTTAGGGCACAGGAGAGTGTCCAGATGAGGCAGTGTATTAAATTTTACTAGATTTGGAGGTTTTGCAACTGAATACCCAGAAGGAAAAGAAGAACAATTGAGAACATTATATACAAAGGGAGTGATTACAATAATTGATCATAAAATCTAAATTGTGTATGGAAGATAATGAAAAGCTCACTGGGCTACAGACAAAGAAGAGTGGTTAAGACCAATAGATTCAAGTTCTGGTGGAGGATATCTAAAAGTTGTTGAATATGGGTTCTTGAAAATGAAGCTATAAATATAGCCAAGGTAGTTAGAGTGGGGTATATGTGAAAATGAGATTAAGGAGTAGGGACAGTTATTTTTAATGACAAGGTCTAAGCTGCACTATATAATATGATAGACACATGTGTCTATTTAAATTAATTACAATTCAATGAAGTTAAATGCACTTCCTTAGTCACACTAGTCATATTTCAATGCTCAACATTCACTGTGGCTACTGGTTATTTGTCTTACTTTGTTGAAGCAACACAATACCATACTCTGTGTGACTTATAAATATCAGAAATTTCTTTCTCATAGTTCTAGAAGCTAGAAAGCCCATAATAAAGGTGAAAGCAGAAGAAACTAGTCTGATAATGACTTGCTTCCTGGTTCATAGATGGCCATCTCTTTGCTGTATTCTCACAATGCAAAAGAGATTAGGAAGATAGCTTTTATGAGGGCACTAATTCCATTCATTTGGGGTTCTATCATCATCACCAAATCACTTCCCAAAGACACCACTTTTAAGTACCATCACCATGGGAATTAGGTTTCAACATATGAATTTTGTGGGACACAGACATTCATTCAGTCCATAGTACTTCTGTATTGGACAGTATAGATACAGAACATTCTCATCATTGCAAGAAGTTCTATTGAACAGAATTGGTAAAAGTATTACTATAGTAAAAATAGCATTATTAGGATGGAAGCAAAAATATTGGAAAAGAGAAGAACAAGAAATGATTTCCAAAACAATTGAAAGAATCAATTATCACAGGAACTATATTTAAGAAAGATATCCACTTTGAACAGAAAAGAGAAAAATTTTGAAGATCACTATCCAGGAGCTAACATTTTCAAGGAATAAGGGTAATTGATCAATAGTCTTTGCAAATGAGTAACAAAAAGAGGTATTAAGTAGTATATTTTGACGGAATAAATTTTTATGCTAGTGGTTTTTAGAAAAAAGGGAGATCCAGTGATCTCAAAAAAAGTTAGAATTATATTCCATAACAAATAGGGGAATGAGAATGATTTATCACCAATTCTATTACCTGTAGAACCAGCTCCCTGCTGGTTTTGTTTAAATACTCAGAGCATTTTCTATTTTCCCAATTTCATACAACTATATATTCTTATTTATATACTGATTACTTTATTTTTAAATTTTTCTCACTGCACTTATGGTCAATATTTTGTGATACTGTAACCTTGTTTTTTATAATAATTGTGTATTTTTGGCTTTATACTATTTAAATTCTGGAAATCTCATTAACCTGAAATAAGCTTGCTGTCTGGCATCACTGATAAAATTTTTGCCAGATCTCAAAACTGACCGTTATTTTGCTTCCTAGTGTAACACAAGGAACAGACTAGTGTCTAACAAATGTATAAATATTCAGATTGTGTCAGGCAAGTTTCAAATATGGAACTGCTGTTCACATTAATTTTATTTTCTGACTTTATGATATTAGTATAATCAACCTATATTTTGAATACCAGAGACTAAAGTAAGCTTCAAAGCCCAGGGGACACCATGTGAAGATGGGAGAGGTCACCAAAATCCTATCAGGACACAACTTTAAGAGTTCTGTTGTGTATGATTTAGTAATAATTATTTCCATGCTTGATCTTGATAGCATAAAACAGTAATTAAATTTTCACCCTGAGAAAGTGAGTAATTGTCTTCCTTATTTTATACTTTGGTCCCATGGAGTTAAGTTGCTTTAGTGTCTCGTATGGTGAATAGTTTTAATATCTGAATCTGCAAGGGAAAAATCTATAATAAAAGGTGTTAATTAAAGAACACAAAACTTAGATTGCCAATTAAATTATTTTCACATTGTTCCAATGTTTTTGTTTTGTTTTCTCATGTTTAAAGGTTAACAAATTTCCAGTGGATTTCAGGCAGACCATCAGTTCCAGAACAATGGGATAAAGCAAGTATCTCAGTAAAGCAAATTACACAAATGTTTTGGTTTCCCAGTACATATAAAAGTTATGTTTATACCATACTGTGGTCCATTAAGTATGCAAAAGCATTATATTTGAAAAAACAATGTACATACCTTACTTACTGCCAAAAAATGCTAAGTATCATCTGAACCTTCAGCAAATAGCAATCTTTTTGCTGGTAGTGAGTGGGTCTTGCTTTAATGTTGATGGTTGTTGGCTAACTGGGATGGTGGTTGCTAAAAATTGCAGTAGCTGTGGCAATTTCTTGAAATAGGACAACAATAAAGGTTGCCATATCAATTGATTCTTCAATGAACATTTCTCTGTAGCATGTGATGCTGCTACTTTATCAACTAAGTTTATGTAATATTCTAAGTTCTTTGTTGTTATTTCAATCATCTTCACAACATCTTCACCAGGAGTAGATTCTATCTCAAGAAACCACTTTTTCTGGCATCCATACAAGGCAACAGCTCATTTGTTAAAGTTGTATTATGAGACTGAAGCAATTCAGTCACATATTTAGGACTCACTTCTAATTCTAGTTCTCATGTTATTTCCATCTATCTACAGTTACTTCCTTCACTGCAGCCTTGAACCCCTCAAAGTCATCCATAAGGGTTGAAATCAACTTCTCCCAAACTCTTGTTAATGTTGATTCTTTGAGCTCTTACCAAGAATCGTGAGTGTTCTTAATGGCATCCAGAATGGTGAATTCTTTCCAGAAGGTTTTCAATTTACTTTACCCATATCCATCAGAACAATCACTGTCTACCGCAGCTATAACATTACTAAAAAATATTTCTTAAATAACAAGAAACTTGAAATTATTCCTTGATTCATGGGCTGCAGAATGGATATATTGTGTTAGCAGGCATGAAAACATTAATCTCTTTGTACATCCTATCAGAGCTCTTGGGTGACCAGGTGCATTGTCAGTAGTCAGTAACACTTTGAAAAGAGTCTTTTTTCTCAGCAGTTGGTGTCCACAGTGAGCCTAAAATAGGCAGTAAATTATGGTGTAAACAGATTTGCTGTCACCCAGGCTTTGCAATTTTATTTATAGAATCCAGGAAGAGAGATTTAGTTTAACCCTGAAGGGGCCCAAGGATTTTCAAAATGGTAAATGAAAACTGGCTTCAACTTTAAGTCACTAGCTATATTTGTCCCTAATAAGTGAGCCAGCCTATCCTTTGAAGCCAAGCCATGACTTCTAGCTATCAAATGCTCTAAGCGGCATTTTCTTCTTTAAAAAAGAAAGGGGGGGCTGTTTCACCTACAATAAAAATCTGTTGTTTAGCCACTTTCCTTTACTGGATCTTTCATCAGCTAATCTGTATAACTTGTGGCAGCTCCTGTATCAGCACTTGCTGCTTCAATTAATTCGTTATAGAGATAATTTCTTCCCTTAAACCTCATGAACCAATCTCTGCTAGCTTCAAACTTTTCTTCTGCAGCTTCCTCACCTCTCTCAGCCTTTACAGAACTGAAGACTTAGGACGCTGCTCTGGATTAGGTTTTAGTTTAAGGAAATGTTACGCGTTTCCCTTTCATATCATTTGTGTGTTCACTGCAGTAGCAGTTTTCATTTCCTTTAAAAATATTTCCTCTGCATCCACAACTTGCCTCTTTTGTGCAAGAGGCCTAACTTCAGCTTGTCTAGGCTTTCAACATACCACCCTCACTAAATTTCATCATTACTAGCTTTTTATTTAAAGTGAGGGACAGTTGACTCTTCTATTCACCTGAACACCTGGAGGTTATTGTAGGGTTAATAACTGGCCTAATTTCAATGTTGTCATGTCTCCAGGAATAAGGAGGCCCAAGGGGACAAAAAGAGATGGGGGCTGGCTGGTCAGTGAAGCAATCAGCACACACAGCAATTACTGAATAAGTTTGCCATCTTATATGGACATGGTTTGTGGTGCCTTGAAGCTATTACAACAGTCACACCCAAAATGACCAATCATAGGTCACCATAACAAATATAATAATAATAATAATAATAATAATAATAATTTTGAATGTTAAAATCATTGAACTGTGACACAGAGACAAAAAGTGAGCACATGATACTGGGGAAATGGCACCGAGAGACTCGCTGGAAGTAGGGTTACCTGCAATTTGTAAAACCACGCAATATTCGTGAAGCGCAACAAAGTAGGGCACAGTCAAACAAGGTATGCCTGTGGATCCATAGCATTTATTTCAAAATATGTTTCTCAAAGGAGCACTTTTGCCTGTGAAAATTTATGAACTCTCTCTCAACTCATGCAAATGAGAGAAAACAATAGGAGACAAAAGCTGTCGTCATTGCCCAGGACAAGCAGGAACTTCTCGATGCATTCTCAGGGATCTCGGACTGTTCCCTAAGGCTCTGGCTCTCTTCCGACTCACACCCCACTGCGAATTAGTGGAGCATTGATTCCTTTATCATATCAGAGTGGATCCAAATCCAGCCAAAGCAGGCTAAGCACAGAAAGCACACCAAATCACCCGGAGCTTTGGTTTTTCTTCCTCTAATGTATAGTCCTTAATAATCATCCTCCTACAGTTGATTAATAGCATACGTGACGGCTTTTTCTTTAATTAGCAAATAATTCTGGTTCAAGACTGTGTCCTGCTTTGTATTTCATAATCATCAAGTGATACTACCCTATATGAACCTGTCCTATATCAATGAAACAGTAAATGGTGTCCACAGATGAAACAAGCATACAGATGAACAAACCAACAACAAAAACACCTGCAGCCCATAGGCATTTTAACAATTAAGTTTAAACATGCAGAACATATCAAAATGTCAAATGACCTCATGTACTCACTGAGCTTCACATTTAAGTTAACACAGGAGAAAGGGAAGGAAGCATGAAGACTATGTCCTAACCAGTTCTCCTCTAGACTAGAAACCTTTTAGATGCATAATCTGAAGGAGGTAGTTAGAAACATTTTCTTATGGTATATATCTCATTCATTCATGCATTACCTGAAACCCTAAACAGACAGGTAACATACAGAATATATAAGGGTGCAATTGCTATGTTGAAATGAGAGCAGACACTTCAAGCTTACTCATCCTTCAACCAGATGGCCCACTGAGGCTTGAGCTGAGAAGGCACCAGCTGCTAGAGTTGATATCATATAGTAAACACAATCTTAAAATTCTATTTAGTAAGTTTTATTTTAAAAAAGAATTACTCATTCATGCATGTATTTATTATTCTCACCATAAGGAGAGAAGATAATGGTAGAAGAGGAGCAATTTAAGAGAACATTATGCCAAGAACAGTGAAAGGTCTCCTTCTAAGCTAATTAGTTAGCCATCACAGTTTCCTGGATGCTGGCATAAGACCTGAGATTCCAGGATCAGAGGCAAATGACGTTATTACTCACAGCAAGAAAAAGAGCTGGAAGATTAACATTTGTTCTAGTTCCTTGAACCCAAATTTTCACAAAATAATTCAAAGAGGGCTTGGTGATACTTGCACACATAGTGAGTTGCATTATGAGAGAGGAGCCCTAAGATTAGGGAACCCAGATCTTTGATAAAGGGCAGTTAGCCCACCTGATCTTTGCTCCCGAAGGAGACACCCATTTCTATCTTCTAAGGCTGTTTGCTATACAAACCTCTTTGAGAAGCTAGTTAGGAACAAAGACAATGCCTCTGCTCACAGATGTGCAGAAATGCAAGACACCCTTGGAGAATTGTCTCCCAATGTGTTAAGCAAACAAATGAAAGGGACCTGGGTAAATAATTATCAAAAATTTACATAATATTCTCTTCATCTTCTTGAATAGCTAATTAGTATTTCTAAAATTTATATGAGAAAACACTAAGTAACTGTACAGAGGCTTTGACACATAGTGGAAGCTGAGTAAGTATTTTCTGAATAAATGCATAAATTAATAGCAATTACTATTCTTTTATCTCAAGATGAAGGGATATTTAGTAGCTTCCCTAAAAAATGCACCGAAGTGTCAAGACAGCATGTAAGAGTGAACCAGAGAATCACCGTAGGTCAGGCAGCCAGGAGGCAACACTATCAAAGAAGTGCTCACCCACAGCAGGAATGACCCAGCCGTTTGAGAAACTGATTATCTACTTGAATCTGATCACTGACGAAACCATACAGGAACATTCACGGTGTTCCTCAGTAGCTTAGGTTAATGTCAACTTCTTACACTTCAATTCAATTGTTTCACCCATTCCCTCATTTAATCCCAGGAAAAAGAAAAAGCAGCACAGAACGGTGATTCAAAATTACAAGGCCACTGAAACCTCAGGTACAAAGTAACATTATTTCTTATTAGGCACAGTGGGATAACATCTGTCATCCTTCAGGAGAGCTGACAGAGAGCAAACTTCCTTCCAAAGCCGGACTGGTTTGGCAATTTTCCTCTGTTATTATAGTATCCTGATTATATATTAGGTACTATAGACTATCTAAATGTAAAGTTGTCTGTTTCCTTGTCTAAATCTCCACAAAGATATATAACATTTTAACAAAAATATTTAAACCATAATCTTGGCTACATCTACATAGCCAACACATTCATGACAAATATATAAAAATTTATAATTAGTATTTGCAGAATCAAAAGATGAATGATCAATAAATGAAGAGATAAGCTTCATTGCCAACCCCTGTAAGAATGGAGATAGGCGGGCATTCAAGTCACTTTAAAAACATTTTGCTTAAAGATAAGAAGAACAGGCAGTCACACGTGCGCACACATGTGCATTTCTACCTACAGACAAGCATGTATAACAAGGCATTTGCAATGGCTAAAATGTTTTTAGCCCCAAAGTGTTCAGCAGTTTAAATGTTTAAGATGTCTATTTATATTATTAGGATGAAAGTTGTATAGAATTGTTTAGATTCATTATTATCATTTACAACATTACCTCTTTCAAAAAATGCCAATCAAATCCCCCTCTACGTAGGCATAAATAATTTCCGGACAAGCTGCTTTCCTGAGATAGCTCCACTGCTTGCGTGCCTGATGAAATGGCTCAAACGATGATGTCAGGCACACGATAAGCACCATATTTGCCATGGGAAGGCCACTATTTCAACTTCAATATGGCACTTGCTTCCTGAACCGAAAGAGAGGCTGGACATATTTCCACACAGCTCATTGTTCGGGTGGTTAGCCACCGCCCTTCCAGTGTCAAAGGTGCACAGTGTAGGTGGAGGCAGAACGGCTAGGTGATGTATCTGAGTTTCCATTTCTGAGCCTGCTGTTCTACAAAATTAGAGAGGTGACCTGTTTAATGCTATGGAAGAAAGCAATCCTCTGTTCTGATCAGGGTTGAGTAGCTCATTTTTTACTTTTATTTTCTGAGGTTACTAAGTTAGAAGTAGAAGTTTTAATTACATACATGGCCAACAGGTGTGCTCAGTGAGGGCCTAGGTTATCGCTGAGATGAAGGCAAGGCACAGGCGGTGCCCTCAGCTTCCTCAGGACTAACCCTCAGCTCCTGCTGCCATCACTGTTCAGTCAGGCCACAGGCACAAGCCCTGCCACCCAGCAATAAACACACACGCAACTGAAAATGGGACACATACGTTTTCAACAAACGTGGTTCAATGTGAGCAGCATTGATGAATACCAGAAACAGAAAGGACAGAGCTTGGTTGGGCTTTGGTTGTTTCATCTGTCCCATAGCGCTGTCTAGGAATCGGGACAGCTGAACTCTGGCTCTAGCTCTACCATGTCATAATTAGTTAGGGAATTTGAATTAATCATTTTATATCTTTGTGCTTCAGTTTTCTGATCTACAAATGATCATTATAAGGCATGCTTCAGCCCTCGTCAATTGGTTCAGTGGATAGTGTTGGACTGTCAGGAAAACATCCTGGGATCAATCCCCGGTAATGGCACACAGGAGAAGTGACCATCTATCTGCTTCTCTCTCCTTCCATCTACTTTTTTCTCTCTTCCTCTCCTGCAGCCAGTGGCTTGGTTGGTCTGAGTGTCAGCCTCAGGCCCTGAGGATAGCTTGATTGAATTGAGCATCAGCCCCAGATAGGGGTGGTTGGGTAGATCCCAGTCAGGCCTCATGCGAGAGTCTGTCTCTCTATCTCCCCTCCTCTCACTCAAAAAATAAATAAATAAATAAATTGAAAAATTTTAAAAAGGCATGCCATCCTTACAGCTTTTAGATATTTCTGAGACTCTAAGAACATCCATTTCCTTCTTAAAATTCCCTCAACATGGTGTTTTTCTTGGTTTTTCTTCAACTGTCCTGCTACCGCACTGGCTCATCCTGAATTTCTGTAACTTCTCACCTGGACTTGTGTAACAGCCTCATGTTGATTTCTCCTTTCTTTTCCTCTGCCTCTACTCTTTTTGCGACACCTTAGTTGTTCATTGATTGCTTTCTCACATGTGCCTTGACTGTGGGCCTTCAGCAGACCCTTGCTGGAGCCAGCGACCTTGGGTCCAAGCTGGCGAGCTCTTTGCTCAAGGCAGATGAGCTTGAGCTCAAGCTGGCGAGCTTGGGGTCTCAAACCTGGGTCTTCCGCATCCCAGTCCGACTCTCTATCCACTGCGCCACCGCCTGGTCTGCCTCTACTCTTTTTGAACTACAGTCACAACATCATTCTTCCTGGCCCCTGTCACTGATCCTGGCACTACTCTGATCAAAAATGTTAGTTTTTTCAATTGCCTGAAAAAAGGGAATTGAACAAAAGGGAAAATGACTATCTTCCACATGCAATGATGACTGTTAACTGCCGTAGCCCTTGTGCCATAGCATTGGGGAGGCAGGAAGTATCCATGTTCCTCATTGCTGTTACCACATAATTCTCTTGCCTTTGTCACTGAACATCCTAATTTTTCAAGTGCATGTTACCAAACCACACCATCCATATTAATTTAATTACTGCCAATTCACCACTCATCCACTCCCTTTTATTTCTTAAATATTTGAGTTCTCATCTCATTGCTCACTCTCTTCACTTTTCTTAAAAAAAAAAAAATCTTGATGATTTCAATATCCACATAGATAACCATGACAACAGAGTGACCTCTAAGTCCCTTGATCTCTTCTCCTTCATCCTACCAAGGTCAATCTCCACTAAGCCACCATATTTTTCTTCTCCTTGCCTAATATATATTTTCACCTCTAACTCTACCAAACTAAATTCCACAGCTCATCATTATAACCACTTTCTTCCACTCTCCCTCACTTTCTTTGCATTCTCATTATGTTTCATGTCTGAAAAGAATCCAACATTAGTAAAAATTCTTTATAATGTTTACTCAGGACCCGCCTACCTAAAGATGCTGAGGGGTGGGGTGGAATTCACAACATATTAATTGGTCGCCTTTTAAATTAAGACCACATACTTCAAGTGGGCCCAATAATCACACTGTACTTGCAATGTGTCCTCTTTACTCACACTTCTAGTACTCCCTCCCCATCCTTGTGCTCAGATGATGACTTGGTTTTCTAACTTACTAGGGGTACATAAGTGATCAGAAAAGTATTTCCAGATATTCCCACTACCCATCTATTCTCTCCCCCCTTCCAAACTGCAACTGTGTCCATATAATCTATCTTCCTGCTTTTACTGCAGACAAATTTACCCTAAACCCATGTAAGTCCATGCCCTCTAGTGTTCTGCCTCGGTACTAGAATCCACCCATCTCCTCTTGCCTAGAATGTCATTCTAAGCATTTTCTGCTGCCTACTGCACCAAGAGATTGCTTTCCTATCTATTTCATTTTTTTCCATCTGTATACAAATATGCTCTAATTACTTGATATTAAATAGTTTTATCCTCTAACAGCCACTCTGTTCCTTTTATCCCTACTCTTTAATAAGTTGCTCATATCCCTTTTCTCAAATTATTTCCTCGCTCCTTTCTTTATTATCCAGTTGCAGTTAGACTTTGACTTCTACCATTTGACTAAAACTTCTCTTGTCAAGGACACTAGTGACTTCACGCAATTAAACTTAATAGTTGGTTGTCAGTTTTCACTTCATCAGCGACACTAAATAAAATTGATTACTCTCTTGGGCTTTGAAACACTCTTTACTTGGCTTCTAAGATTTAGAACTCTCCTCATTTTTCTTCTACTTCCTTATCTCCTGTTTCCTTCTTCTTTGTCAATTCTACTTCGTGTTACTTCCTAAACATAGGAATACCATAAAACTTTTCCTAAGACCTCTTCTTTGCTTTGGCTGATTAATAAATTTATTGCTTTAAATACTAACTAAATGTAGATGACTCCCAAATGTTCATATAGCCCCCTTTCCTGATCTCCAAAGTCATTTTTTAAATTGTTTATTTATTGATTTTGGAGAAAGAGGCAAAGAGAAACAAAGAGAGAGACTGAAACATCATTCTGCTCCTGTAATATGCCCCACTGGTGATTGAACCAGCAACCTCTGTGCTTTAGGACAATGCTCCAACCAACTGAGCTATCCGGCCAGAACTGGATTCATATTTATTACTAAATTCTTGTCCTCTCCCTAGGGATCTCTCGTAAATAGGTCAAACATAACCTAGGCAACAACAGACTACCAATTTTACCCCTCCCGCCCACATACCTGCTTCTCCCAATTTTCTCTTTCTTTTTAAATAGCAACAGGGTAGATTTTGCAATAATTCACACTATGCTGTTTTTCAAAACACACCAAGCATGCTGCAAGTCAGGGTTTTTACCATGGTTTTTCCTCAGTCTTGAAGTCTGCTTCCTACCACTGACATACCTTGCTCCCTTATGTCACTTATCTTTGCTCGGTGAGACTTCCCACTGGTCCTCTTTTACACAAACCTTCTCATATTTTCCCTTGGTTTGTTTCTTATCTGTTCCTTTGGTCAAGATTTTTACTTATAAGTCTTCGATACAAAGTTTTATTGCTTTTTTACCTTGAGTAGAATATAAACTCTATGAAGCTTTTTCTTTTTTTAACTGCACAACTCCATGCTCAGAATAAGAAGCTGTGTATAGCAGGCTCTCAATATATATTTGCTAAATTAATGTATTCTGATTGCTACACTATTAATAAATTTGACTCTTAAATAACTTACATAGTCAACTGATCTTTCACAAAGGCACATAAGCAATACAATGAAGTTAACATAGTGTTTTCAACAAACGGTGGTGCTGGATAAATTGGACATCCATATGTAAAAAATCAATCTAGACACACACCTTAAACCAACACCACCTATTACAATGGCCAAAATCTGATGATACCACATGTTGGCGAAGATGTGGAGCAACAGGAATTCTCATGCATTGCTTGTGAGAATACAAAAAGCCACAGCCACTTTGGAAGGCAGTTTTGTCAATTTCTTATAAAACTAAGCAAACTTTTACCATATATGCTCCTTGGTGTTTACTCAAAGGATCTATAAACTTATGGTCACACAAAAACCTTCCACACACATTTTTTATAGCAGCTTTATTCATAATTACCAAAATTTGGAAGCAATCAAGAGGTCCTTCAGTAGGTAAATGGATAAACTGTGGTAAATAGGCAATGGAATATTATTCAATGCTAAAAAGAAATGAGCCATGAAACAACATGGAGAAAACTTAAATGCATATTATTAAGTGAAAGAAGCCAATAAATGTATAGTGGGATATATACAATGATGGATACACATCATTATATACTTGTTCAAACCCACAGAATGTACAACACTAAGAGTGAACCTTAATGTAAACTATAGAATTTTGGTGATGATGTGTCAATGTAGGTTCATCAATTGAAACAAGTGTAACCACTCTGGTGGGGGATGTTGATAATGGGAGAGGCTGTGCATGTGTGGGAATAGGGGGGCGGATATAGAGTCTCCATACCTTCCCCTCAATTTTGCTCTGTTCTTAAAATATAAAGTCTTAATTAAAAAAGAAATTTACTTCTTCTCTATCAATTTATGCTTATACTATCTTATGAGTCTATGGTAAAGATTTAATATAAGGTACATACTTTGCCTAGTATACAGAAGATTTCAGTGGTAGCTATTATTTATAGCAGCAGGGCTGGTGTATTGTCTTGTTCCTGGTGTAACAGAGCACACTAACCTGATGGCAGACTTTTCATTTAACTTATTTTATAAATGTCAGTGTCTTTATTAATATTTTGGCACCTGTCTTATACACATAGTCCTTTTAATTTGCCTGTGGCTCTCATTAGATTTACTGCCCAGAGGGGTAGGATCAGCTTTTGCTCCTTTTGCAGCTCTACAGAGCACCCAAGGCAGCATACTTTACACAGAGTTTTAATAAGTTTTCTGCCCTGGGGATATTTTTTTCAGAGTTCAAATTGTTATGGAAAAGCACAGACTGACAAATGGGTTACGAAGGCATGGGCAGTAAAGATTTACAGCAGGAATGGCATTTCTCTTCCCACTAGAGCAATTGCTGTGTTCCATTTCAGATATTCGAAGGTTTTGCAAAATTTATGGGAATAACCAATACAACTATAATCTCTCCCTTTATCCCATTTACCGAAGCGCTCATTTTAGGAACTTCAGAAAAAACAATAATGCAAATACGGCTCTGTCTGAGGTGTTTGGCTTCTGTTGTCTCTATGTCTAAAAGCTCTAGCTCTTTAAAATTAATATCAAATAAATTTCAACTCTTGTAGAAAATGAAATTATACCACATCACTTACAAGACAAACTAAGCTGAAAAACTGCTGGTTGAGCAGAAAAATGTTGCCAGTGGGAAAAAACCCTGCTTATTAGTATTTCTTATATCCCCAAATGAGATATGAGGGGGTAACACATGTCAAAAGCACTGTTAGATCTACTCAACAATACTCTAAAACAAGATATTACCAACAAAACATTAAAACAGACCATCATGACTAATGTCAAGCATACCTTTAGGCCCCTCAGGGGCCTTTCAATTAGCTCTAGCAGCTGTAATATGCATACATTACCATCAGAGAATGCTAATTTTAAAAATCTAATTAAATATTAAGAAGGCAATACACATCCTTTCAATTGATTTTATACCATAATTAGAGACAGTTGATCACACCGACCAAGCGAATGCTATCACAGGTTTGCAGAACACCTTAAGTGGTGCTGAAACAGTAAATATATCAAACTACAGACATGAAGCATTTTATACGTACTGATTGTTGGCCCTTCTCTTAATGAGAAAATCTCAGAGACCCAATTTCCATCATAATGTAATTTGCATACATTTGATACAACCACCTATTGCATTTTTAATGTATTTTCCATGCATAAGCAAAGAGTTTCAAGTAGGAAATTCTCAGTGCACTATTCTAGAAAAGCCCAAACTGTCAGATTCTAGAGAGAGTAACTATATCTCAAATCTTTCTTTCAAAGGGAAATAATCATAATTGATTCTTCCTGTATCTAGAAAGTACCCAATTGCCAATCACAGTAAACAAACATATTGTTACTTCTGCAAATAAATGCTCTTTCCATCCTCCAAATGTCATTTGACTTCCTTGCTACAGTTATAACTACATTCCCCCAAACTATTGCTGACTCCACCATCACTTCTAGTTTAGGGCTCTAGTGAGGGCTGAATTAGAGTGTGGGCTATATTATCCCACTTCTCCATGCTTGTCTCTTTCTCTCTTCTGAGAGATATGTCATCTTTTCTGACCCACTATCTTCAAAGTTATACTTCCAAATGCAGCTCTTCTCTTCATGCCTTAGAGATTCTTCTCCATGACCCTCATTTCTAAAATGATCTCTAATAACTATTTAGACCTTCAAAATAGATAAAAGAGCCAAAAGACTCAGATTAATGTCAATCCAGAAAAATCACAATATTATAAGGCTGATTTGCAGTCTCTAAAAGCATTCCCCATGTTTCATTTTTGCATCAGTAGGTAATTTTTGTTTTTTAATTTATCCTCCTTCTCTTCTCTTTCTGTCTCTGTCTCTCTTTCTCTGTCCCCCTCCCCTCCCCTTCTCTGTATTGGAAACCATAATGAGAAAATAAAATATAAGCTCTTTCAAGGAATAAGCCTAGAAACTGAGATCTACTGATATAAATGCTAAATGTACAATTGCTGCTTTGGAACAGGCACCTGTTTCCTGATAACAAACTTCCCCTAACATCTACTGTACAAAGGCCTACCTCTCTAAATATGGATTTACTCTGACTGTGAGCAGCCTCCTAGCAAAGACTCCATTACTCTGGATAGACATTCCTAATGTACACAGGTGGTATATTTGACACACACACCATCTTATTCCTCCCTTTTGGCTGAATTTCCTTTAACAGCACCTGTCCCGTAGAGTATGAATTTCTCATTAGAAGGTTCCTCTGTTTACACACTTTCCGAGGATCTTAAACTTTAAATCCTAATCCTGCCCTGACATAACCATGAAAAAAGAATGATCCACAGAAACTGAGGAACAGGGAACAATCTAATTTAAGTGAATCTTCTGGCAGCAAATTATTTACAGGTTAACTTGAAGTTGTTCATAATGTCTTTATGGAAGTTCTATGATTTAAAGCAGTTTTATAAGATATTTTAAAACTTTTATTTATTGATTTTTATCAAGAGAGAAAGGGAGAGAGAAAGAGAGACAGGAACATTTATCTGTGCTTGTATGTGCCCTGACCAGGGCTCAAACTGGCAACCGCTGCATATCAGGAAAATGCCCTAACCCACTGAGCTATCCAGCCAGGCCTATTATATGAGATTTTAATGTTGAATTTTAACTTATTTTTATTTTATTCATTTTAGAGAGGAGACACAGAGTGAGAGAGAGAGAGAGAGAGAGAGAGAGAGAGAGAGAGAGAAAGGGGGAAGGAGCTGGAAGCATCAACTCCCATATGTGCCTTGACCAGACCAGTGCAGGGTTTTGAACTGGCGACCTCAGTGTTCCCAGGTCGACGCTTTATGCACTGTGCCACCACAGGTCAGGCTTAATGTTGAATTCTAAAGGAGTTACATCTAAAGAAATTTCCCTCACAGTTTTATTTGTTATAAAATTTTAGAACAAGTCTGACTGGCGGTGGCGTCATGGATAACGCATCGACCTGGCATGCTGATGAACCAGGTTTGAAGCCCCAAGGTCTGGCTTAAATGCAGGGTTGCCAGCTGGAGCATGTGATCATAGACATGACCCCATGGTTGCTGGCTTGAACCCAAAGGTCACACTGACTTGAGCAAAGGGTCATTGAGTCTGCTGGAGCCCCCAGGTCAAAGCACAGATGAGATAGAAATCAATGAACGACTGAAGTGACGCAACTGTGAGTAGATACTTCTCATCTCTCTTCCTTCTTGTCTGTCTGTTTGTCCCTCTCTTGCTAAACAAAGTATTAGCCTATGGGAAAACATTTAAGTGATTATAAGTATACATATTAAATAAAGAATAAGTATATCTGGAGTTACACATTTCATATTATATTTGTAATTTTTTAATAGTATAGAGTAGATTTAAGTACAACCATTTCAATCACTGGGCATATTTTACTTAAGTCTTTATTTGGCAAGAAGACATTTAAAAAGCTTATGTAGAATAAAAAAATTATTATTCGATTGATTGCTGGATATTCTACATAAACTTTGTTAATAATTGAAGGTTTTTGGTTTAAAATATCCAATCCATGTATCTAAAATAGTGATAAAATTTCACCTACCCTAGGAAATTGAACAATTCTATGTTCATCTCCTTTCATATAGTGAGTTAAATAGGTGTTTCTGAAATTATCACCAGCCTGACTAGGCGGTGGAGCAGTGGATAGAGCGTCGGACTGGGATGAGGAGGACCCAGGTTCGAGAACCAGAGGTTGCCAGCTTGAGCGCAGGCTCATCTGGTTTGAACAAAGTCAGCCAGCCCCCCAAGGTTGCCGGCTCTAGCAAGGGGTTGCTCGGTCTGGCACATATGAGAAAGCAATCAATGAACAACTATGGTGTCACAATGAAAACTGATGATTGATGCTTCTCATATCTCTCCATTCCTGTCTGTCTATCCCTCTCTCAGACTCTCTCTCTGTCTCTGTAAAAAGAAAAAAAAATGAAATGAAATTATCACCAACAAAACCATCTCTAATTCACAGATTAAACAGGAACATCTTGAGACAAACTGCACCAGAGTTTCCAAGGCTGAACTACAGCTCCAAGAAGCAGGGCCAGAAATAAGTAAATGTTAGTTTCCTGAGCTGAAAGGCCCTCCATGCTTGCATCCTCGGTATCTACAGTGCTGTTGACCCTGAATCCAGAAGGACTTGGATTGTCTGCAGAGAGCTGGCACGTAAGATAACCCAAAACTTGTCACGTATCTGGCTGATGTGGTGGTTATCCCTCTCCTGCTGTGAAGCCAACAGCACTACCCTCCATTTTAAGTGCAGCAACAGTAAAATATATTCCAGATATTTTTACATTTGAAAAGATGTGTGTGTGTGTGTGTGTGTGTGTGTGTGTGTGTGTGTGTGTGTGTGTGTAATTTTTAACTCATTTTTCATCTCCCAATTCTGGTTCCTTTGCCTTGGTGTTAACTGATACCTGCAGTGATATAGTGGATCAGAACATACAATTCAGAAATTGTATTTCATGTCTCTTAAGAAAATCCCAAAATGAAAACCTGCTGTGCTACAAAAGCAAAAACATTTTCTTCTATTATGTCTCACACTTTTTTTCCATATTTTATTTATGAGATGCCATTGACAAAAACTTTGTGTTACATGTTTTAGAACTAATATGCCATATATGTTTAAAATGACTCTTAAGTTTTTTTATTAGGATACTTCTTTAATAGAGTTACAATTATCCATTAAAGGGGGTAGGTGTCTATAATACTACAGTTGAAGAAACTAGGGTGTAATGAGCATTGCTACACATTAGTTTTAAACCAAGAAAGAGATGAAAACTATAAAATAATTCTAAAGAGCAAACTTATTATAATTTGCTATTTCTTTCAACAAATATTTATTGTGTGCTCAATATGGACATTCCCTAAGATAGTTAGTGATCTCTTTGAACAATGTACTAAACCAAAGACAAACAATATGCTTTTTAAATGATTCACCTCTAAACTTTTTACCTAAAGCTTAACTACTTAAACTTCTGAAATAGAACATGGCTATCTCATTATGGAGCTAACTTGAATCTCAAGATTATGTTGCATATATTCTCAGTAATACAAATTTAAGTTATATTACAGAAAAAGAGAAAGTGAAGTATTTAAAGGAGAAATTTTTGGTGAAAGTAGGGACAGGAACAGTTCTGCTGTGTAAATGTGTCCAATCCAGACCCTTGAAGACACTGTCACAGATTTAGGCAGCCTGTACTGCTGCTTTACTTTTAAGCATCTTTTGATGCCAACTGTGACACATATGAAGGCTAAGATGATTATCAGATAGATAATCCTTTAGGCCAGAAGGTCCCTGTTTACCGGTGTCTCCTTCTGAATCTGATCTTTGGAAGAGCAATCTAATAATAGCATGGCTGAATGTACTTCTTATGTATTCCAGTTATACAGTCAGCTTATCTAGTCACTATCAGAAAACTATTATTGGATCTTCCAACATACACAGAAAGCTAATAATATTTTCCATACTTTTTCCTGTTAACCTATGTGGATTAATAATTCAAACTCTATATTTTTCAGACAAAAAAAAAAAAAAGAAACCCAAAACTGATATTAAGTTGTTAAATCTCTGTGGTATTTTATGAAAATTTAAAACTTAGCCAATGGATATATGAAGCAATATCACTATATTTTACCTCTGAAATATTAGAGTTATGGATTGTTTACTTAGTACCAAAGTGAGAATGGATGAGTAGTTACAGCCTTTTTCCATCTCGTGCAGGAGGAATTTCTTGTTGACTATTAGCTTTTACTCATCTCCTGCCATCAACATCTACCCACAGAGACTTTAACATCTCCCCTGGGCCTTAATGTGCAACTGAGGAAAGAAATGTAGTATTGATGAAAAAATCTGAGTAGTATCAGGGCTCATTAAGATTTACCTTGAGATCTAGAATATTGCTTATACTGAAAGAGCAAAAAGAGGCTATAATGGAGATAAGGGGACCTAGAAAGCTTGTCATGCATTTGGCTAGGATCCAAATAATAAGTTTCTCCTTTAATCAGCAAGATATGATGTTTGCACCTGTTTGTAACTCAACAATGGCCAGAAATTTTAATTTTGAATTGATGATGCTCTAGATCCTGTCCTAGGCAAAAAAAACTGGTATTCGACAAGACTGTTTAAGGAACACACTAGTTCTTGTCTACCTTGTTTGTCAATGTTCCCATATAACAAAATACTCAAAACATCTGTTAGAGGTGAGGGGCTGTTACAAGACTGGATAAAAAGGTGAAGGGATTAAGCAAAAAAACAAACAAATAAACAAGCAAACTGATAGACACAGATAACACCATGGTGATTACCAGAGGGGTAGGGTAGGGGGAGAGGTAGAAGAGGGTACAAGAGGGGGGGGGTGTAAATGGCAATGGAAGGAGACTTGACTTGGGGTGGCAAACACCCAGTACAGTGTACAAGTGATGTTTTATAGAACTGTCCACCTAAAATCTATATAATTTTATTAACCAATGTCATCTCATTAAATTCAATTAAAAAAGAAAAAATATAAGTAAAAACATTTAAAAATATATCAAACATTTATTTAGCCCATGAATCGGTGCATTGGCTATCTGGGCTGGGCTCAGCTGGGTATTTCCTTTGACCAGTGAATACAGAAAATATAGACAATTGTAGGAAAAAATATGCTGTAAAGAGAAGTATAGAAATGAATGGAAACTGGAGGTAGAAGGGGGTCAAGCTTTTTTCTTTAAGATTGGAGAATAAAGATAAATATGGTATGGTCTGTCTTCAAGTTGTTTTAAACCTAGGCAAGGAGACAAACACATAAGTAGCAGTTGTAAAGATGTTCACTGGACTCCATAGCAATACACTATAAAAATGTAAAACCTTTGCCTGACCATGCAGTGGCACAGTAGATAGAGCATCAGACTGGGACTCAGAAAACCCAGGTTTGAAACCTCAAGGTCACTGGCTTGAGCACAGGCTCATCTGGCTTGAGCGCGGGCTCATTAGGTTGAGTGTGGAGTTGGTGACTTGAGCATGAGATCATAAACATGTCCCCACGGTCACTGGCTTCAGCCCAAAGGTCACTGGCCTGAAACTCAATGTTGCTTGTTAGAGCCCAAGGTCACTGGCTTGAGCAAGGGGTCACTCGTTCTGCTTTAGCCTTCCAATCTTTAGCCCCCATAGGCACATATGAGAGAGAATCAATGAACAACTAAGGAGCCACAATAAAGAATTGATGCTTCTCATCTCTCTCCTTCCTGTCTGTCTCTATCTGTGCCTCTCTCTGTCTTTCTCTCTGTGTCTGTCACACACACAAAAATGTAAGAACTTTGACTTAGGAAAAATTATTTTGAAAACATAGCACTACATCACATCTTGATTTCTATAAAAGAAGAGAATGGTATTTCAGCAAGAAATAAAAGTGCCAGAACATAACAGAATAAAATAATTCATCCTAAACCAATCAGATACAAATTTATAAAGAGTTTTTATATACAAAGCATTTGGAAGAACCTTAACTTATAGATTGCATTTTCAACCAAATAAGATCATAATAGTGTATGAAGAGAGAAAAATTTAGATTAGTTGACAGGCTGGAATTAACTGGATTAATTGGAACTATAATTTCTTAACTTGATCTTGTCAGTCTGCTCTGTCCATTTGGATTGATTTCTCCTATTTAGACATTAAATCAATCTGAACTATGTCATTACTAGAAAAGTATTACTCCCATATATTTTCACCAAGGTTTAGTAATTCAGGGGAATATATCTGGAAGCCCATGTAAGAGTTCCAAGCTCCTGGCTCACCCATTATATTCTAACATTAACTGAAGTGAGGTATCTTGAGAATAACATGAGGAGCCTGAAGATTCGTGTTGAAATATATTTGTTGACTCCCTTTAAAAACCACAACTGGATTAGCTACACACAACACATTTCATTCTCAAGACACTTATGCAGATGCTACCGTAAGCTAATACCTGCACAGGGCACTCTTGTGAGAACACATGCAGTCTTGATGGCTCATCACACAGGCTTAACTCAGCAACCAAGTTTGGTAATCAAGTTAAAGACCAAAACTCAGCCTATACCGCAACCACACAAACATTTTTTAATCAGCAGCTAATATGAAAATCTTAAACTGTCTTGAGCACATAGAAAAAGGAAAAGTTAACTTGCCCTAGAAAATGCATTTTAGTAACCAATATTAATCATATGCCTATGACATTTAAAATGTTTGTGGCATGCATTACTTAAATGTACTTTATTGACACTATCAGAGAGAGAGAGAGAGAGAAACTATATTATGTTTATTATGCTAACCCATATTTTCAGAACTATAAACTTAGAGTGATGTCATCAAGAAGGCCACATAAGTCATTCTCGACTTTAGTCCCCCCATAAGAAGAATATTTAGCTCACAAAAGACCAGCTATCAACTATCACTAGAAAAGACACCATTGTGAAAATCACAGTACCAGGGCTGAAGCATGCCCCTGGGCCGCACAGACTGGCAAAGACTGAACTAGAAGGACTAAAAAGAAGCAGCTGCGCTCTGCCTGTATTGCCCCTCACCCCGGCCAAAACAGTGCCTCACCAAGAGGAACCTCCTGGGCCTATGGTTTCCCCATAGAGGAAAAAAGAGCCCAAGATGGACATCCAGCTTCCTCAGCATCATAAGGTGCTTCCTAGGAGACCCATTTGGGTCTCCCTGACAGGGGTCACTGGAGTAATCCCTGGAACTTAACCACTAGAGGTCAGATAGAAACAGAGAAGGTGGGGCAGTGCATACAATCAGTGCTCAGATGCGGCCAACTTCATTTCTCCTCAAGACTGCACCTGAGGGGAAGTTCCATTCAGCTGCTCTTCCCATCTACTGAGTGGAGCAAGTGGCCTTGTCTGGCCAGGGAATTCAGTGGACAGTTCTGCTTGATTCAGGTCTCCAGTCAAATGGCTTGTATTGGTCATGGAGAATGCCCTATAAACCCATCTGGGCAGGGAAGCAAATTCAAAAACCACCTACTATTGAGTATGGCATCCAATCTTGCCAAACCAAGAAGCCCAGCCTGAGAATTGGATGGCCAAGTAGGCCATTGTACAACCACATTTGCAGCAGTGCCTAAGAAGAGTTTTCAGACACCAGTTCTGCAGATCTGCAGAGCCAAGCTAGTGGTTCTGACTGGGCTTGGTGGGTAGTTCTGCCTGATTCAGGCCTCCAGCCACACTGGCGGTAGAGTCTGATTCAGGCCCCCAGCCACACTGGCGGTAGAGCCTCCTCTGGGCATGGGAGCAATTACACAGCCCTATCCAACTGCTGAATTGACTCCAGTCCCATGAAATCAGGAAGCCTGACTAGAGAGTCTGAGCAGCCGTAGAGCTTATCCTACAGCTCTGTTTGGCAGAGAATTAAGCTAGTACCTCTGCCCAATTGTTAAGAACAGCCTCTGGCCCCACATAGCATATTGCACAGAAACAGAAAATAATTCTAGAATTCATATAAAACCACAAAAGACCCCAAATAGTCAAAGCAATCCTGCAAAAGAACAAAGCTGAAGGCACCACAGTTCCTGATATCAATATATTACAAATAAGTATAATTTAAAAAGTATAATACGGGCATAAAAACAGACACATAGACCAATGTGACAGAGCAAACCACCAGAAATAAATCCTTGCATACGTGTTCAACTAATATTTGACAAGGAAGACAAGAATACTCATTGGAAAACAGTCTTCAATAAATGTTGATGGAAAAACTGAATATTTGCATGTAAAAGAACAAAACTGGACCCCTTTTTATACCACTCACCAAAAGTAACTTGAAATGGATAAAGGACATAAATGTAAGACCTGACTCCATAAATCTTCTAGAAGAAAACATAGAGAAAAATTTTTGAAATCTTGGCAATGATTTTATAAATATAACACACAAATTATAAACAACAAAATAAAATATAAACAAGTGAGAGTTTGTCAAACTGAAAAGCTTCTGCATAGTTAAAGAAACCATCAACAAAATTAAAAGACAACTGATGGAATGGGAGAATATATTTGCAAACCACAGATCTGATATGAGGCTAACACCGAAAATATATAAGGAATTCATACAACTTAATATCAAAAACCAAATAATCTAATTACAAAATGGGCAAAAGACCTGAATTGACATTTTTCCCAAAGAAGACATGCAAATCGCCAGCAGGTACATGATAAGGTGAACAATATCACAGGTCATCAGGAAAATACAAATCAACACCACAATGAGATATTGCTTCACACCTGGTAGAATGGCTAGTGTCAAAAGGACAAGAGCTAACAAGTGTTGGCAAGAATGGAAAGAAAAGGGAACTCTTGAGCACTCTTGGTAGAAATGTTAATACAGTTACTAGAGAAAATAAATTGAAAAAAGTTTTAATGCCAGAAATAATTAAAATGAACATCTTTCCATAATTACTACAAGTGGAATTGGTAGATCTAAAGGCTATATACTTATTTCTTAAATAGATGTATTAACACAATCTAATTAAAATATAATAGTTTATAGGAAAAATACGCAATATAAAACCAGCTTATAAATAAAATTTATCTCGTACTGCCAAAATATAACATTAGAAAAAGAAAATCAATACCACACTGCATTATCTTTCTTAAAATGTTTTCCCAGTAATATAGGGGTTTTTTTGACACTCTTAGAATTAAAAACTTTTATTTTGTTCATATTGTCTTTAGCTGTGCAAAAGCTTTTTAGTTTGATATAGTCCCATTTGTTTATCCTGTATTTTATTTCATTTGCCTGTGGAGATAAATCAGCAAATATATTGATTGCTTCGATAGATGTCGGAGAGTTTACTGCCTATGTTTTCTTCTAGAATGCTTATGGTTTCACGGCTTACATTTTATGCATTTTGAGTTTATTTTTGTGCATGGTGTAAGTTGGTGGTCTAGTTTAATTTTTTTTGCAGGTAGATGTCCAGTTTTCCCAACACCATTTGTTAAAGAGGCTGTCTTTACTCCACTGTATGCTCTTATCTCCTTTGTCAAATATCAATTGTCCATAAAGATGTGGGTTTATTTCTGGGCTCTCTGTTCTGTTACATCGATCTATATGCCCGTTCTTATGCCAGTACCAAGCTGTTTTGAGTACAATGGCCTTGTAGTATAACTTGATATCAGGAAGTGTGATTCCTCCCACTTTATTCTTCTTTTTCAAGATTGCTGAGGCTATTCATGTTCTTTATTGGTTCCATATAAATTTTTGGAATATTTTTTCTATATTTTTGAAGTATGTCATTGGTATTTTCATTGGTATTGCATTGAATTTATAAATTGCTTTGGGTAATAACGACATTTTAATGATGTTTATTCTCCTAACCATGAACACGGTATATGCTTCTATTTGTTTGTGTCTTCTTTCATAAAACAAAACACACAATGGGAGAACCTATTTGATAACACATCTGATAAAGGGTTAATAACCAAAATTTATAAAGAACTAGTAAATTCAACCAGGAAGACAAACAATCCAATCAAAAAATGGGTACAAGAAATGAATAGACACTTCTCCAAAGAGGACATACAGATGGCCAACAGGCATATGAAAAAATGCTCAACATCACTAATCATTAGAGAAATGCAAATTAAAACCACAATGAGATACCAACTCATACCAGTCAGAATGGCGCTCATTAACAAAACAACACATTATAGGTGCTGGTGAGGATGTGGAGAAAGGAGAAACCTCCTACACTGCTGGTGGGAATGCAGACTGGTGCAGTCACTGTGGAAAACAGTATGGAGATTCCTCAGAAAATTAGAAATGGAACTGCCCTTTGACCCAGCTATCCCACTTATAGGAATATATCCCAAGGAAACCATATCACTGGCTGAAAAAAAGAAATGCACTCCCATTTTTATGGCAGCATTGTTCACAATAGCGAAGAGCTGGAAACAGCCCAAGTGTCCATCAGAGGACGAGTGAATTAAAAAGCTGTGGCACATATATACAATGGAATATTATGGGGCCATGATAAAGAAGGAAATATTACCTTTTGCGACAATATGTAGGGACCTGAAAACTATTATGTTGAGTGAAATAAGCCAGGCAGAAAAAGAAAAATATTATATGACCTCACTCATTTGAGGAATCCAAGGAACATTGAGAACTGAGGAAAGGGATCAAAGGGACCAGAGGAAAAGAGGACAGAGGGAAATGGGATGATAGGATGGGATAAACCTGAAAGGAAGCGGGGAGGGTGCTGTAGGGAGGGGGCAAGGGAGATGTGGAGGAGAATATGGGGGAGGGAGGATGCAGGCGGGGTTACCCTAGAATCTATGTAAACACAATTAATTAAATAAAATTTTAAAATATTAAAAAAACTACTTTTAATAATATGTGTTCATTGATAAACTATGTATAATATTTTTCTTTAAATATCTCATTCTGGATTAACTTAATTTACATTGCAGAATAATGTAATTAAATTGTGTTCAGGTAGCGGTTGCTAAGGAAAACTGCCAGCAATAACAGAAACAGTAAGTGTTAAAGTGTGCTGTGATAATAAACTCTTCCAGCACTCCAGGATTCCAATTTCAGAAGTTTAACAGGATCTTTCATATGCATAAACATAGGTATTTCTGTCACTGCAAGCCCATCAGTTGCATCCTACTGTTGTAAATGCTAATGATACTTACAATTATGTTTAATCCATATATATATATACTATAATTACCATGAAACACACTATGAACTCTTTTCAGGGGAGAGAGAAAAAGTTCCATGTCTATATTTGAAAATGTTTGCCCTCTGTAAGAGAGTAAGTTCAATAATAGTCTAGTGAGAAGGTCATGCTGTATAGCTGGGGTCCCCAAACTTTTTACACAGGGGGCCAGTTCACTGTCCCTCAGACCGTTGGAGGTCTGGACTATAAAAAAACTATGAAAAAATCCCTATGCACACTGTACATATCTTATTATAAGTAAAAAAACCAAAATGGGAACAAATACAATATTTAAAATAAAGAACAAGTAAATTTAAATCAACAAACTGACCAGTATTTCAATGGGAACTATGGGTAATCCAGATTAAATGACCTCTATCAGGTTATTTGGGTACATGTATTTATAAATAGTTATATAATAATGAACTTATATTTAACATTAATAAAACTGAGACAAGTTAGTAAATAAGCATCCTAAACCATTAATTCACTGAGAAAAATTTTATTGGCTATCTTGTTAAGTCTATTTTTTAAATTATCAACCCATTTTTTTTTCATTAGGATACACTAAAAATAAAATTATCTAAATGACCCTCACTAGAGCACTGGTTCTTAGCCTGGATGAAGCTGTGTCTTATAATTTTCTCAGCATAACAAAATATTTTATATATGAGGACCAAATACTCAGTTTGTAAAGACATTTAGACTTAATTAGTTTATATCTGAATTAACCCACTAAAATTCTCTATAAATAAATAAATTATATGCAATTAATTAAAACAATAACTTAACATTTAAGAGAGGCAAACTAATAGATAAATTTAAAGTATTTCTGATGACTTTCTTCTATGCCCAGATTAGCCAATGTTTTCAAGAAGGGCCCATAGTTCATGTTTTAGGCTTTTCAAACAACATAATTTCTTTCATAATGAATCAACTTTGTTGTTTTAGTACAAAGCAGCATAGACATTACATAAACAATGTGTTCCAAGAAAACTATTTGCTAAAACAGGCAAAGGGCTGGAACTGACACAGGGGTCACAGAATGCCAAACTCAGGTCCATGCCAACCAATGAACTATATCTGGAGAAAACATAATTTCCAGTGGTTTCAACATTTGCTCAATGCATGTTCTTTTCTCTACATAATATGACTTACCCCTATGCTATACCATCTCAGATGTTCCAAATTTTATTAAGTTTCCCAAATAATAATTTTCAGAAGTGCCTTGGAAAATAATCTCTTCTAAAAGAGTTTGAATAATTAATAACATTGACAAAATGTATATATCACATGCTCAAAACTTCTGGCTCGCAGTAAGTTATCAGGTTTTAATAAAAAATTAAATTCAAGATAACACGAAAAAATTTATCAGGAATAGCAGGTGCGTAAAAAGTAGTTTATTCAGCATTGCTACAAGCAGAAAGTCATTTCCCCTTGCTTCCCGTTTCCATGTGGAGAATTTTTAATTAGAGACCTCTGGTTTGTGCCTGCATTCTCTCGTCATTTATCTTCAGGGGGTCAGAGTAATTGAATAGTCTGATCAATGAGTTTGAGAAAAGAAACTGCACCCATATGGTTTAGTGCCTTTTGGGTATGATCTTCTCAGAGCACAGGAAGCCCACTTTCTGATCCCTCTCTGCTCTGCAGTAAGTCTAGCAAGAACAGTTTTCCCTGTCAGGGGGAGGTGTGTACCTGAAAGTGGTGAGAAGTCAGGGTTACTGAGGAGAAAAATTCTAGGAAGCTTATGTCCACAACACTAAGAGAATCATCTAATGAAATAATCCAGCTTGCACCAATAACTACATCATTTTGATATCCCTTATGTTGTATCAGACAGAAATATGTCTGGCTACAAGTAAGAACAGCAACAAATAAATAAATGCGTTATGGGTTAAGTTTTGTGCTGCCAGAATTCATAGGTTGAAGTCGTAACCCCCAGGGCTCAGAATGTGGCTGTGTTTGAAGATAGGACTTTTAAAAAGGTAATTACAGTGAGGTCGTATAGGCACGCCCTGAACCAATATGATTGGTGACCTTATAAAAGGAACTGCCATGCACAGTGGAAAAACAATGTGAAGATATAGAGAGAAAATGGTTATCTACAAACCAAGGAGAGAGGCCTCAGAAGAAATCAGCCCTGCCAACGTGTAAACATCTAATATCTAGCCTCCAGAATTGTGAGAAAATAAATTTCTGTTGTTTAAACCACTGTCTGTGGTATTTTGTTGTGGTATCCTAGCAAGCGAATAAAGAGTGGTTTAGCAAGATAGACGATTTCTTCACTCAGGAAGAACAAACAAGCAAACAACAACAAAAAAAAAAACAACCTCAGTCTAGAACTGGTAGACCAGCAATGCAAAGTCGTCAGGAATACAGATTCAACGCATATTTGTAATGGAGATCCAGCCATTACATCTCCATTCCAGTCAGAAAAAAAGAAAAACTAGGAAAAAATACCTGGGCTTCTTTCCTGTAAAAACATTTCTGTTTACACACCACAGGCAGAACTGAAACACATTGCCACATCTAGTTGCTCAGAGGGAGACTGAACAATATAGTCATTATTTTGGGAAGTTATGTGCCCACTAAAAACTCAAGGTTCTCTTACTTAAGAAGAGGAGAATAAATATTAACAAACAACTGTCTCTGGTTTGTATCCATACCACCAAAGAAGAAAGAAGTGTTACACAATTAACCCCTAAAGAGCCAGCAACTTTACTTTTAATTGCAGATTTATTCAGAGTACTACAGATAGCACAAGAGAATGAGGAAGGAAGTGACATTTGAGATTGCCTTCTAAGATAGATATGAGTGGAAAAAGACATTTGTACACAAGAAATTATCCTTAAAATTCACAAAAGCTGGCTTTTGAATTGGACTTAGAAGTAGCTAATTTGATTGTTTTGACCATTTTCCTTGTTATTACCATGTGTTCATTTTAATTCAATTATGTGATGATATACATTGACCATTAAGGCCTAACCAAGCAATGGCACAGTGGATAGAGTATCAGCCTGGGATGCTAAGGACCTAGGTTCAAAACCCCAAGGTCACCAGCTTGAACATGGGCTCATCCGGCTTGAGCACAGGGTTACAGGCTTGAGTGTGGAATCATAAACACAACTCCATGGTCACTGGCTTGAGTCCAAAAATAGTTAGCTTGAGCAAGGGGTCACTGGCTTGGCTGAAGCTCCCGCCCCACTTCCCTATCAAGGCATATATGAGAAAGCAATCAATGAACAACTAAGGTGCCACAACTATGAGTGGATGCTTCTCATCTCTCTTCCTTCCTGTCTGTCTGTCCCGGTTTGTCTGTCTGTCTCTCACTCTATCTTGCTTTAAAAAAATGGGGGAGGAGGAGGATACATTGACCATTAAAACAGTTAACATTCATTCTGCTTGTCTGTTTTAGTGAAAAAGCAAAGCATAACAAAACAAAACAATCTTATGGCCTGTCATTGTAAGAGTAGCCCTAACCCTAGTCTAAAATCCATGTAAACCAAAATGTAATAGTGCAGGAAAGTGAGAAAATTATTTAGGAAGTCATCATGGATAATGCCACATGAAATAAAACATGCAAAAACACTTTGAAAAATAAAAATAACTATGTCAATTAAAAATGCATTATTTTAAAGCAAATTTCTCATTAATTTAAAACAAGTCACAGAAAGGTTTTCCTGTATAAATGATAAGTTATGAAAGTTAAAATGGTTTTATTATGATTTGCAATCAAAGGCATGATTTCTTTTTTTTCTTTTTTTTGTAGTGAGAGGAGGGGAGGCAGAGAGACAGATTCCTGCATGTGCCCCAGCTGGGATCCATCCAGCAAGCCCACTGGTGAGGGTGCTCTGCCCATCAGGAGTCCTTGCTCCTTTGGTCAGCAGTGGAACCATATTTTTTTAGTTCCTGAAGCTGAGGCCATGGAGCCATCCCTAGCATCCAAGGACATCTTGCTTGAACCCAGCCATGGCTGCAGGAGAGAAAGAGAGATAGGAAAGGGAGGGGTAGTGAAGCAGATGGGCACCTTTCCTGTGTACCCTGACCGGGAATTGAACCTGGGACAAACCTGGGTCATGCCGTCGCTCTACCACTAAGCCAACTGGCCAGGGTGCGATTTCTTTGTGAAAGAGAGTCTGTTGATAAATAATAGCATGTGAACAGATTTTTCAAATATTTAGAAATTAAGGCCTTGGGTATTTATAATTACAAAATTATAAAAATGAAAGATCTTACTACCTACTTTATTCCCTTTAACTAGTCAAAGTACTGCACAGTGCTAAAGCGTCCCTTTATATATTCTGTATTTTGTATGAAGAACACACATACATAATGATGTTCGACACTGGCTTGCGTTCTTGATGTTTGGTCCCCTGTTTTTGATAATTATAGGGTTCTTGATTAAATTTTTTGCCCCCAAAGAGAGATTTGTCTCTGATTTCATTTGTAATGAAACTAAACTATACTGGCTTTTACCCAGAACAGAGCCTTATATGGGACCCTATTGTATAACACATTAACAATCTTTTTCAGTGTTATACTCTAATGTCTCGAGCCATTCTCCTTTATCAGGGAGACTTTCCCTTTCCCCACATAGAAGTATTGAATTCCACTACCTCTGTGTGATCTTATATTACTCATGAGAAGTGCCAGGAATGTCCCGTTGCCCTTGTCCACATTTGCACTAAAACCTAGGTGGGTAGCCTATACAACTTGGTAATCAAAGTTTAACACGGTTTTTGAAAAAGAGAAAGATAACAGGAAAATTTGAGTTTTACTATGCAATGGCCACACTTGTAAGAGACACATGAAGCTCTCTTAACAGAAATTCTATTAGGTGGTCTGGTGTCCTTCCCCCTACCATTTCTTACTGTCACTTATTGTAACTGCACCACAGTCTAAATGTACCAACCCAGCATATCTTGGGTATTAATAAATATTAATTGATTAGACCTTTGTCTTGCATTCCCCTGATTATATCTTTTATCATCTACATAGCAGGTGATGGCAGGCTATGAAAGCAGACACGAGGTTGAGTAATATCAGGGAATGGCAGCACAGCGATCTATTTTATTTCCTCTTTGTGTATTCATAGAAACAATCTTTTTTTGACTGTTATTATTCAAGCTTTACATAATTTATATAGTGTGGGGAAGAATTTTTATTCTCTTTCCATTTAGGAAAGAATCGATACAAAAACTTATGTGAAAGTTAATTGAAAAGACTTGCTACTACAGTCTTCATAAACATCACCTAAAGTCTTTCTAATTATGAGCTAATTTTCTTTTGTTTTACAGACATTCTGATAAAATCCTTAGTAAAAAACCACTTTAGAAAAGTGACAATCACTTTTTCACCTAACATGTAATCATGATAAACCTTTGAAAAAACAGACCTTTCTAATGTAATTCTGCCTTATTATAAGCTAAGGAGTTGAAAGCTCTCTGGGAAAGAAAATGGTTGATTTTACAAATGTTTTCAGAAAGCAATGTATGTGTATGTGAAAAAAGAATAATGCCCATAAATAGTCATAAAACTTTAATCCTCTTCCTAAATACTATTAAATACATATGCAAAATAAAACTATCAATTACAAAAGTAGATATATTTACAAAAATGCAATTGTTACAATACAAAATTTTTAAAAAGTAGGGGGCTGTTTTTCTAATACTGGGGGGGGGGGGAAATCCCAGAAAGTGAAAAGAACAGAGTATATAGCCCGAACTGAGGTAGTAAAGGAGAAAAATTAATGACCTGGAATGCTGAGGTTGATAGTTCGAAACCCTAGCCTTGCCCAGTCAAGGCACATATGAGAAGCAACTATAAATTTATGCTTCCTACTCCTCCCTGTCTCAGTCCTGTTCTCACCCCCCTCCCATTTCTCATCTCTTTAAAAATTAATTTAAAAAGTCATTTAATAAAAGGAGTATACCATGTTTTATGTAGATAGATTGTAATAGCCAAAACACTACAAACAAAATGTAATGGAAGTGAACAGGTTGTGTTTAGAAGCAAACTTATCTTTTTAATTGTTTTTATTTATCGATATATAAGACTAAATATAAATAAATAAAAATAGTTTCAAAAAACTAGGATTATGCCTAAGGAAGATATAGGAAAAGAAAGATTAAATATTAAAAGTAAGTTTAGCTTGACCAGGCGGTGGTGCAGTGGATAGAGCATTGAACTGGGATGCAAAGGACCCAGGTTCGAGATCCCGAGGTCACCAGCTTGGGTGCAGGCTCATCTGGCTTGAGCAAAATGCTCACCAGCTTGGACCCAAGGTCACTGGCTCCAGCAAGGGGTTACTCGGTCTGCTGAAGGCCCGCGGTCAAGGCGCATATGAGAAAGCAATCAATGAACAACTAAGGTGTCACAACGAAAAACCTGATGATTGATGCTTCTCATCTCTCTCCGTTCCTGTCTGTCTGTCCCTATCTATCCCTCTCTTTGACTCTCTCTCTCTGTCCCTGTAAAAATAAAGAAAAAAGTAAATTTAATACATTAAAAAAACAAATATTACTTTTAACTTTTTTATTATTTTTTTTATTTTTATTAATTTTAATGGGGTGACATTAATAAATCAGGGTACATATGTTCAAAGAAAACATCTCCAGGTTATCTCATCATTCAATTATGTTGCATACCCATCACCCAAAATCAAATTGTCTTCTGTCACCTTCTATCTGGTTTTCTTTGTGTCCCTCCCCTCCCCCCTCTCCCTCCCTCTCCTCCCTCCCCGCACCCCATAACCACCACATTCTTGTCCATGTTTCATAGTCTCGCTTTTATGTCCCACCTATGTATGAAATCATGCTGATCTCAGTTTTTTTCTGATTTACTTATTTCACTCCATATAATGTTATCAAGGTCCATCCATTTTGTTGTAAATGATCCGATGTAATCATTTCTTATGGCTGAGTAGTATTCCATAGTATATATGTACCATAGCTTTTTAATCCACTCGTCCTCTGACGGACACTTGGGCTGTTTCCAGATCTTCGCTATTGTGAACAATGCTGCCACGAACATGAGGGCGCATTTCTTCTTTTTGAACAGTGCTATGGTGTTCTTAGGGTATATTCTTAAAAGTGGGATAGCTGGGTCAAAAGGCAGTTTGATTTTTAATTTTTTGAGGAATCTCCATACTGTTTTCCACAGTGGCTGCACCAGTCTGCATTCCCACTCAGCAGGGCAGGAGGGTTCCCTTTTCTCCATATCCTCACCAGCATATTTATTCATTTTAAATAGGAGAGAGAGAGCGAGAGAGAAGGGGAGGAGGAGGAAGCATCAACTCCCATATGTGCCTTGACCACGCAGGTCAAGGATTTCAAACCAGTGACCTCAATGTTCCAGGTTGACGCTGTATCCACTTGTGACACCACAGGCCAGGCCAAATATTACTTTTAAAAAAGTAAATCAGAAGGCTTGTTTTTTTGAGCAAGGGAATTAAACAAAAACATTCTGGCAAGTGTAATAAAATATATCAAATATTTTAAAATATTTTATAAATATAATGTAGTTACAATTAAAATACCAGTGGCATATAATCGTTTTCTTTCAGAAACTGGTGAGTTTCTAAAGTACATGTGGAAAAGTAGTAGATAACACTTAAAATAAATAAAAGAATAATGAGTGAAGCTGGTAGATGATAAAAACTGTCCTGGACAGATGTTAGTATGTTTCATTCAGACTCCAGCTCTGCTTCACTGCTTCCATTCTTGTTGTTTCGTGTAGGTATCTGTTATTATTTAGGGAATGAGTGTACACTAGGCATCATTAGGGAGTTCTTCAGCTTTTATTGCCTACTAACTATGTTGAATAATTCAAACTAGTATGTTTAAAGAACAGTGCAGATGGAGCAAAATCAGGCTGCAGAGAGAGGCAGCATCCAGATCACTGCAGGGCATTGAAAACAAGGTAAGGTTTTTGTAGATTTTATTCTAAGAGTTAAAAGGATATATTTGAGAGCATTTAAGTGTAAAAAAAAAAAGCTTTGCTTTACTTACAGAACAAAAAATACATTTTGTTCTTATGTGAAAATTAAAATGTAAGAGGACAAGATTAGAACCCTTAATCCCAGTTTAAGTATGAGAAAAATATAAGGAAAAAGTCCAGCAGAGGAGCATCCTACCAGTGCACCTAAAAAGTGTCAAGGTCATCAAATATGAGCTGGCCAAAAATTCTGAAAGAGAAAGTCTTTCAAGAGGGTGAGTACAACTATTTTCATTAAGAAAATGATTAACACACTAGGCAAATGGATACAAAACAACTCACAAAAAAAGGAGTAAAATATAAAATATCAAAATATATTACTAAAAATTATGGACAAAAAGATCATTATTTTATCTATATAACTGGGAAGGGTATAAAAATGACAATATATTGAATTGAAAAGTTTATGTATGTGGCCTGACCAGGTGGTGGCAGAATGGATAGAGCATTAGGCTGGGACACAGAGGACCTAGGTTCAAAACCTTGAGATCGTTGGCTTGAGTGCAGTCTCACCAGCTTAAGTGTGGCATCACTGGCTTGAGCAGGGGTCACTCAGTCTGCTGTAGCCCCCCCAGACCCCATCAAGGCACATATAAGAAAGCAATCAATGAACAATTAAGGTGCCACAACAAAGAATTGATGCTTCTTATCTCTCTCCCTTCCCTCCTGTCTGTCCCTATCTGTCCCTCTTTCTGCCTCTCTCTCTCTCTCTCCCTCTCTCTCTCTCTCTCTCTCTCTCTCTCTCTCTCACACACACACACACACACACACAATAAGTTTATATATGTGTTTCTTTCTCCATATTTTATCTTATTTTCCCTATTCTTTTACAATGAATAGAAATTATTTTCAACCAGAAATAAATAGGTTAACTTAATTTTTCAAAAAATTTAACAGATACATATTAAAAGATTTCCATTTTTCCTATCATTACACAAAATTATAAGTCAGTCTAATAAATTTTACATAATATATACATAAATTCTATTGCATCAACGTATTTATTTTCAAAATGTTTACTAAAATCTTGTAATAGCTCATAATATCCAGAGATATTTTAACCAGTCCCTTGGACTAGAAAACTGCTTTTAGCACTACTTCTTAAGGTTCACTTTGGTTTAATGGCATTTAATAGTAAGTAGATGACCTTGGATCTAGCAATTTTTAGAAAAGCATATTGTCACTAAGAAAAAGAGCACAACCCCATTTCAATCCTGCTCTTCTTCTTCACTGGAGTGTGATCTTGGTAAGTAATTAAATCTTCATAGTTACACATTTTTGCCTTCAAATGAAAATTATGACTAATACTCTTGAGGGGCCCCTTAGAAAGGTTATTAAGATTATATTGAGATAACCACATCTGTAGAATCTGGTGTAAAGGTGGCATTCAAAAGAAAGCACTGCTTTGTGTGGCTTCCAGCTCACTTAGGAAATGGTAGCTGTCATAGTTAGAAATGGTCTGGGGTCAAGAGCTGCTTTCTTTCCCCATCATAAACACCCTATCCTAGCTACAAACAGGCACCTGCCACTGTTCATTCTTAAGTATCAGGATGCCCATAGATTTGTTCACATTCTTTCCAGAATTAGTTATTTAAAAACTCTCATGGGGTGACATGAGAGTTTTAATGTCACTCCATTAAAATTAATAATAAAAAATTGCCTAAAAAAATAATAATAAATAAAAACTCTCATGGTTGGTCAGGAATGGTGATAGGCTTAGTATTGCTGAACTTTGATGCTGCTTCCTTGGCCCTTTTTCCTACAGGTTTTACCCTTGGCTTTTAGCTCAATGACTCTGTGTCTCCTATTAGCCTTTTAAAGCCTGTCCTACTTTACCTACTTACTCCATGCTTTGCAGATTCCTTGAGAATGGTACTGTGTCTATAGGACCTGCTAGGTCTCTGTCAACAAACTGGCTCCCATGAACCTCTCTCAGTGTGGTCACAGGAATGCTCCGTGGCACACTGTCCCGGTCATGCTCTGTGATCCTGACCCGTGAGCTCACATGTACTACTGTGCCCCTGGTGACACAGGATGAGATGACAGAAATATAAAGGTCAAAAGTTTGGAATCACTTTTGCCATAATTTCAGTTGAAATTTTGAAATATGTTGAGTGAACTGAATTACTAAATTTTCTTGCAAAAATAAATCTTAATGATAACCATGCTTCTATGTTGTAGGTTTGAAATTCTAGGACTAAACTGATTCTTAATTAATGTCACCTGAACAAGGTAAAAACCCTTTTAAACAGAAACAAAAAACAGTTTAACCAAAAAATACCAAACTGGCTAAAATTTAGAAAATAAAACTTATAAAGTTTTGTTAATGTCAAACTTAAATATATATATATCATTTGAGAATTTTTAGCACGTTCAAATCTTGAATAACATCAAAGCACTTTTCTGCAAGGATTTTGGTAGTAAATGTCTTTGTTTCTAAGGAGAACAGACTTAGACTAAAAGAGTTTAAGATACCAAGGATGAAATTTAAATGAGAAAGATAACACAGCCTGATTGAAATGTTCTTAAATAATATATGATGTTATGAATTCTACTACACTTTATTTACCCTTAAGTGTTTGGAAATTGAGAATACCTCCTTCATTTGCAATTGTTGCATTTATTCTTACCTAAGGATAAAGCTAAAAGTCCTCTTAGTGTATCAGATTTAAGATGTTTATGATATGACGTTAGGAAGAGTTAAAGTCATCAGCTCAAAAGAAATATTTGCCTTCAAAACAAGAGCAGCGTGTAGCAAATTTCAAGAAAAAGGAGAACCATCATAAATGGTGGTGTTCATAAACATTTATCATTACTAGAACCTCCTCATGATGACTCAGAACTATAGGAGAGCAAAGACAATGTAAGTATCTATAATAAAGATATATTTCAGAGATTTTTTAATGGTTATACTTTTTCTTAGAGTATTATACCTGTGTTGAATTAAAAAAAAATTATAAATATAAAACCATGATAAAGGAAATATCAATTTGTGATTTATCAGAACTATTTAACTCTCAAGCAAACCAGAATTAAATTTTTGGAGGAAAAGTAATTGTTATTTCTTTTATTACTCTGAATTAGTTAATAAACCATAAAGTTGAGGGAAAATACTCAGAAGTTTTGAACACTTGGAAAGGACTTCATACCTCACATACCATAAAGAAAAAAACACAACAAAAACAAAACTCGGTTTTTCATTTTAGAGCACTTTCTATACTAAACAAAAAATTAAGTTTCCTTTGGCTGCTGTATAATGAGTCACACAGGACTGCTGTAGTTTACCAAAACATATCTAGCAATCAGGTTTCCCATAACAGACAGAAAAGCTGTAAGACAAATTTAATTCATCCATCTGTTACTTACATACAGCTATGGTAATTTGCAATTCTGTGAACAATTGATGACTTGTGTGTTGAATTAGTGGTATTTGGTTTTATATCATTTAAATTTCAAATGTGTCTCTCTAATGTATTTCATAACTATATTAGCTAAATATTTTATCTAATAAAGCAAGTTCATGAATAAAAATTAACTCTCCCTCTAAAGCCAAATAACACACATCAATAGATATTCCACGTTGAGCAAACAGCTTCTTTGTTTCCATTTTATTACTGAGGAGTTTCTTTCAAAAGTATAGAATAAACTTATTTTCTTTTAACAACCTTTTTTACAGAAAAATTGTGGAGAAAAATTACTCACAAATAAAGTCAAATACCAAGTCAATCTATACCAAGAAAAGCTATAGAAGTCTCAAGAAAGATAAACCCAAAGAGGCCCACACAAGACACATTCAAAGTGATGAAAAGCAAGGATCTACTACCAATACTACTTTACCCAGTAAGGCTATTATTTAAAATTGAAGGAGAAATAAAGAACATTGTAACAAAGTTAAAAGTCGTGTCAGTGATGGGGCTATGAGTACTTTTCCCTTTTATATACTTCATTTCTTCTGAGGTTTTATTTATTTTATTTAACAAAGCACCTATTGTGCCAAGAAGTTCTCTTACAAGTTTATAAACATACATTCACATTTGATTGTTATTTTGACATTATGAGGTGGGTGTAAATATTTCAGATGGGGAAACTGAGAGATAGAGAAAATAAGAAACCTGATCAAGGGTACACAACTAGCCAGTACTAGAGCTAGATGTCCAACCTAGAAAGTTTCACTCCAAAGTACGAGCTCTCTGCTGCCAGTCTTTTCCAAAGCTCTCATCACTTAGACTTAATTCATAATGTAATAAACTTGCGGAAAAGTTAAACAGCAACATGATGTGTAATCACACAAAGTTTATTCAATAACATAACAATGGCTTGGCTTATACTCATGAGGAAAACTATCCGGAATCCTAAATCTTAAAGATTTTTCTAAGGTACCAAATGAACAGTTTAGTTGTCTTGGTCTCTAATGGATTTTAATATGGTCTCCACAAGCAGGACTCCTTCACTGATAAAAGTAAGGTCCTTGTCACAGGAAATTATCATGTTTGGCCAAAGACTGGAAGTGCTGAAACTTGTTTTTTTATTTACCTGACAATATTTTCTGGCAGACTAATTTCACTCAAGAGAGGGAAGTAAAAGAGTGATAAGGAAGACAATACAAGCTTTTGTTCATACATGATGTCATTTAGACCAGAAGTACAGATAGTCAGCATTTGATGGGGACTCAAGGACTCACAAGTATGCCTCACAGAATGGCTCATTCCTTAAACATCCCAGGTAACTCAATAACTCAGTGTCCTATGTGGATATGCTCTGTAGCTAATACTCTCTCTTCAATTACTGTTTAAAAAGTATCATTATCCAGCAAGGACATAATCCTTCCAAATCAATTTATTGCTATGTTACAGTTTGTATTTAACACAAATATAAAATGCTAAACAAATTTAAAGAAGTAAGCTATATTCAGAATTTTGTTCAAAGACATAATTATCTATGAAAATCTGCATTTGTTACCAGTTCAAAAAAGCTTAGAGACTGAAATTTAAGAGAAATCTAATTATTTTCCTATGACAATAGCAGAGAAATACTTGAGTAGAACATCAGAAGATGGGCCAGACTGAGGTTGAAGTGTGACAGACCTTTACTAGACTCTCTCAGAGTAACTGCTCATTTTGGAGGGTATAATTTAATCATTACTTGCTTGCTAATTAAAATAGGTAAGCAGAATATCTGACTTAGTGTGTGTGTGTGTGACAGAAACAGAAAGACAGAGAGAGGGACAGACAGACAGTAAGGGAGAGAGATGAGAAGTATCAAATATTCATCGCTGCACCTTAATTGTTCACTGATTGCTTTCTCATATGTGCCTTGATTGGGGGGCTACAACAGAGTGAGTGACCCCTTGCTAAAGCCAGTGACCTTGAGCTTAAGCCAGCGACCTTGGGCTTTAAACCAGCGTCCTTTCAGCTCAAGCCAGCAACCATAGGGTCAGGTCTATGATTCCATGCTCAAGCCAGCAACCCTGTGCTTAAGCTGGTGAGCCTGAGCTCAAGCCAGCGACCTCAGGGTTTTGAACCTGGGTCTTCTGCATCTCAGTCCAATGCTCTATCCACTGAGCCACCATCTGGTCAGGTAGAATATCTGACATTAATAAATGCACTCTAGAAATAAAGAGAAAGTAAAATTTCTAATATAGAAAAGTTAATGATTGGTATTTATATTTTCCCAAAGTACCTCCTACCCCAAGAAAGATATAGTTCCCAAGTATTCTGAGGCTTTTTTAAGTTCCTTTCAAGTTCAATATGCAAAAAATAATGAAGTCATAGAAAATATACTTTGTAAACTTTTTAACTGTTGTATAATATAAAGTAGAAAAATTTAATTCTACCCTTTGCTGCATTTAATAAGTTAGCATAATTATATAATTATCATCTAGGTCAAGATCCAGAACAGCCAGTTTACATCTCCCACAAAGCATGTATAGTAATTTTACAGTAAACTACATGCAAAGCTAAAAGAAATAATATAGAAATCATCCTCATGAAGAAGATAATAAACCTTCTACAGATTCTTGGTAAAAGCAGAAATGTATCCTGCAGTTCATGTGTATCTATTTCCTAAGGATTCTAAAGTGAAATATGAGATCAAGCTGATTTTTCAGATTAGCATTCATTTGAATATGGAACGTGCAAGCAAAGACCCGGGTGTAAAGTACTTTTGGACTAAGACTAAAATTTTTTCCATGACAATTGAAAAATATGAGGAAGAAAAAGTTGCACATTTTCTTCTCCTTATACGTTGTCTACATTCTCTTTTTATGATTACCCACTTCTCAGGTATTTGCTGTTTGAATGACTTATGTATGCTTTACTCATGTGAGAAAAATCTCAATTAGATGTTCAAACCCTTCAGTAATATTTTATGTAACTCTTTTATGTAATTATCTACAATAGAGAATATTGCCTTTATCAACATCTCCATTCATTTGTATTTCATTAACATATTATTTGACTCCATGAATATTTACTGTCATGTATATGCCAATCATTTTGCTGGATCCACGAGATAAAAATCACCAATGTAGGGCTTTTGTCTCAAACTACCATCCCAATGGCTAGAACAAAACAGAAATATAAGAAAAGCAGTATGGCAAGTACTGGAGGAGAGATAACGAGAAAATGAATGGGGAAGAAGAACTAGGTGAGGTGGCAGAGGGATCTTCTAAGCATATATGTGGTGTGATTATTACAATTTTTAAAATTGTAGGGTAGTTGGAAATATGAATCATGTTTTTCAGATAAAGAAGCTAGGACAGGCCTCACTTAATAGCTTCAGAAAGGTGAATTACTCAATTTTCTTTCTGCTGATAACTTCGGATAGAAATGACATTTCAATTGTTTGTAGCAGTCTTTGAACAAAAACAATAAAATCCTGATTTAATTTATATATTAATATTATAAAGGCTAGCTATAAAATGTAACATGTAAGAAAATCAAGAAAAAGTGCACATGCAGAGAGTAGTGAAATCTACTCTAAGCACTTTCATTTCCTTTCCTAGATTCTTAATTTTCAATGTAATACAATTTAAGAACTTAACTGCCTTAATATAACTTTTGAAAATCACTTTTGAAATATATATTTCCTATACTATAAGAATTGTTCTTAAAATACCAGTGGCACAAAAGAAAATAATAAAATAGCCATATGTGCTTCTAATGAAGTAACTGTAATCACCTAATTTATGGTCCAAATCAAAGCACTCTTGAGATTAAAAAAGAAGCTCAAATAGAAGTGATTCTAGTACATCAGACATAACCTGCAATCATTCTCAATAAGATGGGATGTACAGTCAGTGGGTATTATGTGTTGAACTGTGTTCCGCAAAAATGCATACGAGGAAGTCTTGACTCTTCGTAGTTCACACATAACAGGAAGTTTTCTTATAATTACAAAAAGGAATGAGCCAAATATTTTTAGAACATATTCAGTACATTTTCTCTAATCAAACTTGGATTGTAATGCTATTTCTTTTGAAACTAGCTAGCTGGTCAGGACTGAAACGGTGCCAATTTTTTACTTCTGTGTCATTAGTTGCCAAAATACTTAACATAAATGAAATAACAACTTCCCCTTTCTTAGAATTGGAGGTACAAAATCCAAATCCATCATGTCACCATCTTTAATGACAGTTTATATTTCTCTAGTGATGTTCATTACTCCTCTAATTCACAGTCCCACCTAAACATTCTGTCACCTAAAGACCAGATTTTGAAGGAAAGTACTATTACCATGCTTTAAATAAATAATAAAGAAAATGAGGGGGTTAAAAAAGTGAATATATGCACTATGTATACAAATATATATATAATACATATGGTCAAATACCCAAATATATAAAAATATGCATATTGATAGAGCTCTCATTTTGTAACTGGTCATAAAGCTGTGACTGGTTTTTGTAACTTTTTTTTATTCTACTATCAATTCCATATGCCTTTTGTCATTGGCAGCATGTGGGGTGATCTTAATTTTCACTCCTAAAAAAAAAATATGAATCCTCATTGATCTTGTATATAAGTAATATTGAAGTTGTTATAATTTTCCACTAACTTTTGCTATTGGGTTTGGAGGAAACACAGATAATCTGGGCTCACTGACATATTCCTCCAGCTCCCATTAGTAGAAGTGACCTAGTTTCTCTCTTGTAATCAAGATCAGCCATGCCAGCCAAGGCAATAACCTGCTTGTCCGTTCAATGGCAGGAGAAGCACAAAGAAGCCAAGGTGGCAGACTGAAATTCTAAATCAATGAAACTACTGTGGTGTCCCTGATGAAAGCACGTTTTCTTAAGGAAGTAAGAAATTCAAACCCATAGCATCTAAGTCACGGGAAAAAATACAGAATTTCTGCAAATGGGTCATTAAGTGAAATAATGAGTGATGCCACTCCATTTTCCACCCTGGATTGCCAGACCTATAAATGCTAGACATAAAAAAAATGACATATTGATTACTGATTCAAAACATATTCTCCAACCTATAAAATAAAAAGTCACTTTTTGAAGGATTTAATTTCTAAGCTGCACTATAATTAAGTTTCCAATAGACCAGTCCACCATTCCCTCGGGTCACTTCTTTACACTGATGGAATGTGTCAATAAGACCAGATAATTCCCTGATTATGAGCACATCAGCTCACTTCTTTTGGTATACAATGAGTACCCTGACCCTAGGCCATGTCCTAGAAATAAAACAAAGGTAAACCCATGGATGCTGGTGCTAGTAAAAGCATGCTTGGCAGGAAAGGTAAATATATATCCAGAATACAATCCTATTCCAGCAAGGGCAAACAACTGCCTTCCCCCTGTTAGAACATTTTCTTCTTCTTTAGTTATTTGTTTATTTATTTACTTATGACAAAGAGAGACAGACAGATAGGGACAGACAGATAGGAAGGGAGAGAGATGAGGAACATCAATTATTCGTTGTGGCACCTTATTTATTCATCGATTGCTTTCTCATATGTGCCTTGACAGTGGGGCTACAGCAAAGCAAGTGACCTCTTGCTTAAGCTAGGTACCTCCGGGTTTAAGCCAGTGACCTTGGGCTTCAAGCCAGCAACCAAGGGGTCATGTCTATGATCCCACATTCAAGCCAGTGACACCACACTCAAGCTGGATGAGCCTGTGCTCAAGCCGACGACCTCAGGGTTTTGAACCTGGGCCCTTTATATTCCAGTTCGATGCTCTATCCACTGCACCACTTCTATCCTATTAGAAGGTTTTCAATGCAGTGAGGCATCTGACTGGTCTCCCTTGAAAGATGCTACATTGGAGCCTGTATTGATCTATGCTGTTAAAAGAGTTACACATTTTGCAGTGGTAGTAGCTGCAAACTCTGTGAACTTTAAGGGTGAAAAGAAGGACAAACTCAGAGATAGCTGTGAAGAAAGGCTTTGTGAAGGAGCTGAAACTGCCCTGGACATTAAGTGGAGGTGAAAAGGTTAAAAAGAGAAAAAGATATTCTGAAAAATCATGAAAGTGTAAGAATAAAATAAACAGGCTAGCCAGGAATAAACATGGCACACAAAGCCCCAGTTAGGAGCATACTTATCTGATTATAATTAGTTACATATGTTAAATGGCAGCATAGGATAAATGCTTGTATTCTGGATGACCCTTCCTGCTTTCAAACTGTGTCCTGCTACTTAGCACCTGTCATGACCCGCTGGGGGTATTTCTCAATTCATACAAACCGATCAAATATACTACTCCAAGCTTTGCCCAAAGAACAAATTTCCCTTTACCATAGATTTTTCAGAGACATTTCTAAGTTTACTGATTAGCTTTCTTAGAACAGTAGACCTAAGTACCTCAGTTTTCTCATTTGTGAAAAAAAAAAAAGAAATAGTATCGATGCACAGAGCTGCTATGATTAAAGGATTCAAAACGTGTAAAGCACTTAAAATAGTTCCTAGCATATCGTAAATGCTGTAGACGTGTTTTTAAATTACAATTTAAATTTATGAGTCATCTTTAAAAAGTGTTGACTTACACTCAAAAATATATCATATAAATAAAAGTAAAACCTCTCTACTTTTCATATTATGTTTCTTAAGACAAAGCACTTCCTTCTGCATTTACTCTATTGCTAAAGTCCAATATACAATGCATAAAATTTAGTGTGATGGGGTGGTTAAACTAGAAACACTTTCTCAGTAAAAAATGATGTATTTGCTGTGCTAAACAATAAAATAGTATGTTGAAATATTTATTTTCTACTGCTTCATTATTACCTAGTTCATAAGTCACAGCCTGATTTTGTGATATATCTGTGAAGTTGTAATGTTCCACAACATCATTATGCTGGAAAATTGGCCAAATCTACCATGGTCAGTTTGGAAGTCATTCTCAAAGTACAGCAGTCTAAAGTAGTGAAGCAAAGAAATTAGTCATGAGTTCAACAATCCCTTTCATAACCAGGAGTTGTAGAAACATGCCTTTCTGGATGAAAAAGTGTTTGTCCTACTATAACTCTGGATAAGATGTATATTAAGAGAACATGGCAATTGTCCTGTAAGCCTCTTGGCCAGCTTTCTGAATCTGTGTTACACAGGTTGACAAGCCAGTGCTCCTGAGAACCTGGCTGATGGAATAAGTGAATTATTATCTGGGCAGAGAGAGTCATAAAAGTTCATGTCCCTGACAAGTAATTGTACAGTGATGGTGGACTATACTGTGATGGGAAAATTGAAGGGAGATCCATCTTCACCAACAGACTTGAAAGCAAGATATTTTTCTCCTCTATTTTTTCCTCCTCATAGGGACTCATAGGGAAGAACTCATGACCTCCGCAGCTCTCTTTGGGCATTTCTGTTTAACTGAAAATTCTCCATTTTAATGAATTAAAATTATTTCCTCTCAAATTAGGTCTCTTCTTGTTTTTATTCATTAATTCCTTTGGACTCTACACCACCCACCATTATTCCCTTTCTTATATAAAACTGCATTTATTTGGTGGAGAGCTCTTCTTTAAAAAAATAAAAATGAAATTCCTTTAGCATTCTTGTCTTAAAAAATATCTGCTCTGGGTATATTATAATTATTTTAGATTAGTCTGCGTACCATCTATAGAGGGCTAGTTTATAAGCAACCCAAACCAATTCTGGTTAAGAAGAGCAAAAATAAGGACCTATTGGAATACTGTCACACAGTTCACAAAATTAAAGCAAAGGTTAAATACTGAGATCTAAGCAGAGCAAGAGTCAGGAAGGCCCTGAGTCTTGAGGGAAATCTCTTCAGGCAGCGACCATCACAATGAACCATTTCTTTCTTTCTCTTGTCACTCCTCTCCAAATTCAAATTCCAGTAAAAATTCATCTCACTGGCTGCATGAGGTTTAGATGCCTACCTCTAGTCCAGGAGCCAGCAGGGCACTTGACTCCAGCAGTAGGAGGGTGGTGGTCTTCCAAAGGAAAACCAACATTCTGTTCCTGAGATAAAAGGGAGTTGGATTCTAGACAAAACTCATGGAGTCACACTAAAGGATGCGCTGTCATTCAATGTATTTCATCTAAATTCATTTGGAAAAAGACATTTCACTTTATAAAACTTACTACATATAGTCTAAAAATTTCAGATTTAAACAGCTCTTTTGTGTTACTCTTTCTCGTGTAATTAGAGTAGGAAGATGATACCCTTGGTAGCCATGGTGGCCAGAATAAAGTTCCCCTACAGATGTCTGTGTCCAAATCCCCAAAACCTATAAAGATGTTACCTTATGCAAAGGGGGTTTTGAAGATATAATTTAGGTAAGGATCTTGAGATTAAGTTAGGTTATCCAGGTAGACCCGCATTCCCAGAGTTCTTAAAAGAGGGAAGAAAGAGGATCAGAGCCAGAGAAGGAGATATGACAATGGAAGCTGAGGTCAGAGCCTGCACAATGCATGAAGCTTCTAAAAGCTAGAAAAGGCAAAGAAAAGGGGGGTGGGGGTGGGGGTTCTCTGTTTGTGTTTCCTGAAGGGACACAACCTTTTAGACCAATTTTAGATTTCAAACTTCCAGAATTATAAAATAGTAAATTTGTGTGGTATGCTATTCACTAAATTTGTGGGTAATAATTTATAATAGAAAGAGGACACTAGCAGAGTGGCTTACTGTGTAGCAGCCACTGTCTTTTAGGTAATTTAGTTTCCTGTGTGTCTGCTAAGTGACCTTTTCGGTCATAATTATTTACCTTGCTTTTTCTACTCACATCTGGGGACTAAAAACTGCTTTGCGGCTATTATAGCTTCTTAGAAGAAATAGAAACATATGATTTAACTGTTTTCATTTCTGTTAATGACTATCAAAATTCTGAAGGTATGTAGTAATATTCCATAGTTCAGACAGTACCACTTTCATCCTAAGTGACTACTCCTTCCTTTTGATCGCAGGTTGTATCTTCTCACCATTCCAATTTGCTCCATCATGTGTGTCTTCTACTACAGCACCTTAAAAATCCACATAAGTGCCTGACCAGGTGGTGGCGCAGTGGATAGAGCATTGGACTGGGATGCAGAAGACCCAGGTTTGAGACCCCAAGCTCGCCAGCTTGAGCGTGGGCCCATCTGGCTTGAGCAAAAGCTCGTCCACTTGGACCCAGGGTTGCTGGCTCCAGCAAGGGGTTGCTTGGTCTGCTGAAGACCGTGGTAAAGGAACATGTGAGAAAGCAATTAATGAACAACTAAGGTGTGGCAACGGCAATGAAAAACTAATAATTGATGCTTCTCACCTCTCTCCATTCCTGTCTGTCTGTCCCTATCTATCCCTCTCTCTGACTCTCTCTCTGTCCCTGTAAAAAACAAAAAACACATAAGTGATGAAACCAACATCTAGCAATGAAATTAAAAGGATAAAGATACTAAAACATTCTAAACTAAACAATCTCCTAAAATGACATTACATGGTGCATTTTCTGTTTTAATGGTTCATTAATACTATTACTGTCAAACCAGGTAGTATTATTAGAGATATTTTTTGTTTCATATTAAGAAGCAAATTCTTAGAGGTTAAGCTACTTGTAGCTGTCCTAATATTGTACACATTTATTTTCATTAGAAAATGGTTTCCTAATAATTGGTTACATGTCTAATATTTCAGGATTTTGTGGAGTAAGATCTTTAATTCCTTACATATATCAAATTTACAATCAAGTTAAGGAAACAACACAAGTTGGTGAAAAAAATATTATATGACTAATTGCCTGGTTTTTCAGTTGAAATAATAAGCATGAAGAAAATTAAAGACTGATCAAAAGAGTCTGTTTCTCAGAAAATGCATTATGAAGACAGGATGTAAGTTGGACTTAAAATTATGTACAGGATAAAGTTAAGTGTAGAAGAGGAGAGAAAATATTCTAAAAACAAACAACTAGAGTAAAGAAACAGAAGAAAACCTAAGGTAGAGCACTGTGATACTGGCATAAGATGCTACAATGACAGAAAATAATAACACACAAAAGAGAAGTTGACATTTAACAAAGCAGTCAGAAGCAACTTGGAAATACCATGGAAACTTAAGTAAAAAAGGAAAGTGGTCAGAGCAACAGTTCAAATGCTATAGAAATATTTCCCTGAAATCTATGTACTCTTACTGATGAATGTCACCTCATTAAATTTAATTTTCTAAATAAAAATAAAGATAAAAAAGAAAGAAATGCTTAGCATAATAGATGAAGAATGTGAAAGCCAAAAATGAGAAACAGCAAGTCTGGGGAAGTGTGAATGAAGATCAAGATTTTAGCCTTGAGCCATTCAAATGTTCTATAGCATGATATATCAAGTTTCTGTATCCATGTTATAATGCTTAACTGTTATTTTTTAGGGTGACAACATATACTAATGTATAGGGTTATTCTATCACACAAATGTGGCAGTTTATTAAGGTGCATTTTCAAAAAATTGACCTACAGAAATCTATTTCTCCTTGATGTTAGAAGGAACCTCACCTTCACATCAGCTCCACAGAACACTGTACAAGGGAAGCAATGAGCCAAATGACTTACTAATTTAGAGACTACTCGGTTATTGCAAGAGCAGGTGTCATCATCTTGGAAAAGTCAAGTCATGTAGGCTAAATAGATTAGCTACCAAAAACAAAGAAAGCATCTGACCAGGTGATGGGGCAGTGGATAGAGTGTCAGACTGAGACACAGGGGACCCAGGTTCAAAATCCCGAGATCATCAGCTTGAGTGATAGCCCATCAGGCTTGAATGCAGGCTCACCAGCTTGAGCATTGGGTCACTGGCTTGAGCATGGGATCATGGACATGATCCCATGGTTGTGGGCTTGAGCCCAAAGGTTGCTGGCTTGAAGCCAAGGTTGTTAGCTTGAGCCCAAGGTTGCTGGTTTGAGCCCAAGGTTAGCCACTCACTCTGCTGTAGACCTCTGGTCAAGGCACATATGAGAAAGTAATAAATGAACAACTAAGGTGCCACAATGAATAATTGATGCTTCTCATCTCTCTCTCTTTTCATCTGTCCTTATCTATCTCTCTTTGTCCCTGTCACTCACACACACACACACACACACAAAAAAAAAACCCTGAAAACACAAATATATTACTTCACTTTAATGATATTCTGAAAAATGAGTTGACCTCAACTGAAACATTAGCTAAAATGAGAAAAGCGAATCCTTAACAGAGGCAAGGGTAGAGATTATTATTACTTCTGCAAATAGTCAACTATATTTGCACTTGTCCTTAACCATAACTGTAGTTTTGTCTTTAAATATATAGCTCTTCTTCTGTTGCCTTCAAATTAATCCTTCTCTTGAACACTCACTTATAAAATTGATTTCTATCTAAATATGAAGAACCATGAAAGTAAGTGTCAGCTGTGGTAAAGTTAGGGATAGTAGTGTTGGAAAATATACCTACTTAAGTGAACAGGATACTTCCCTGTGGAGAATATACAGGTTGAAACCAAACCAAAGCTAATAACAAAATCAAAAGTAAATTTCTGTCAAGTATGAAAGAGAAAAACCATATGATTGACTGAAAGGTAGTCCTGAAACAAAGGTTCCAAGGGAGAAATGACTGAAATCCATGGACTAAGGAAGAGAGAACCAAGAGAAAAAGAAGAAAGATAAAGTGAAAAGGGAACCAGGACAATGGTCAAAGGCAAGTAAGTACTACAGGTCACTGCTTGCTTTTGGGTCCTGCATGAACAGATTGTGTAGATAAATTAGTTGAGTTTAAAACTTGAGAGACTAGCCCTGGCTGAATAGCTCACTTGGTTGGAGTATTGTGCGGAAGTACAGAGGTTGCTGGTTCAATCCTCAGTCAGGGCATATACAGGAACAATTTAATGTTCCTTTCTCTTTATGTCTCTCTGTCTGTCTCTCTTTTTACCTTCCTCTCTCACTGAAATCAACAAAGTAAATAAATAAATAAATACTAAAGACTGCTTAGATCATCCCAAAGTACCAGTTAGGAAAGAAGAGCCAGGCACATGGCTATAACTCTCCAGATATACTCTATTACAACAAGCTCTACCTGAAGGTACCTTAAAATGATCTTTTCATAGGCAAGTAGTTCCAGGTTACTATTTCAAAATATGCTGCATACTGTGAATTCTAAAAGTCAACATTTTCATATTTCCTGACTCTGTTTCCTCATTTTTCATTTCAGCATAATTTAAAATTTATGAAGAACAGAACATTTCTCAAATCTTGAAAAACAGTCATTAATAGCAACAAAAATTGCAGTGATCTTAGCTCTTTAAAACTCCATAAAAATTGCTTACTTTCCCAAATAAACATTAAGACCTAAGAAATATATATATTTGAGTTTGATCTTCCAAATACAAAGTCATATTTCCCATCTCCTGCATCAAAGCTGAACACTGTTTAATATTGTTAATTTGCATTTGTGAAAAATACTTTGACTCATTCTTTTATCCCTCCTTTATCCTATATAATGATGCACACTATAGAAATGTCAATCCAAAACCATAAAATCTCTGTTAAAGGTATACCTTTCTCATATAGTTTTTCTACCACTTATTGTAAACTCTAATGAAAATGTTTTTTACTGACTTCTTTATTGCCTATCCTTTGTTCTTTTGGCTATGAGGAATTCCTAGACAAAGGACAATTAAAGGGTTTAAAAGTCAAGCACATATTAAGTATGAGTCTGAGTTACACAGCGGAAAATGTAGATTGTGTTTCTCAGCCTACTCCCACACAACAGAGTCTGCATAATGTGCATAGTTCTATTACTGAAACATTTACCATTCTACCTATGTAGTATGAATTATCTAGCTCAATTACTATGACCAGATATAATTTGCACATTATCTAAATAGCATTGTGGCTATAATCTGCTTTGAGAAAACACAAAAGGCAATGGCATATGAAAAATACAATCTCTATCAGCTACCTCCTTTGTCTTTTAATACAGCACACTGCTGAGTACAATTGGGGAAGGTTAGAGGTTCCTTCTAAAATTTCTCTTGGGGGGCCTGACCAGGCAGTGGCACAGTGGATAGAGCATCAGACTGGGATGTGGAGGACCCAGGTTTGAGACCCCAAGGTCGCCATCTTGAGTGCAAGCTCATCTGGTTTGAGCAAGTCTCACCAGCTTGAGTCCAAGGTCGCTGGCTCGAGCAAGGGGTCACTCAGTCTGCTGTAGCCCCTGGTCAAGGGTCAAGGCACATATGAGAAATCCATCAATGAACAACTAAGGAATCACAATGAAGGACTGATGTTTCTCATCTCTCTCCCTTCCTGTCTGTCTGTCCCCCTTTCTGACTCTCTCTGTATCTCCCACAAATATATATGTGTGTGTGTCTGTGTGTGTGTGTGTGTGTGTGTGTGTGTGTGTGTGTGTATATATATATATATATATATATATATATATATATATATATATATAAAATTCTCTTGGGGACATATAACTGTCAGATGAGCAGCAATGCATTTACTTTTTAGAACTTGGGCCAATAATAGAGACAAGGAAGTAAAAAGAAAAATGTAAACCAATCTGTTTCCAACAGGCCATAAAGACTAAAATTTACAGAGGGGAAGAGGAAGATAAATGAATGGCAATGAGATGAAAGACAATACCACGGCCACTGGGAATGTAAAAGTGGTATTTCATCTGCCTGGTTTTCCATTTCCAGCTATATTCTCCTTAGCTTTACACCCTTATATTTGGAACATCCTCCTCTACCTTCCAACTACTTGCCAGAATTTACCTCAAGGTTCCGAAAACTACATTCTTGTGACACTCTTCCTCATCTTCCTCTAAAATTAAATCATTTTTGTATATAACATTCATTCTCACTGTGTGAGCCATTGTGGTCAGTGTTATATAGTGCAAATATCTGCGTATCTGCATTCAGACTTGTATTAATTCTGCCATTGACCTTGTATAACCTTGAAAAGTTAGGTAAGCCTCAGTTTTTTTTCATGCAAAATGGCAGTGATGTAATTTATTAGCAAGTCCACACAAGATATGATAAAGTTTAAACAAAATGAAATTCACAAAGTATGCAGTACATTCACAATGATGGTTAGTTCTCTTTGTTTCTCTTTCTCTTTCAAGTCTCTGGTTTTCTCAAATACACAAAACATGATGTGAAAGTTATAGTTTAGATAATAGGAACTCATCAGGTTCCTATTAAATCCGTAGTTAATAGTAAAACCATCATCAATATACAATCTTATGCTCAACATCTTATATCAGATGTCAGCAAAAATTATAGCCTGAGGGCCAAACCCAGTCCCTGGGCTGTTTTGCATAGCTCACTAATAAAGAAAGTCTTTTAAATTTTAATTGGTTAAAAAAATACAAAAATTAAAATGATATGAAACTAAAATTTCAGTGTTCATGAATAAAGTTTTATTGCAACTTGGTCACATTTACTTTGTACTGACTATGGCTACTTGTATTGGCTATATACTAAAATGGCAAGAATGAGTAGATAAGAGAGAGACTCTATAGGACACAAAACCTAAAATACTTTTTACCAGGCCCTTTTAGGAAAAGTCTGCTGACCCTTGTCTTAGATTAATAATAAATAGAAGTAAGTCAAAATTATTCATTAGTAAGCTAGAGTCCCAAACTTGGGCACTAATTTTTTTTATTTATTGATTGGTTTTAGAGAAACAAAGAGAGGAAGGGAGGGAGGGAGTAGGGGGAGAGAGAGAGAGAAAGAGAGTAGTGTTCATTTGTTGCTCCATTTAGTTGTGCATTCATTGGTCACTTCCCACGTGTGCTCTGACAGGACTGAACCCCACCGCCTTGGTGCCCTGGAACAACACACTAACAAATTGAGTAACCAGCCAAGGCCAGATGCTAACTCCTTGAAGGCAAAAATTACTAACAATGGCTGTATATGATAAGCTCTAAATAGACACTTTTAAATATATAAAGATATAATTAGATAAAGGACATAGGTCCTATTGATGGTAAGTTATTTCTAACTTTCATTCATTATATTTTTCACTTAAAATATAGTAGGTAATTATAGTTCTTACAGAAATCATAAAGAATATTAATAAACATTATATAAGTAAAGTCATCATTTTTAAGCTTACGATAGACTCAAATATTTACATGGTAGGTTAAAAAATTCAGCATTTAAAGTTCCATATCTAAAACTTTCGCAGAGGATTGATATAATAAATTTCATTCAGTCATTAAAAATAAATAATCAGAAGAAGTGAAATATAATAAGGTGACACTTAAGAGATGCTTTAAAACAATTTTCCATTTGTCCCCTGCATGACTGAGATAAATATAAAGTGCATATTTAATGGAGATTGATAATCCTTTGCAATGTTCTTTCCTTTCTAGAAGAATTTTAGCATGGATATTTTCTTGACAAGGTTTCTTCTTTTAAAAACAAATGAGTCGTATTTTATTTGTGACTGTCAGATAATTTATAAAAATTTTAAAATCTAATAAACAATAAATTAGTGCTCCTAAAACATAAATGTATACATGAATCCCAGGGGTATACTGTTACAAATTCAGGAAGTTACCGATTCAGTAACTCCCAGATGATGCTGAACATTCACTGAGTGGCTAAGTTTAAATAACACTAAAGGATACTGGCTCCTAACACATCGACAAAAAACGTTAAAAATATTATAATCTTGCTTGAAAATTTACAAATTTCTCCCCTGTATCTTGTAGAAATTCATAAAAAAATTTCTTTCTTTGGTGCTTAACTTGGAGTAATCAACAAACTATTAGACTGTCTGGAATTTTAAAATGTTAATCCTTTTATAGAACAACACCTTTTCCATATTCAGAAAATCAATTACAGACTATAGCAACATTCTTTGTGTTCCCCTACAATCCTGAGCTCTGTCCACATCCATTATATTTATATTTAGTGAGGTATCACTGATATATAAATTTTATTAGTTTTAGATAAACAAACATGATTCTTGTTTGTATATATTGCAAAATTATCACCATAAGTCTAGTTAATATCCATCACTACACAGTTATAAATACTTTTCTCATGTTGAGAACTTCTAAGATCTACCTTCTTAGCAACTTTTGAATATAAAATACAGTAATATTAACTATAGTCATCATACTGTACATTACATCCCCAGGACTTATTTATTTATTTTAATAACTAGAAGTTTGCAGCCTTTGATCACTTTCACCCACTCTCTACACCTCACCTCTAGCAACCACCAATCTGTTTTCTGTATCTGTGAGTTTATTGTTTTTTAGATTCCACATATAAGTCTATTCGTCTTTCTCTGTCAAACTTATTTCATTTACCATGATGCCCTCAAGATCCATACATGTAGAAAATGGCAAGATTTCCTTCTTTATGTGGCTGAATAATATTCCATTGTATATGCACATACACATATACCTATATAATATGTGTATACACACATACATACACATATATATATACTTAATGCATCTATGTGTGTGTATAAATTATATATGTAACATGAAAATCTTAGTAATAATTTATCAATGGGCTAAAGTCCTATTGTCAAATCTGTTTATTCAGGTTGTGTCATTTGGTCAGTTCAATAGCAACATGATGACTAAATGTAATGGGATATCTTAGATTGAACATGGAACATAAAAACAGACATAAGTGGATAAAATTATGAAATTGAAAAAAGTGTGTAGTTAATAGGACGCTACCAATGCTCATTTTGACAAAGCAATATGCGAAAATTATAATTATGTAAAATGTTAAATTAGGGAAAGCTGGGCAATGGGTATATGAGAACATTCTGTACTATAGTTATAATTTTTCTGCAAATCTTAAATTATTCCAAACTTAAAAGTTAGAAAACTTCTACAGAAGTCATAGCCTCAAGTCAGATTTCCTTGACTCACTCAGACATTCAATAAATATTTATTAAAATGTCTACTATACAGTAGGGCTCAAAAACTTTTTGTTGAGTGAATCATTCCCGCATAAATATGATCACTTGGTGCCTTGAAAATACCATTATTAGAGTCACTATTAAACTGGCAAATAAAGGAAGCCAGTAATGTTGCCAAAATGCTCTAGTCTGAGTACACAGATTAGACAATAGGGCTAGAGTTAATTAGTAAATTATTGCTAAGATTTTCATGTTAGTTGCTTAAGCAACAAATAAACATGATACCAGGGAGAAATTTTCTATAAGGACAATAAAATAAGAAAAGGTTAGTAAAATGGACCATATTAGATATAAAACTTTAACATATAATACATAAGCTATTTTAAATAAATAGCGTAGTTTATGTGCAGAGATGACTAATATGTAATTTTGAAAAAAATTAATGCATAGACATAAAATGGCAAGAAGTACTTTCTATAGTAAATAGCTACATAAGCTATTTGTGTGTTTAAATTGTCTTCAAAGAACTTCAAAACTGCATATAGTGTTATGGTTATATATTAGGCAAAATAAGCTAAGTAGTCAATTATAAGAATCTCTGCTGCTCATCCATTTCACTTAACCCAGAATAATTATCTGCATTATATCTGTATTATTAGAAAACTCAGAAAATGATCTTATTTTTCTTATAAAATATAGAAACTTTATGTGGCTTTTAATTATTTTCAACTGTTAAAGAATTGTATTAAGGTAAATAATAAAATTTCTGCATACTTTAACACATTTTTAAATTTGCATTTAACAAGAGAAATTTCATAGTTATAGCTGAATATAGTTTTTTGTTTTGTTTTGTTTTGTTTTAAATAATGATAGCTGTGGGTTAAATCATGGTACCAAATTCTACATCATTTATTAAAGTCTACCAACATCAACATAATGTGACATTTCTTTCTGAAATTCTGTGTATGTATGTGGTGACTGTAATGAGAACTTAATCTCAGGAGTAGATTTAGGGTTTCTATTGGTTAAGTGCATGCAGCTAAAAACAAACCAGCAGAAAATTGAGTGGATGGAAGCGTGTTGCCCAGTAAACCATACTATCCACTGATCTCATATTTGCTCAAGTATATGAAATTTCCAGACAGAGTGCCTTGTTTTGCTGCCAAGTTGGCTCTTTTCTACCCTACACCCTCCTGCCCACCATCTTTTAAAGAATACCATTTATTGCACTGTAGAAAGAAAAGCTATGAAGGAGGGAAAGAAGATACCAATCAAATCAAGTAAGCATTTATTTAAGTATGTGCGAAATACAATAATGTCAGTTCTATATAAAACTAAGCTCTTGCTTTCATTTATGCCAAAACTTGCTCTTTTTACATTTTTTCTAATTAAGAAAATAGGTCTTACTCATCACTGAGTTGCTCAGGCAAAAGAAGAAATGTCATTTTTGACTATTTATATCCTTACACCCAATTTCCTTCCTGTAAGTGTGTACACTCCACTTGCATTGTATATGGTGATCCGACCTGCTCTCTGTAAATCCACAAGTATCACCTAGGTTCTGATATGTTCTTGCATTTTCCAGACTCTTGAAATAGCTTCCAATGAGAAGTTCAATTTCTATTTCTTTACAGTTTATTTTCCATATTGCATTCACAGAGCCTTTTAAAAACTCAAATAATTTCAATCACACTTAAAATAAAAATCAGAACCTTACCATAGTTTGAAGGACTGCACAGCTGGCCACTTGATACTTTTCAATTCTATCTTTTTTCCCATTGTATTTCAGCAGTTCTTGCTGCAACTTTCTAGAACATTTTTATCTTAGGACCTCTGCACAGAAGGATCTTCCTCCAGATATCTGCATGTCTAACTCCCTAATTACTGTCAGATATTCAAATTTTCAAATTTCACCATTTCTGACAGCTTTAACCTGACCACTTTATTTAAAACAAAATTTTCCTTCCCCCAATTGCCTTCCAATCACTTTATCTCTTTTTCTGTTTCTTTTTCTATTGTGTTTACCATCTGACTTAATGAATAATTGTTTTATTTTGTTTGCTTGTTTGTTTGTTACTCGTCTATTCCCACTGGAAACCAAAAGCTCTGGAAACTTTGTTAAGACATTTCTCAGGGATAAAAGGTTAGTTTAATTTGTAAAAGAAGTACCCAGAAAATTATTATGTAATAGGTAGTAAGCATTTAATAGATAATTACTAGTTTTGTAAATTAATAAATGAACAATACATCCACACAATGGAATACTACTCAGTCATAAAAAAGAAGGAAAACTTACCCTTTGCAATAGCATGGATGGAACTAGAGAGTATTACACTAACTGAAATAAGCCAGTCAGAGAAAGACAAGTAACGTGTGATTTCACTTATATGTGAAATCTAATGACAAAAGTAAACTAACAAAGTAGAAACAGACTCATAGATACAGAGAATAGAGTGACAGCTAGCTGTCAGAGAGGATGGGGGTTATGGGGATGGGTGATAAAGGTCGAGGAATTAAGCAAATAAAAAATACTTATGCACTCACACAACAGTGTGGGGGTTGCAAAAGGGAAAAGGGGTGGGGGAGGTGAAAACATGATTTTTTTTATATACATACTTATTAGTTGTTTTATTTACATGTAAGGTATAGACTATTTTTCTATTGAGAAACACTTAGGATCGCACAACATAAAACATAAAATTTTGTCTTTGTTAAAAAAAGAGTAATATTCAGTCACTTTTAAGAACATTTTCTTCATTCTGTTTTCTTGCTTTACGCCATTTATACTGCTTTGTCCTAGGCTGGTCTTTTAAAGTCTGCTGCAGCCTACAATCAGCTTGAAATTATTCTAAAAGAGAGAGAAAGAAAGAGAGAGAGAGAGAGAGAGAGAGAGAGAGAGAGAGAGCGCTTATTCTTTATAAAGTTCTGTTTTGTTTTAACCATGCACCAAATCTCTTACGAATTTCAGACTTTTTAGGATAACTTAGGTGCTTGTTTGTTTGTTTGTTTTGGACTAATACAAAATTGTGAAAGTGACATTCTGAGAGTTCTGAATCCAGGCTTTAAAAAGATTAACAACTTCTACTTTCACAAAGAGGAAACCTCTCTGACACATTAAAAAAAAAAAAAAAAAGTCTAGATCATCTATCACTGGAGAATTAGAAACATGGGGAAAGAGAAAAACCACATGGAGAAGAACTGAAGTTGCCCAGCCAGTGGCCAGCACCAAGGCCCCCAACATGTATGTGAAGTCTCCTTGCTGTCCTCTCACCAGCTGATCTGTGACCCTCAGAATTGAAAGCAAATAACATCATTGTTGGTCTAAGCCAGCAATATGTGGATTGTTTCATTCAGCAGCTATATTAGCCTGCCATGTAACACAGACTGGGTGGCTTAAACAGAAATTTATTTTATAACAGTTCTGGAGGCTAAAAATCCAAGATTAAAGTGCTATCAGAGTTGGATTCTGGTAAGACTTCTCATTCTGATTTGCAGATCGTTACCTTCTTATTGTATCCTCACATGGCATTTTCTCCACGTGTGTGGAGAGAGCTCTCTGATGTCTCTTCTTCTTATAATGACACAAATTCTACTGGCTTAAGGGCCCACCCTTATAATCTCATTTCACCCTAATATCTCCCTAAAGGTCCTATTTCCAAAAATAGTCACATTGGAGGTTCGGGTTACAATTTTTGAATCTTGGGGGACACTAACATTTTTGTAACTTCTCTTTGATTCCTTTTCCCCAATAATAAAAAATAAGATTAATAATTCTTTTTCTGACATAGTAAGGTAAAAGGCACTAATGCACTGAGGATAACTGTACTAATTTTCATTAGCATCCTGGGAAGTCCACGATGAGGGACTGTAACTACAAGAATACATTATTTTTTACTTTTTTATAAAAAAGAAAAGTCATCGGTTCAATATGCTCTAGTGATTTTCATTAGTTTTATTCATTTTACTGGTTTGACCTAGTTTTCTGGGGGCAAAGTGGAAAGTTTTAATATTCCTTTTTTACTTGGAGATTAAAAAACACTTGTCTGACCTGAAATGCTTAAATCTAAAAGAAAAGTCTAAAATAAGAAGCCTAAGATTACACCTTCAGAATCTATAAAAGATGAGTAAGGAATATGCAAAGTAAATAGAAAGATATAATAATGAGGATATAAATCAATCAAAATATAAAACAGAAAAACTATTGAGAAAATTAACAAAGCCAAGAGCCAGTTTTTCAAAAGTATCAAGAAAATACTTAAAACCCCTAGCTAGACTGTTTAAGAATAAAATAAAACAGGCCCTGACCAGGTTGGCTCAGCAGTAGAGCAGTGGCCCAGCGTGTGGAAGTCTGGGGTTCGATTCCTGAACAGGGCACACAAGAGAAGCACCTTCTGCTTCTCCACCCTTCCCCCTTTACTTTCTCTCTCTCTCTCTTTTCTCCTCCCAAAGCCAAGGCTCCACTGGAGCAAAGTTGGCCTGGGTGATGAGGATGGCTCCATGGCTTCCACCTCAGGCACTAGAATGGCTCTGATTGCAATGCCCCAGATGGGCTGAGCACTGCCCCTTAGTGGGCATGCCAGGTCGATCCAGGTCAGGAGCATGCGGGAATCTGTCTCTTTGCCTCCCTGTTTCTCACTTCAGAAAAATACAGTAAATAAATAAATAGATAGGTAGATAGATAGATAGCTAAATAAATAAATAAAATGAATAAAACTCACCAATAACAGGAATTAAAAAGAGATTTTCACTATAGAACCTAAAGATTGTAAAGAATAATAAGGGATGATAAATAACTTTATGCCAACAAATTCAACAATTTAGATAAAATAGACAAATCTCTAAAACTTGAAACTTATCAAAAAAGTTAATACTAAATATAACTTGTTAGTATCTATGTAAAATTTTATTTCTAAAAACATTTTTCTACTATTTCTCACTTCAAAATACCAATCTCCTAGGCTTTCAGAACTTTTCAATTGGAAGAGACTACAATTTAAAAACTAATGTACTCATCCCTTGTCCAGGTCACCTTAGAAATTCAGGATACAAGTTGAGATCATTTGGGAACATAAATGTTTTTCATTCAATGAAATAAAAATTTTCACTTATTCACCAACAGTTTTAGCACATCTTCTTTATGCCAGACTCAGTGTTTAGTGCTGGCAAGCAATGGGATGAGTCGATGGGCAGGAAGAATGTTGTGGCTGACTTCTTCTATAGAGTGGTCCAGGACGGCTTCAGGGTGGAGGTGTCTAGATGAAAGCCAAAGCAGAATGTCTTCTGTGGGAATTCACCTGTTCACATTCCCTAATTAGCTAATGTAGGGAACAATTTAAAAACATGCTATGTCTGTGATGTAAATATGAATAGCAGGTGGTATACATACTGTGTACTCTAACAGTGGAGAAAAATGTTCTGCTTAGGCTATCAGACACAAATAATGCAAAAACTAAGGCATGAAATATAATCATTTCCCTTTCTTTAGCAAGTGAGAGAAAGAGGGACAGACAGACAGACAGGAAAGGAAAGGAAGGAGATGAGAAGCATCAACTCATAGTTGTGGTGCCTTAGTTGTTCTTTGATTGCTTTCTCATATGTGCCTTGACTGGCTCCAGCTGAACCAGTGACCCCTTGCTCAAGCCAGCAACGCTGAATTCAAGCCAGCAACTTTGAGCTTCAAGTCAGTGACATTTGGGCTCAAGCCAGTGACCACTGGATCAAGCCAGAGACCTTGGGCTTCCAGCCAGAGACCTTCAGGCTCAAGCCAGTGACATGGGGTCATGTCTATGATCCCATGCTTAAGCCAGTAACAACACTCAAGCTGGATGAACCTGCGCTCAAACCAGTGACTTTGGGGTTTCAAACCTGGGTCCTCAGTGTCCCAGGCTGACCCATTATCCACTGCACCATTGCCTGGTGAGGCAAAACATTTCCATTCTTAATATAAATGCTATAATAAATATTAAGGAAAAGATGTTTGGAGTATTCTAGAGAAGAAACATTTTATAAGGATTTTAATATAAATTTAAATCTTGTAAAAAGCTTTTACTACTTTTTAGAGAATAAGGAATTTTAAAAGTAATTTTTAATTATTTAGAGCTTAGAATTTTATTTTGCTTCTTGTGTAAAACTTTAATGTCTTTAATATAATGATATGGCATCTGGCTTGATCTCATGAGATAAACATTCTGGGCAACAAAGTCTGTCTATTAAAAATTTTCTTTAAAAAATCCACATTTATTTCTGTTCAAAAGGATTTCCTAGAGGGCATTACATTTCTCTACAGAACTTTGCATTTTAAAACATATGGATCAAAATAGAACCATTATGTTTTTAAGGTATAATGATTTTAATGGGACAAAAGTTCACCCCCAAAAAACACTGAAATGAATTTATAAGGTATTATTGACTTTAAAAAACTTATTTACACAAATACATTGGTTACATGACATCACTATGAGATTGTGGTATAGCCTCAGGCTGTTGTGCGCTCTGATTGTAGAAATGAAATTAAAGCAAAGATGCTTTATCAACATAACCTTTTTTCCTGGGAGGTTGCTAGCAGCTTTATAACTTAAAGAAAGTGTTCTTTGGTTGTTGCTGGTTTTTTTTACACCTCATACTGGTAACCCATTGAAGACAAAACATGATGGAAATAGAAAATTATACAATACTCATTTTACATATATTTCAGTGTTTTCCTTGGTGAGTTTACAAGAGAGGGAAGAAAGTTTTGTGGCTCAAGAATTTTATTTCCAACAAGTTTCCAAGTAATGCTGATGCTACAGGTCCAGGACAACATGGTGAGAACATACGGGTTAAAATAATCCCCAACCCTCTTTTCTAGAAGTGTTAGTCTAAAAGAATTACAAATCATGTAACAATAATTTTCTCTACTATGCTCTTTCCGTTCTCATCCTCAGTGTCTCGCCTTTGTGATCCCCCTTTTCTATAACCCTCTCCATGGGCGGTGATGTCGGGTTCACCTCTGTCTCCCCAGAGCCACTCAATGTAAAGTCTCTCACTGCTGGGACTTCCTCCAAACATATAGAACACGTCAAAATTTTCCATGGCCTCAGTAGTTTCGATTCAAAAATGTTGCACTTAAATGATCAATTTTGAGCTCATCCAAGGTAGAGATCTACGTGTCAGCAGTGCCCAAAAACATGGTGTTGGTGCACAATAGCATGTAAAATATAAAATTCGAGCATATTTGGCATTTAAGGATGTGTGTTATTACTAACAGTGAATGTTACACATGTAGCTCATGCAAAGTTATATTTATTTTGTTTTAAAGAGTTGAGATTATTAATATTTCAAAGGTTAAATTTAGATCTAATTATATTAAAATTTGCTTTATTACACAAAGACAAAACTGTATACTTGTACCATTTATAAATTGGCGCTTCCAGTATAATTTCATAATGTGTTGTCTTTATAAACACAGTTATTTTGCATAAATGGGAGATATTATTTCATTTTAATTAGGTTATTTAAATTCTCAACCATTAAGGAAAACAGCTTTAGGGTATAAAGCATGCTTTTCATAACTATAGGCTATATCTCTTTACCTAATAGATGGAATAAAAACAAGGCATCCAATTTCCCAGTGGTTATACCTAATGGCCAAAACAGTTCTTATATCAAAAAACAATAATGAACATCTGTGTGACATTTATTGAGCTATTCATTCACCATTCAAAAATAAAACGTGAACTTAGTCATTGTAAAGATGATGATGATAAATAACACTGGGGAACAAAATTTTTGTTGCACCCACAAAAACACTTGTTCTTACCTAATTCGAATGTGCTGATCTCAAATCTGACATTAGTCTTTCTCTGTAAGCTACAGGTTTTTTTGCAATTCAAGATTTTAGGTTTTCATCTTATTGTAAAATTTTCAACATTTAGTTTAACATAATGACGTAGAATGTCTTCTTGGGCATCATCTTTGTGAAAATATAATAATTTATATAATGCAGAAAATACACTAATACACTAAAAATATGATTGCATCAGAATTTGTCTACAATTTCAAAATAGAACATATTAAAACAATTATTTTAATCATAAAATTTGCACAAAACTTATTTAAATTCTATTCAGGCAAAAATTTGCGTTTGTAGCTCTTGCGTTTGTGTACTTGTTGAGGACAATCTTGTTTGATGCTCCAGCAGTAGTCTGCCATCATATTTCTGTCCCATCGCCCCTGATAACGCTCTTCTATGATTTTCAGATCATGATGAAAGCATTCTCCCTCCTCATCATTAACAGCTCCAAGATTTTTGGGAAACTTATCAAGATGACTGTTCAGGAAGTGAATCATAACGCTCATGTTCCATCCAATGTCACGGAAAGCCAATAGCATCCTTTGTACCAGAAGATCATAGTTTTCTGCTTTTTTGTTGCCAAGGAAGTTCTTTGTAACTGCCACAAACATGCTGCTTTCTCCTCCTTAATCATCTTCCTGAAAAATTCTTCATCACCTATGAGGGTTCAAATTTGAGGTCCATCAAATAAATCTGCTTTTATCTTCTTGAAAGACAAGGCAGAAAGAATATGTTGAAAGCATTCACTTTCTCTATTCAAAGCCTGAACAAACTGCTTCATTAAGCCAAGTTTGATGTGAAGTGGAGGAAAAATGATCCTGTCTCTATTAACTACAGGTTCATTCACAATATTTTGCATCCCTACTTCCAGAGCTTCACATTTCGGCCACTCCTTCTGTGTCCAGTGTTTCTCCCGAGCTTGGCTGTCCCACAAACACAGAAAGCAAGGATACTTTGTGAAACTTCTTTATTGTCCTAGCAGGAAATTTACCATTTTAAGATCCACACAAATGATCCAGTTACGCTCCTCATACTTTAGTAAGTCGAGGACAATTTTTATGTCATTATAATCTTCTCACAGATGAGTTGAATAACCAATTGGAACTGCTGCATAAACATTATTGTTGTGTAGGAGAATACATTTCAGACTCTATTTAGAGCTGTCAAGAAATAGCCACCATTATGTTAGACTGTAAGTGGTAACACCTAGCTGGCTGAGAAGACTACTGATATCATGACAGTAAACAAAGTGTTTGTCTTCGGAAATAAAGTCCACAAAAATTTGCTCACGCTTTCTGAAATGGGATACTTTAGCTGACCTGTGAAGTACATTATTTTCTTGAAGCCTGGAGGCTAATAACTCAGCTGCTTTCCTTGATAGGCCCAAATCTTTTACTAAGTCATTCAATTCGGGTTAGCTAAACTGCTGAGGGGTTAATGACTGTTTGGCATCAAAAGAAGACCCTTCAGCCTGACCTGTGGTGGCACAGTGGATAAAGCATCGACCTGGGAACACTGAGGTCACCAGTTCAAAACCCTGCACTGGTCCCGTCAAGGCACATATGGGAGTTGATGCTTCCAGCTCCTCCCCCCTTTCTCTCTTTCTTTCTCTCTCTCTCTCACTCTGTGTCTCTTCTCTAAAATGAATAAAAAATAAAAAAAAATAAAAAAATAAAAAGAAGACCCTTCAGATTCCACAACCATTCCCTCATGCATCTTATCAAAATACACTTGATCACCATGTTCACTTTCTTCATCCTTAGAAGAAATAAAACCATTGAAAACTGGAACCGGCAGTGAGTGTCTCAGAGTGTGGGATAGGTCATATTGCTGAAGGAATATTAGGATGAGGGATTATATGCCATTTTTTCTTGCTGATGCCCTTTGTACGGATCAGACAGAAAGAACAGTCACTGCTGTGGTTCTTAGATTCACACCAAACCACAGGAATACCAAAAGGCATTCCTTTGTGTTTTCCTTTTGTCCAGTCACAAAGCATCTCCTCACAATTATGACACACAATATGAGGAGCCCAATTCTGTCTTGATTGCCAAGGAGAACTTGAAAATTGGAGATATATGCATGTGTCACAAATGATAAAATATTGCACCTTTGATGTTGAAGTGTGTAACAGCCACATATATAACAGAAGGTGTCAGGACTATTCTTACATTTATGCCTACTTGAAGAAGCCATGATTCAATCTTAAAACCAAATAAGAGGGTATTTTTATCAGATCATAATTTTTTACATTTAAAAACAACTACAATTATGTAAAAGTGATGTTTGTAAAACATTAATTGCCTTGTGGTTAGGTTCAATCCAAGAGTCGTTGCCCTTTAACTCCAATTTAAAAATCAATGCATGCTATTATCTGTAACAAAAAGAAATTAAAATTGCATAAAAACTAGAGCATGCACCAAAAAAATGGATTTCAGATTTGGAATCAGCAATGGAGAGATATATAGAAAAAGTTTTAAAACCTTATGCAACAGAAAATTAAAAAGAAAATTTTCCCCAGTGTAATGTGTGGCACATAACTACTGATACTTCTTTAAGAAACAATAAATAAACAAAGCATATCTTTTTGAGCTCTTCCTATATACAAGGCACCATTCTAATACTTTCATGAATTAAATATTTAATTGTCCTAATAGTGCTACTCTTTTCAGTTTTCCACAGTGAGAAAATAGTGTCCTTGTGTCACACAGCTCTCAGGGAGCACAGTTGAGTTTTCAGCTGGGTTTGTCTCAGAAGAGTCAGACTCCCAAGAGGCAATGTTTACAAAAACCTGGCATGATAGTGCAATCACAGACTTGCAAAAAAAAGTGTTGTGACAGTTTAAAAAAAGAGAATTTTTCTGATTCTATGCAATGGAAATTATTTTACAGTTGAATTCCCATTTTAGTTGGGCCTAGAAATTCAGGCACCAAAGAACAGTAAAAGAACATTCAGGGGAGAAAGGGTGATATCAGCATAATTGTATATTCAGGCCGAGAGGAGTAGATCAATAAGCCCACAGCAATCAGAGAGTGAAAGGATCTTAGTGAGACCTGGAAGGAGAAATGTCTTTGGGAATCAGATCATTGTATACCATGACAAGAAAATGAGATTTACAAATAAGGCAGTGGGAAGTCATCAAAATCATTTAAGCAGAGGAGTGATATTGTCACATCATCTTTTACTAAGTGAACCTGTTGACAGAATCAAACAGGGTTCTTGATAGAGGTTGGTCAGGAGCAATAAGCAGTGAGAATGAAGGCAAGGGGAAAGAAGTGATCAGCAGTCAATGCTCAGTCCACTGCTACTGCATTTCTTGTGGTCCATCTATTTTTAATGTTGAAGACATGTTTGAAGAAAGGCAAATCACTTCTGAAATTTGCATAACTAGCCCAATCAAACATTACAAGAGCAGTGTTTCACTCCACAGCTGTCCCTGTTTTTCCTGCTCTTTCACTTTCTGCCTCACACCCCCAGCTGATGTGCTAGGCCTCCGTTTCTCCTTCCAGCTAGTGCAAGCAAAGAGAAACATCCCAGGCTGTTGGCTGTGTATGTCAGTGTTCTCTAGAGAAGAAACAGGACCAATGGGAGATACAGGTATGCATACAATACGTATATAGTATAATAGTATATACAGGGCAATAACATATATGATGGGACGATAGTTTTAGAGTTGTTAATTTGTATGGAAAGTAATATAATAATAAATTATAATACAAGAATAACTCTGTGTCTTGCATACTCACATCTGCAAACCTACTTTTGTCCCATTCTGTATATAGAGAGATTTATTTTAAGAAGTTTGCTAGTGCAATTTATGAAGGCACAGTGGGCAGAGATCCAAGAGAGCTGATAGTGCAGATTAAGCTTAAAGTCAGTCTACTGGAGAATTTCTCTTGAGTGATTCCAGTCTATTTGTCCTGTTCAAGCCTTCAACTGATTGAATGAGGCCCACCCACATTATGAAGAACAATCAGTTGACTAATTAAAATATTATTCTTATTCAAAAAACATCCTCCAGTTTGATACATAAAATTAACCAATACAGAGGTTGTTCCTGGACAATTCTCAGAATAAGTTTCTACTTGATAAAATATCCATTAAGTGTTCAAGAGAGTCTACCCTGCAGGGTGGAAATGTCTTACATTCTGGGAATAAGTATTGGCTGTTGTTAACATTCATTTGCTGCAAGTTATTTACTAGTCATAACATTAACTTCAAAATTTCTTGTATCCATCCAATGAGAATCCTGTATTTGCAAAGAGACTCTTGGACCCTATTCACTGTACCTAAGCTACAGGTTGTATATTTCCAGGAAAAATAAAAGTCCTGTTTTGCTTTTTTGGAAGGCATGTTTAACATTCACTTAAAGACACTCCTGTTATGTAAACAGGACAAAAAGAAATAGAGAGGAAAATTTAGATTTCTACCTGGGCAATTTCCAAATTCAGTATTTGGGAACACACGTTTTACTACTTATTATAAAAAATTCTCATAACGTATTATCTTTTTATTCTAAAATACAGAAAACTGTCAATCATTTCCCATACATTATTGCTATTAAATAATATTTATAGCATATAATGCGTACCAAAAACACCGTCACCGCTCGCCAGCATTGGCTGAGCTCTTACCCTGTGCCAAGCACTGAATAAACACCTTCTGCTTCCCTACAGTCCCGGGGCTGCCTTCCCAGTTGGGCACACTATGCTGCTTGCACTTAAGAGAAGCATGGCACTGCAGTGCAGACACCCAAATCCTAGCACTTGCTAATCATTTCCTCTCTTACTAAGCACCACTTCTTTTCCAACTGCCCCTCATGCTACTAACAGCTCTGAAATAAAATCAGTCCTAGAAAATAAAATTCCATAAAATAATGAGACTTTCTAGACTCTTCTTTGACTTCCTGGCTCAGGAACCGTTTATCCAAATTCACTAAGTCTAGTACTGTGTTAGAAGGGCTAAGCCTCGTTCCTCTCCCTGGCCTGGGTGAGGTGGAGAGAAAGACGGCGCTTGGCAGTGCTTGGCCTATAGGACACAGAGGTCCTAGAATAGGCTGCACTTTTGCACCCACAAAGGAGAAACAGCCAGGCACGGCTGCTAGCTACAGGCATGTGTCTGAGATTGGTTTTCAGCAGAGACCCAATGGGGCAGGTTGGGCGGGCGCTCTGCAATACTGTCTGTCATCTCTTCATCTGACCACTGTGATGGTTTATTTTAGGTGTCAAATTGGAGGGTGCTTTTTGAATTATATTTAAATTAGTAAACAAATGACAAGAAGAGAATGGGAAGACATTCCTAAGGAAAGAATGGAGCTCACACGTGATGAGAGAAACAGAGATCACATTTCCCCTCTCCATACACAAAGCTGGTCAATTGTTTTTACATTCTCATACTCTGGGCTAAACTCTAAATCTGACAGTACCATTCCAAGTAAGTTAAACATAAGAGAAGCATATGAAATTTAATGTTTCCATTGGCATTTTCTACAAGTTATAGCAAAATTTGTGCTGAAATGAGGATGCTTTAAAATGTGTTCAAAGAGATCTCTTTCAGGGTGGTGACAGGTTTTAGGAAAGAAATACTGATTCTTAGGGAACTGATTCTTGACTGTAAAGTTACTATATGGCAAGACAAGAGAAATATTTAATTTTACATAGTCTGCTTTGACAGAAAACTAAATTAGTTTTAATGTAAAAGTTAAAATGATTTTGCTCAGACTGTAAGTTCATCCTTCCATTATTTATCTTTCATGATCAAAGTGGCATATGTTGTAATCCATCTGGATGAGCAAAAGATCAAAACAAATGACACGAAACAGAAATATATGCTATGTGCCGCATGTGTCTATGATCCAATATTTCTTAAACTTGATGCGTTGTAGTTTTTTAATCAATGTATTTATCACTCAACAAAAATACATAGATTAGAATGGAAATATGGAATAATAGAGGAAATGATACCATTCGTTGTACTGAAAATTTTCAGTTCCTAACACATGTTTCGGGGAAGAATTAAGGAGAATGCCAACAAACACAGTCTCAAAATAATCTGACATGTGCAACCACTATTTAAAAAAAAACCCAAAAACAGGATTATACTCAATGACTCATTCTTTTCATTAAACCACTTTTCCAAAGTGACACCTAGCAAGGGGGAAGGCAGGAAGATGATTAGAATGGAGCAGGGGCTCAGTGGACCTCACACATTTAAGGGCCCAAGGGACCGAGACAGGCAGAGCCACTAGTTCAAGGCCCTAACTTTATCACACTCACAGCATGATGCCTTTCAGGTTCTGTTCATGACATCTTTTCATGGGGTTAGGCACATGATAAGTGTTTTAAAATATTTGTTTTGGGGTCCTGGCCAGTTAGCTCAGTGGTAGATGTCCCAGGTTCAACTACTGATCAGGGCACACATCTGCTTCTCCACCCTCACTTCTCTCTCTCTCTCTCTCTCTTTTCCCCTCCTGCAGTCATGGCTCGATTGGAGCAGGTTTGTTCTGGGTGCTGAGGATGGCTCTATGGCCTCTGCTTCAGGCACTGAGAATAGCTCAGTAGCTGAGCAGTGGAGCAACACCCCAGATAGGCATAGCATTGCCCTGTAGAGGCCTTGTTAGGCATCGCCCTGTAGTGGGCTTGCCAGATTGATCCCCATCAGGGTACATGCAGGAGTCTGCCTAACTCCCCTCCTCCCACTTAGTAAAAAAAACACTTGTTTGGGGACAAGCCTCCTAGTTTGAAAAGTTATAATATGGTATTTCTTTTTATAGAGACAGAGTCAGAAAGAGGGACAGATAGGGAAAGACAAACATGAAGGGAGAGAGATGAGAAATATTAATTCTTTGTTGCAGCTCCTTAGTTGTTCAGTGATTGCTTTCTCATATGCGCCTTGATGAAGGGGCTATAGCAGAGCAAGTGACCCCTTGCTCAAGCCAGCAACTTTGGGCTCAAGCCAATGATATTGGGTTTCAAGCCAGAGAGACCTCTAGGCTCAAGCCAGCAACCATGGGGTCATGTCTATGATCCTACTCTCAAGCCAGCAACCCCATGCTCAAGCTGGTGAGCCCATGTTCAAGCTGGATGAACCCATGCTCAAGCCAGTGACCTCAGGGTTTCAAATCTGGGTCCTCCATGTCTCAGTCCGACCCCATGCTCTATCCACTGTGCATCACCTGGTCAGGCTATGTGTTTTGAACTACAATTTTTACTGTCCTGAAAACAATCTGATTGCTAACAGAAATCCAGCAGTGCTCCAGAGCTACCTCAAGTTATCTGAGTGGAGAATAGTTAATGACCCTGAATTCCCAATGGTCACAGAAGCTCTGAGGCCAGTCAGGCCACGGGGAAACTACACTGACTCGTCCATTAACACCTTCAAAACAAATTAATCCTGCATTTGGGCATGCTTCAAAGTAGAGTAAAGCAGAGTCTAAAGAAAAAGCAACTTGCCTTTCTCCCCATTTGGTAATTAAATCTCCTCTAGGATATTCCCTCTAAATACTCTCTCTGCCAGCTTGAATACTTCCGTGACTGAGAAGTTATTCTCCTGCTTTTGTTGTCAGACTGAAATAGCCAGTTTCAATATTAAAAAGTTCTTATGTATAGTACAAAAATTCTATGTCCATGCATGGCTAATTCTGACCTCAGTAATTATACTTAGTCAAATCCCCCTTCCATTACATGATGGAATGTAAGCTAGTGAGGACCAGAAACTCATCTATGTAAAACTCTATGCCTAACTGCTGAATGCTCAAACATGGTACTCAGTAAATTTTTATTCAATAGATGAATGAATAAATGAATGAATGAATGAAGCCTCAAACACTTTCAAGAAAACAATGATATTCAGTGAAAAAAAAAAAAAAGATGAGCCAGGAAACTTGGATTCTAGTTTTACTTCTGCATCTCAAGATCAATAGCATCTTGGGGCCTATTTTGATATAAACAATCTAGGGTTTATTTTTCTTTATCTGACAAAGAGGGGTTTGGTTACTTTTAATCTAAATTTTCATCAGACTCTGATATTCAGTGTCCTTTTAATTCTAGGTTAAGTATTCCAGTGCTACAAAGAACATATTTGATCCTTTACCCAAGCTCAGCTTTCCCAAATAGTTGTAAAATTATAATTTTATGCAAAACATTTATTTTCTAAGACATACCTACATATGCTCCTAAAACAAGTTTTTGTAGAAAAAAATTGTTTCAAGCCTCTTTGCCTACCTGGGTTGTCTATTTCTTGGAATACTTTAGATTGTCATTGGTGCTCTTAGAATGCAATAATCAGACTTAAATACAACTCCTCGCTGGCAAGTTCTGAACAGTACAAACTAGAGTAAGCCTATTATCTCACTAGCTTTAAACACTATTTCTTCATTTCACAAATATTTATTGTGAGGTTGCCATGTGCCAACACTGCTCTGGGCACTGTGAATGTTACCAAGGAGAGAGAGACAAAGCATTTCTCACTGATGTGTCTTATTTTCAAGTAGGAGCAGCCACAATAGCTAATTTTATATTGTGATCCTTATTAATGAAGCAAATAAAACTGGGCAGGGGGATGAAAAGGGGCTGGGAGCTGCAGTACTATTAAGACAAACTCAGACAGACGGGTAGAGCCAAACACATAAAGAAGTAAGTGAAAAGCCCTTCAGCTAAAGGGGAACAGTAAATGTGAATCCAAGGCAGAAATGAGCTTTTGCACCCCAAATTGAAGGAAAGCCCGTAGTTACCAGCCATAAACAACCCAGAGAGAATTTGTATTATATACAACCTCATTGTAGTGTTTTTCAGGCTGACTAGTTCAAGTTCATTGTCGTAGATTTGCCACTCAGGTTAGCCCTGTTATTGAAGGTTTCATAGAACCAAAGTGAGCAGAGGGACTATCTCTCCAAAAGAAATGACAAATGGCAGTGAAATTATGAGCATTCACAGAGGAGAAAAAGGAGCAGGCATGAAGGTAGGCACAATATATAAATAAAGCTAAATATGCTGTTAAGTAAGTAGGAGGTTGAACCCAGGTGAAGCTTGAGAAACTAAAAGTAAAGAAAAAAAATGAGAGGGTCAGTGATTGACTGAATGGACCAAGTAAAGACTTAAAACAGTCTTTGCCCTTGTATTTTTAAAGCATATGGTCTCTACAGTAAGATATTTGGAGAGCTACTGTATTGAAAGGTCTAGGAGCTACATGCAAAGACCTAGTCTCTTAAGAAATTGTCTAACATTACTGAGCCTTCCAAATACAATATTACATCTTTTTTTCAGAGACAGAGTCAGAGAAGGGGATAGTTAAGGACAGACAGACAGGAACGGAGAGAGGTGAGAAGCATCAATCATTAGTTTTTCGTTGCCATTGAGACACCTTAGTTGTTCATTGATTGCTTTCTCACATGTGCCTTGATGGCGGGCTTTCAGCAAACCGAGCAACCCCTTGCTGGAGCCAGCGACCTTGGGTCCAAGCTGGCCAGCTTTTGCTCAAGCCAGATGGGCCTGCGCTCAAGCTGGCGACCTCGGGGTCTCGAACCTGGGTCTTCCTCATCCCAGTCCTACTCTCTATCCACTGTGCCACCGCCTGGTCAGGCTACAATATTACATTTTTAAGAAGTATGTGTACCTCTTGCATTGTCATTCAAAATATTATAAAAATAGTAAAATATAAATTAGTCAAAGGAAAGAGCCCTGTCAAAAGAATTTTGCAATCTGCACTTGAAATTGCTCAATTTTTAAAAGTTAAAGTTTTTTACTTTTAAGTATTAAGTGTATATTATAAGAAATATTTGGACTTAAAACGTCTTAAATATGTGTTTTAAGAGCTCTATTAGGTATAGAAATCTAAGGGGCTCAATTTAGAAGAATCAGAATTAGTCACTATCAGTGTAATTGTTATGGTTGTAAAGTTAATTTAGCAACTGAAATTAACGAATCTAGCAATGGCAAAGATGATTTCTCTATGTAAATGCAGTATCAAAATAGATTGTTATCTTCTCCAAAAAATAGTGTCGCAAGCATAAAATCTGCATTTAACCTCTTCAGACACTATCAAAACAAGCTGTACAAATTTAACAAGTGTCAAATCTCCAGAACAGAAAAGATGAGTGTTATTTTAAAAAAATTACATCAGTTTTCTATGGCTGCATAACATACCACCGCAAAATTTAAAACAACACCCATTTATTTAGCTCATAATTCTGTGAAGTTGTTATTTAGGCCTGGATCAGACTCAAGCAACCTCAACAAGGCTTAGCCATACATCTGCAGTCATCTAGGTACTGGTTGGTCTTCGACAGCCTCACTCACATGTCTAGTGATTATCTGTTGTTTGGGGACAATGGGAGTGACTGGGCATCATTTCACACACCATCCCGTAGTTACTTTGGCTTTAACCACTTTGCAAAAAAAAGAAAGAGGGCAAATGCTAATACACAAGTATATTTCAAGGCTCAGCTTATATAGTTTTTCCTACTCCCCCATTGACCAAAAAAAAGTCACATAACCAAGTCCAGAAACATTATTGGGAGGCATTACCAAAGGCCCTGAATACAGGGAGACAAAAATAAATAGAAGTCATTACTGTGATTAATCCACCATAGCCACATAGAGTAAACACCCTAGCAAAAATAAATCTTCACATTAGAAAAATGACAAGGATCTATTGCAAGAAATAGCAAATAAAGGTTCTGAGAAAGATAATGAGAAATTAGATTTTATGCTGCATTAAGACAGATTATGTCCCTCTTGTATACCACTGTATTTTTCAATACCCAGGGGTGCTCAATATGTCAATCGCGATCTACTGGTCGATCGCGAAGAAAGTGTGGGTCGATCGCATGACATTAAAAAGACATTTGTCTTTTGATTGGCATACAGGGTAGCCAATCTGACGTCTGAACTTTTGACACCCTACGCATGCACGTTAAACCACGCTAACTTGTTCAGTTACATTGCTGCATAGTTAGCCTTCAATTTATTTAAACTAAATACAACAAAGGGTATAAAAATGAGTGCCGTAGCTGGTCCGAGTAAGAAGCCTAAAACCTACCACTTTCGTACAGAATGGGAGGGGATTATTTTCACTATGTCATATTCTAAGTGCGTTTGGCTCATCTGTCTGTGTGCCATTGCTATTCCAAAGAAGGGAAATGTGGAGCGGCTTTTTCGGACTGTTCATAAAACCTATGACATTGACTTCCCTCTGAAAAGAGAGCTGAGAAGGAAAAAGGTGAAAGAAGAATACACAATATTAAATAGTAATAATAGTAACTTAAATAATGATAATATAGAAGAAATAAATTTATGTTTTGCATTTTTATTGTGGGTAGATCATTTTGACTTGGTCATCTTATAAGTAGCTCGCAAGCTGAAAAAGTGTGGGCACCCCTGATCTAGACGCTAAAACATACCTTGTGCATTGCACGGTGAAAAGAAGCCAGGTTATGTAGTGTTTTTAACAGGACCTCTGGAGTCAGACTGCCAAAGTTTTCAGCCAGGCTTTGCCTCTTAGTACTTGTGCATTCTTGAAAAAGGTACCACACCTTTCTGGGCCCAAATTTCCTAAACCATAAAATGAAGATAATGATGGTATCCATTTATGTTGGTTTTAAACATGGCTCCTAGTTATCTGACATGAATTGCTTTAAGAGGTAGGGTCTGCGACACCTTCTGAATGAAGCAGGCTGTGACTGCTTCAACCAACAGAATCTAGTGAGACTAATGCTGCACGACTTCTAAGACATGGTCATAAAAGGGTGTGCCCCTTCTACCTTGATTGTTGGAGCACTTGTTTTTTGAAGCCTGAACCTCAATTTGAAAATCTGACTACCCTAGGATCACCAGGCTGTGAAGAAGACAAGGAACATAAAAGGGCCATATGCAGTGTTCCAGTTGGCAGTCTTACTCTTGGAGTCATGTTAACCCACTGACTGGAATAATGAGGGAACAAGCTATCCGCCTGTTCAGTTTCCCACTGTTGAGTTATACTCTCTCCAACCTTCTCATCTTTCCTGCGGAGGCCCTAGGCATCAGGAGCATGGAATCCTGCTATACTGCTATGCCCAGCCCAGCAGGGCTGTCTGAATTTCCAACCCATGCAATTCATGAGCATAAGACTGTTTTAAGCCTCTACATTTGGAAATAATGTGTTATACAGTAATAATAACTATAACAGAAACATGGTACCTGGAAGAAAGGTGCTACCATAAAAACGCAAATGTGTGCCTTGGCTATGGGGCAGGTAATAGGCAGAAGCTTGAAGGACCCTGTGATAATTGATTTTATGTGTCAACTGGACGAGGGCCACAACATGCCCAGGTGTTGGACCAAACATTATTCTGAATGTGCATGCGAAGGTGTTTCTAGATGACATTACCATCGGAATCATTAAGCTAAATAAAGCAGATTGCCCTCCTTAATGTGGGTGGCCTCCATCCAATCAATTAAAAGACCTGAATAGAACAAAAGGCTGAGTGAAAAAGAACTCCTTTCTTCTGTCTGACCACTTGAGCTGAGGCATAGATCTTTTCCTGCCTTCAGATTCAACCTAAAAAATTGGCTCTTTTGGGATATCAAGCATGCTGGATTTCAGACTGGTACTTTCATAACTGTCTCTTGCTCTCCGGCAAATTTTGGTAATTCTCAGCCTCCCTAATCATCTGAGCTAGTGTGTGTGTGTGTGTGTATATATATATATATATATATATATATATATATATATATATATATATATGATATACATTATATATTTCTATTTATTTATTTATTTGTATATCTCTCCTGTCTCTCCTATCTATCTATCTATCTATCTATCTAAAGAACTTTGATTAATCCAGACTTGAGGAGACTGTTAGTGAAGAATTTGAAAGACCTCAGGTACTGGTGATCAAGGATGGAAAATTTAGAAAAAGCTGCTATTGGAGGTTGAAATAAAGGTTGACCATTGTCAGTGGCAGAAAGATTGACAACATTCTCACTAACGATGGAAAAAAAATAACTAAGTGGATTTGCAGGCTGTATATAATAAGACACAAACGTAGAAACAAACTGAAAGAAAAACTTAAATTTTTAAGCAGAACTTAAAAGAAATAATAAAGGCTCCAAGACTTGCTCCTGTTGTTTAAGTATAAAACTATTTCTTTATCCCCAATCTCTCTTCACAGAATAGTCTCAAATTAGGAAAATGTCTCAGGGCAAATATAAAAGCCTGGTTCCTCTCCAGTAAACATCTCAGGGTTAAGATAAAGTCAAGGGAACCACTATAGGAACTTGTTGTTAAGGGCTTCATGAAACTGGACATGGTACCTCATAAACTTTTAAAGAGATGAAAGTCAACTAAGGATCTTAATAGCATCCCTCATGAATCCCTTCTGTTAAACACTAGAGATTCTGAGAATACTAAGAGCTGTGTCTCCAGCAACTTACGGGAAGCTATTGTAGTTGAGTTTATCTCAAAAAAAGTTGTGCATATGACTTCTCTCTAATTAAGTAGATTATAAATCAAAACATAGGAAACCCACAAAATGTTTAAAGAAATTTGTCAACTTTGATTGAAAGAGTTAGGCAGTCCAATATAAAAAGAGGCCATTGGACTTGCCACCTTTTGGAAGCAGAAAGCAAATATAAGAGGACTCCTCATTTGAAGAGCAGATCTATCTAATGGAAAAGAAAGAATAAGGGAAAGAGAATAGCCAAGAGTCATATGGCAGAACCAAGAGTCTCAGAAAACTGCCTTTGGGAAATAGAAAGAAAGCCTAGTCAAAGTACTCACAACAAGCACCCAGCTGAATTTTAGAATTGCTATGGACCAGTGACTGCTCTGTGTCTCTTATTTCTCTCCCTTTTAAACAGGAGTGTGTGTGGAAGTTTTCAACAATTTTATGTTAAGTATATAGTGGACAGATAACCTGTCTATTTTAGAGTTCTTCAGATTGAACACAATCATACAAGAAGAAATGTACCCAAAAAGCCTCATCTGTAACCATAAAGTTTAAGTGACAAAGTCCTGGACTTGTAGTTGATGACAAAATGGGTTGAAACTTGAGAGAGTTTTAACTTTATTTCGCACCCTGGAATGCAAAGGAAAAAATGTAAGTATTTGTGGCTACAGGTGAACTGTAGTCATTTTAAACCATGAGTCTAGAATTATTAGATGTGACTTTCTTACATCTGGGTAGGAATATAAACAACTAAAAGACTACTGCTTGAGCAACACTGGTTGGTTTCTGAGGCTGGATCATAAAAAGCATGCAGTTTCTAATTTGTTTGCTGGAAAATTTACACTTGGAACCTTGTGCCTCTGTTAAAAATTCTCACTACCCTCAAGTACCATGCTGTACAGGCACAAAGAGTGGTGATATGTAGCTTATTCAGTTGGCAGTCCTAGTCTATCCATCCCAATTCAGGTGCCTAACATCTGAGTGAATGAGCTTTCAGATCACTCTCGTTCCATGCATTTGTGTCACCTCAAAGCCACAGACTTGAAGAAACAGCCACACACAGTGAAACATCTCACTGTGTACTGTCCAATTCCTGACCACAGAATTCATGAGCATTATGAAATGTTGGCTGTAGCCCATTAAGCTTTGGGGAAATTTATGCACAGAAATTAGCAGCTGGAACACAATTTCATAGAGAAGCTGTGAGTTATGATAGAAAGCACATTAAACAATTCTTGTTGTAGGTGTTCAATAATAATCAGCTAGACTAATAATGATTATAATTATATTAAATACATGCTCTATTTATTAGTTTAATGTCAGGATTAGATAAAAAGCTGCTTTTATTCTTCACAGCATATTTATTTAGCAGGTTGGACAAAGAGATACCTGTTAATGTTGATTGCCATAAATGTATATATGAAAAATTCAGCAAAAGAGGAAAATCTAATTAATAGCTGAAATTTAGCCATCCACATTCAGGGTTATTAAGCTAGGATGTCTACAATTTTAAACACCTGGGGGGAAATGGTCATATTCCTTATTGATATTACACAAAGGCAGAGTGACTAACCCTTATTAAATATCATCTATCATGTCATCTAGTCTATCTAAATGAACTCCCAAGTCTCATATTCATATTATGCCAATTTAAATTCAGTTTAGTGGCTTTTTCTTAGGCATTTCTACTCTCTAAACCATTTAATTGATATTGCAAGCATTGATATCCCCAAAGACAATCAGAAGAAAACTTTTCACAGAGCAGTTCATTCAAATTGAACCAAGCCAGTAGCTCAAGTAAATGCTGTAAGTTCAACAGTTAGAATAAAGTCATCACTGTGCAGTTGAAGACCAGTTAAAAGCTGTTCAGCACAACGTTATTTTATGAAGTATTATTGTGATTTAGAAAAGTGAAAAAAAATGGTGTTATTTTCTTAAGTACTCAAATATTCACAAAATAATCCTGCGCACTTAATTTCAACAAACTTTTCTATTAGGTATCATTGGCTATTTTAGTTTTTCATAGTATGACCTGATTTTTATAATACCTAAAGAGTAGGTTACAAAAAAAAAATAGGAAAGGAAAAGGCAATTAAGAACATTTCTATTATATAGATGAAGAAAGTAAAAAAGAATGATCAAAGTAAGATATTCAAACTTAAAAGTCATTAAGTGTTAAAAAATATTAATTTAGGGAAAGAACACTTGTTAATGTGTGCTTGGAACAGAAGAGAAAGATAAGATATATTTCTCTACAAATTTTTGACTCTAAAATATTCATGATTGAGCAGCTGCGGGATTGGCAACAAAAAAAAGACATAGGTTAGGTTTCACTTATTTATGACAAATAGACACGGTCTATACCCATAGAAGTCAGAGAGTCAGCAAACTTTAACAGTAATGAGTTTACTTTTTATTTTCATGGTTTTTATCATCATTATTATAAAAAGATCAATCTTATAATGCCATGCGACCTTAAATATTTCATCATTTCATTATTAATGGAAGCAATTAATTAATTAGTTATAATCACTACAAATAAAATACGCTGGTGAAAAATATAGTCAACATAGAGAATTAATTTCTTTAGCACTTTCATTTATCAACAATTTAATGGTGTTTATTTTGTCTCAATGAATCTCCTAGCACTTTATAAATACCAATTTATTTTAATTCTTACAACTTTATGACATAGTCCTCACATTTGTCCCTCTTTTTTGTGTGTGACAGAGACAGAGAGAGACAGAGAGAGGGACAGATAGGGACAGACAGACAGGAAGGGGAGAGATGAGAAGCATCAATTCTTTGTTGCAGCACCATAGTTATTCATTGACTGCTTTCTCATATGTGCCAAGAGTGGGGGGCTAGAGAAGACCGAGTGACCCCTTGCTCAAGCCAGCAACCCCACGCTCAACTGGTGAGCCTTGCTCAAACCAGATGAGCCTGTGATCAAGCCAGCGACCTCCGGGTTTCGAATCTGGGCCCTCCGCATCCCAGTTCGATGCTCTATCCACTGCGTGACCACCTGGTCAGGCTTGTTACCCTTTTACACATAAACAAACTGAGGCCCAGAAATATTAACTAATCTTACTAAGGTTCCACAGCTAAGAAGTAACAAAGCTCAGATCTGTACCCAGTTATCCTTCCTTCAGGCACATGATTTTAACTTCCTCACTCTGCTGCCTCTAAGTATAGTCATGTAACAAGCAAGAGATTCCTTCTAAATCTAAAGCAGGAAGGTTCTACTTTACACTTATTGTACACTGAACAGGATGACTGAGTCAGACAATAACAATGAAAATCAAAGGTGAAATCTTTGTGTAATTGACTGTGCACAGAAATCACTTCTTCCAGAACTTGCATGAACTGCAGTAGTAGTTTCATAGTAAACTATGGTCATATATAGACAGCAGTTTTATTTATTTATTTATTTATTTATTTATTTATTTATTTATTTATTTAAACTTTTTTTTAAGTGAGAGGCAGGGATGCAGAGAGAAACTCCTGTATGTGTCCCAACTGAGATCCACTTGGCAAGCCCCTACCAGGTGATGCTCTGCTTTGCTGGGCCACAGCTTTGTTGCTCAGCTACTAAGCTATTTTAGCACCTGACGCCAAGGTCATGGAGCCATCCTCAGTACCCAGGGCCAACTTTGCTCAAACCAGTTGAGCCATGGCTGTTAGAGGGGAAGAGAGAGAGAGATAGATAGGGGAAGAAAGAGTGGAGAAACAGATGGTCACTTCTCTTGTGTTCCCTGACTGGGAATTGAACATGGGAGTTCCATATGCCAGGTCAACACTCTACCATTGAGCCAACCAGCCAGTGCTAACAGTAGTTTTAGACTAAAATAAAACATGTGGCTAGAATTTAAATTTTTAAAGCTTTCTAAAATATAACAATAACAAATACTGTATTTTATAAGTTTATGAAAATGAATTTTGATTAAATGTAGAAAGTAAAACTGTGTTGTGGATCTAAGTCTGTGCAACCCATACAACTTTTAGTCAATAGACATTCATAGCCATATATCACTGTGGGAAACTTATTTAGGAGTAAGCCTGTTTAGATTTATAGGTAGGAATAATTACTATCTGTAAAAAAAAAAAAAAAAAAAAAAAAAGATCATTTGTTAAAACATGGAGCTGGTGTCTCACTTAACAAATGTTTGCTCTCTGTATTTGACACATAAGCTTTTCTGTGTCCTGCAGTATTGCGTGTCCATTTCCTGGTGCCAAAATTTATTTCCTAAGAAACTTTCTTTTTGATATTGACATAAAAATGACAAATCCTAAAGAATTCAACGTATTCCTTTGTATTAAAAGAAGTGTATTCTTCGGCAGTGCTTGGGTGAAAGTGATTTCTTTGCAGCTGTCCTCTTTGTCTTCCATATCTAGACTTGTACAATTTGATGAATGGAATAATCAGTGTGAAAAGTCAGAGGCCAAAAGAGAAAGTCAGACACCTAACACCCAGGAACACCCTGTTCTTGTCTTAAGTCTCCTTTTCACTCATTTTAGGAGCAAAGTCTTATCCAGTTCAACCCTCGTGTCATACCTATTTCAGTTATTAAACAGGGTCGCAGAGACAGAGAAGAGAATGAGTATTGAATAGATGTCATTTCTCACCCTCCGCTAAAGGTTACAAAGGCTGCTGCAAGTGGCTCAGAGTGATATTTCGAGGAATGAGCTGAGAAAAGCAGCACTCAGACTGTGATCCCGCCTTCGGCGGAATCTCACATTGCAGGCTTCTAAATTCATACTGGTATTGTTGACTCCCCTTGTACTGCAAAAATTTGAATCAAATGTTGGCTAATCACAAGTTCTAAAAATCCTGATTAATAAAACATGTGTAGCCACATCTGCTCTTTCCATGCTCTAAGGTACATCCACATCAAGATTTGTGTACAGGCCTGAACTGTGGTGGCGCAGTGGATAAAGCGTCGACCTGGAATGCTGAGGTTGCTGGTTCAAAACCCTGCACTTGCCTGGTCAAGGCACATATGGGAGTTGATGCTTACTGCTCCTCCCGCCTTCCTCTCTCTCTCTCTCTCTCTCTCTCTCTCTCCCCCCCCCTCTAAAATGAATAGAAAAAAATTTTAAAAAAAGATTTGTGTTCAAGTTCAAATGTTATAGAAATGTTTACCTGAAACCTGTGTACTCTTATTGATCAATGTCAGCCTGTTAAAGTTAACTTTCTAAATAAAATTTAAAAATTAAATAAAAAATGATAAAACTTTTGTTCAACAGTCTTTCAAACACGATGATCACACTGAGTCTTATCAAATCATCTCTAAATACATAATATATATTTTTTGAAACTCGCACCAGGGAAGGAGTTTTAATAATCTACCTGCCTGAGTGAGCCCACAATTTACTGACCAGGGTATACTAGCAATTACTAGTTGTTTTAAATTTAATAGTCAATAAATGTGTTATTCAGTCTTACTTACTAATACAATTATCCACAACATCTGTTTAAACAAGAAAAATTAATGTGAATTATGTTAATCTCAAAGTTGAAAGCCAATAATAATATGGAAATTTGCTGGTTTTCATTACACAGAAGTATTTTAATACTATTAGCATACTCAGTGGAATTCACTCTAAACACATGGGATTCCAATACTCAATTTAGACTCAGGAGAGTAATTGGAAAGTGCTTTTCTGGAAAAATAAAAAAGAGAATTAACCTTTCTACCTCGTGGTATTCTCCCTATAGGGTCAGATGCACACCTGCTAAAGTTGTATTTCATTTGGTTAATACAGAGCATTCTGGGTAAATGTGCACAGGTTATTCATAAATTAATATCTGTGATTGCTTTACCTGAATCCCAGCTATTTTCATTCTCAGAAGTCAGTTGTTGCAAGGTAACAAAGCAGGCAACTGTTGTAACTATACTTTGGCAAAGAAAAATCATTTAGAGCTCTCATGTTACTAAGTGATATAATATCCAACCAAAAGAAATAGCTTAAACAATAAAGAATACATATTGAATCACTTCACTGGAAAGTTGTTTGGTTTTGAACAAGGGTTGGTTTCAAGCAAAGACTGACTAAGTGGCTCAACGAATATCACTCAGAATTCATTTTTTCTTCCCTCTCTGTCCTGCCTATTTCCAAGTCAGCTTCAGCATCGAGTCCCTCTGGTTTCCCTGAAACTCCAATCTTCTCCTTTACAATACCCAAATACAAACCTCATGTCCTTACACAAACCATCCAGAAGAAGAAAGCAAGTCTATTCTAGAGATTTCTGAACAAAAAGTCTTCTTCACCCCAAAAGTCCAAAAAGTTCAATGGGTGCCATTGATTCTGATAGAGTTATATAACCATTCCTGAACCAATTACTGTGACAGAGTATTATAACATACTGACTGATTTAAGCAAATCAAGGCTCACTCTAAAACATGTGGCTGAGAATGGATGAGGTGGTTCTCTGACACTGTTACCAGAAGGAAGATAAAATGACCGAATCCTCACTACTCAGCTCTATCCCGCCTGAGCCAAATACAGTAAGTCCTCACTTAACATTGTTGGTAGGTTCTGTAACTGAGTGAAACGATGTATAATGAAACCAATTTTACCACAGGCTAATTGATTAAAAAAAAAAGAGTTAAGTTCCTATGACATCTTATCAATGTTAAAACGTTATAACAAAATGACATTGAAATTCCAGGACTGACTATATGCCTTTGAAGACAATCATAACCTTTGTATACCCAGAGCTCAGCATGACCACAGGTCATGTTAAAAAAGTAACAGAAGAAAACAAAATGCTCTTATTTTTGAAATGAGATATAGTTGCTTTCTACATTTACTAGCAAATATACTTTTTTCTTTAGGGGACAAGCTAGAGAGATTAGGTAACTTACCATAGGTTAAAAGTCTTTGGTAAAGCCAATATTCCATTTCAGGTATCCTGAATCTGACTAAGTCCAATTTTCTCTCTAAATAGTTTTATCTATTCTTTTTAGGGTGTTGATTTATATTTTACCTTATTTTCTAAATTTTAATGAAACTCATCTGGTTATGTTTTATAAATAGAACCTATTTTATTATCCAGCCTGATGCTCTAAATCATGGAAGATAACTGTAACAAGAAATCCAAACTCCATCCTCATTGAGTAGTTAGCAGTATTGAGGGTTATAGAGCTCTTAGATTTGGGGATTGTAATTCTGTTCCTTGAAAAGAATTTACCAAGTGCAATAATAATAGAAAGAACACTAGACTGGCAGTCAGTAGGCCTGTGTTTTTGTCCCAACTTTACTATAAGTAGTGGTGTGAAACTGGCTAGTTATTCTCTATGAGTTTCCATTGTGGAATGAAAATAAAGATTTCGTAAAATACTCTGATTTTGAGATCCTTTGATTCTATAACTTTTGCTTAAGAAATTGTAAAGAAACACATAAAATATAAAATTATATTAGCTCATCTTAAATTAGGCTCTGGCCCTGAGATTACATATGTATTTTTAGTTTTTATGATCTTTTTTACTAAAAAAACATATTTTTAATTTATAGAATTAATAAATCTATCATTTATCTACAATGTTTAAAATGAAGAATAAATATCAAACAGCCATCTTTTTTTTTTTTTCAAAATCATTGAAGTTCATAAATGGATTGTCAATGAGTAGGTCAGTAGCTACTGTGAGTAAGAAAAAGGGGCCTATTGGACTATCATTGGAAAGGCATGCTGAACACCTTGAAGAGGATAGTCCAGAAAAAGGGGAGGAGAGTTAACATACATTTTTGAAAAAATAGAAGATAAACTGAAGAACTATCATAAAATCATGAAGGCAGTAGAGGAAAATGTACATATAAACAAAAATGGATTCATTGAGTATTTTTTTCCTCCTTCCCCTCAAAAAATACTTTTTAAAGCATGGCTGGCATGCTCTGTCAGTTAGCAAGTGAGAAAAGGGGAGAAGGAAAGAGATCATGCCTCTTAGTCCTCTGATATAACTCCCATAGTCCACCTCCCAGCTCCATGCGGACAGCACACAGCAGCAGGTAGTAAGGCGGCAGCAAGTGCTCTTGGTTGGATCAGTGCTTCAACTTCATATCTGAAATACAGTGGGCTTAAGACACATTTGCTTGTCAATCCCAGAGAGGTATGAAAACACGGGCTGAATGTTGGCTAAATACTGAAATTTACACAATCCTCATTTCTAGTTATAGAGTGTGAAATTATAGAGTGTGATCTTGAGAGTCCTAAGAATTTGATTACTCTTGTAAGAGACAAATGTCTATTATAGGCCTCGATACCTGATGTGAATAGCAGCCTAATAAATGGTGTTAACATAGGAAAAAAAGTGGATTAACGAAAGCAAAGTGACCCACTTAGAAAAGTGGTCAAATGAGACTGAAAGAAACTAAACTGATCAGTCTCTGTTCTCAACTAGGGAAGGAGAGACCTGGAGTGATCCAGAGCTACGGACCTCCTGAGAGAGTTGTTTTTCTCCATGGTCTTCCCAGCGTTGGGGATTTCACAAGGTGTAGATGAGCAATTATAACCCCAAACCATTTAATTTCGTGCAGTGATTCCACACTACAAAGGAAAGTCTGATTCTAAATTCCCTTTCTCGAACTTTCCTAGAGCATTTCATCACTAAAAACTATTATCTCCACGTATAAATTAATAAATTTGACCAGCTACATTATATATAAATCACTCATATCTCTGATTAGTCTATCCACCTCACAAGAGATTGATTTTGTAATAATTACATGGTGCTAACAAAATCTTGTCTCTAGATACAGGTTTGAGGCATTGTCCTTTAACTGTCCAAACAACCTCTATAGCCAATGTCTCTAGATGATAAATGCATCCTTCAACTAAACATTAATACCAGCCACATCCAAACTGGATGTAATATGCTATTTTGTTTTTGCACTTCTGGAATTATTAAGCAAATACATAAATAATTTTAATATAATGCCATGCAAAAGATGTCAAGTGCACTTTCATTATAAAGCTTGGAGTTAGAATTATTATTCTTTTAATTTTAATGTTATTAGTGTTTGCAGCTTATACCTTTTGAAGTACAATAACAGTTGATAATGGCTTCTATATATTCTTTATATTCCTTAAAAAAACATAAAAACCAGATATAAAGTTTATTGTTTAATATACTCAAGAGACTTTAAGTTTCTAATGGAACAAATTAAATTTGTTCACGCTTAAGTAAGCAAATCCTTAATTTTGAACTTAGATTATTTGCTCCATGTGAGTATATATTATTTCAATAACTTTAAGACAAGCATTACACACTAAAGAAACTGCAAAGGAGGATGTGTCTTATTTGTTCAATCAGAAAAATCCGTATGTGTACTAGATGGTTTACCGTTCTTTAGAATCAACACGTGTCCTAAACAGATTGTTCTTGTTTTCCAACACACAAGGTGTATGTTGTTTAATTTATCCACCTTTAATGGCATCTGTAACTGTTTTAGGATATTCATTTAATTCCTCAAAAAAAGAGATTTAATAATCTCTTTAATAAGATGTAATAATATGCATGTCTCAAGCAAACTACTAAAGAGAAACATTTCACTCCAACCATAGAAAACCAAGAAGTATTTGAAATCTGTAAAGTACTTTCCTTTCTTAGAACTATGTCTCTTTTTTAAAAATAATATGTAGGCTGGGAGCTCCTTTTCTTTTTCTCATATTTAACCTAATTTTCTTTTAATAATTGCTCACTGACTCACCTTGTAACATACTGAAGTGTGTTTGCTCCTAAAAGAAATGAAGCTATTCATAGAATAGGTACTTCTTTAAAATATTTGTGAGGATGTCTGGAAATGTAGCTTAACACCATATCTGAATAAAGATTATGGCTATTATAATTAGAGGTACAATGATTTCACTATTATTTCTAACATGGAAAAAAGAAAGGTTGCTTGATTTTTTTCAAAAGTCACATACGCCAGCCATCCCAGCTTTATCTGATTCATCACCAAGTAGACATCAACAGCAGGAGATTACTGGTGGTGACATATGCCAAGGAAGGCGGGGGGAACCTTGACAAGAAATAGTGCTTTCATTTCCAAACAGCCTTCAAATGCTGATCATTTCAGATAACAAAGTTGCCACTCAATGTCATCTTCTAAAGTTTCCTTCAAAACTATCTTAAATTCAACCACAGAATCTAGACGATGAGTAAGGACAGTGATGTATAACGTTTATAAATCTGCTTTTAGCAACTCCAAACCTATTTTGAGAAATGGTTAGTGTCCTCCACTTGACACCCTATGCCAATAAACTCAACAGCCCCTTAATGTTCTAATCATCCCATTACCAAGTCAAAGAGGAGACATTATTAAGAAATATTTTCAATTAATAATAAGTGAATAAGTGTCTTGACTTTACAAGATTTTTCTCATTCTTAGAAACTCCAGAAATACCCAATGTGCCTATGGCAGAGCAATCACTAAGGAAAAAGTATCTTTCACACTAAATTAATCAAACAACTCTCCAGAGAGTTTTACAAATTCTAACCACACAAAGATCTTGTTGGTCTTTAGTGATATTTCAAAATTAGCTCAGATGAAGCACAAAGATTCCACAAATGTTTGTTAGATATGAAACGTGCTCAGATTTATTACTCTTTTCCTTTCCGTATGCCTTGACACTCCACTCCGTTTCTTTTGATAGTTTGTTTTGCTTGGTCTCGTTTTTGTTTTTTTGCCTCCTCTGTCCCTAGTACCCGTTCTTTAGAAAAAAAGATTAACATACAGAACTGGAGGCAGGGAAAGCTCATCTTCTTCAAAGCTATTAAGACCTGAGGACTAGATAATAGAGTAAAAAGACAAGAGGAGGATGGTATCTGGCATTCTATCTCAAGTTCCCGTTTACGTGAACACAACATTTATATTTTTGCCCAGTATCCTTGTTCTGTTCAATCCCTTTCCCAGAACACTTGGAGATAAGTTTCCAGCATCTGATCCTTCAGGCAGTTTAACTGAGAACAGCAACTGCTAAATTTCACTGTAAAATAAGGCCTGAATGTAATAAGTTGAGTATTATATTTCTTTAACCCATGTAAGTTTCAAATCATGTTTTGTTCTGTTTTATTTGTTTATGGAAAACAGATGAAACCAACACCAAACAAAAGTAATACACTTGCATGTACTGAGAATGTATATGGAAAGCAATGGATCTTATGAGGCAGTGAATGTCTTCTTAAGTCATTTTATAGATTCAGTGACACAGCTGTCATAGCTCTGGTTTCTTTGTCACTTTAATAAAGTCATTTTCAAACATTTTAGCTTAATGAATAGTGAGTAAAAGCAGCTAATGTCTACAGTCCCACTGTCTGAAAATGGACAACAGCAATGTCCACAGCCAACAGGATGGCTGGGTTGTGTCTTGTGAGCCACAAAAGTCTGAAGTGACTCTGTACACTGTTTTAAAAAAAGAGGCAAAAGTTTTTATCAAGCAGCAAGTGTCCTTACAGATTCAATTCCTTTCTTCATTCAGAAAATAAAAGCTACATTTAATACGTCCCTATTGGTTAGAAATGATTCCTTTCCAATCCACTATTACACACTGAGAGCAGAAGTCTAGCTCCTCTTAAGCCTCAGAACCACATCCTGTGGCTCAAAGAGCAGCCTTGGCCACAGTTGGCTTGGCTGTCCTATTTTATTAAATCAAACCTCCTCTTACCTCGACTTCCTTGTTCTTCTCTTTGTTCCTGCCCATTGGACTTCTCCCATTGCTGGCAGTCTCCCGTGCTGGGATTACGGAAATCTGGTGGAGGGGCATATTGGCAGGGCTGAAGGTTGCCAGTCCCTGATTGGAGGCCTTATCTCTTCACTCGCCCTGAGTAGCTCACCTGCACAATTGTTCATATCCTTGCTTTGCCAAGCTCAGTTCTAAACAAAAAGGGGAAAAATAGTGTGTAAGACACTGTGCAGCAGAAGCCAGGGTATCTGGCCAAAATGTCACACTGGTAGGGAGTCTCAAAGAAATGCAAAAGCAGATAATCCAGGGAGAGTTGTCTCTCAGAAGGATGATTTACTGTAAGTCATAACTGCACTGCTTTGTCACTGGAGCACCCTAAGAGCATTGTGGGAGACAATTCAATTTCTATGGCACCTAATAACTGCCATGGAAACCAAGGAAACCTAGGTCTCGCAGGCCCTTATTAGCAACTGCTCCCTTTAATGGTACTGACTCCCACATGTGCTGCGGCTGCCACTTCTGCTTTTGTCTCTCCCGATTCCCCAGGGGCTCACTAAGCACCCAGAGACACTGCATCCTGCTGACTAAGTAAATAAGCAGAAGGCTGAAAAGCTTAGTGTCCTATTTGGAACCAAATCTCTTTCTTGAAAAGCGTGACAGGCTGACTGTGTCCTTGATGCTTCCACAATAATCTGCTTAGGTCAAAGGACCTGCCTTGAAGTGAACAGCTTTGAAAGAGGTGTTATAAAATAAGAACAGAAAGAGAGAGGGGGAGAGGGTAGAGGAGAGGGAGAGAGAGAAAAAAGAGAGGCAGAGGACAGATTGGGAGCAAGTGCAAATGTCATTCTCTGGGTGATGGTGAAAAAGATTAACATTCCCTGTGCCTTCCTTAATAAGACATCAGTAACAGGAGGCAGAAGCATCGTCATTCTGAGACACAGCGCACCATACTAAACATTTCAGCTTTATTGCCATTCCTGTGCTCCCTGAAATATGCACATGTGTTAGAATCAGTAGTAGCCTCTCCTTGCTTTTCTAAGAAGGAAACAGACTATCTTAAGGACTTCGTTGTGCTCTTAATACAATTTGGAAATAAATAAATGATTGATCCAAATTTCTGCACTTTGTATGAAAAATAATCTCTTGGTCGAGTGAATTTGAAAAATACGTTAACTTTTAAAAAATCACTTTTCCCTTGTGATCATTTCTTCTTTGTTAGGGTATTTGGTATTCTGTTTTTTAAGAGACAGATTTTCTTTCCCTCATTTTGAATATATACACTTTATATTATCATGAGTAGATTAGATCTCCTGCTATCTTTTGTGTTTCTTTACCCCAAAAGAAGCAATATTTAGAAAATTTGTTATATTCTATATCCACAGGCACTGTATGTAAGCTCTGATTTGTCCCGCATCACAAAGGAGATGATCCAAGTAATTTCTAGCTACAATTCATCCTCAACCAGCTTTGTATCCCCCAGTAATAATACCATTTTTATAAGACATCCCAATTTGTTTAAGCTCAGGATAGTGTTATAAAGTAAAAAAGGTAGGTATTCTCCGTGGTAATTAAGACAAAAATAATTAACATAAAGATTGCTGCCTGACCAGTGGTGTCACAGAGGATAGAGCATCAACCTGGATTGCTGAGGTCCCAGGTTCAAAACCCGAGGTCACCAATTTGAGCATGGTCTCATTTGGCTTGAGTGTGGGCTCACCAGCTTGAGCACTGGGTCGTGGGCTTGAGAGTGGGATCATCAACATGAACCCATAGTCACTGGCTTGAGCCCAAAGATTGCTGTTTTGAAGTCCAAGGTTGCTAACTTGAACAAGGGGTCACTAGTTCAGCTGGAGCCTCTGGGTCAAGGCACACATGAGAAAGCAATCAATGAACAATTAAGTGATGCAATTATGAGTTGATGCTTCTCCTCTCTCTTCCTTCTTCTTCCTCTCAAAGAAACAGAAAACAAAACCAAAAAAAAGCTTGCTAAAGTATCTTAAAGTTAAATATTTGCTGAAATAAATACTTTGATGTACTTTCAAGTTTGGTCTAACTGTTTGATCCTAAATTTGCCAACTGAGCATCCATTTGGCCCAAGTGCATGGATTTTATGGCACATTGATAGATACCTGAGACAGACTTTACCGTAGACACAAGTTCAGGAGTGTTGCAGTGGGAACCTGAGCTGGACACACTTCTTTAAAATATGCAAATGAATCTTATACCAAATTTTGGAATCACTGCAGTAGGTCAATAAAATAGCCTTAGAACAATAAGCATATTAATATATATATATATATATATATATATATATATATATATATATATATATATATATATATGGTGGCAAATCTCTTGCTTTAAAATAGTAAAAAAAAAATACAGTTTAAGTAACCTTAATCTCAGCATTTGTTCATCATCAATCTTAGTTTACAGAGTGTGCTAGTAAAACACAGAAGCTTTAATAAAGCTTTAATGACATTCCCAAAATGTCATATCCAAAATTAAGTTGATAAGGCCTAAATATCACATCTGTGATCTGTAATTGTATAGTGGACATTTCCTTACTTTAAAAATAATACTATATCCCTCTGCCTAGAAGAAATGCCTCAATTAAGAAAAGGTTGGAAATAGAAGTCTGTAAATTTAACCATGTGTGACAAATACAGAAATGTAAATTATGAATCTGTTTAGAGAAGTAATGTCCTCAGTGTTTATATCCATGAAAAGTTCCAGGAAAAGCTAAGGCAGCTCTCCAGATAATTTAGACTTCAGTACTTTTGCTTAAAATATTCATTGAAGTTACAGGAAAGAAGATTTTTAGCTTGAATTCACTAAAGGGCTGTCTTAATCCTTGACCTCGTGATGCATGTGAGCTTCATCCTTTGTTTACACTGAGATTTTTCAAAAATATTTATATTTCAAGTTAATTTGATTTCTGTGGTTGAGTTATTTCAATTAGTTTTCTTTTATCTTAAAATTTAGAAAATAAATTAAATTTCAAAAGAAGATATTTACTTCCTAGAGTAGTTTACACATTAGACAAAAGAAAGTTTATTATGTCTTTTTAAGTGAATACTTCAGATATAACAAGTAACATTAATAACCAGGGTGTTTGATACACATTTATCTACTATTGTATTAGGTGTCTCCATAAATTGAGCTTTTAAATTCTCAAACTGTATCAGAGAGAGAGAGAAAAAGAAAAGCCCATGCTTTTAACACTTTGTGTGTTCTAATAGTCTCTACTTCAGAACACACATCATTGGACTTGCATCTAACACCTTTTCCTTAAGCAGCAACCAAAGTGCTCTGACAACAAGAAGCATGAAGTCCCCCTGGAGTGACTCATTCTGTAACAGTACAAAACTTGAACTGCTGTGGAATACATTTCTCCTATAAGATCACAGTCCATCTTGTGCAGTAACTAAACCTAACGGAATAAATGAGACCCAATGCATTCAGCAACTGAGAACTTACAGGTACTGGCCTCGCTACCAGAGAAGAGCCATAGATTCTGGACTCATTCAGCTCATTTTTATCTCCATACACAATCCCAATATATGATCAAGATTTCCCAACCTGATTCCTATGGAAATTATTTACTACAATTGTGGTTGAAACCATCCTGGATTAGTGACTCTTCATCTGAGACTATGTCATCCAGCCTGAATTACATTTGTTTTGCTTCCACCTTCTGGTTTCTGCCCCTCTGGCTCTGTAACGGTCCCTAAATGACACCCTCTGGCTCCTAAACGTGACAGTTACAGTTTGTGATATTAATGCAAGGACCGCAGCTTTCCCGAAGAGAAAGCCATTCTGACATGGTGCTTCTCCTCGCTCTCAATGACCTGGGTTGTCTCTAGTTTAAAAAGAAAACAAAACAGAATATGCATCTGATTCTCTCCTGTAAGTCCTCCCTCAACTTTGCCAGCTTCAAGAAAAAAGGGAAGCCTCTAAGTGCTTTTTTTAGGTCAGTGATGGGCAATCTTTTGAGCGTGGTGTGTCAAAATTCGCCAAAAAAACGAGCATAATGAGGGAAGAAAGATGGCGACGGAGTAGGCGGATGTACCAACTTCCAACTCCCAGAAGCAAAGTGGATTACAACTCAATTTAAAGAACCATCATCTGGATAAACCAACTATGAACTAAACTAAGTGGACTCTTCAACCAAGGAACACAGAAGAAGCCACATTGAGACTGGTAGGAATAGAGAAAACGCGAAGAAGGCTGCCCAGCTCCCCGGAGCAAACGGCAGCCCACAGAGACCCGCGTGGCAGCAGGAGAGTTCGGCGGAGAGGGAGGGACCTGGGTCCCAGGAACCAAGCCCCAGCCTGCAGTCCCAGAGCCTAGAAGAGGTGTTTGGACAGTTTTGAGCTGTGAAACAAGTGAGAAAGCTCCCAGGCCTACAGTGTGGAGTATTAGGTCCCATCCTACTCTGCTGAGGGCTGCTTAAGGGCATGGTGGGTGGCAGGACGCTGAAAGGTGGTTCTGTCGGCGTGGGCAGAGGCCAAGCCGGTGGGAGATCGGTCTAGCCCAGAGGGTCAGAGGGGAAGCGCGAAAGCGGTCCGGAAGCTGCGGGCCCGCCTTTAATCCCACTTACGGGGACAAAGCGGGAGGCCAGGAACGGGCAGGCCCTGCGCAAGCCGGCCCTGACCGCGGGGACTGGGCTAGGACCAGGGACGGGCAGGGACTCGCGGCTGAGCTGACGCTACCAGCCCCCCACCCCCCCGGCGGAGAAACCGCGGTTGGACAGTATACGTGCGCGAGCGGGCTCCGAGCGCAGGAACGGGGTAGACCCCGAGACAAGTGAAAGCTCACAGCTGAGTTCACGCTACTATCCCCGCCCAGCCGGAGAAACAGTGGATTGCATTCATACGTGCACGAGTGGGCTCCGAATGCAGGGGCGGGGTAGAGTCCGGGACGAGCGGAAGTACGCAGCTGAGAGGAAGCCAGCAAACACGCCCGGCCCAATAAACCTTGGTTTCCAAACTTGTGCAGAAGGGCCCTGGCCTCGAGGGTGGGGCTAAATCTCATGACGGGCAAAAGCTTACAGCTGAGAGCACGTCAAAAGCCCCGCCTAGCCCGCGGAACTGTAGCGAGCAGGTTCCGACTGCTGGTTCTGGGCGGAAGTCCGGAAATAGGATGGGTCCACAGCTGAGCAAAGGTGCTCACCTCTACCCTTGGTACTAAGTCTTGTGGCTTCAGTGACAGCCCCTCCCACGGAGGAGAGGCAGAAATCACAGCAAAAGCCACAGTGGGCCAGCTCTGGCAACGCTCATACCCAACCACCCTAGGCACCGGCAGAGGGGGTGGGGGGCCTGCAACAGACAACACCTAGAAAACACAAAGGCAACACCTACTGGACTCCAGTGGCCACAACTTTCTTATACACAGAAAAAATGGGCAGGCAGAGGAATGCAAACCAAATGAATCAAGAGAAATCCCCAGAGAAGGACCTGAATGAACCAGATATAACCAAATTACCAGAAGCAGAATTTGGAATAATGATAGTTAGGATGTTCAAAGAAATTAGAGCAACAATGGATAGTCATTATGAACACCTAAATAAAGAGATAACAAGTATAAAAAATGAAATTGAAATAATAAAAAAGAATCAGACAGAAATGACAAATACAGTATCAGAACTGAAGACCACAATGGAAGGAATTAAAAGCAGGATGGATGACGCTGAGGATCGAATAAGCGAGTTAGAGGACACAATAAACAAAGGAACAGAAGCAGAGAAGAAAAAGGAAAAGAGACTTAAAAAATGTGAGGAAACTCTAAGGGAGCTTTGTGACAACATGAAGAGAAACAACATTCGCATCATAGGGGTGCCTGAAGAAGAGGAGAGAGGACAGGAAATGGAAACTTTGTTCAATCAAATCATAGCAGAAAACTTTCCTAAATTAAGGCTGGGAAACACTCCACACATTCAAGAAGCACACAAAACTCCATTAAAGAGAAACCCAAAAAGATCTACACCAAGACACATGATAGTTAAAATAACAAAGCTAATGGATAAAGAAAAAATTTTAAAAGCTGCTAGAGAAAAAAAGGCTATCACCTACAAAGGAGCCCCCATAAGGTTGACATCGGACTTCTCAACAGAAACACTTGAGGACAGAAGGGAATGGCAAGACATAATCAAAGTAATGCAGAACAAGAACCTACAACCAAGACTACTTTATCCAGCAAGGCTAACGTTCAAAATTGAAGGAGAAATAAAGAGCTTCCCAGAAAAAGAAAGCCTCAAGGAATTCATAAAAACCAAACCAACTCTGCAAGAGATACTAAGGGGCCTCTTGTGAACAGTTTAAAGGGAGGAATGAATAGAGCAAAAGAAGAATACAGCTTTAAAGAATAAAATGGCAATAAACAAATACATATCAATAATAACCTTAAATGTAAATGGATTAAATGATCCAATCAAAAGACATAGGGTAGCTGCATGGATAAAGAAACAGGACCCATACATATGCTGTCTACAAGAGACACCCCTAAAAAAAAGGGTGCTCATAGACTGAAGGTAAAAGGATGGAAAAAAATATTTCATGCAAATGGAAATGAAAAAAAAGCAGGGGTAGCAATACTTATATCAGACAAAATGGACTTTAAAACAAAGGCTGTAGTAAGAGATAAAGGAGGACACTACATAATGATAAAGGGAACAATTCAACAGGAAGATATAACTATTGTAAATATCTATGCACCAAATATAGGAGCCCCGACATACATAAAGCAGACTTTGATGGATATAAAGGGTGAGATTAACAGCAATACTATCATAGTAGGGGATTTCAATACCCCTCTAACAACACTGGATAGATCCTCAGGAAAGAAAATTAATAAAGAAACAGCAGACTTAAAGGAGATACTAGATCAACTTGATTTAATAGATATCTTCAGAACTTTTCACCCTAAAGCAGTAAAATATACATTCTTCTCAAGCGCTCATGGTACGTTTTCTAGGATAGACCACATGTTAGGACACAAAAATGGTCTCAATAAATTTAAGAAGATTGAAATCATATCAAGCATTTTCTCTGATCACAATGCCATGAAACTAGAAATTAACCACAAAAGAAAAACTGAAAAATACTCAAACACTTGGAAACTAAATAGCTTGTTATTAAATAATGAATGGATTAACAATGAGATCAAAGAAGAAATAAAAAAGTTTCTAGAAACAAATGATAATGAGCATACATCAACTCAAAATTTATGGGACACAGCAAAAGCAGTTCTGAGAGGGAAGTTTATTGCACTACAGGCATATCATAAGAAGCTAGAAAAAGCTCAAATAAGCAACCTGACCCTGCATCTAAAAGAACTAGAAAAACAACAACAAATAAAACCCAAGACAAGTAGAAGGAAGGAAATAATAAAGGTCAGAGCAGAAATAAATGACATAGAGGCTAAGGAAACAATACAGAGGATCAATGAAACAAGAAGCTGGTTCTTTGAAAAGGTAAACAAGATTGATGAACCTTTAACTAGACTCACCAAGAAAAAAAAGAGAGGACTCAAATAAATAAAATTAGAAAGGACAGTGGAGAAATAACAACTGACACAACAGAAATACAAAGCATTGTAAGAAAATACTATGAAGAACTATATGCCAAAAAATTAGACAGTCTTGGTGAAATGGACAAATTTCTGTAATCATATAACCTTCCAAAAATCAATCTGGAAGAATCAGAACACCTAAACAGACCAATTACAACAAATGAGATCAAAACAGTTATCAAAAAACTGCCAAAAAAGAAAAGTCCTGGGCCTGATGGCTTTACAAGTGAATTCTATCAAAAATTCAAAGAAGAACTAACTCCTATCCTTCTCAAGCTATTTCAAAAAATTCAAGAGGAAGGAAGACTTCCAAACTCCTTTTATGAGGCGAGCATAATTCTGATCCCAAAACCGGGCAAAGACAACACAAAGAAAGAAAATTATAGGCCTATATCCCTGATGAATTTAGACGCTATAATTCTCAACAAAATATTAGCCAACCGGATCCAGCAATATATGAAAAAAATCATACACCACGATCAAGTGGGATTTATTCTGGAGAGGCAAGGCTGGTTCAATATTCACAAATCAATCAATGTGATTCATCACATAAATAAAAGGAAGGACAAAAATCACATGATAATTTCAATAGATGCAGAAAAGGCATTTGATAAAATCAGCACCCATTCATGCTCAAAACTCTCAGTAAAGTGGGAATACAGGGATCATTCCTTAACATGATAAAGGCCATCTACGATAAACCGACAGCAAACATCATACTAAATGGACAAAGATTAAAAGCAATCCCCTTAAGATCAGGAACCAGGCAGGGTTGCCCACTTTCACCACTCTTATTCAACATAGTTCTGGAAGTCCTAGCTACAGCAATCAGACAAGAAGAAGAAATAAGAGGCATACAAATTGGAAAAGAAGAAGTAAAACTGTCACTATTTGCAGATGATATGATATTGTATATTGAAAACCCTAAAGTCTCAGTCAAAAAACTACTGGACCTTATAAATGAATTCAGCAAGGTGGCAGGATATAAAATTAATACTCAGAAATCAGAGGCATTTCTATACACCAACAATGAAATATCAGCAAAAGAAATTAAGGAAACAATCCCCTTCACTATTGCAGCCAAAAAAATAAATTACCTAGGAGTAAATTTAACCAAGGAGGTTAAGGACTTGTACTCGGAAAATTATAGAACATTGATAAAAGAAATCAAGGAAGATACAAACAAGTGGAAGCACATACCGTGCTCATGGCTAGGAAGAATAAACATCATTAAAATGTCTATATTACCCAAAGCAATTTATAAATTCAATGCAATACCAATTAAAATACCAATGACATACTTCAAAGATATAGAACACATATTCCAAAAATTTATATGGAACCAAAAAAGAACACGAATAGCCTCAGCAATCTTAAAAAGAAAAAATAAAGCAGGAGGTATCATCTTCCAGATATCAAGGTTTACTATAAAGCCATTATACTCAAGACAGCCTGGTACTGGCATAAGAACAGGCACATAGATCAATGGAACAGAACAGAGGATCCAGAAATAAACCCACACCTTTATAGACAACTGATATTTGACAAAGGAGGAAAGAACATACAATGGAGTAAAGACAGCCTCTTTAACAAATGGTGTTGGGAAAATTGGACATCTACCTGCAAAAAAATGAAACTAGACCATCAACTTACACCATTCACAAAAACAAACTCAAAATGGATAAAAGACTTAAATGTAAGCCGTGAAACCATAAGCATCTTAGAAGAAAACATAGGCAGCAAGCTCTCCGACATCTGTAGCAGCAGTATATTTGCCGATTCATCTCCACGGGCAACTGAAATAAAAGGCAAGATAAACAAATGGGACTATATCAAACTAAAAAGTTTTTGCACAGCTAAAGACAATAAGAACAGAATAAAAAGACAAACCACACAATGGGAGAACATATTCGACAGCGTATCTGATAAGGGGTTAATAACTAAAATTTATAAAGAACTTATAAAACTCAACACCAGGAAGACAAACAACCCAATCACAAAATGGGCAAAAGAAATGAATAGAAATTTCTCCAAAGAGGACATACAGATGGCCAATAGGCATATGAAAAAATGCTCAACATCACTAATCATTAGAGAAATGCAAATTAAAACCACAATGAGATATCACCTCACACCAGTCAGAATGGCACTTATCAGCAAAACAACACAGAATAAGTGCTGGCGAGGATGTGGAGAAAAGGGAACCCTTCTGCACTGCTGGTGGGAATGCAGACTGGTGCAGCCACTGTGGAAAACAGTTTGGAGATTCCTCAGAAAATTAAAAATCGAACTGCCTTTTGACCCAGCTATCCCACTTATAGGAATATACCCTAAGAACACCATAGCACTGTTCGAAAAGAAGAAATGCGCCCCCATGTTCGTGGCAGCATTGTTCACAATAGCGAAGATCTGGAACCAGCCCAAGTGTCTGTCAGAAGACGAGTGGATTAAAAAGCTATGGTACATATATACTATGGAATACTACTCAGCCATAAGAAACGATGACATCGGATCATTTATAACAAAATGGATGTACCTTGATAACATTATACGGAGTGAAATAAGTAAATCAGAAAAAAAGAAAAACTGAGAACACCATGATTTCATACATAGGTGGGACATAAAAGTGAGAATATGAGACATGGACAAGAGAGTGGTGGTTACGGGATGGGGGATGGGGGGAAGAGGGGATAGGGAGGAGGTGAGGGACACAGGAAAACCAGTTTGAAGGTGACAGAGGACAATTTGACTTTTGGTGATGGGTATGCAACACAATTGAATGATAAGATAACCTGGAGATGTTTTCATTGTACATATGTACCCTGATTTATTGGTGTCACCCCATTAGAATTAATAATAATAAAATATATATATATAAAAAAAAAAAAAAAAACTAGCATAACTCGGGTGGTGTGTCACTTTGAGAAAAACAGCCTAACCAGAAGTCCCAAAACTAGATGCTCTGTGCCGGAGTTATGTTGTTTTGGCCTACAGACCTCCGGCACAGAGTGTCTACACTACAGCAAATGTTTTATCCTCGGCTACTTCACTTGGCCGTGCAGGAGCCGAGGATGAAATGTCCTTCTTGGTATGTGACCCCATACTTTTCTGGTATGCGGCCACGTATCATCAAAAATGGCTAGTGTATCGGTGCTGACACGCGTGTCATAGGTTCGCCATCACGGCTTTAGGTTGTAATTAAGCAAGAAAATAAATACAGTCTAGGCAAAGGAAAGGAACCAAGCAAACATCTGTTAATACATTAACTGGAAAGAATGATAATTCAATAAACCTTTATTGAACATCTGCCTTTCCAGAACCATGCTAGTATTTAAGGGGCAGGAGGTGATGACAAAATTATGTGGGACAATCTGTAGTCAAGGAGTTTGCTACATCATGAGGGAGATATGACTTACACAGCCAAATTAGTTTGAAAAATATATGATGCAATACATCAATAATTGAAACATTATATAGAATGTTGATGGTAAGTTTAAAAAAACGTTTGAACACCAATAATTTATCATAAGTCTAAATAGTTTAACTTAAGGAGGAATTGGTGTATGGGAGTGCAAGACACTATTTCAAATAAAAGAGAAATTTTGTTTAAGGTTATCAATTGATTTAGGCTGTGTATGCCCATTAGAATAAGACATCGATTGAAACAATGTGGTGGGGATAGGGAAGAAATCAGGCCAACAGCCTGAAGAAAGGTAAAGTCTATGCCAAGCAATATCAAAATTATAAGTGCATTGATAGAAGACATAGAAATAATAAAGCTAAGAACTTTAAGTGAATTCTGAAAATGGCAACAAGCATTCTGAGTTAGAAAAGATATTTCATAGCAGATCCCTAGTGAAAGAGAGGAAACCCAGATTGAATGGGTTTTCAACATGCTACCACACAAGGCCACTTTTAGAGGTTATTGGGAAGAACATAAGAGCCAGATAGCATTGCACAAAAACTTTATGATATCTTGTAAAAGAGAAGGAGAAAGAAACTCGGATTTAAAAGCTATTTTTATTGGGTAAATGCTGAAGCATATACTTATAAAGAAGAGCTTGGAAATAACTCAAACAAATAAAACAAGATCAGTTGGAATAATGAAAGGGAGAGATAAAATGGAAAAATAATTAAAATTACTAGTTCTTGATTTATAAACAAATCCTGCAATGTAACAAAGCATTTATAACATGGTGGTTTTTTTCTGGGCTCTGTCTGATTGTTGGAATCCAATTATGATTATTTTGGTATGTGCAATTATTTTTTATAATTAGAATAACACCTTCCTAATGTTGAAATTCTGTCTCCAAAGACCTTTCAGAAGCCATCGGATAATTAACCTTGAAACATGAACATGAGATAAACTCTCAAGATCTTTGATTTTATTCTCTTAAAGTATAGGTCTTAATTTGGACACATCTACTTTCTGAGGTTGAAACACAATACAATGGAGCCAAATAATTCATTTCAGTCCTTTGGAGGATCAATAGCAATCTGCACAGAGATATAACATATGTGATAATTACAACAGGCACTGAAATGATCAGCTGCACTAGGTTTTATTCTTTATATTATGCTCGTGACTAAAGAACATCATCAGAAACAGAATCTCCTTATTAATTTCAAAGGTCTAATCTTTGTTGCTTTTTTTTAATGAGCTTCAGGAAAGAAAAAAGTCATTTAATTCTATTCTCTAAAAATATGTTAGAAGTAGTAAGAAAAATCCAAAAACTATCAGCATCTATTAATATTTAATTAGCTTTGTGGACAGAGTTTACAATTAAACAAAATCAAATTTTGTGTTGTACTGAACACCACTTTTCCCTTTTCTAGAGAATTAATAAAGGCACTCGGGTATCCTATCTTAGCTGTCTGAATATGGAGTATGTAATGCTTAACAAAATTATTTTAATTAATCACAGCAATTAAAAATATAAGCAACAAATTAGGAGTTAAAGTTCTAGTTGTTCCTTACTTTCCACTAGGATATTTCTTTTTATAATGGTAAATTAAAACGTTGTTATATTCATCCATGTCAGAAAATACATTACAACATAACATTACTTTAAAAATAACAATCCATGCAAAAAAGACTAGTGAATTTTAGTAAACTTTTTTTCTGGGACCATTATCTTAGCTACTCAAAGTTAATGAGTATCTCATTTCTTATTTTATTTGGTTATTTCTAAAGGTCTGCAAGGAATATATATGCTAGCTTAAAAAATAGGAATAAGTAATCTTGTTCTAAAAGGATTAAAAGATAGTTTTGTATGCTCAGTGTTCTCCTAAAATACATTGGGATTATAGCCAGTTATTTTTTATTATAAGTGTATTATTCATACACTTTCAGGGGAGGGCTATCAGTCAAAATGATTCAAAGAACCTGTCTGTCAGAGTAAATTCTTTTCTTAGTGCTATTATAACATACTAGCAAAAACTGAGAGGCTTAAACAACAAAAATTTATTTTCTCACATTTCCGGAGGCTAGAAATCTGAGATCAAGGTGTCATCATGGCCCTGTCCTTTGGAAGGGAATAAAAAAGTGTCTTTATCAGGTCTCAACTTTTGGTAGTTCCTTGTTTTGTGGCAAAATATTTCCAAATTTTACATGGCATTCTCCCCATGAATTTTTGTCTCTGTGTCCAATTTCTCTCTTTTTTGAGGACACCAGTTTTACTAGATTGCAACCTACTCTAATGACCTTGTTTTAAGTTGTTTATGTCTACAAAGACCCTTTCTCCAAATAAAATCATATTCTTCAGTACTGAGGACTAGGACTCCAACATATATTTTAGTGGAAAGGTAATTTACCTCATAATAGGTAATAGTATGGTTATTGAAAACAAGTGTTATTAAATTCTGATGGGAGTCTATGTCTCATTTCTAAACGTCTGCAAGGAATAAAAATGCTGGCTTTAAATTTTTTTTTTAACATGTTGGCTTAAAAATAGGAATAAACAATTTTGTTCTCAAAAGAATTAAGAGATAGTTTTGTATACTCAGTGGTCTCTTAAAAAACATTGTTTGGTTAGGGTTATACCCAGTTAGTTCTCAGATTCTATTATTTTGGATTTAAAAAAATTCCAATAAATTTACATGCCTACATTACAAATACCAAGTAAGAGAATTAATAAAGGCACTCAGGTATCCTCATGTTTAACTCTATACAAGTGACTCTATTCCTCATAAAGTTAGTGAAGTTTTGGTTCAGATTAGTAGCACTATCTGGTGAGAGGCAAATAACAGCTGTACAAAGATAGAACACAATGTACTGAAACCTGTGCATCTTGAAAGACATAATACTTGGATAGCCAGGAAAGTGGAAATAATATTCCAATGGACATGCAGGCTTCCATAAGCAGGTAGATGTGCTCAACAAGAAAATGACGCATATGAGAAGCAAAACATAGGATAGCCTATGAGACAATGCATAAGATGTGAGTGCTGAACAAAGCACCAGATGAAAGCAGATGGTTCTGTGGATAGAGTCTTAGCAGACAGGTTGTCTCCATTAGGTCCTGAGAAAGCATAGTTTTAGGAAATACCAATGATCATCAGCTAAAACCAGGGCATTAGTCAGATGGTAAGAGTGGGCACCAAATCCAAGGGAAATAGCCTAGGATATAAAGAGCAGACCAAGAATGTTGTAGTGAGAGCCAAGAGCAGAGAAAAGCAGTTTAAAAACTAACCTGAGATTGAAGAGTACAAAGCAGTGTCTGTATTTTCTGTTACCTTACGTGTGGTTTTAGCGGCTTAAGGAGCCAAGAAAGAGAGGAAGGAGAAGTTAGAAAATGGTGGAATTCAAGTGGCAAGCCGGGTGTATTTTGAAATAATGTCTTGAATATAGTCTGACAGTTAGAGGTCTATTGAGTCAGTACAATAAAGAAAATTAAGATAATTAGAGTTCTGTGAAAATAAAATCAGGCTACTAAGTCTAAAATTTAGGAACAAACCTGAATGTTCAAGTAATAAGTACATAACCACTTGTTGGGAGGGACAATTAAGGAAATAATTTTAAAATATTTTTAAAGGCTGGATTCAATTGCTTCTGAACTACCTTTTATTTTTGGGATTCTGTGACAATAGATGTTGTATTTAATCTGTGCATATAAGATTATTCCTTGTAAAAAGACAGGAACATTATGAGGCAATATACTTCAGTTAAGTAGGATTCAATTTCAACAGGCAGAGAATCTGCTACTATTGATGACTTACTATAAAGCATAGCAGAGAAAATAAAAAAGAAAAGCACAGGAGATAAAAGATATCAAATCTTATGGCAGAAGAAGACAAACCATCAAATTGTGACAGTAAATATAAAGTATTTAACTGTCTAGCTATTGACTTTATTGCTTGTCAATTACACATTCCTTATCCACAATTCAAAGGGTCTTAAACACACACATAACAAATTCTCCACATAAAGGGTCTAAAAGGAAGCATAAATAATAGAACAGATTCTTAATATAGTTAACATTGAAGTACTAAAGTTTTTTTAGGCTATTACAAAGAAAAATTTTATAGAGAAAACATATTCACTGAAATGATTAAAGGGTGTAAACTACAAAATATTTGAAGAGGAACTCTGAAATATTTAAAAGTATTACTATACTGTCTAAGGAGAATAAATCAAAAGATTTATCAGATGTATATTATATCATTTTTATAGAATGTTCTTCATAGTCATGATTAGCTCTCCAAATTCTAATGAATTAAGGTAATATATTAATTACTCAAATATTTTTTTATTTTAAATAATAATCATCTAGATTTTTCAATTTTCTAAAGCAGTAAGGTTCTGTTTTTATCATTCTCTTATAAAAATGATTTAATTATTAATACAATAGTGCTATGCTAATTCTTATATTAAATAAGATAATGCATAGAAACTTTTTGACAAATGGCCTGTCATGGAGTAAGCACTGAGCACTAAGCACTCATATTTGGAGTTTAACATTATAGAAAAATATTTCAATCATTAAACATATACTTACATTTAAAGAAAGAGTAAAGATTAAATATAGTTTTCTAAAAAAATAATTGGGTATGTTTCTTCAAACTCTACCTAAAAAAAGAAGTATTACAACTACACAGTAAAACCCACTTTACATATAAAGGGAATTACTTCTGCTTGTCAATTAAATATTAATGCATAAACTATACTGAATAGCACTTTTTAAAAACTAAGAATTATTGGAAAATAGCAAATATATAGCACACAAACTGTAGTTTATATATTGTAACTTTTCAGAGTTGTAGTAGCACAGTATCATTATAAATTTCAGTTATTATATTATAGAAAATAATAATAACAATAGTAATTACTATTTGTTGAGCCATCTAATATCCGACAACTAATATATCAGGCACCCTATACATCTAACTTGTCTCACACTATAATCCTTCTAGGTAGAAGTGTTATCTGCATTTAACAGAAAAGGGAACTGAGACTCAGAGTTCTAAGACTTGCCCAAATTTCTACATATATATTTGATGACTGATTTTAGATTAAATTTAACTCTGTCTAATACAAAATACCTTTAAAGCAACATGATGATAGAGATTACTGATTCGTGAATCGCAGAAAAAATACAACATTGATTGTTGAGCTCCTGATGAGGTTCATCATCATACCCCGATCATGCTGACCTTGATGTTCATGCCACAAAGCTAAATGGTCAATGAATGTCCTTAAAACTTCAGTAACAATGACACTCAGCTAAACACACTCTATAATAATGTCCGTGCTTTCATAGCAGTGGGAAAAATAATATATTGATCACAAGTTCCTGTACAGTTTGACCATTTTGCCAAGATTCTGAAGTCAACAGAGTAATAACAGGTTAAAAACATAAAAACTTAACTTGAAAATTATAGAAAAGATCACTGAACCAGAGGTTCTAAACTATATTTATGCCATATTATGAACCACTGAACTGAAAAGATGTGTTCGGCAAGATATTATTTCTTGAAAGTGTTCAGAGGTGACAATCACCATATATGCCAAATAATCATAAGAAGTCACTAAGTTTTAGAACACAAACTTCATTTACTACTGTAAGAGAACTGCAGGCATTGGTTGATAAATTAAATAAAACATTCAGTGAAAATCTATGCATAAAGAAGGAGGAGACAGAAAGACAGACACACACACACACACACACAGAAACTGAGTAACTTTATTTAAAATGCTTAAAAAATATCAATTTTGGGGGCTGGATATTTGCTGATACAATTACTGAGTTGGATAGAATTTAATAATTATTTTTGGTCCCTGTGGAGGTTACATTAAAAAAGAACACTTGAGTAGACTATTAAGAGATATTTGTCCCCAGACCACAAAATGGACAAATATCCATAATTAGTTTGAAAATAAAATACAATCTGTACTATGATTCCATTTTGAGCATTATACATAATTTTACATTTGATATCTCTTCCTTCAGAGAAGAACAATTACCTAATAAAATGCTATTATATAGAGCATAGCATCAATATAAAAAGCAATGAAGACAAAGTTCTTTGTTTAGAATTTTAAAAGTACCTAATGATTTTTCATCTGTTGTAAAAGAAGCTACAATTACCCAAGGAACATTTTTATAAAATTAACTATAAGTAGCAAATGAATGAGACATGGAAGAAAATGATGACTATTTAGGTCATATTAAAATTACAAAATAAAATGTCCTCTTAAGAACAGAGAGTTAAAGCATCTGCAATCATATTGTCCAAGATTCTACTTTTCCTTTTAAATAAGAGACTAAGATACATGTTATACCTTAAATTACTTGTAAATAAAGACAACTATTTACTGTTAGATAAAGTCTTCTTTTTTTTTTGACATCGGATCATTTACAACAAAATAGATGGACCTTGATAATATTATACAGAGTGAAATAAGTAAAACAGAAAAAAACTGAGAACAGCACGATTTCATGCATAGGTGGGTCATAAAAGCGAGACTATGAGACATGGACAAGAGTGTGATGTTTACGGGGTGGGGGGAGGGAGGAGAGAGAGGGAGGGGGGAGGGGAGGGGCACAAAGAAAACCAGATAGAAGGTGACAGAGGACAATTTGACTTTGGGTGATGGGTATGCAACATAATTGAATGATAAGATAACCTGGAGATGTTTTCTTTGAACATATGTACCCTGATTTATTAATGTCACCCCATTAAAATTAATAAAAATTAAAAAAATAGTCTTTATTAAAAGAATACTAGTAAAATATTTAATAACTTGATTTGAGGCCAATATATGAAGAGTTTAAAAGTATATAGTTATAATATATGACACATTCTAGGCAGTCTAAAAGTTAGGTTACAAACACGTAGGAACAGAATCACGTAATAATACAAGAGGCAAGGTACACAGTACTGGGAAGGAAGCAGCACAGGGTTAAAAGTCAAGGTAAATAGATTACTTCCTCCATTTCTCTGAGGCTTTCTCCCCCACTGTGTATAACCAACTGTAAAAAAAATAAAATTGCACTCTAAAATATAGACTGGACAAGTGTTTCTAGTTAATATACAAGTAGGAAGCACAAACACATGATTCCTGAAAAAAGATAAACAATGCAATGATTCCTATAATTTTTCAGGTTTCTGGACTCTGGGACTGAGAAGGATAAAACTAGAACTTGATTGTCTATCTTAGTTGATGAGATAGAGATTGAAATGGAGAGAAATGGATATGACTAGAATTTGTAGAGCAAAGAACCAAAGAGAAAGGACGTATAGAGAAAGAGCTCCAGAAATCTTCAAAAGGTCTCCTAGAGTGTTTAGCTAAACAGTAATCTGAAGGTTTGTGAGGTGAGAGTCCACAGGTGATGGAGGGGAAGAACAACTGAGAGCTACAAAACAAATCAAAGAGTTTACCTAGGGTTCAAGATCTATCAAGTGAGGGAGCAAAGAACTTGTGAAACCACAGGATATTCAGCAGAGATCCCCAAATGTTTAGAATTTGGGACAAATTCTACTCTAGATCCATCCCAAAGAAAGCTGAAAGCCAGCTTCCAAAGAGACAAATAAACCTCAAGTAATTAACTGTTTGCACTTTTTAAAGGAAGGTAGCACAGTCCAGATTCTCAACAATAAAATAATCAGAAAGTTTGGCATTGAATAAAATATGACTGGACACATAAAAAAACAGCAAACTATGATTCATAGAATTCATATCACTGATGGTGGCAAATCCAGAAATTATATATGATAGAATTAGCAGGTAAGCCATTATAATACAGTGTGTTCGTAAAGTCATGGTGCACTTTTGACCAGTCAAAAGTCGAAAGTGCACTATGACTTTAAGGACACACTGTAGATATTATAAATTCGCTCAAAGGAAAACATAAGGAGAGAAGAAAAGCAAAATATAGAAAAGAACAAAATAAAATTTCTAAATATAAAAAACGCAGTATCTAATGTAAAAATTCATTAGATTTAAAACAAAATTAGACATTACAGAAAAATATAAGTAAACCTAAAGATCTAACAACAACAACAAAAAAAAACCAATTACCGAATACAGCAAGAAAGAGGAAAAAAACACAAAAATAATAGAGAAAGAGTGACATGTAGAAGGAAATCAAGTAGTTTAACACTTGAGCAACTGGAGGACCAGAAGAAAAAAAGAGATTAAGAGGGGCACAAATAATATTGAAAAAATTGAAGGACAAAACTTTCCCAAAATTTATGGTAATTAAATTTACAGATCCAAGAGGTTTATCAAAACCAAACTAAATAAATTTAAAAAAGAAAATCAGACCTAGACACAAAAAATTCAAAATTCTGAAAAGTTTTAGCTAAAAGATAATCTTTAAATAATGCTAGTGGGGAAAAAATGCCTGTTTCACCCAAGAAGAAAAATAAAACTCATAGCAATGTATCTTTATTTCATCTGAAAGAAAAAAAGAAAATAACTTGCAAAGTCCAAAGTAAGGACCAAAGAAAATATTTCTTGAAACTGAAGGCAAAATTATTTTTACACATTAATCACTGAGAAATCTTGTACTAGCGGTCCTGCATTGCCAGAAATGATAAAGGAAGTTGTTCAAACACAAGAAAAGCAACATCAGAAATTTTAAATTTCTATTTAAAAATAGATTGTTTAAATGCATGTACATATGCATGTAAAAAATAGGACAAAGAACCAGTGGAGGACTAAGGGAAATTATCAATATAAAGATTTAAAATATATAAAAGTATACAATATATATTATAAATGTAAATTGGTATAAAGGTAGATAGTGATCAGTCAATATAAATATTGAAATACTGGAAATCACTATAAAAATCTAATACATAAGAATATATAGCAAATACACCAAAAATTACGATAAACTGAATTCTAAAAGCACTCCAAAAAAGGCAGCAAAAAGAGGAAGAAAGAACAAAAATAGAAGTGACAATAAAGCATAGAGCAGGATGACAGATTGTAATCTAAAAGCATTGCTACTTAATTCATTAGATGATTAATTGTTTAAACACTCTAATTAAAAGACACAAATTGTCAGAGTATATAAATAAAGCAAGGACAAACTCTATGTAGTCTACAAAATCCAAGTGTAAACACACACATAGTTTAAATATTTTAACCTAATAAACCTGTTAAATAACGACATACATATATAAAAGTATTTAAAAAGATATAATATTCAAACACTATTCAGAACAAACTAGAATAGAGGTAGACTAGAATTTATCAAAATGAATAATACTAGGATAGGACTTCAGAGTAACAACAGCATGAGAGATACTTCTGATTTCTCCCCTTAAAATTTCAACAAATTGACAACTATAATACAGCAAAGGAACTCCAGCTGGGCTCATAGCACCTGAGGGATCCGTGTACCATATGGACTAAAGGTGAGACAGAGTAGAAAGGGGTTCAGAAAATAAATACAATCCCAGTGGGTTTTGGAGAGGAGAAAAACCTGGTATGAATGGGTTTTCTTTACTCTGCTGGACTATGGGAAGGAGGGAAGCTCAGGATCTCTAGATTTTGTTTGAGGGATACAAACAGAGAAACTAAAAGTGATTGGATCTCCTTCTGCCAGGAGGAGCAGTGAAATAGAGGGGCAGAGGGGAAGATAAACCAAAATGGCTAGAGCACAGGATGAAAACAAAGTGGCTAGGTCAGTGTTCCCATGGTCTACCTGCAGCCTGCACTTGGCAGAGACAAGAGAAAGATAAACTAAGAACCCTAGCCTCCCAGATCCTGCCTCCTTCACCTTGTGGTACTGAGATTGGCAGAGGAAATACCCCACAGCTAGCTCTCCACAGCCACTCTCTCCCCTAAAAAACAGAGGTGTTCCATGTCTGGTCCTCAGGTCTATTGAGATGTAGGAAGGAGTGCCCAGAAGCCTGAGATCTCCATTGATAGACCTATAAAGCTGGAAAGCTGAAGCCATAAAGCCATAAAACCCTCACAACATGCCCTATCCACCAATGCTACTGCAGCTGCACCTACATCATTGCAACAGCAATGTTTCAGTGGTGGACAGACCAGGAACTTCAGAGAGCTAAAAGTTGTAATACAGTGACATCTACTAGAATAAACGTCGCAAAACCAAAATTTATTTTTCCTTTTTTTCCTTCTTCTTTTCCTTTTTCTTTTATGAAGTTAATCTTCTGAAAATACACAACAAGATGTGATATGACACCAATAGACAATTTAAAGAGCTTGGAAAATAAATTAATGAACAAAACTAATACATCACCAAGGAGATTGAAACTTTAAAACTAGATTGAAGAACTCAATATATGAACTGAAGACCGAGATGGCAAGTTTAGCAAATAGAACAAATCACATAGAGGAAAGAATCAGTGACATTGAAGACAGGCAACTAGAGATGCCACAGAGAAAAGAGGAGAGAAATTCATGAATTAAAAAAAACAAGAGGGCTCTACAAGAATTCTCTGACTCCATCAGAAAGAGCAATATAAGAATAATGAAAACATCAGAAGAAGAAGAGAGGGAGAAGGGATTGAAGAGCCTATTCAAATAATTGATGAGAATTTCCCAAGCCTATAGAAAAAGTCAGAGCCTCAAACCCAATAAGCAAACAGAACAACAAGTTACTGCAATCCAAACAAACCTACTCCAAGGCACATCATAATAAAATGGTCAAAAATCAATGACAAAGACTCCTTGAGGCAGCTAGGGAAAATAAGAATCATAAACATAAATGAAAGCCCATTAGGTTATCATCAGACTTCTCAGCAGGAACTCTACAAGCCAAAAGAGAGTGGACCCAAACATTCAAAGTACTAAATTGCCAGCCAAGAATTCTATTCCATCAAAGTAATCCTTTAAATATGAAGGAAAAATAAAAACTTTTACATACATACAGAAAGTGAAGAAATTTATCACCAAAAACCCCCACTGTAGGAAATACTCAAGGGGGTTATTCAATCAGACAGAAAGAACAAAACAAGTCAAAACTACAAGTAAAAGCTTCAACAAGGCCACAATAAAAACAAGGATATCTGTGTCACCAATAACATAAAAGGGAAGAGGATAAAGAGCTGCAGTAGCAAAGGAGGATGGAGAGCAGAAGCACTCATAAGACAAAGGACTCTTGTACATGTGAACATTTTTCTCTTAATAACCTAATGGTAACCACTCACAAAAATGCCACCACTAAAACACATAGCCTAAAAAATGAAGAAACGGAGGAAAAAGTATGGAATACCACCCAACAAAACCAACTGACAGAAACAAAAAAGAGAAGAACCAAACTAGACACAGAACTACCAGAAAACAAAACATAAAATAGCTATAGGAAATCCTTGAATGTCAATAATTACCCTCAATGTAAATGGAAAGAACTGTTTAATAGAGGCAAAAAGTAGCAGACTAGATCAAAAAGCAAAACCCAACCATATGCTGCCTTCAAGAGACACATCTAAGCTGGAAGGACAAAGGTAGATTCAAAGTGAAAGGTTGGAAAATAATTCTCCAAGCAAATAATATCCAAGGAAAAGCAGGTGTAGACATACTCATATCTGACAATGCTGACTTCAAGACAACAAAGGTAACCAGAGACAAAGATGAACATTTCATAATCACAAAGGGGACATTGTATCAAGAAGATATAACACTTCTTAACATAGATGCATGGAACCAGGGAGTACCAAAATATATAAGACATCTACTAACTGATCTAAAAATAGAAGCAGATGAAAACACAATCACACTTGGAGATTTCAATACATCATAGACAGTTTTAGACAGATCATCCAAACAGAAAACCAATAAAGAAATATTGGCCTTAAACGAGACTCTGGACCAAATGGGAATAATAGACGTTTATAGGACATTTCATCCCAAAACTTCACATTATTCATTCTTATCCAGTGTGCATGGAACATTTCAAGGATAGCCCATATGTTGGCCCACAAACTAACATTGATGAATTCAGAAAGATTGAAATAATACCAAGCATATTTTCATAAGGCTTTGAACTTAGAATTTAACTCTAAAAAGAAAGTAAAGAAACTCACAAAAAGTGGTAATTAAACAACATACTTCTAAAAAATAACTGGGTCAAAGAAGAAACAAAAGTAAAGAAGAAAAAATATATATAAGTGAAAATGACAACATGATATATCAAAATTTCTGGGATGTAGCAAAATCAGTAATAAGAGGCAAGTTTATATCATTATAGGCTTATATCAAGAAATGAGCCTGACTTGTGGTGGCGCAGTGGATAAAGCGTCAACCTGGGAACACTGAGGTCGCCAGTTCAAAACCCTGCACTGGTCTGGTCAAGGCACATATGGGAGTTGAGCTTCCAGCTCCTCCCCCCTTTCTCTCTCTCTCTCTCTCTCTCTCTCTCACTCTGTGTCTCCTCTCTAAAAAAAAAAAAAATTAAAAAATTAAAAAAGAAAAAAAAGAAAAGAAAAAGAAATGAGAGGTCCCAAGTAAACAACCTAACATCAGACCTTAAGGAACTAGAAAAAGAAAAAACAAAGGCAGCACAAAGTCAGCAGAAGAAAGGAAATAGTAAAATTTAGAGCAAACTAAATGAATTAGGGAACAAAACCTATGGAAAAAAATAGTACAACAAACACCTGGTTCTTTGAAAAGATCAATAAAATAGACAAACCACTCACTAGACTCACTAAGGAAAAATAAGGGAAGGACTCATATAAACAACATCCAAAATGAAAGAGGAGAAATTACCACAGATATCATAGATATATAAAGGATCATAGTAGAATATTATGAAAGATTATATGCCACCAAATTCAACAACCTAGAGGAAATGGGTAAATTCCTAGAACAGTGCAATCTTCTGAGACTGAGTCATAAAGTGGAAAATATAAATTGACCTGGAAGAATAGAAGAAATCATAACAATTATCAAAAACCTCCCCAAAAACAAAAGTCCAAGACCAGATGATTACACTAGTGAATTCTACCAAATACTCAAAGAAGATTTGGTACTTATCTTTCTCAAAGTCTTCCAAAAAATAAAAGAAAAAGCAATACTCCTCAACACATTTTATGAGGACAACATAACCCTCATACCAAAACCTGGCAAGGACAACACACAAAAAACCCCACAAAAACTACAGACCAATCTTGCTAATTAATACAGATGCAAAAATCCTAAACAAAATACTAGCAAATCAAATACAAAAATACATTAAAAAATAATACACCATGATCCAATGGGATTTATTCCAGAACAAGGATGGTTCAACATATGGAAATTAATCGACATAATACACCACATCAACAAAAAAAGAACAAAAATCATATGATCTTATTAATGGATGCAAAAAGGCACTCGATAAGATACAACATCCCTTTATGTTTAAAACACTCAATAAAATTGAAATGAAGGAAAGGAGATATATGACAAACCATCAGCTAATATCAGACTGATATAATTAATAAATGAAAAAATGAAGGTTTTTCCTCTGAAATCAGGAATAAGACAAGGTTGCCCACTCTCTCCATTCTTATTCAACATAGTTCTGGAAGTTCTAGCCAGAGGGATCAGGCAAGGGGAAGAAATAAAAGGCATCCATATCGGGAAAGAAGAAGTAAAGATATCACTTTTTGCAGATGACATGATTCTGTATATAGAAAACCTCAAAGACTTTACCATACACACACACACACAAAAAAACTATTAGAAACAATAAACCAATACAGTAAAGTCACAGGATACAAAAAATATATATATACAAAAGTACACTGTTTTTCTATATGCCAACAATGAAACTTTGAAAAATGAACTAAAAAAAAATTCCTGTTAAAACTGCAACAAAAACATGCAATACTTAAGAATAAACTTAACAAAGGACGTATATACTGAAAACTACAAAACAGTATTAAAAGAAATTGAAAAACACACATTGAAATGAAAAAATATTCCATGTTCATGAATTGGAAGAACCAACAGAGTTAAAATGGCCATATTACCCAAAGCCATATACAGATTTAATGAAATCCCCATCAAAATACCAATGTCATTTTTTTAAAAAATGGATCAAAAAATTACCAGGTTTGTATACAACCATAAAAACTCCAAATAGCCAAAGCAATCATGAGGAAGAATAATTAAACTAGAGATATCACATTACCTGATTTCAAATTATACTACAGAGCCACGATAATCAAAACAGCATGGTATAGGCAGAAAAACAGTCATACAGACCAATGGAATTGTATGTAACAAATAAAAATATTTCATAGAATCAAGAGCCCATAACTAAAACGACATATATATGGACAAATCATCTTCGACACAGAAGCTAAAAACACACAATGGAGGAAAGAAAGCATTTTCAATAAAAGGTGCTGGAAAAATTGGAAAGCCAGGTGCAAAAGAATAAAACTTAACTACAGCTTGTCCCTCTGCACTAAAATTAATTCAAACTGGATCAAAGACCTAAATATAAGATCCAAAACAATAAATTACATAGAAGAAAACATAGGTACTAAGCTCACTGACCTTGGCCATAGAGAACAATTTATGAATTTGATCCCAAAGGCAAGAGAAGTAAAGACAAAAATAAATAAATGGGACTATATCAAACTAAAATGCTTCTGCATAGCAAAAGAAAGTGACAACAAAAACAAACAGGCAGCCAACTAAATGAGACATGATATTTGCAAACAACAGCTCCGATAAAGGGTTAATATCCATAATATATAAAAAACTCACAAAGCTCAGCAACAAACAAGCAAACAATCCAATTAAGAAATGGGGAGAAGACCTGAACAGACACTTCTCACAATGGGACATACAAATGGCCAACAGGTATATGAGAAGATGTTCATCTTCACTAGCTATTTGAGGAATTCAAATCAATTACTTCACACACAGTAGACAAAATTTTACTCAAATTAGAACAAAGATGAAAGTGTAAGGGCTAAAACAATAAAATCTCTAAAAGGAAACAGGAGACATTAGCCACATGTGGCTAATTAAATAAAATTAAATTTTACTTTCTCTGTTATATTAACCACATACTAAGTGCTCAATAGACACAGGTGATCACCTGAAGGATAGACAATTCCCACTGTCTCAGGAAGTGGTGGGGTAGTGCTGCTGTACACAAATGTTTGCAGTCATATATTCCTGAGCATCTTGAATCTTAAATTTCACTATTTTTGTACTCATTTGTGGTAACTTTATTAAATGATTATTAAGTGATAAATTTAGGATTATTCGAAGATGACACTTTTGGTAAGATTTTAGTTTACTCTAGGATTTTTAGATACATGCAATTAAAGTCCTTTTAGAGATGCATCAAAAATATTATAATTTTTTTAAATTTTTGAGCCCCCAGGGCTGATGCACTCAACCCAACTGAGCCATGGCTGTGGGAGAGTAAAAGAAAGAGGACAGGGAGCGCAAAGGGAGGAGGAGCAGATGGCCACTTTTCCTGTGTGCCTCCAGACGTCCACATGAAGAGCCGACATTCTACCACTGAGACAACTAGCCAGGGCCAAAAATTTTATCATTTCAAATGATGTTTTTAAGTCCATAGATAATTCTGATAATTGCTGTAGGTCTAATACATGTGATTGTTTAAAATTATACTTATATTAACATTGTATTATTTTGAGAAAACAATTTTTGAAAAGGTATCCCTTTTTCCATTTTGCTTTCTGTTTTTCTCAAGGTTTTACAAATGACAAATTGACAATAGCAAAAACACCTGGAAAAGGGAAAACCAATTACAGGACAGCTGTATTTTCTGAAATATATTATACAATAAGACACTGTTACTATTACTGTTTCCTCTATTTATAAATATTTCTGAATTATGTTTAATCATCTTTTACAAAATATCCATTTTAAATTTAGAATTTTAGGATAGTATTTTACTAAATAACAAATGGAAATATTTCATAGAACAAAAGTAGTAAACCACTTCTCCTCCCAAAGATGGTTTGTTGGAGAAAAATGAAAAACTAGCTTGTTAAAAACTTAGAGTGGTAGCTAACACACCTTTTTCTATTGTTTCATAACATTCAAATGCAGCAAAGCATATTTAATATTCTTCCCTAAAAAACTTTATTCTTATCATAAACTCTGTCAGTGAAGATGAAAAGCCGCTCTACAATAACCTTGTGTAATAATCTCTCATCTCTCATTGCGTCCTTCCTCAAAACTGAACTACCTGTTTACAGAAACATTTTCTGTGAAAGATCTGCCTTCACACAAAAGATTCACCCTAACTATACATAAGTTATGTGAGGATGATCATTTTTCGCTTACAATTAAATAACTTTTTGGGATGTTTACTGACTGTTCAGAATGACATTAGGTACTGTGAGGTATGCAAGAAAGCATGAGGAAAATAACAGAGAAGGAGTTAAGACATAAAAAGGCTTTAGTTAGTGATTAAGATAATACAGTGTCACGCAAATCTGTGTGGCACTGATAATAACGGCAACATAATTTTCAGCATGAGTGAATAAGTATATTGTTGAGAGGAAATTTTTGCTGAGAAAAGTGAGATTAAAGTCATGTATTGAAAATATTCAGGAGAGGATGTACATGGTGGAAGAGAAGCAGATGGTAAGAGAAGATCATTTTGAGCATAGAAGAATTCTATGTTATTCTTTCATTTCTAAAAAGAATTGGAGGGGTGGAGAAACATCCCCCACCATAAAAATCTGTGTCAACATCTCATGGGAAGTAGAAAGGAAATAAGTGATGGAATTCAGGATAGAGGATATGAAATTCTCCTACTTTGTAGACAAAAGCTTATGTCTGGTGTTTATGGAACAAGGAATAGAAAATTCTGTGTGTATTTAAAGTTACAAAATTATCACTATAGTGACTGGTCACAATAATTTCAGTATGAGAGTTGGGAGAGTAGAAATAATGAGAAGAACTACATAAATGAGCTAAATTTTGTCTACCCTTGTTGGAGTAAAGGATACTGGCAAAAATTAAATGTATAAGTAATAAAGATTAATGAATGCAGTCACTAGGAAAAATAAAAACAAGAATGATTTCCAGTGATTGCCCCTTGGAGCAAGGGACTAAAGTGAAATACTGCTGTTTTACTTTCTGTGCATGTGTTATGTTAATGAACATTCCAATGTATGTACACTCCCTAAAAATAAATAAATTACATCCCTCAAATGCTCAAATTCATAGGCATGTCATTAAAAGTATCTTTCTCAACACCTTATTTACTTTGAAAAAAAATGGAATAAAATAAACCTCATCGACACAGACAACAGTATGATGATTACAAGGGGAAAAGTTGGGAGTAGCAGGTTCAGGAGGAAAAAGGGGGATAAATGGTGGTGGAAGGAGACTTGACTTGGGGTGGTGAACACAACACAATATACTGATGATGTATTATAGGATTGTACCTCTGAGACCTACATGATTTTATTAACCAGTCACATAAATTCCATTAAAATAAATTAAATATTAAAGAAGAAACAACTGAAATACTCAGAGGAGTTACAGTGATTCCTGTGTGGCGAATATGCTGAGGTGTCAGACCATGCCTTTTAATCATACCTTTCTGTGGCACTTTTCCTTAAATTACACTTTTCATTTCTGCACCTGATTTGAACATATTACAATGTGACTCACTCACAATTCATCAGCTCTTAAAAAAAATCAAACAGAAAATATTCAAAATACCAAGTTCAATTAAATATCTTACTGAAGCTAAAATACCCATGATAATTAATTCAATAATGAAATAAGTCTATATTTCCCAAATTATTATTCTTTTTAGCAGGACATTATTAATGTCATAAAAATGGTCACCAATACAAAAAAAAACATAGTAAAATTTTATCGGTCCTTAAAAATACTTTTTTTCTTGTGATGGGAATTCTTAAGATCTACTGTCTTAGCAACATGCACATATGCAATACAGTATTATTAGCTACAGTTGCCATACTGTCCAGTGTTCTTTCATTCTGCAATTCCTTTTCTGAAAATAGTTTATTAGCTACAAGTAATTTCATTGTAGTTTGGTTATAATATTGAAAAAATAAGTATGCTAAATGTTTAAGGGTGAAAAGATTGGTTTAAAAACTATGATGTGTCTGTTCAATAAAGTAATATTCCATTATTAAAAGTAAAGCTCTATAAGAATATTTGATAACATGGCCAATGCCAAGGGAAAGGGAATACCTCTAGGTGGGACAATGAAAATATTTCTATTTCATTTTTGTATAATAATTTATATATTTTTTCTCAATGTTTAAGTATTTAACTTTTAAATACAAATTAACTATTAAAGCAAGATATCCTAATACAGATTATATAAGTTAATAGACTTCAATAGGAATCTAGGAATCTTCTGAAACCTTATAAAAACTTTCCAATATTTGGAACCTTCTATAAAGGAAAATATCTTAAATCAATTCTCAAAGGTGGCCAATAATTCAAATAACTTTCAGAACTATTAATCTGGGCACTACATATATGAACAAATTGATTTAATTAGCATTTCTTTGATTATTATGAACAACTCTAAAATTCAAGATAGGTTACTTGCATATAATAAATCATCAAATATTAAGACAAGTCCTTCAGTGTTTACAATCACAATTAAATATAAAAATATATTCTTACATACTACATTAAGTATTTATAATATAATATTAGAATAGAATGTTATAATTTAATATAACTACTTTAAATAATTATTATAGTACATGCTTAATTCATTTATAAAATATATTACTGAGTAAAATTTAGAATAAAAGTATTTCTTTATTCAAAGAAAGGAAGAAAACCCTCATAGACACAGACAATAATAATGTGATTGCAATAGGGAAAGTGAAGTGCAAGGAGGTATGGGAGAGTAAACAGGGGATAAATGGTGATGGAAGGAGACCTGAATTGAGGTGAGGAACACAGTGCAATGTACAGATAATGTATAATAGAATTGTATACCTGAGGCCTGACCTGTGGTGGTGCAGTGGAAAAGTGTCAACCTGGAATACTTAAGTCGCCAGTTCAAAACCCTGGTCTTGTCTGATCAAGACACATACAAGAAGCAACTACTATGAGTTGATGCTTCCCACTTCTCCCACCCCCTTTCTCTCTCTCTCTCTCTCTCTCTCTCTCTCTCTCTCTTTTCTCTCTCTCTTTCTCTTTCCCATCTCTCTAAAAGTTAATAAATCTAAAATAAATAAATAAAAAGTAAAAATTAAATTAAAAAGAATTGTATACCTGAAGCCTATGTAATTTCATACCAATGTCACCCCTACAAATCCAATTAATACTAAATAAATAGTCCTTTTTAAATAAGTAAGTCCAGATTAACAAATCTATTTAATATAATTAAGATTTTAACAATTTAAATAACTAAATGGGAATATGTGCATAAAACCAAGACTCAGATAGTGGTAAATTGCTATAAATTGGAGTAAGATCAAGAAATAGTGTATTTGGTAAAATCTAAAATACTATTTGTGAGACTATTACTGTTGTTCACTCACAAGATGAATAAATGTGATAAATATTATGGTTATGTGATAATAGCTTAATTATTTGAACTTATAAATTAACAGATTTTATGGTAAATATCATGTACAATAAAATATTATTTTAAAAAATAAAAGTGGCATAGCTCAAGGGTTTAAAAATTATATTTCAGATTACAAACTTTTTCTTTTCTTAATTTTTATTTATTGTGTTAACATGGATTCAAGTGCCCCATTGAATATAACACCCTTACCCCCTCTGCCATGTCCCTATTAACACCCCTTTTGTCCCCCTCCCCCTAGCTTCCTCCCAGATACAAACTTTTTCATGTGTCTAGTATTTCTTTACTTTTCACAGTACTCTGCCATTGTCAACCCAGTTTTACAAACAAGGATACCAAAGTTCAAGAAAGGTAAATTATTTTCTTTCAGTCACTGATACAAGAGATATGTCTGGGCTTTTCACATACAGGTCTCGTTTCCAAATCCAGAGAACTTAAAAAGATAGACACTTGAGTCTATGTAAACACAATAAATTAAAATCAATTAAAAATATATACATATATATTAAACAAAGAGAGATGTTTTAGGAATTGACTTCCACACATATATGTCTAAATACATGCAGCATGCCAAAGTATTAACAAACTATCAGAAAATGCCACTGGTATCCATTAATGTTATGCATGTGATTATAAATTTCTATTTTAATTAACACTTCTGACCAATATAAAAGTACTTTTATATTTTTAAATATAAAGTATTACTTGGATATATAGCATAATTATGTCTGATCAGAGTCTTGCCTATCTTGGTGGAACCTGATGTTTGAAAGCTTCACCAGGGATCTTCTAAATGCATGTAGAAATATGTAAATAGTGTAAAAAGAAAACGGCCATCTGCAGTCAGAGTAAATGATTCCTCTACAACCTGACAACCATAACCCACCCAGAGCTTCTCTGCAGATTTATGTAAGATATTAGTTATCTTCTAAATGAATAAAATTTAAGAAGTTTTCTGTTGGTTTAGAAGAATGACTACCCAAAACCTAACTATGAAAGAGAAAGCAAATTCTCCAGTCTATTTAAGGAAATTAACAACCTCTTACTACTTTTAGAAAGAAAATAACTGATCATACCTCTAAATGTGTATGAAATTCTTTCTTTTGTCATGTTGCAGTAATATAAGATTATAGTAATTAAATATATAGAAATATAGAAAAATATGGAAGATATATAAAAATAATTAGGATGTAATATTAAAAGCAATTAAGAAAATTAAAGTTATGCCGTCTGGATAGGAATTAATATAGTGTGTACAGACATGATAAACAGACTCTGCCTTTTACACAGGGCTCAGCATGTGTTTGGTTACATATAGATAAGAAGTGGCTTGATGTCGTAACTGTGGGTTGATGTAGACAGGAGGCTTTCCTAGGAACATTTTAAAAGTGGCTTGATGTAACATTTCAGTAAATTAACATAACAAGGGCTCCCTGCGATGAACTCCCAAAAAGGTGGTTTGAGGTGATAATCCTATAGATTGACACCTGTTAGAATGCATTGGCCAAAAAATGTACTAAAGCTGAGGGGCCCCCCTGCTGCAGTAGTCGCCCAGACTCCAACATGAATGTGGACTGTATCCACACCATTCTGACCAAAGACAGCCGAGAGGAGTACACCAACGGGCCCCCCTATGCTGTACCCATGCACGCCAAAAGGATTTGTGAGTAATAAATTGCCTGTATGATTCTTGCAACTAATTTGTGTGTAAGTCGTGTCTTTCCTCCAGTGGCAGTGTCGGCACTGATAGCAGAATCCTCATAGCTGCCTCAAGAGTAGTCTCAGAGAGGCTGTCAGCCCTGCTGATAAGCACAGGGAAATCGAATCAGGGACGCCTGATCCATGTAGAGCTTGGGCTCTACTGGGACATGCCATCTATTGATTAGAAATATTTCAGGGAAGAAAAATAACAATGTAACCCAGTATTGCCATGTAAGTAAACTACCAGAGGTGGAAGGAAGGAAGGAAGGAAGGAAGGAAGGAAGGAAGGAAGGAAGGGAGGAAAGAACATTGACACTAGCAAAAAATAAATTAACTGTTTTTAATAAGGGTACTGAAATCAAACAGCAGATTCTCTGGTTCTGAGTAAACTCTACATGGATGAAATACTTAGTGAAATTGGATCTAATTAATAGGGTTTTTTTATTAAAAGAAAGGGTTGTTAAAAATAGATTAGTGAAAATGTTTATGTGTTATAGTTTGAATTAATGGTAATGAAGTTCTGAGAGCTTAATTTCTACCTCACTACTCATAATCTCCCTCAATTATATTCTCCAAACAACCTGCAGATACCGTTGTCTGAATGACACTGTTTCTATACTACAGGCTGAAAAGGGGATTGAAAAACTGAAGAAAGATCTGTATTTTCTGATATAAACGCTAAAGAAAAGTGACTTTGTGATTGAACTGGGAAGCTATAAAATTAACCAGCACAATTACCCTCTAGTAATTCAAATGCTGTCTGAAAACACTGGACTATAACTAAGTGGAAGCCACAGATTTATATTTAATTTATCAAGACAAGGTCAGCAAGAATGAAAATGCCCACAATCTATTTTTTGTTATATTTTCTAATTCTGTTTTAACAATAACACAAAAAAATATTTATTTTTATTTCATTAGTCTCAATAGTGATATAATTCTAGGAAATCATGTAAAAGATTAGACAAGTGGCAAATAGATGAAAAATAATGTTCAACATCAGTATTCAGGGAACACAAATTGAAATCACAATGTGATAGCACTAGACTCATCAGAAAAGCTAAAATTTTAAAGGCTGTTGGTGAGAATATGGAGCAAGGGAAAGATTCATAAAATTATTTGGGGGGGGGTAATTTTTAAAAACAGTTTGACATTATTTAATGGTGAATATATGATTACCTAAGGACTCAGTAATTTCATCTCTGGGTAAAAGAACTCAAACCAGAGTGTTAGCAATGGAGTTAGTAACAAGTGATGAGATTTTGGATACTTAGAACACCAAGATTTCATAATTGATTTAATATGCAGGAAAGAGAAAAGAACAAAACAAACCCTAATGTTCTGGCCTTGAGCAAGATAGATACTGTTGTGTTCCACTGAAATAGTAAAACTACCCACTGGGCAGGTCTGCGAGTGAGGAAGATGCTCTTCCTCCATGCCCACCTTACTAGAAATGCTCTCATTTTTCAGTCCCAATCATTCTCAAAGCCTCATTAAATCTATAGTTTTAAACAGATATTAGGGCAAGGCACTAAGGTTAGCTTCATTGATGTACCTGTGAATTTACCCCCACACACACAAAAAAAGAATTAAAGTAAGTTGTAGGTTTTTATACATAAATGTCATATGAAAGTTCATATTTAATATTGTAAAAATAAACTAAAAAGGGACAATATTTTGCTACAGATGACCATAACCTAAAGATCTATAGCTTTCCTGACATTATAATGCCTAAAAACCACAGTATTACTCAATCTGAATTAGTCATAAAATTGTGGATAACAAGTATAGCCATATTATTAGTGTAAAATTATATTAGAAAAATAACCTTCAGTATAAACATTTTGAGTGTTTATAAACTCTGATTTTCCATTCTTCCATGGTAAGTAGCACATTGTTACATTCTCATGTCTGGGACCTCATTCTCTAGTTTGTGAAGCTCAGGACAAGAAGGCTAGTAGGAGCTAAAAGTAGACTGTTTTACTTAGCAAACCTGCACCCGAGGCCTGGAGCTAGACAGGTGTCTTTTTGGTAGTACAGGGAATACCCTCTCACCAAGCTGGGACTGGCCAGGTTTCAAATGACTCAAAACTTTGTATGACTAACTATACATAAACTAATACAAAATAAAAGGACAATAAAATGTGACTACAGAAGACCATTGAAGTCACTATGAACTTCTAAGATGGAACTTGAACACAAACGTGTGTGTTAAATTAAGGAGCAAAATAATATGTTCACCTCTAGTCATTAATTTGGAGAAATAGAAAATTTTCTGTATATTTGTTTTATTTTTTAAATTCAACATACAATAACATTTGCTAATCTAGCTTTTCAGGATGCTTTGAAAAACAATAGAAGCCACAGGCTCAGAATAAACTTGACTCTTCTTGTCAAACTTCTTGCCTTAGAGTGGCAACACTGACTAATTTTGACAAGGCAATCAAGTTACGCAGAAAGAAAATGGGTTGAAATTGCATTTGCAGTGTAACAGTAAAAACCCATGAAACAAAATTAGGTGAAGAGCTGAGATGTTCTTAATACAAAATGTCCTCCTATCTGTGTGCAATTACCACCTAAAAAAAAGGTTCACATAATTACAGTCAAAAATATCTATCACCCTCCCTGATTCACTTGGCCAAAGACACATACTGAAAGTTGCATTTACACAAAGATCTGTGAAAAGAGGCACCCTGAAGTATAAACTTTTAGCTATTATTCACCACAGCTCAAGTTAATCTGCTTAAGATATTGTTTCTCTCCACATTCTCACACCACTAACGATAAATAAAAACATAGACACAGTTTCCTACTGTAATAAATACCACTTGATAGTAGAGATTCAGAAAATATTAAATGAGTATTTTCAGAATACTTGATATATGATTTAAGAAAATGAAAGTGGTCTTTAGCTTATGAATTTGAATGAATGTGTGTTGATGGCTGATAAGTAGATTTTTAGACAATGTGAATGTTAGCTATATTTTAAATATCATATGGTTTTGAGTTTTGCTCTAAATATACAAGTGACAATGTTTGTTTTTCTTTAATACTCAAAATAAGAGTATGTTTAACAATAGCAAATATGTTGTTACTGCTCTCCTGTACTTAAAAAATTGACTTGATTTTGTTCTTGGAGAGCTTCCAGTGTTGAACTGAATTTAGAAGCACTGAATTTAGTAGCACTGACTATTTTCCAAAGTAAGGATTATAAAATATAACCGGAAATTCTAAATCGTTTAGTCTAATATCAATCTAATGAGTTATGCTTAAAGACTCTACACCACTAATATTGTGTGCTTATTTTACCAAATATAAGCTCATTACTAGTGTGCCATTTTCTTAGCTCTCAGATACTTAAATTCAATTTGAAATCTCATAGGTAATTATAATGACAATGTTAATAAGATCATAATGTAATAAAACTATCACCACACAAATTTGAAGTTATCCAAGCAATCAGCTCCCGCTCTGAGAATGTGGCACATAAATCTAGATATTTGTCACATAAGTGGACACAGAAGTGCACGGCAGCATGAACACGTGCGTATATTTTATGGGGAAAGCGGGAATTTAGCCCGAGGGGAAAGCTGTGAAGCCTAGCCTCATCACCAGAACTACTCCACTTCTCTCAGAAATCTTTCCTTCCTTCACCTACTATCGCACTAAAGCTACCCTCTTTGTATAGCACTGAGCCTTTCCACTGGAAATCACTGTCTCTTAATGTTTTATCTCTTCTTTTAGCCTAGAAGCCGTCTGTGGATGGGATGCATGCTCACTTCATCAACCTGTCTGCCACAACTGCTAGCATAGTGATCCCTTGGTTGATGGATCTTTAACAATGATTTGCTAAATAGATAAAGACATGAATTAAAGAGCCAAATTAGTATGTCTTACAATGAAAAGCACTGTATTTACATTTTGAGTACAGTATTTAAATATGCTTCCTTTCCCATCCTACCAATAGTCTAGAGCTGTAGTTCTCAAAGTGTGGTACCAGCAGTAGCAGCAGCTCCTGAGAGTCTATTATACATGACAGTTCTGGTTCTGATATACTGAATGGCGGTGGGTTGCAGTAATCTATATTTTGCAAGTCTTCCTAATGATTTTGATGTAGACTAAGGTTTAAGAACCACTGGTCTAAAGATTCATGGCAGGCATATAATCTTTCATTCTGTTTTCTTTGTACACTTCCAATAGAACAAAAAATAATCTTATTTCTTAGAATTAAGATGAATATTGTGTAAAAAAAATGGTTCTGTAACCTGATTTAGGTGATCAATCTGGACTTAGAAAAAAGCCAGTTCTCCCGGTGCCTGTGATTTGCCATGTCATTCATTGCCCAGTTCTCTGGAGAAACCGGACCGCTGCAAAATGACATTACCAGAACTTCGCAGTTGATTTCTTTCAATTCATATTGTTTTCTAAAAGGGTAAAAAGGTTCATCACTCTCTTCAATCTTTTGTTCTCAGCAATTGTTCATTCTGGGCCAGAATCTAAGAAAGAGACCCCTTTTTCCCTCCAGCCTGAGCACCTCCCCCTGGGCTAAATAAGTAAGAATGTCTGTCCTGATTGAAATAAGTCATCCTCTGAGCAGAGGCTAGGCTCTGAGGGAACAGGTGGCAGATGCCAGGAGTTAGGTCAAGGAACCCCTCCAATAGCTATTTCCCTCTCTCCTCATCAGATCACCCTGTAGCATCCTTTCCTGTTTCTTTTTTTATATTGATTTTAACTTATTGTGTTTATGTAGATTCTAGTGTCGCCAGAATGCATCCCCCATCCCCCATATTCCCCTCAAAATCTCCCTTGTCCCCTCCGTACAGTGCCCTCCTCCCTTCCCTTCAGGTTTATCTCAGCCTATCATCCCCTTTCCCTCTGTCCTCTTTTCCTCTGGTCCCTTTGATCCCTGCTCTGTCTCAATTCTGTTCCTCAGTTCTCATTGTTCATTGGATTCCTCAAATGAGTGAGGTCATATGATATTTTTCTTTCTCTGCCTGTCTTATTTCACTTAACATAATAGCTTCCAGGTCTATCCATGTTGTCGCAAAAGGTAATATTTCCTTCTTTTTCATGACCCCACAGTATTCCATTGTGTATATGTACCACTGCTGCTTTTTAATCCATTCGTCCACTGACGGACACTGGGGCTGTTTCCAGATCTTTCCTATTGTGAACAATACTGCCATAAACATGGGGGTGCATTTCTTCTTTTGAATCAGTGATATGTTGTTCTTGGGATATATTCCTAAAAGTGGGATAGCTGGATTAAAAGGCAATTCGATTTTTAATTTTTTGAGGATTCTCCATACTGTTTTCCACAGTGGCTGCAGCAGTATGCATTCCCACCAGCAGTGCAGGAGGGTTCCCTTTTCTCCACATCCTCGCCAGCACTTATTCTGTGTTGTTTTGTTGATGAGAGCCCTTCTGACTGGTGTGAGGTGATATCTCATTGTAGTTTTAATTTGCATTTCTCTAATGATTAGTGATGTTGAACATTTGTGTATTTGCCTTTTTCTTTAACATACTATTTCCCTTCTGCAATCCTTATATAATTCCCACAGCATGGTCTGGAAGTAGACAGAAGACATAACTGAATTTCTAATGCTCAACAAACTTATAAAAAAGACAACCATTCCAATAATTCAGAAAAATGGAAATTGAAATAAGGACCCGTGAGAGTCTGGGGGGTTATGGGAGTGACTGGCACTGGCTATAGGTATCTCAAGTCAGGGGAAGAAGAGTCAATGTTATTAAATGATAACTAAAAAAAAAATCAAAGTATTCCAAAAATCTCAGAAAGAACCCAATTAACTAAACAAAATGAAACAAAACAAAAAAACAAGCAAATAAAAATACATAGACATTGTATAGGTCTTGAAACTTTCTAAATAGTGCAACTTTGATTGATTTAAAATTAATATTCTCTTAGCAAATATCAAGGGTTATGTGATTCAAGTTTAATTCAGTGTTTTTTTTCAATGCAGAAACAATAAAATTACATTGCTTAAGGTATTGTTGCTTAGTGTTTAGAAATAGCAAAATACATTAGACTAATGTATTTTGATAGAAATACATTAGACTAATGTATTTTGATAGAAATACATTATATTTTAATAGAAATTACTTTAATAGAAAAACAACTAGTCCTCCTTTTGATTGTCTTCTGTCATTCTTGTCTCAAATAAAAGAAGTCCAAGATAGATTGTCAGCTACAGGAGGGCAAGGAGAGAGTTTATTTTACTTTTTTATACACACAGCTAAGAACCTGAAACATGTTAAAAACTAGGAAGGGTCTGGGATTTTACCTATTCACAAGCTAACAACAAGCTAGCATGACTCAGTTTCATGAGTGCTAGAAGAAAAACAGGACTCCTGAGTCAGGCAAAAGACCGTTAGTGACCCACAACAATAACAATACCAGAGTATACTCGTTTTCCTGCACCAGTTCCCTATACTCCAGTGATTACAGGCTGACACAAGCAGAGAGGAGAGGCACCTGCACATGCAGGGGAGGCATTATAGGAGAGGAACCTTCAGGCTTGATCCCCATGTCTTATAATGGGCCTTTGTGCTAGAGGGACACATTCTCTTTATTAATACAGGCAGCCCGCTGGTTACCAGCCAGATAGGTTCTGTGGGTTGGGAAATTTTTAACTATTTATATGCACAGAAAGGTAAAAATGAATACTATATTAAGGCAGACATCCATCAAAGCTGCATTTAATAGGTAAATGTATCTGTTCCAAATTATATACAAATTCAACTTAAGAACAAATCTATAAGATTTCCTTCTTTCCCCAAAGAGAAACAATTTCTGTTCTCCAAGGCTGTCTGCTCTATGAATGTTCTTGAAAAGATCATTCAAAATAAAAGCCGTCAGTGCCCCCTCACAAGATGTGCAGAAACACAAGAGATTAATGGAGACTGTCTTCCAACACAACAGGTGTTCATTTCCACTTTTTGATTAATTAAAACAATAAAAATTATTCTGATTATAGCACTATTTCTTAGTATTATCTGATGCTAATTATCAGCATATTCTTAAATGACCAATGTGAATATAATAATTTTCATATTTCCTACTAAATAAAACTCATCAAATGTTTAATATGTCTGCTCTATACAAGAAATTACAGCTTATTAGCAGAAATCTTATCTTTGTACTGTAATGCGTTTATGATTTAAGATAAGAAATATTAATAAAAGCACAAATATATTAGAACTACATTATATCAGTGAACAGAAAGAATATTACTTTCAAAATACTACAGCAGTGCCTGACCAGGTGGTGGCGCAGTGGATAGAGTGTCAGACTGGGATGCGGAAGGACCCCGGTTCGAGATCCCAAGGTCGCCAGCGTGAGTACGGGCCCATCTGGTTTGAGCAAAAGCTCACCAGCTTGAACCCAAGGTCGCTAGCTCCAGCAAGGGGTTACTCAGTCTGCTGAAGGCCCGCGGTCAAGGCACATATGAGAAAGCAATCGATGAACAACTAAGATGTCGCAATGGCAACAAAAAACTGATGATTGATGCTTCTCATCTCTCTCTGTTCCTGTATGTGTATTCCTATCTATCCCACTCTTTGACTTTCTCTCTGTCTCTGAAAAAAGAAAATACTACAGCAGTCTATAAATGAGAATAAACTTGAATTACATAGTTACTGTGAAGATTAGTGAAAACAATTGTAGAAATATGATCATTTAGGACAGAGTAAAGGAAAGCAACCAGTTACTTTGATGAGTACTCACAAAAGTGTTATAGAAGAAGAAATACTTTTTTTTTTTTTTTTTTTTTTTTTTTAGGTGAGAGGAAGTGAGATAGTGAGACAGATTTTCGCATGTGCCCCTCCAGGATCCACCCAGCAACCCCTGTGTGGGGCTGATGCTCTGCCCATTTGGGGCCAATGCTTGAAACTGAGCTATTTTTAGTTCCTGAGGTGGAGGCTCCATGGAGCCATCCTCAGTGCCAGGGGTTGAAATGCTGGAATCAATTGAGCCATGGCTGTGGGAGGAGAAGAGAGAGAGAAACAGAGAAGAGGAAAAGGGAGGGGAGAAGAAGCAGACAGTTGCTTCTTCTGTATGCCCTGACCAGGAATCAAACCTGGGACTTCCAAACATTGGGTCAATGCTCTACCACTAAGCCAACTGGCCATGGCCAAAATATTTCTAAATCTGTTAGGAGAAAGGGATATATTGGTGGAGAACTGGATATTGAATATAGATTAATCTTTTTGTAAAAAGGTTTTTAAAAGTATGTTAGAGTTTAAACCTCAGGATAAAGTCACTGCCACAAACTTAATTACATTAAATAAATTCATATTACTCAAGGAAATGTAAGTTTCTTAAGTATTATTAAATATAAACACATATTATTTCATATAAAGAAAATTTGCTTAAAGCCATATCCCAAAAATATTTTTCTCAAACACTGGTTTGATCATTCTGCTCCTAAACACAATAACATCCATATAAATAAAGCCCTGGCCAGAGAACAACTGTAAAAGCTGAGAATGACTTTTTCAGCTGACAGACAGTAAAAAATAGATACCTCAGCCCTGCAACCTCATGAAAATAATAATTCTGCCATAAACGACCCTGGAAACAGACCTTTTTCCAGAACCTCTAGATATGAGTCCCAGCTATCCAGTACCTTGATTTGAGGATCGTGAGAGATCTGGAGCAGAAAACCAAGCTGAATCTACATGGATTTTTGACTGAACTATGAGGTAATAAATGAAAGTAATGGTAAGCCACTAATTTGCAGTAATTTATTATAGCAGCAACAAAAAACAAATACAGTGACCTTCTATAAACACATCCCAACTTAATTTTGCCCATCTACTACTGCCCCTTCTCCATATTTGACCACATAAACATTCTAATTCTAGTCAGTTCTTCACATTTTGTTTTCTGACCAACATGTCTTCCACTACTATAATTTTGTTTTAATTCTTCCAGAAGACATATGTGGGCCATTTCTGCTGAATAACATCCAATCCATCCTTTCCAGGCTTGGCCTGCATTTCAAGTAAAATGATTTCATTCTTAAGCACCTAAGCCAAAAAGGTTCTAAGCTGAAAAACTCCAATGTTGATATTATACTACTTATTTGTATAATACCATTACTTGAACACTGTGTCCATAAAGTCATGGTGCACTTTTGACCGGTCACAGGTCAAAAATGCACCATGACTTTACAGATACACTGTATAATTATAATTATTTGGTCCTTGTATTTGCATTTATATTTTCTCATTTATTTATTTACCTAATTTTCCTGTTTAGATTTGTAGCTCCTAAAGGGGAGTGATATAATTTTACCTTTCTAATAAACAGCTCCCTTCCCAAGACAATGCCAATCACATCCAAAATTCTCTCAAAAGTTTATGCTGGTTAATACATTTTGCTTCTTCCTACTGAGAAAAGCAAAAGTTAAAACAAAACTAAATCTGAATACATCTCAAATATAACATCATGTTCATAAAAATTAAAATGTAAGAAAAACAGCCCCTGATTTTCTGGCACATGCCATATTTCCCAATCACCTGAAAAATATATTACTCAGTTTTGTTGTTATAACTAGAAATGAAAATAAATCAGTTTATGCCCATAACATTTTTTGTTTACGATTTATACTTTAAATCTGAACACTGTCTTCAAATTCAGCACATAATCTCAAATATTTTGATAGTGAAAATTGTTAATCATTCCACCACAGTGCTGTAGGCAGATGATGGTTTGTTGAGCTGTGCACTTGAAGCTTGTATGGTTTTTGCAAACCAATATTTTAAAAAAGAAAGAAAACTATCATTCCAAACTAACCCACAAATCACACCATTGCACAATGCAGGATTAAAACTCAAGAATCTAATATATAAAATAGTTTATTCTACATTTAAAAAAATGTTAAAACTAATACAATGAGTCCAAGTAAGTGATGACTGATAAAAGAAAATTTAAATTCAACGACAAAAAACTTATTAAAACCACCTAAAACATAATTTTCATAGAACTTTATAGTTACTTTTTTGAACACTTCTACAAAAGTATGCAAGATCTGGAAGGAGGCTGAAGGTCAAATAACCATCCTTCTGTTCCTGACTTTCCTTACTATGCCCTGGACAGATGCTTTGCCTTTAGTATGAGTATACTTTTTAATGTTCTTCCAGAAAACAACTTAGTGAACAATTAATTTGGACTTAAAAAAATTTATTTTGAATCTAGTTCTCTCTTGACATATATTATCATTACATTATGGACCAACATTCCATTTCTTTTCTACTTCAGTTTTTCCTTATCTCATTACTAACCAAGCATAACACTGAAAATTATTTGCTTAGCGGTTTGCCATTGAATTTTTAAAATTTGCAGGTCAGAATTTATCTACCTTAGCATCCTTCCCTTACTGCAATGCTGAGCACTCATAGTGTACAGATGATATTTAAACAAAAGTAAAATTGTCCACTTATAGATTCAGTACATTAGAAGATATTTCTCTCAATGTTTACATCAATAAAATCTTATTTCAACATTAAAAAATCCTTTTAAAAACTTCTTATTTCCACTGACCTGTGGTGGCACAGTGGATAAAGAGGCAACCTGGAATGCTGAGGTCGCTGGTTCAAAACCCTGGGCTTGCCTGGATAAGGCACATATGGGAGTTGATGCTTCCTGCTCCTCCCCGCCTTCTCTTTCTCTGTCTCTCTTTCTCTTTTCTCTAAAATGAATAAAGTCTTTAAAAAAAAGAATCCTTAATAAAAAAACTTCCTATTTCCTTGAAATTTTCATCTCAATTATATCTCCTACTGCATTTTTCCGATCAATGCCAAAAAAGCTACTGAAAATTCCCTTCTATAATGAATTGTCGGAATATATATTTTTCATCTTTTTTTCTTTATGTCAAATCTTATCATCTTTTAGCTTGCTTTAATAAAAGATTATATACTCCTTTACTTATCTAAACTATCTTTACCCAAAGGGGAGCAAACCCCAAAAATCAACTCTATGCAGTTCTCTTAACAAAAAAATTACTAATCTAGTGAATAAAAATGCTAATTATTAAAAGCCAATATTTATTATACATTAATTAATATATGGCAAGGACCCAATGTATTAAGTATTAGTTATTAGTTTAAAGGCACTTTATGGTTTATTCCTGCTAAGAATGTTAGGAAACATATATTTTAATTCCTTTTTCAAAAGTTTTGATACTGGGCCTCAGGGCAGTTAAGTTTACTAGATTTACTCATTATTAAAGACTAGAGCAGTTACTAAGCCCATGGTGTCAAACACAAAATATAATGTCATAACCTCTATGATACACCACACTAAATTCCTTATGAAAAATATCCTTGACCACATGTATTCATTCCTATTTCTAAATAAAATTGATTCTACTCTGGTTTCTCTTTAAATAGTATAAATCTTTCCCCTTTTACTAAATAAAATTGATAGAAAATATAATCTAAAAATTATCTTACTTATTTTATTTTACAAACTGATGAAGTGAAATGGCAGTTTAGCTCCAAGAAAAGAAACTTACTATTTTTTATTGAGAGGCAGGGAGGCAGAGACACACTCCCGCATGTGCCGCAACCAGGATCCACCAGGCATGCCCACTAGGGAGCGATACTCAGCCCATCTGGGACCACTGTTCCATTGTTGGGCAATGAAAACTTTAGCACCTAAAGTGAGGTCATCGAACCATCCTCAGCACCTGGAGACAACTTGCTCAAACTGAGCCATGGCTGCAGGAAGAGAAGAGAGAAAAGAAAGAAAGAGAAGGGGTGGAAAAGCAGATGGTCACTTCTCCTGTGTGCCCTGATCAGGAATTGAACCCAGGACTACCACAAGGTGGGTCTACACTCTACGGCTGCAGGAAAGAAAACTTTACCATCTAATTATTTTCATATATACTGCACATGTGTAAACACACATACACAAGGGAAAAAAAAACTAATGAAATTATAACTTTTTATCACCACTGTTTCCTCGCATCTTTAAAGATAAACATTATTTATAGTACGATAAAGTCCAAATATGTATACCTGTCTTAGACCTCTTACCTGAATTCTGCATTTACATTTCCAAATTCTACCTAACATTTCCACCTAGATGCCTATGGAGCAACTCAAACTTGACATGGAAAAAAATGAAATTCTAACCTTGACCACCCCCTCCAACTCTTCTTCCATTATGTTCTCTATATCCATTAAAAGCACTTTCATCCCTCTGGTAGTAAAGATCCAAGACTGAAAATTTATTTTCTTTCACTAATCCCTTCACCTTCTCTGATCCTATCCCCTCAACCCCCTTCCCTCTGACTGCTGTCCCTCTGGTCCCTGTGACCCCATCTGTGCCTCTATTTCATTTCTCAATTCACTCTGTTCCTTAGATTCCACATATAAGTGAGATCATATGATATTTGTCTTTCTCTGCCTGGCATATTTTACTTAGCATAATAGTCTCCAGGTCCATCCATGCCATCATGAAAGATCAGATTTCCTTCTTTTTCACAGCATAGATAACATGACAGCAAATCCCAGGGGGAAGGGGGGTGGGAATTAGGAGAGGGGGGCAAAAGGGGTATAAATAGAGACACAAGGGAGGGTGAGGGTGTTATATTCAGTGGAACACTTGAATCCATGTTAACACAATAAATTAAAATTAATAAAAATACATCTAAAACAAAAAGAATGGGGAAAAAAAGCTATCTTCTTTCTTTCTGTGATCTCACCTTCAAAATATATCGAACACCTACACTTCCATCATTATGTTTGACCTAAGCCACCATGATCTCTCATCTCAGTTACTAAAACTGTACTCTAACTTCTTGCTACTCAAAACATGGTACACAGACCAGCATCACTCGGGGGATTGCTGGACATGCAGGGTACAGCCCAATACAAGCTTACTAGAAGTATGAGGTACCCGTGACTTATAGAAGGTAAATAACTTTCCCAAGAACATAAAACTAATAGTAGCGAAGCCAGCATTTGTCTCTGATTTCATAGGTAAAACACTTTATTGTCATGTTATTTTCTAACGTTCAATAGAAAGCAAAAAAATATAATGCTTTAGGACTATGGAAGTCTTTAGAGATAATATAGGATTTATATAAAATTAGACTGATTATTTTCCAAAATTAATGGAGCATTTTTAGAATACTCTAGTTTTAGTGGACACCTGCTTTTATCCACATAGATAAACATATCAAAATGCAAAAAAAAAATTCACTTGCATCAAGGACAAAATGAATATTGCAAAAATGAGATTTCAGATATTGAATACATTAAGATATACACATAAAGGACTCTGACCTCAGGACAATAAATAACTGAAATCTAATGACATGCTTGCTATCTTACTTCCACTTTTTAAAAAACTTTAGTAGAAATGTTGTAAAGTAATTCTCTTAGGTTTTTCTATACAGCTTGTGACAGCTTTTTCATTTTGTATTATCTCTTCAAGGATGTTTGCATAGCACATAACCTTGGAATTCAGAGACTGTGTCTCTCTCAAATCAAGATAAAAATAATGCCTTCCTCCTGGGCACACACTGAATAAATTTACAAGAAGCTCCTAATAAGATTAAAAATTTCCAAGCTCAGTATTCTGGGGCTGTGACACAGACCTAATATGTGCACAGCCCCCATTGGGGCTAGTTCTCCTCTTTCCCATGAAATGCAGAGAGAAGGGGAAACTGATGCAACTGAAGCTCATTCTGCCTGCTATACCATGAATAATAAAATCTTTTTTCTCTGACCCAGTGGATGTTTGTCTTCTACCAGCATCTATGACACCAGCAGGATAACTTGTAAGTTGCAAGCCAGGTAAAATCTCAGACCCTTGCCAAATCCTGACACTGGGACGGCAAATCATACTGGTCAATGGCACGGGGTAAAAACTAATTAGGGGAATTGGGAAAAAGGTATTTAAAATTATCATACAATAAAACCACGAAAGGAATAAACTCATTATAGAACTCTCCTTCCAAATCATGGTTTGTACATCCAGGTGGCTTATCTTATTTTACTGACTGTCTTGTACAGTTTCTTTATCTTTTATACTTTTAGAGTTCTTCTAAAATATAATACAATTAGATCTTATCTAATAATTGAAAATAACATAATTATTAAATTCTTTGAAATATTAGTAAATTATTGGTGGGAAAAAACATCCATTTAGAGAAAACTTTGTAACATAACACACAGGGTACATACGTGTGTGTTATTCTGTCTGCAGAAAGTCTATTTAAGTGCATTTCAAAACCAAAATGTCCTTTGATGTTTCTTTCAAAGTTATCAACTATGTCTCAGTTTTAAACTAAACCACCTATAATTCTTGACATTTGAGCATTTTATATTTATAATTTCACATGTGTCAATCCCATACATAAACTAAGAAATAGAAATTAGGAGTCCAATGATATTTCTTATTCAGCAATGCCATCTTTGAATATAGTAAAAGCCCTTGCGCTGTTTGTGGCACTGTCTCATATGATAGTGACAGTAATGTGTGTCAGGGCAACATTTGCATGTAATTGAAAAGAGTAAAGCATAAACCATCTTCTGCTTTTCTAATATGTCTACAGTAAATTTTTGTTTTACTAATAATACTTGGATCTCAGCATTTTGGACCACAAGTCACTTGTAACTTTGATATTTCATGATGCTATAAAAAATAATATTCTAACATTAGAGCTTTGGAAATCAAGATGGCCTTCTTCATAACATATTACTGCACATTTTCAAAGTCTCCTCTAAAAAAGATATATTTTTCTTACTGTGTCTAACCATCAGAAAACTTGTGGAGTACTGTTTTTCCATATACTTCTTCCATTAACCCCCTGAAATAACACTGTTTCAGACTGTAAGAAAAAAATTCAGCCTGACCTGTGGTGGCGCAGTGGATAAAGCGTTGACCTGGGAACACTGAGGTCGCCAGTTCAAAACCCTGCACTGGTCTGGTCAAGGCACATATGGGAGTTGATGCTTCCAGCTCCTCCCCCCTTTATATATATATATATATCACTCTGTGTCTCCTCTCTAAAATGAATAAAATAAAATTAAAAAAAAAAGGATTTAGAAACTTCAAAAAAAAAAAATTCAAGCAACTTATATTCTTTGTTCTATTTTATATTTCTCCTTTTATTATCTTCCTTTTCTGGTTTCTACTCTCAAAGAAGAAAATAGTCTTTAAAGATAACTCAGTCTTTAAAGATAACCATTTTTCTAATGCAGGAATCATCTCTTCAATATTTGAAATTAACATTCACATTCCATTTAAAAATAGGCAGTAATAACTCACTATGTTATGAAAAAGGCCAACTTGATTTCAAAGACTCTACTTGTTAGAAAATTATTTATTATAGCATTATGTAATATGAAAGTTGCAAGTGACTCTGGGTATTATCTAATTCAATTCTTCATTTGATCTGTTGGGTTATGTAAGTAGAAGGGATAAAAAAATAAGTAAACAAGAGAACAAATAAAAAGAGTCAGAGTAAGTTAGTGACGACTATAATAAAGAAAACAACCCAGAATAATGTGATGAAACATTAGGAATGAGAAGCCTATGGGGTTGGGTGGTTAAGGGTACCCTCACTGAGTCCTTCCCTCCCAGAACACAACAAGTACTAGGTGCTAAATAAATATGTATTTGATGGAAAAATAAGTGAAAAGGAGAGTAGTAATAAATAAATGTAAATTTATATTAAAATTTCAGTCAACTTAAACATTTTCTTTTTCTGGTTTAACACATGTTAAATAAGTAGCATGAATTAAGGAAAAGAATATTGTCCCAGAGTAATGATGGTTCTCTAGGGGACCACTGCTTTGTACTCTATTAAATTTATAGTTAAATGCTATAGGAAAATACACAAATACATATACAAACAATATTCTCTCCCCTCTTTATTTTATATCCCTTTATTTACTTTGCCAGATAGGGCTTGTAACAAGAACTTGATTTCTGAAGAGCTCTGAGCATTAGATTTACGTGTTAGTTTTTTATTCAAGTAAATTTGTTCTCCTTTAGTCAATTTTTCATTATTGATGCTGCTCATCTTTATCTACAAGGAAAAGTGCCAACATCCACTGTGCAAAAGTAACTTCCAAAGAACTTTGTAATGTTTTCAATTGTCCATAAATATCTACAGTAGAAAAAAATAAGTCCAGCTGTAGCCCACAGAGGCAGTTCTTTAGTTTTGGGTAGTTAAAGCAATCCATATCTGTTGTGCGGGCCAGATACCTCCGTCTCTTTTCCCCGTCTCTAGTCTATCAGTGCTCTGGTTCTGTGTGTGAGCTTTCTCACCTACAATCAGCACTGTCATCTCTTTGTTCAAGGGCTCCCTTTAGCCTGCCCAAGTCGACTTCTGCTATGTCCTTGGAAATTCACGTTCTGGGGTGGGAGAGTTCCTTAACTACAGACAGAAGTGTTGAGGTGTAAAAGATAGATTTTTCTAGCTCTCCTCCTATCCTGTCAGGATAAATCAGAGGTGTGATGGATACTGGCTTAAGAGAACTCCAGAACATCAGAGACAAAGTTTTATCAGAGCTTTTTTTCATTCTTCTCTCAAGCTTTTCTGGGAAGACTTCCTAAAGAATCTCTTCCACAGGAACATTCACACCAAGGTCTGTCTCTGGTTAACCCAACCTAAAAATGCTGGTAGTGGTATGCTTCCAACCTGTCAACCTGTTTTGTTGAGAGCAGTAGATTGGGTAGAAGAACTTACAACCAGGGCTGGCATTAAGAATGTTAAATAGCAAATAAAAAACACCAATGCATTTCAAGAAAGAGACTGCAGAAGAAAACAAAAAACTTTTCTTCCTGTTTTTTGAACAAGGAACCCTGCATTTTCATATTGTAGTGGTGACACAAATTATGTGGCTGGCCCTGCCATAACATTTCCCTTTGTAATAATTATAATAAAGTCTGCAGTTCTTTGAATGAAAACTGTTACCTTATTTATTCCATAAGAACATCCACCCATTAAGTTAAACTAAGAAGAAATGCGTCCAACAAATTGCTTAACCCAACTTCCATTTTCTCCTCTCATCCTTAGTAACAGAAACATAGCTATCTTTCTAGACACATTTTTCATGTAATTCAGACAAGCTTTTCTAATCTCCTTTATATCTTAGATATGGTCATGTGACAGAGGCCTGTTCAAAGGTGTATATATTGTGTGGAACTTCTATGAAAGTTACCTAAAAATAGCTGAAAGGAAATCATTCTACCCATTTTGTCTTTTATCCTTCATAATCATCTTGACTCAGGAGATAGTTGTGAGGTTAGGAACAATAGGCTAAGGTAGTAAGAAAGTCAAAAGAACAGATCCTTAACAGAAATACCACACCTCTCTACACAGTCTACATCTGGACTCCCTTCATGTAAGAGGTAAGTTTAAACCGATGTTTAAATCATGTTGTATGTTTTGTTTTTTACCTTATGTATACACAAATTTAACCTTAGCTAAAAAAAGAAAAGGTAGCTATTTTTCCTTAAATGTCTAAAATCTAACCAATTTCTGATTCATTAATTAGTAAAAAAAATAACTTCACGTTTTATTCCATTTCTTGACATACCCTCTGAATAACCGGTTATATACACTCTTGTCTCTAATGAAACTGACTGCTTTCAAGGCAATGGAAAAAAAATTTGGATGGTTGGCAAAGTGCTTGATGCAAATATTTACAAATATAGAAACCAGTGAGTCACGGTGATGTATGTTGAACTTCTTTATTCCCTCAAACTGCAAATTCAGGTATGTTGCCAAAAACTGCAGGTGCTTCATCTATGCAGAGTAACAAGACGTTTTTTCCCAGCTGAAGTCTGGCTTGGCACAAAAATTTTCATCATTTGAAAATACTGAGTTTGCAAAAGGGCTCATAGAATTCTTCACTGAAATTTGATGCTTGCACCTAAGAGCTGGTTGTACCAAGAAGTACCATGGCAACTGTTTCATCTGGTTATATGTGTAAGGGAAGTAACAGCTGCCATTCCTCCAGGATTAGTTTTACAATAGCAAAAGACTACCAGTGACTCTGGAGTAAATGACAGTCCTGTTATCGAGGCATTGGTTCAGTTTGCTTCCTCATAAACCAGCCTGAAATTTCCAGGGCACACGACTTCACCAAGAGCTCTCCGATGTAGATGCATTCTTTCTCTTAGCAATGTGATAAGCAAATTTGTAGGGTGCTTCTATACCAGGCTTCTGGGCTCAAACAAATTCAAATTTTGATAAACTTCTAGCCTTTTCAAATTGATTCTTCTCATTAAAAATGCCACATAATTGATACACATTTAGGATGAATAAATAAAACCTGTTTCTTCAGCTCGCCTGGCATTGTACTAATTCATTGGCAAAAACTCCTAGCTATTATAAGAGGCATTGCAGATTTTGTGCACTACCCAAGCTCAGCAATGAAAATAAAATTAGATAACATTAAGGGTTTTTATACCATTTTTACATTTTCCACTTAAGATAAACCCAATGTAAATAAATACAGATGTCCATAATCATAACGGTGAGTACATTCATGTTAATTCCTATCAAAGTAACCTATTTTGAATATCATACTATGTGAAACTCACAAATTTGCATTATCTGATGATTAACAACTGTACACTTGTTTAAAGTGACACAAATTTCATAATAAAATTTGACCTTAATATTTTTCATAAATATGGATTGAGCAAACAAAATATTTTTGCAGTTTAAGTTCATAAATTAAAAGTAGGTAAAAAACCACTTATCTGATACTCCGACCTGCCACTTAATATTAATGTAAACCTTGTCAAGCTTTTTCTTTTCCTTGTGTCTCAGTTTTCTCTCATGTGGAAAGAAAATCCTGTCCAAAGTAAATTAAATAATTGAGTATATAAGTCAATTTGCAAAACCAAATGATTTTAGCTTTGTTTCTGGGTCACACTCTGCCTATACTATCATTTTTGTACAAAAAAATATATACTAGGGCTTTTAAAATCAAAGAACATCCCCCTTTTATCAAAACATTCATATTTTGATACTAGATTTCTGAGTATCACATAAGAATTTAGCTAAGAACTGGCACATTAATCTTATTACAAATTATACAAACTGGTTTGGAATAAATATATACTAAAACATGTATTGGGGAATTTAATTGAAAGCAGTTTAATTGAACAACAGTATGGTAGTGGCCAGAGGGAAAAGGGGATGGGGGCAGGAAGAAAAGAGTAAAGAGGGAATAAATGGTGATGGAAGCAGACTTAACCTGCAGTGGTGAACACAAAATACAATATACATATTATGTATTGTAGAATTGTATGCCAGAATCCTATATAATTTTGTTAACCAATGACACTCCAATAAATTTAATTTAAAAAAAGAAAAAATGATCTCATTACAGAACAATCTTCTGGAATGTTTTCAAGTTGTATTACCAGAAAATAGAACCTAAAACAAGGGAAATAGTAATTATATATGATTCTAATTTTAGATTTTATTTATTCATTTTTAGAAAAGAAGGAGAGGAAGAGAAGGGGGGAAGAGCAGGAAGCATCAACTCCCATATGTGCCTTGACCAGGTAAGCCCAGGGTTTCGAACCAGTGACCTCAGTGTTCCAGGTTGATGCTTGATTCACTGTGCCAGTACAGGTCAGGCCTGATTCTAATTTTAATCATATAATATTTTGTGTTTTATTTACAGTCCTGGGATGAGATGTGATAAAGTGTATAAAAATATTTTGTGAGCAATGGGTAATACAAAATATTTTTTAAAATGTAGAAATATGTCATTTGATAAGTAATTTAAAAATTGAGAATTTTTATCAGAACAAAGTGGGAACAATCGTGAATGAAATCAAATAATTGAACAGCTCTCATTTAGACAAATAAGTCCAACATTCTTAATAGCCCTCAAGGAAGAGAACCAAGGAAAATTAGTTATATAAAGATAAATTTTCATTCGTTATAAATAACAACTTTCTAATAGTGATTTTCTAAGAATAAAATTAATTTTTATAAACACCAATGGAAATGTTCCTCTCTAAGCTTCTCCTATATTATATATTTTATCCTTTTTTTTTAAGCAACATAGTCTGATTTGATAAATGTGTAAACTGTCATATTATTTGGGTATTTGCTCCTGAATTCAACTGTTTCCACTTTAATCATCTTCGTCTTTCATGTTTGATGAATTCTTTGATTCATATTTTCCTGAATATGAATAACTGATTCATTTTGAAACTTAAATCAGTGCCCTAGAATAGAACTTTCCACCTACAACTTGAATTCATTTTGAAATATTTTTACTGAAGTATTCTCAATAGGAAAAATGTAACTAAATTTACACTCAACTAGCTCAATTTTGTCCTCTGTGAACATGATACCATCTAGCCCAATATAATAAGTTTAGCTTCTTTTTATTTCTCTCAATTACAACATAAGTTAAAGAGCCTTTTTTACTGTGCTTCAATTTTTCTAGTCTTTATCTTGAACTCTTACGATTCAGATATTATTCTTAAAATCTCAGACTGCGTTCTCAAAAACAGAAGCCAGAGAAAATAAGTTATAGCAAAGACTGCTTCAAAGCATGAACAAAAAATATATAAATAAATAACTTTAAAAACCATGTAGAATAACTATTTTTAAAAAACATTGTATCACAACATTTAATATTAAATATAATACTAAGTAACAAGTAGAGGCCCTCAATAAACTCCAATATTAATGTACCCCATGAAAGGTGTGCAGGCCATTTTCTCCCTAGAGGTTTGATATGGTACTCTTGCATTTGGAAAGGTCCTAGATAGAATTTTACTACAATGTATATAAGGTATTTAAAATCAATAAGGGATTCATTTCAAAAATTGATTGGTTGGGGATGTAAGGAAGGGATCAATGTGAATTCTTTGTAGAGTGACTAAATATTCTGATTTGTGTCCACATTAGGACATAGAATGGCCCATATTTACTCCAGTTTGGTCATCATCAGTAGTTAGTGCTTTCTTCCTTCCTGCTGGTTTAGATGACAAATTACATGTTATTCTAAATTAATAAGTAATTAAATACCTACCATAAAGGCAGTCACAACACCTGATTTATGCCGCACTAAAGGCCCTATCCATTCTGTCACAATATTCAACTATCTGATATAAGAATCGGCTTTGGTATAATAATGTTTAATAATGAATATGTCCAAACAAAATAATTTGGGCAACTTTAAAAAGTTTATGTATCTCTGTATTGTACAAAGCTGTTAGCATAAACATGTATTATCTTTGTAGATTAAAAAAAGTAAAAGATTTTTTAAGTAAAAAAAAATTCTACTTGACTTTGATGTATGAGCTACAAAAAGAGTAATAATAAATGAACCCCATTTTATCTCCCTTTCAGAATAAAATATCTTAGTTCTCTTGTATCTGGTAATATTAGTTTATAAAAATAATAACGGGTTCAATTCCTAGTCAGGTCACACAGGAGAAGTGCCATCTGCTTCTCCACCCCTCCTCCTCTCCTTCCTCTCTATCCCTCTCTTCCCCTCCCACAGCCAACGCTCCATTGGAGCAAAGTTGGCCCAGATGCTGAAGACGACTCCATGGCCTCCACGTCAGGCGCTAGCATAGCTCCAGCTCAGCCGCAGTGAAGCAACACCCCAGATGGGCATAGCATCGCCCCCTGGTGGACATACCAGGTGGATTCCAGTCACGCCCATGCCAGAGTCTACCTGACTGACACGCCCCCCACCCCTGCTTCTAACTTCAGAAAAATAAAATAATAACTATCATAAGTATTCTAGAAAGTATTTAACAATGTTTCTCAAATTTGAAAGAAATAGGGAATAAGAAAACATTATTATTCTCTAACATTTGAGTTTTAGGTATAAACTATAGTTTTCAGAACTAAAACAATGTGAGTGAAAAACTTTTTGTTCCTCAATACTTTATTTTAAAACATAACTTAATAGTGATAAAAATATTATTTTTAAAGTTTCATGCAAAAAAAAAACTTGACTACTGTTTGTCCCCAAGCACAAAAATTAATTCAAATGAATCTAAGACTTAAATATAAGATCTGAAACAATAAACTACATAGAAGAAAACGTAGGTATTAAACTTATGTATCTTGCCTATAGAGAATATTTTATGAATTTTACCCCAAAAGGCAAGAAAAGTCAAGTCAGAAACAAATGAATGGAAGTATGTCAAACTAAAAAGCTTCTGCACAGCAAAAGAAACCAAAAACAAAACAAAAAAGGTGGCCAGCCAATTGGGAGATGATATTTACAAATAACAGGACTGATAAGGGGTTAATATCCAAAATATATAAAGAACTCATAAAGTTCAGCAATAAAAAAGCAACAACCCAATTAAAAAATGGGGAAAGTATCTAACAGACACTTCTCTCATGGAAAGATAAAAACAACAATATATATATGAAAAGATGTTCATCTTTACTCTCTATCAGAGAAATAAAAATCAAAACTACAATGAGATACCACCTCAAACCTGTTAGAATGGTGATTATTAATAAGACAGGTAATAAGTGTTAGAGAAGCTGTGGAGAAAATAAAACCCTCCTTCACTGCTGGTGGAAATGTAAACTGGTACAGCCTTTATGGAAGACAATGTGGCAGTTCCTCAAAAAATTAAAAATAGAACTACCATATGACCCAGTAATCCCTCTACTGGGTATCTACCAAAATAACTCATAAACATTGATGTGTAAAGACACATGTACCCCATATTCATCGCAGCATTATTCACAGTGGTCAAGACATAGAAACAACCAAGTGTCCCTCAATAGATTGACTGGATAAAGAAGATGTGATTCATATATATATTGGAAGATATATATTATGAAAGATATATATATTATGGAAGATATATACATATATGAAGATATATATGTATATATATACATATACACACACACAATGGAATACTACTCAGACATAAGAAATGATGACATATTACCATTTATGACAACATGGATGGACCTTGAGAACATTGTACTAAGTAAAACAAGTAAATCAGAAAGAGCTAAGAACTGTTTGATTTCACATGTAGGTGGGATGTAAACATGAGACTCGTGGACATGGATAAAGTAAAGTGGTTACCAGGGGGAGCGTGGTAAGGGAGAAAAGTAAACAGGGATAAATATACGGTGACAAAAAATAATGTGAGTTTGGCCGATGGGTACACAACACAATCAACCATTCTAAAATTCTTTTTTAACTATAAAAAATAATAAAGATTAAAAAGACTTTTCTAAGAGCTGGCAGGAGAGGGAATGGAGAATGACTGCTAATGGGTTTGGGGTTACGTTTAGGAGTGCTGAAAATGTTCTAGAATTACATAGTATTGATGGTTTTATAGCCTTGTGAATACACTAAAAACCACTCAACTTTAGACTTTAAAGTAGTGAATTTTATTTCCATTTCTTTTAAAAACGGCGCCTGTCTCATTGGGTTGTTGTAAAACTAAATAAAAGTATGTAAAATGCACAGGGCTATAGTCAATAAATACTAATTTTTATTCTAAAAAGCATAATATTTTTAAATGATAAGAAAATATTAAATATTTTAAAAGCACAAAGTATTGTGCATCAAGGAATAAAACCAGATTTATTAATTGTAACTGCATTTAATGAAAGGTTGTATTTTAATACTCTTTTAGAAATTAATATTAGTAAAGCAAACATAGACAATGCCATTTCTCCAAATTAACCTAACTTGCTATAATAAATATTTAAAGTTTTGTCTCACTCCTATGAGATGCTTTGCTGCTCTTGTTTCTTTCTCTAAGACATCACCTCAATTTGTTACTGACAGACAGCACAGAGCTCCTCAGCGGTAAACTTTGCTTCTAAAATTTCTCACTCTGCCGTGTGTTTCTGGCTCCTACTGCAAATGTACACTATATGAAATAAAACTTTACATTTTATTCTTTCCAACTAATCCACTCTGATGTGAAAGAAAAACGTTCCATTGAATATTTTATGATTTTTTTAGTGCAGCAAGGAAGTGAAATTTATATCCAGTAGATAATTCCAATGCCAACAACATAACAATGCATCTGTAGATTTTTTTTTAAAGTCACAGAGACTAGAGAGAGAAGTAATAAAATAAAAATAAAGTTATTTCCGACAGGCAACTGCCATCACTTCTTTTCTATTTGCTGTATCACTAGAGGTATGCAATGAGAATAACATAAAAACTGCTGATATTCGTTCTATTTTTCTGGCTACAAAAATCTTAAAGTTATTAATTCCCAATGTTTATTCATGTTTTTCTACCAGCATCATTATTCACTATATAATGCTTTCTCCAGAAATAGATAATTTTAAAATATTCTCATTCACACCTCTGAAAAGAAACTTGAAGGATTATTCTTTTACAAAAATGGAAGCACTAAAACCCTGAAATTAAGTAATTCTCTCTAGTAAAAAGAAACTTTATAAGTGCCTTGCCTCTGCATATAATTGAAGTGGTCATGAAGACAGACATGACAAAATTGGCAGATGCATCAAATTAGTAGTAGTGATAGTAAGTAAATAAAAATTCATAACATAGAATATGAAAGTGTGTTTAGAAGAACTGTAAACTTCAGAAAAAAAAGGGAGGGAGAATTCTAGTAAAAGGAAAAAAAAATAATCTAATCTGAGGCAGTTAGCTCAGTTGGTTAGAGCGTGGTCCTGAAACTCCAAGGTTGTGGGTTTGAGCCACAGTCATGGCGCACATAGGAAAAAACAACGAACACACAAGTGGAACAACAAATGAATGCTTTCTTTTCTCCCTCTCTCCCACCAACTTTCTCTGTTTGTCTAAAATCAATCAATAAAAAAATAATAATCCAAACAGAGTCAGAAATATGTAAAGTTTCTCTGATGTACAGTGACTTGTTCAGATATTATGAGTAAGTTATGATTTATGAGTTGAGTTTACAAATAGGCAGATGAGTCTTAGATACACACATTAGGAACAGAATCAATATCAGCTAAAGATTTTCACATCATCATCGCTTAAGTGAATGTTATATTCTCCCAAAATTCATATGTTGAAACTAGCTCTCTATATGATGGTATTAGGAGGTAAAGCATTTGGGAGGTGATTTATGTAATAAAAGCTGGAACCCTCACGAATGAGATTAGTGTCCTTATAAAGAGTACCCAGAGAGTTCCATAACTTCTTCCACCATGTGAAGAAATGGCAAGAAAATGGCTGTCTATAAATCAGGAGATGGGCTTTCACCAGACACTGAGCCAACTGATGCCTTGATCTTAGACTTCCTAGTCTCCCAAACTCTGAGACATAAATTTCCATTATTTATAAGCCCAGCCTTGGGTATTTCATTACAGAAGTTTGAATTGATACAATCATGTGGAAAACTAAAAGCCACTCAATCTTGATAGAAATTAATACGCTGACTACACTATTTTAGAAAGTTGAAGTTTGGTTTAGTATTAAGAGCTGTTATTTGCTGAGACTCTGCTATGAATCTATTATTTTGCTAAAGACTTTCCAAAAATATTTAATTTTAGGAGTGATTTTTTGAAAAAAACAAGAATTCAAATTAAGCACTTAGTTCACAGATAGTCTTTTTAATCTTGAAAGACTGAATATGCAAATGAGCAATAGCCAGACTATATATGGCGACAGAACTCTGATCAACATAAGAAGTCCAGTGACCCAAACAACAACCAGACCAAAGAGCCAAATCTTTGCAGCAACTGGCCCTAAATACCTAAGACTTGATCAACAACTCACCAGTTCTTTTTCTTTTTGTTTTTAACTCAGACCAACTGGAGATACTAAAAATATGCTCCCAAACGAATGACATAAGATGCTCTGCTTCTAGTTAGCCTGCCTCCGGCTTCCCGTGCCAATGACCTCCAATTAGAGCATACCTGAAATCTTATTTTTTCTTTCACTCTAAACCTTTCCCACTATCAGACTGCCTCTAAGTCTCTGCCAAGTGCAAGTGCTGGGACCAATTGTCCAGTATCCAATTCCTGGTTTATTACTGTATTATAACTAAGTAAGGTGTAATCATTGAGGAAAACAGAGTGAAGGGTACCTCTGCCTTTGCAATTTTCTATCAATCTGTAATTATTTAAAAACAAATAGAAAAAAAAAGTAATAGCTCTAAACGCACTGGATCCTGCAACTGAAAAAAGACACGAGAAAAACTGGTAAAACCCAAATAAAGTGTAATTTGGTTATTTTTTGTACAAATGTTAATCTTTTAGTTTTGATAAAGGTACCAAGGTGATGTAAGATGTGACATTAGGGGAGGTTATATAAAGGGTATATGGAATTACTCTGTGAATCTAAAATTATTTTAAAAAATAAAATTCTGATGCTCAGATAATTATATCCTCCCTGGTGTTTTTCAAAAGTCTATCTGCAGTGCTTTTTTCTAGATGTTTTAGTAAAGTATAGCTCATATTTTCTTCACTTTATAAATCTATATATTAGGTTATTTTTATAGGAAAATATATTTTAGATAATTATAACAAAACAAATGCCACCCTATTTTACATCAATGTTTGGTCAAATATATTCACCCATTTATAACTAACATTATGTGTGCATATACATATCAGCCTCAAATGTTAAAACAAATCAGCAATTATATTAATTGTATAAAATAATTAATAAAAACAGCTTCTCTTCTCTTAAGCACTTGTATTTGAATTACCTACCAGTGCTCAGCACTCATTAGTCAACAGAGCCAAATATCAACAGTTCAATGATTGAAATTTCTTTTGAGAGCCAAAATTTTTAAACTTAAACTATATAGGTAGGTACATTGTTATTAACTTAATTAGGGTGCTCCTAAGCTGGCCTTTGAGCCACACTCAAGGTGCCAAAGAGTCGCATGTGGCTCGCGAGTTGCAGTTTGCAGACCAAGGAGTCCTATGCCAAAGAAAGAAGCAAACATATTAGGTAAATATAAAGACAGTAAACTGCCTAACAGCATCACAGAACTGACAAGATAGTAAGAAACTAGTGAACTATTTTAAATTTTTACAAAATAGCCCCATTATTCAACCCAGGGTGGGTCCACACCATTTCTCATATTGTGACTCCCCACTCTGCCTCTGGTTTCACTGTATGGCTTTTTTTAATCTAACTGGATGTTGGCAAGCATGTTGGAAGCAAGAGCTTGAAAGGTACTTGTTTCAGTTTTTTCACTCATATCCTCTGTGACAGCCCTGAGAGGGACATCCCTAAGCTAGCCTTATTTAGTCCCAGGGAAAGAACAAGAACGATAAAAAATAGCAACAAATCACACCTACCATGCCAGCTGAAGCCATTTTCTGCACAGCTGAACAAGCCTCTCACTCACCAGGATCCTCAGAGCTGCTAGCTACCACCCAGAAACATGAGCATTATAATTTGCTCACTTTTGTATATCCTCAAAGTACTATGATTGTTACATAGCATACAGTACTACATAGCTGGCATCCTAATACAAAGTTTAAGTGATAGTTAGAATGCAGAAGATTAATTGGAATCCGAAACTTAATTTTGTCCTGAAAGCATTTGACAAAATGACTGAATTTATGCTTTTTAAAATGTATATATTGCAAAATGATTACCAAATAAAGTTAGTTAACAGATCCATCACCTCACATAGTTACAATTTATTTTTTCAAATCCTGAGAGCTTTTAAAATCTCTTAACAACTTTTAAATATGTAATATGGTATTATTAACTAGAGTCACCATGCTGCATATGCTTTTGTTCTGATACACTGAAAGGGAGTGACAGAGCAATAATGCCAGGTGCACCCGCAAGGAGGGGTGGACATAAAGAGGCCATAGTGACTCAGATGCCTGACAGCGGAAGATATAATAACTCTTTGAAAAAAGACAGCTTTCATCTTAGCACTCATGAAATTCCAACAAATAATTTTTTAGAAATAAATAAATAGCAGCTCATAAAAAAAAAAAAACAAGAGTTTGAGCACATCAGAAAAAAGGAACAATGAGCAACCACTAGAGGAAACAAAAAGCAAGAAAAAAACTTGGAAATATATTCAGTATTAGAATTCAAAGAAACAGACTAAAAAACAACTATACTTATTGCATTCAAAAAAAATAAAAGACAATATTTAGAATAACACAAGTTAAAAGAAACTATGAAAAATAACCTAGCATTTCTAAAAAGAACCACATGGAATGCTAGAAATGAATACTATAGCTAAAGTTAAAAATGTCAGTACTGCCTTAAAAGCACAATAAATATGACTATATTACCTTCTTTATTAAGATATATTTTGGGGTATAAAAGTCTATGTTAACATTTAGAAATCACATTAACAATACCACCACCCAATTTCTGGGTCTGTTGTCAGAAAATCTTTGGTAATTTCATGAATGGGAATTTGTATCCCATTATTACTTAGTTTGCATTTCTGTCATTTTTAAGGAGGTTGAGTATCATTTTATCTATTCAGAGTCCTATTCATTCCTTCCTCTGTAAATTGCGTGTTGATATTTTCATCTATGTTCCTTCTGCATTATGTATTTGCTTCTTACTACATTGTAAAATATATTTTATACTATGATATTAACACTGTGTTGCATATGGCAAATATTTCCTCCTTGTGTACACTTTGTCAAAAATAAATATGGTTCTATAATTTCTGAAAGATCATTATTTTTAAAAAGTTACTGAATAAAAGAGAAGTTTGTATTTTCTGCCAAACTAAAATGAAAATGATCACAATGATTATACTTTTTTCCATAAAGCAATCAACAATTGTTGTGATTGACAAAGCCAGAATTTTTATAGAAACTTTACTCTTTACAATTAGTAAATGTGTGAGGGTTTTTTTATTTTAATATAATGTCTTTATATAGTCAACATGTCTTCTTATTTTTAGAAGAGTTCATTATTAGTGGATACCTAGGAAAATATTACCAGAATAGAGAATAAATTCAAGGCCTCATATAACTTATAATTTAATAAAACAATAAAGGCTTCCAGTACAGCAATTCAATGAATTTTCTAGTCTAGAAAGACTCCTAATTTATTATTTATGCTCCCTTATAAAAGAATTATTGTGTCTTCTCTTTTTGGTCAATTTTACCTAGTTTTCTATTTTGATGTATCTACTTTTCGGTAGTCATAATCTGAGTATTATTAAAATAAAATTTCATAACATATCTAAAAATGTGTTTACTAGCTCTTGAGGTAGCATATTTTCCCATAATATTAATATTACAAATTTATTATGAATAGAGTGAACAGTGTTATAAACACAATATACTAATATCAGTGAGGCAGTCTGTTTCACTGTCACCTTTCAATAAGCTATGGCTTAGTATTCGTGTCAGTGCTCTTGCATGTGGCTCACTTCAATTAATTAAAGTTCAATTGACAAGAAGATATAAAAAATTACCGGACAAAAGTCAACCAGTTCTCACGGATAAATTTTACAAATTATGATTTAAGAATGCTACACTAGATAAACATCTTAAAGTTACAAAGTATTACTTACATATTAAAAGATCAAAGCCAGGTATGTTTTTGATTCAAAATAGCACACAAATGTAATCATGCCAGCAGATTCTGTGCACTGATTTGATTTAAATTTGTTATGGGACGTAATACTGTTTTAATATGTAATGGCTGTTTAGAATAACTTAGTAAAGAAATATTTTTGTAAAATACTATCTTTTTCTGTCAAGTTTTCCTCAATAAAAAAATAATAATACTTACTGCTCTTCTTTGCTCAAAGATACAAATAAGTCTACCCCCCCCCAAAAAAACCTTAGAATTCTGGGGTTTCCAGGGCAATACAGGAATTTAAATATTCTGTGAGTACTCCTTCACTTATCACTTAACTGCTTAGGACAGGGTATCTATCCTCTTAGCTTTGTGGCAAATGGAAACAATGCCTTTCATATGATCATGGGTTTCTTAGGAGTGTTTGGAAGTCATGAAAACACACACAAACACATACACATACACACCACACACATACGCACAACAATGCAGATATCAGATCTTGGATCCTCTCTCTCTTCATGAGCTACTTGGGAAATTGGGTCACTAGACCTTTACCTATGCATGGGTTTAGTCTTTGGTTTTTCCCAATATGGGTACATTTTATTATAGCTCCACTAGAGCAACACTAGACTAACAGTCATCTTAACTAGGCAACTGATTCATGTATTAGTGTTTCCCAAACTATGAAAACAGCCCCAGGAGGCTACCTTCCGCAAAGCCTCTTCTTCCTCATACATGCATATTCATAATCCCAGAAAATATCAAATTCTCCGAAGAACACAAACTTGTTTTTCTCCAGTGAGGCCTCTTTTCTCATTTCACCTTTAGCAATCAAGAGCTTCTCTCTTTTTCACAAGCATGAAATTATATATTAGTGATGTAAATTATTCTCAAGAAAACTAGGGACAGATGCTACATTTCTTATCACCATCAGCTTAAATATATTAATTTATGGGCTCCATTGTATCTTTTGCCAAAAAATCTTCATATTAAGAAATGAAGCAACACATGAGAAACCTTTACAGAACTTCTTACTTGCCCTCCCCCCAAAATTTGGTCTTTACATGTGTTTGAGTTGAAGATGCCAATTTTATAAGAAAATTTTTAAAAGAAGCAAAGAGAGACAGTAAAATTTTCAGTTCATTAAATAGATTCATGCATTTCCTAGAAAATATACACACAAACATTATCTGTGCTACAACGTAGAAAATTATTTTAAGCTACAAAATCATCAAGAAACTGGGCATCCCAATATCATTTTCATTTGTTCAGAATAATGGCAAAAAATATGTGTTAAAAACTCATAAATTGTATCTCATTTTCAAATCCAGGAAGCAAACAATGTGATCATTCCTAAAATTAGACAAAATTGGTGCCTTTATCCTGACTTGCAATCCATTTTAAGCTGAGGAGAAACAGGATTGTAATGAAGCACATCCTTACAAATGACTGCTACAAATCCTCACCAGCCATGTGGACTACTTAAATTAGAACTGACATTCAAAACTCATGTTGCCTTATTCTGCCCTGAATCTCAACTCTCAAACCTCTGCTCATGTATTGAAATGTCTTTTCCTAGATTTTGCTAGAAAGATATGTAAATGGTGGAAAGAAAATAAGGAACAAAACTCATTGACAATTTTATCAGAATATATAAAATGAAACAACACTTCTGTGTGAATAGAACAATTGATGATTCTTTTTTAAGTAATGAAATCTAATAAACTGATAGTCATCTACTTATATTTCCTGAAGGAATTTAATTATTAAGTCCACAAAGCCCAGAAAAATTTCTTATCTTGTCACTTGCTACCAGCTCTTGCTTAATTGAATAATCTTAACCTCTGAGCCATTTAATAAGTGTTCTTTCTACTTCTCCATTTATTATATTTCTTTCATCTACCTAATCGAATTTTACATGTCCAAAAATACAGAATTGTTTTCTTTTTTCTTTACGGGACAGAGAGAGAGAGTCAGACAGTCAGACAGAGAGGAACAGAGAGAGGTGAGAAGCATCAATCATTAGTTTGTCGCTGCCGTCGCAACACCTTAGTTGTTCATTGATTGCTTTCTCACATGTGCCTTGACCGAGGGCCTTCAGCAGACCGAGCAACCCCTTGTTTGAGCCAGCGATCTTGGGTCCAAGCTGGCGAGCTTTTTTTGCTCAAACCAGATGAGCCCGCGCTCAAGCTGGCAATCTTGGGGTCTCGAACCTGGGACTTCTGCATCCTAGTCCGACGCTCTATCCACTGCACCACCGCCTGGTCAGGCCAGATTTTTTTTTTTAGCAATATACATACTTTTTATGTAGTGAACCTATTATTTGAGTTACAGCAAAATTTGTAATTCACAATTTTATTTATATAGGTCTTCATGTAATTCTAAGATACACTATTTTCTAATATGTAAAATCCCTGGAAAACTAAAGATATTAGTTTTATAAGGTTTATAGAGTCGATTAATTGGAAAGGCTTCATCTAATTTAAATTTGCTCTTACATTTACATGTTTGAAAATGCTTTACAGCCCTTTCAAAGCCATATAGTTTAGAAGAATCTCTTATTTGTCTCACCATGTACAGTGCCATAATGAAGCTAAAGATAGAAAAATAAAGTTCTGCACACTCAGCTATAGCCTTATATTCTCCAATCAAGTAGTACAAAATATTCATAAAAAGTCACATTATGTTCTTGACAATAGAACTTTCCCTCTTACATATTATTTTTAGCACTTTCCCTTTTAAATATATCTTATTGTCATTTCATGTGCTAAACTCCCAATGACATTAAAGCACAGATTAAAGAATGAATATTGTAATTTAAGAGTTTTGTGCACAAAAAATAATATATAGTTATCAGGAATAAAATTCTTGAGCACCTGAAGGGAACTATAGCTATTACAGATTTCTCAAAGTCAAATGCCAGTTGTTGTTGTTTTTTTAATATAACTGCAAATATTCTGTAGTACAATTCTAAAATCTATCTTGGTGCATAAAAATTCCTTTTTATTATGAAAGATAATTATGATTCTTCCTCACCACTTTTCTAAATAGGAGTGAGATGAGAAAAAACTACATTTAAACCAAGATTAAATTATGAGAAGACTAAATCTTATCATCCTGGTTCTACACAATATCTGTATGGGGATAAGTTTATTAATTATTACAAGGAATTGATGATGTAGGTTAATAAAAATATTTAAAAAGGAAAATAAATTAAAAGCAAATAATATCACTTCTGGAAAAAAACATCTTCCAAAATAATATTTTGCTGGCTTATTTTCTTTGGTTTGATCTTATTAAAGATTTAATATCGTTTTTAAAAAACATCATTAGCCCTAAAGAATAAAAAATAACTTTTGTTTTCTAAACATTCTTCTGCTTATCAAGTGCTCAGTTGGAAACACCAGGGCATACTATTGTTTCTTGTATCTAACACCACTATAAAAACTTTATGAATACTGGCTAAAAATAATACATTTGTCATAGAGGTGTATTATAACTCTCCAAAACTAATTATCATTATAAAAACACACTGTCTATGATTTTTTTAACTAAACTTTTGTTTCCAAATATGAACCCATATCCTTAATGAATATACAAATGGCCAAAAGTAACCTTGGATCCTTCATTACACAGAATACTTTTCACTTTCAACATGTTTCACTACTGTAAACACCGGACATGAAGAGTAACAGTCATTCAATATTAATTATGTACCAAATATGTACATAATTACCCATATTACAGATTAAGAAATCAAATGTTCAGTTTAGCAACCACACAACTAAAAAGTGACAGAGTTGATAATCAAAACCAGATAAATTCATAATCTGTGTTCTTAATCAGTAAACCACACATACGTTTAAGGAATTAATAAATGCTACATGAAAATACTAATTAGGAATGTCAATTATCATCAAGAACTCAAAAATAATCTCTGTTAATGATTTGCTATCATGGAAGCAGAGTTAAATAATTTGATATAATTATCAAATCAATGGTAGTTTGAGAGGAGGAGAGAATATTTGTGAAGTGAATGAAAGAAAATGTTTAACAATAATTGCAAAATGGAATGTAGGCCTGAAAAAAAATTTAACCAATGGTCTAATGTATGTGATTACAGAGTTGCCTAAAGATCTCATTAAACATATGGAAATTTTTAGCGTAAGTCTTCATGAACAATAGCCAGTTAAAAATATAATCTACAAGGCATTCGCCTGACCAGGCGGTGGTGCAGTGGATAGAGCATTGGACTGGGATGTGGAAGACCCAGGTTTGAGACCCCGAGCTCACCAGCTTGAGCGCAGGCCCAACTTGCTTGAGCAAAAGCTCACCAGCTTGGACCCAAAGTCGCTGGCTCCAGCAAGGGGTTGCTCGGTCTGCTGAAGGCCCGCAGTCAAGGCACATGTGAGAAAGCAATCAATGAACAACTATGGTGTTGCAACAGCAACAAATAACTAATGATTGATGCTTTTCCCCTCTCTCCATTTCTGTCTGTCTGTCCCTATCTATCCCTCTCTCTGACTCTCTCTCTGTCCCTGTAAAAAGAAATAATAATAATAATCTACAAGGCATTTGTTTAGAAAACTGAGCTGAGCAACATGTAACTCATTTTCCTAATAACTAAAGTCTGGATTGCTTTCTCTTGCTAAGATTATGTCAATACTCGGAGGCTCTTAGATATTCGAACACTGGGCCCTGAAATTTTTAAAAATTATCTAAATTGTATTTTATTAAAAATATAGTATGGCTCTTTGTTCTTCCCTAGTAATCTTACTAGATCTCTTTAAAATTCTACTGTGTCTAACTTTATTTCTGAAAGAGAAAAATCCACGAGCATGTGTTGACCAGCTATGTAAGATCTTAGGTCATTGTTAACCACAAGATCATTTCTTTTTTTCTTTGTTTTTTTTTTGTGACAGAGACAGAGAGACAGAGAGAGACAGATAGACAGAATGGAAGAGAGATGAGAAGCATCAGTTCTTCATTGAGGCACCTTAGTTGTTCATTGATCTTTGATTGCTTTCTCTATGTGCCTTGACCGGGTGGCTACAGCAGAGCCAGTGACCCCTTGCTCAAGCCAGCGACCTTGGATTCAAACTAGTGAGCTATGCTCAAATCAGATGAGCCCGCATTCAAGCCAGCAACCTCGGGGTTTCAAACCTGGGTCCTCTGCAGCCCAGTCCGTCACTCTATTCACTGCGTCATTGCCTGGTAACGCTATTTTTTTTTCTTAAGTGGGTTTGTTTGCAGGTTAAAATCTTTTTCTTTCTTTCTTTTTTTTTGTGACAGAGAGAGGGACAGACAGAGAGAGACAGATGAGAAGGGAGAGAGGTGAGAAGCATCAATTCTTCCTGTGGTACCTTTGTTGTTCACTGATTGCTTTCTCATATGTGCCTTGACAGTGGGGGGCAGGTAGGCTACAGCAGAGCGAGTGAACCATTGCTCAAGACAAACCTTGGGTTCAAGCCAGCAACCTCAAGCTTCAAGCCAGTGACCTTTGGGCTCAAGCCAGCAACCATGGGGTCATGTCTATGATCCCACAGTCAAGCCAGCAATCTCGTGCTCAACCTGGTGAGTCCATGTTCAAGCCAGATGAGCCAGCGTTAATGCCAGCAACCTCAGGGTTTTGAACCTGAGTCCTCTGCATCCCAGTTTGATGCTCTTATCTACTGTGCCACTACCTAGTCAGGTTGTTTTTTTTTTCTTAATCAAGTGAGAGGCAGATAGATGGAAAGACAAACCCCCTCCCTCATCCACCCCAACCAGGATCTACACTGCAACCCACCTCAGGGTCTGATGTTCTGCCCATCTGGGGCCACTGCTCTGTTGCTTGGCAACCAAGCTATTTTAGCCTGAGGCAAGGCCATGGAGCCATCCTCAGCACCTAGGCCAACTTGTTCATTCAAGCCATGGCTGCAGGAAAGAAAGAGAAAGGGGAGGGGAGGGAAAGGGATGGGTGGAGAAGCAGATGGGTGCTTCTCCTGTGTACCCTGACCAGGATCCTCTCCATTAGTGATCATCTGTAAGTATAAGCTTAAGAAGGACTCTATTAGCAGATTTTTCTTAAATTTCAGAGAACAAGTCATCTGGAAGTAAATTTTTACTTTTTTAATAGACAATATAGTTTATAAAGTTATTCCTCTTAATTTATAAAGTAGGAAACTACACCTCAGAGAAAATGAAAGCATTTTCCAAGGTGATGCAATTGCAAAGTCGTAAACAGGACCTACATTAAGTACCCTTTTGACCACATAAAGTTCATGAACAGTATGTTCCAAACTTGAGGTATTTGAGGAGAATTTAACACCTCTGATAACCACTCAAAGATAAAGTAGAATAAAAGTGATTATTTTAACATTATGTAGTTCAGAATAATTACTAGAGACCCACAAAGTAGCCAATACAAAAAAAAAAGGAGAGAATCCATGATACATTGTGAGATTTATGTCTATGTTACTTGGGAAATAATAATAGTGTTATAGAAAAAAGAAAAAAAATGGTTAAAGTTCAGAAGACATATAATATTTAAAAAGAACTTTCAAGTAAAATATTTCATAATGTTTAATATATTAAATACTTATGGAATTATATAAAGAAAATATAATTAATATGTATTAAGGCCTACTACATGCAATGTAAAGCACCTAAACCATGAAAGGGTAAAGACGAATCATTTCCATTTTACAAAACATTCACTTGGGCTGAGACTTAGTACTTGGCCTATGGTTCAAAGCCATTCAATGAGAAATTTTTAGAGTCAAGATCTAAATTTCAGTTTCACTTCAAAATTTGAGTTTTTATCCTTGATCACATGGTATTAGGTTTGGCATAACGAACTATTTTCTCCATACCCAAGTAGTATAATGGTGTTCGAGTTCCTGATCCAGGTTTACCGCTTTCCAATTCAAACACTTTGGGGTAGTAATAGCCATGGTTGAGGATGAGGATCTATATTCCTAATTTTTGTCTGACCACAAATATAATGAGTAATACATTTAGAAACATAACCATTTGCCTTTAGACTAAAAGCACTGAGAAACTACTCTAACCATAAAAAAAGTCCACAGAAATGGCCTAATTATTCCCTTTTTGGCTTCCAATGATATAGATTTTTCTGTTTCATTGCAAGCAGAAAAGATTCCCTTTTGAAGAATGAGCATTTGAAATATGACCAATGTTGGATTTGTGTAGAGAATCCTCAAACCACAGTCAAATGCTCTCATTTGTCAGCATCCACAATGCTTTAATTCACTGTCTCTTCAAGATACAACATAAAGTTTGAAACTGGTAGTCTTGGCAGCATAAATAAAAAGTCTGACTTTGGTGTGCCATCCAACCCAATCTAATCAATCACGTCTATCTTTAAAATATTGTTTTTGATTTCTGTAAATTTATATATTTGTCAAAACATCTTCTATGTTGATAACAAACTCTCATTGAAACAAAATCAGCTTTTCAGCTCTATTTCTTGGAAAGGTGTCTCTCATTTTCTCAGGTAAGTATTGTATAAGCTACTGTAACAGGACCAATTACCTGAGGCATATTAAGAAGCAATGATGCATAAATGCTTTTTCAATATCAAGTTCAAAGCAGGACAAAAGGTGAATTCATTAATGTGAATGTTAAGAAAAATGAAATAGAAAGTCACAGTGGTTAATCACAAATTAGAGTTTATAAAACTTAGAAAAATCTTTATATATTAAAAGAACTTCTCCAAAAGAAATTTTGTTAATATTATTTCTGAAGTTGTATCGGGAATGTGCATGTGTGTGTGTGTGTGTGTGTGTGTGTGTGTGTGTGTGTGTGTGTATATATATTACAAGGACAGAGAGAGAGTCAGAGAGAGGGATAGATAGGGACAGACAGACAGCAACAGAGAGAGATGAGAAGCATCAATCATTAGTTTTTCGTTGCCGTTGCGACACCTTAGTTGTTCATTGATTGCTTTCTCACATGTGCCTTGACAGCGGGCCTTCAGCAGACCGAGCAACCCTTGCTGGAGCCAGCGACCTTGGGTCCAAGCTGGTTAGCTTTTGCTCAAGCCAGATGGGCCCATGCTCAAGCTGGCGAGCTCAGGGTCTCGAACCCGGGTCTTCTGCATCCCAGTCCGATGCTCCATCCACTGTGCCACCACCTGGTCAGGCTGTGTGTGTATATATTTTTAAAAGCAATAGGAAGAAGAACTTAATGCTTTTAATTTTGTTATATTTTCTATTATGAATGTCTATGGATGCAACTGATAGTTATGAACAAAGAAGAAGAAATAACATCTCTGTGCTAAATCAGCAAGGAACATTGCTGCAGCTCACAAGAAAAAAAGTAGATAAAATTTTGTTATTTGGGGAACTGATGCTCACTATATTGATATCTATTCTATAAATTAATCTCTAACTGAAAGGAAACTGAATTTTCCTTTTAGAGCAGTGATTCTTAACCTTTTTTGAGGTACCAAACCCACCAGTTTCATATGCACATTCACCAAACCCTTCTTTAGTGATAAAATATGATTTTTTTTTCCAATTCAAGACAGAGGTATATGTTTTTTTACTGGTGCACAAAATGAGCCGTGCATGAATATCACCTTGCTCAAAGAACAAAACCAACAAAGTGCATGAACTCACAACAAATTACGGTATTACTTTATTCTGGCCTCCGCGGCAGAGGCTTCTCCGAACCCCTGAGACCGACTCATCAAACCCCTAGGGTTCGATAGAACCCAGGTTAAGAACCACTGTTTTAGAGACTTCAAATTTTTACACTTATTTGTTTGTACTTATATTGGCAAGTCAACTTCATTTTTTTATTTAAGTTGTTAAGAACTTTACTCCAAATAACAAACTTCCATAACTCTCTAATATAGAACATATTTTAAGAAAAGAGCAAGAAAAATGAATACAACAATTTCCATCACTTGACTTGGAAACCATGTTTACCTAGCAGGTTCGTTACAATGCAGTTTCTATCAATTAAACTCATTAAGAGTGAAACTTAAGGTTTCACTGAGTTGATGATATATAGTGTATCTTCAAGCTCTTTCGTCAAAATCTTTAAGACAGAGACAAAACTTTTAAATATCCTTTTGTCACTCTTTTAAGCATTTAGAGTTTGTTCATGACAAAATTTTTTCTGCACTCAGGTACCTCAACTTCTAGTGATAAATAGTGGTGGCAACATATGCTAACTAAGTTCATGTGTTGTCTAAATGAATAAATTCATAACTTTCCCAAAGAAATATCTTCATTTTCAAAATAGCTGATTTCTACATCATTGAGGTACTTTTTCAGTCATGAATGAATATTTCCTGTCCTTCAGATATTCACTAAAACCTCACTTATGAGTTGTCTGCCATAAAACTTCTATCTTAAGCCTGCTGGACATAGTTGACATTCAAGATAATTCCCTAAAGAATAAGTTGCCTTTAAGATTCTTTAGGTGTTTTTCCTGTGTGTCTAAATAATCAGAAAGCTAAGTGAGCGATTTACCTCAAGTCTTAGTTTGTCAGGGACAGTAACTGGGACCTGCTGTCTACTCCTGTCTGTGCCTGCTAACCCACAGCCACGTGTCAGTGCAACTCCATCCATGTTGGCCAGGTTGGTGCAATGGCTGGAACATGGCATAAACCCAAAGGCCAGATGCCAAGTGACAAGACCATTTTGGGGGGGGATATGACTCCTTCATACCTTCTTCAGTAAGACAGGCAAGCCTGGGTGCCCAAGGCAGTGTTTGTAGACCTAGAACCAATAGTCACTGATATAGTCAGCACTGGTACCTACTGCCACTTCTTCCACCCTGAACAGCTCATCACAAGCAAGGAAGGTGCTGCCAATAACTATGAGTATTACACCATTGGCAAGGAAATCAATGAACCAAATTCAGCAACTGGCTGATTAGTACACAAATCTTCAGGGCTTCTTGGCTTTGGTGAGGGAACTCATTCTGGGTTCACCTCTCTGCTGATGGAATGATTCTCTGTTGATTACAGCAAGAAGTCCAAGCTGGATTTCTCCATTTAGTCAGCCGCCCAGGTGGCCACAGCTCTAGGCAAGCCTTAAATCTCTATCCTCATCACCTCCAGCACCCTGAAGCACTCTGATTATGCCTTCATAATTGACAAGGTCATCAATAACATCTGTCATAGAAATCTCAATATCGAGGGCCCAAACTACACTAACCTTAACCACCTTATTAGCCAGATTATGCCCTCCATCACTGCTTTCCTCAGTGTGATGGGGTTGGGGCTCTGACTGTTGTTCTGACTGAACTCCAGATCAACAGTGCCCTATCCCTGTATCTACTTCACTCTGACCACATAGGGCCCTTCCCTCTCTGTTGAGAAAGCCTATCACAAACAGATTTCTGTTGCAGAGATCACTGATACATGGTATGAGCAACTAGCCAGATGGTGAAATGTGAGCCTTGCCATGGTAAATACATGGTTTGTTGCCTGTTGTACCGGGGTGACATGGTCCCCAAAGATGTCAATGCTGCCATTGCAATTACCGCCATTACCACCATCAAAACCAAGTACAGCATCCAGTTTGTGGATGGGTGACTCACTGGCTTCAAAGTTGGCATTAGTTACCAGCCTCCCACTGTGGTACCTGGTGGAGACCAGGCTAAAGCAGAGCAAGCTGTGTGCCTGCTGAGCAACACTACAGCTATTGCTGAGGCCTGGGCTCATTTGGACCACAAGTTTAACTTAATGTATCCTCAGTGTGCATTTGTCTGTTGTTACAAGGGTGAGGGCATGGAAGAAGGAGAACATTTGGAGCTTGGGTAGACATGGCTGCCCTTGAGAAGGATTATGAGGAGGCTGGTGTGAATTCTGTTGAAGAGGGTGAGGAGGAAGGAGAGGAATACTAATCTACTAATTACCATTTCTTTCAGACCTGTAACATGTCATACTCAGAAATTCTAGTTCAACAGGTGACAGGTGTTAAAGCTTCCTGGTTAGCTTGTCTTCGCTCTTACATGAGATTTTGTCTGTCTTGTCATGTGTACCTAAAAGATTTTTCCCTTATGTCTCAAAGTAAAAGCATGTAGGGAAATAAATAAACAGAAAGTTGTAATAATCGCTTTGTTTCCTTGTGTAATTGCATTTAAATTTTATTCAAGATGTCTACCAAAGAGAAAACAATGGAAAACACATAAAATATGGAAGATCTGTTCTACATTTTACAAAGTGTCTACAAGCCACTGAGAATACAAGCCATTATGTTGTTAAAATGTATAAATATCCTCTTAGGAAATGAGGAAGAAAAATGTTTCTCTTGATGAACTGCTATCCTTTCAGACAACTTGAGTCTAATCAACTAAGAACTCTATACTTAAATGCTATAATTTTCCCCAACACATCTGTTTGTTTCATTTTGTTTTGATATAACTGTCTCTTGTCCTATTTCATCCCTGACTCCTGACATTAATCAGGTATCAGTAGTTTTTGGCTCATAGTTTGTATTTTTCTTGTCAATCACCAAAATGCCTTTTAGTTTAGATCATACTTAACAACATGAAAAATATGTTGTAATACATGTTAAAAGCAGATTATGAGATATTACTTTGTATTGCTGAAGTAATTGTTATTTAATCTATCACAATTGATTGTACTCACTGATCATAATACTCTTGAAAATTACTAATAAATATATGTATTCCTGATTATTCTTCTCTGTCACTTAGAAAAATAAGTTATATTCATTATTTTATGTCAACTGCTGTAGGTACCTATGCCATGTGTAGTAAGTACTCTCTTTATATATTCTATGTGTATTTTTACAAATGTTGAGTAAATAGCTAAATAATGTTTTTAAATTTCAGAGCAAGCATCATTTTATCTTCCTCAGAAAATGTCAAAGTTAGTCTGGCCATATAAATAGATGCCTACTAGTAAATGAGCAATTCAACAAATGAAATGTCTAGTCTCTTTCTAACCAAGGATCCCTCTTTTAGGAAAGTACAAAGATCTGTAAATGAAACAAAGCATCAAATCATTTTTTTTTCTACAAAATGTTCATGGCTATAAATTAAACCTTTTGATCTCTAATGAAGCAAACAATTGCTCCTGAATATCATCTCTAGACTTTATGGGGGTAAAAGCTACTCCATAATAAATTAATATTTCTTTCAACATTTTGAGAACACCTATTAATTTAAAAATTCACTTTTAGGTAAACTAGAAATATGGTGACAGTATAAAATGAAAATAAATTATAAATGACCATTTGCCTTTCTATAAAATAATGCCAATAATATTTTAAAAACAAAAGGAATGGAACTGAGATAAAAAATATAGGGATAAGAAATTCATGGGAAATAAGTATGCTACAAAACTTGAAAGATCTCCATGCATGTATCATTCAGAAAAATCTGCTCCTTCCACCCAACCTCTCATTATTCATATTTCCACGCATTCCACATTTTCCACTTATTCAGAGCTAGAAATATGGCACCATCTTTGATTTCCTTTTCATCTTTTTTCCCTGTATCAATTATTCAGGAATGGATAGGAGAGAATTTCATTGATATGTCTCTTGTGATTGCCTCCTACTGGATAAACAACAAGCTGCCCAGCATGGAATGAAGACCTTTCATGATTTAGATCAATCTTATCTACTTAGCTTTGCTTCTCACTATTCATTTCATAACATTCTCTTCTCCAATACCATTAAAGCTGAAATGTATCACCATATCAGAAGTGAACTCTAAAGTCAAGCCTGACTTAATCCTATCTGTAATATCAGTCCCTTAGCATCCATCTAAGTTTTACCTATATTTCACTTCTCAATTCTAATTACAGTGATTCTCTAAATAACTTCAGCACTTCAGTCATTCATTTTTACCCGTCATTCATTCATCTCTTTGACTATGTATCTCTGGCACACAAAAAATATAGTAGATTTAAAATGGTTGTGGGAGGGTAGCGAGTATAAATAGTCTGCATTTTTTACTGGCATTAATCCTACACTTAATTTTTATATAATTGATTTTTCTCCATAATAGAAGCAGTGCTATTTCATACTTTTCTTTTATCCCCCACAGCTCTTGGCACAAACATTCATTTGATTAAATTCCTTAAATTTAAATAAAATATATATATATATTTGAAAAAATATAATGCTGATTTCGTTTCTACTGAGTTTATGGAAAAAGAAAACCTATAGAAAAAAAACTAGCATTATAACACAAAGTGATTTCTAAGCTGATATTATGCATTGTCTCAAATACCAGAAAAATAACCCTATGGAAAGGTATTAGCATGTGAACTACAATTCTTTCTTAAGGGAACATCAAAAATGGACAACAAAAACTTAACTATAATTTTTTAATGTCTTCATTAAAACATTTGTTTAGATTAATTTCAGCCCAATATAAGTATAGCTCCCAGAGAAGTTTTCATTCCAAACACAGGGGTTCTACTTTAATCATCCTTTACACCCTTAGAGAAAATTGCACTGATTCTCCATTAGCGACTGGACAGTTATTCAACGGGGGACAATAGCTGAGCAGATGTTTTGCCAAACCAGTTAACTGCATCCTCAGTATAGTCTCAGGAAAGCAAAGCCAATGTTGGTTGAAATTAATGACGTATTACAAAATGTAAAACAGTAACTGGATTTGAAAGATTTTATGTGGATAAATGAGCACTTTTTCTCTTAAATAGTCTCTGCAATACAGGATCAGATTTGTTTGTTTGTTTTAATTTATTTATTGTGTTTACATAGATTCTAGTGTCTCCCCGAACGCACCGCCCCTCCCCCATATTCCCTTCAACATGTCCGTTGCTCCCCTCCCCATTGCGCCCTCCCTCCTTCCCTTCAGGCTTATCCCATCCTATCATACCCTTTCCCTCTGTCCTCTTTTCCTCTGGTCCCTTTGATCTCTCCTCTATCTCAATTCCATTCCTCAATTCACATTGTTCCTTGGATTCCTCAAATGAGTGAGGTCATAATAATATTTTTCTATCTCTCCCTGGCTTATTTCACTCAACATAAATAAGTGATTTTCAAAATTCTAGCTGTAGTTATGCTACTGCTAAAAAATTTATTCTTAAAAATAAATAAATCCCTTCCACCCCTCTCTAAAATCAATCAATCAATAAAAATTCTCACAGCATAATAATCTTTACTAATAACAGTTTAGGTTTACCATATTTTAGTTAGTTTGTTTTTTTCTTAGTTACTGCAACATAAAGTATTGGTCACCTTTACTAGAAGATCTCCTTATTATATGTAGAAAACAATATTGTTCTTTCACTGTTTTCTTCTTCAAATGAAATTATTCTACTTCCTTTCAGAATTTTTTTATTAGAGACTATTACTGATATATTTTAAATACAAATTTTATTTCTCTCTTGCAACTCCTTTTAATCCAGATTCCTTTTTAGTTGACAAGATGATAAGTGCTCAACATAATCAGGAGTGTGACCAAAGCCAATAATACATTTGTTCCTGGTTATGAAAAAATATATATATATCTTTCTTACATTTTACTAACCTAAATCCTAATATTACCTTTATGATTCTCAATTTGGATATTTTAGACCTGTAGGGATTAATGCAGTAATGGAAGAGAAAAAGACTTCTGTGAAATACTAACAGAATGTGTATATTTACTATTGATAAAATTGTATGAGTCTCTTATTCAACACCAAATTGCTTTCCCATTTTTTATGTATAGGATTGATACATTGTAAATATTCAAGCAATACTTCTTATTAATATAACTCAGTATAAAGTATTTTAATGCTGTTGTTATTCAATGATCAAAGATATGCATATGTAGATAAATCCTTATTTAATAAAAAATAGAGAACTGATAATTTTATTAAATGCAATGCTTTAGGGGGGGAAACCAATGGTATCCAGGAAGAAAAATAATAATTAGAATGGATAACTTGGGGAATAAATGGAATTGCTGTGCCATAGTTTAAGGTGATGGTTTTTTTGTTAATCTTCTATATTATGTTTATCTTTCATGAGATATGTTAATATTTGTCTTTATAAAATTTCCTTCACTTCTTATATGTGATTTTCTATCAATTTCAACATCTTTTTTATCTGATTTATGCCCTTCAAATTACTATACAGATGTCTAAAATCTGCAGTAACCTTTAAGTGTACTTTTCATGTTACCATAGTCAGCACTAATTAAGATGTCCAAAAACACTGTGGGTAAAACAACACGTGATAAAGCTCACTTGAAATGGCTACTGTGCTGCTCATTACACATTCTTAGGTATGCCTTTTTGTTTAGTTATAATCCCTTTATAACAGGGAAGATAGCAAGATTTTTTTCTCTTGTTTCATGTAAGTAGTCTGCTTGAATGAAAAGCAAAAAGAAAAGAGAAAGAGAGAGAAAAAAATACAAGAAAAAGTTGCAAATGACAGAACAGATGACATGTATTTCATTCTCTCAATCTACTGGGTCAGGAATAAAAGTCTAATTAAAGTCAGAGGTACTATGTTATCTCAATATCAAAAGCCAGCCTGGAAAAAAAGGGAGAAATCTATTTGCTTTATACCAGGGGTCCCCAAACTTATTACACAGGGGGCCAGTTCACTGTCCCTCAGACCGTTGGAGGGCCGGACTATAAAAAAAAACTGTGAACAAATCCCTATGCACATTGCACATATCTTATTTTAAAGTAAATAAAAACAAAATGGGAACAAATACAATATTTAAAATAAAGAACAAGTAAATTTAAATCAACAAACTGACCAGTATTTCAATGTCAACTGTGGGTGCGGATAAATCCTGTGCTCCTCTCACTGACCACCAATGAAAGAGGTGCCCCTTCCAGAAGTGGAAGTGGGGGGGGGGCGGATAAATGGCCTCAGAGGGCGCATGCGGCCCAGGGGCGTAGTTTGGCAATCCCTACTTTACACTATGCTTTGAAAACTGTAATAGCAAAATTTCTCAACTTTGAGATAATCAAAGGGGTTATTAATTTGCAAGTTCAGGAAATATTCAATGTCATTCATGATTCTCTACAAATCAGCCTTTGTTTTTTTGCTTTGTGTCATGTGAAATAAATGAGTCTTAGATTCTAGTACATCTAAGTCAGATCTCAAGATAAACATTATAACTCTTGGATACAAAATCCAAGTATTAGTAACAAGATAAAATCAATAGGTTTTCTAAAACTAGTGAGTATTCAGTTACCTTTATGAGACCACATAAGGTAGTTATTATAGATAAAACAAATATATTTATTCACTGAAATGAAGGACATTATAATTACCAACATATTTACCCAGGAAAAGATTAGTATTACTGATAGCAGTGCCCCTTTAGCTAGCTTATCAACTGATAAAGTTCTTATCACAAGTCATTAAATATTGGCAAAGAGATAGAAAGAAACAGAGTTCATCTTTAAAAAATAGAATAGCCTTTCATTACTCATTGAAATGAAATAAAGTTTAGTTAAAAGAAGCTTGAAAAAAATAAGAACCAATTAAGTCTTCCCTGAAAGCAAAATTCTACTCTAATTCAGATGAAAAGAAAAGTGGTTCTCTGCAGGAAAAACTCTTCTTTATTAGTATAAAAATATATGAACTTACAAAATACAGCAGTGTTGTCTAATCACAGCAGGACAACTGAGTATATTCTCTCAGAACTCTTTGTGGGTACCTTTCCTGAAAAAGAAAATTAGATAAATAAACTTAAAGATTGAATATTAAAAAATCAGCTATAAAGAAACTAAGTTTTGTGTATTGTCAAAACCATGCAAATACTGTACAAATTAAGGGTTCATCTAAATAGTCTTTAAATTATAATTAGGAGTGCTCATAATGTCATTTGTGCCAATATTCAGATCACATGAAAGAATTTATATCAATTTCTATACAGTCCAAAATATCTAAATACTTCAGTATATTATGAATGACTCAATTGAAGATTTATTTTCTAATAAAAATGTTCAAAATGGTATAAGACAGAAAATTTTGTGTAGGCCCTTCTTATGCTACTGTACAGCTGAGATACTCAGCAATAGCTCCAAAGACAGAGAGCAAACTAAAAAGCACACTAGAATGTCTGGCCCTAGTTTGATAGTTATTCCATGATGATACAGTCTGAAATGGACAAAATATTTAAACCTAATGAGGATGAATACAAAGATGGCACACTTGATTAAAAAAGAGCATTGTATGAAGATGAGCAACAGCTTTCCTTTTGGATCACTGTGCATACTAAGCAGTGTATCAAGAGGAAATAATCACAAGCCACATGTGTCGCTGCCTCTTACATCCCTGTGTATAAAACAGTACCATCTATTCCACCCCTGATTTATTTTAGGATCCACTCCAATAAAAGGCAAACCTTACTCTACTATTAAATTGCCTATGTTTGGTTGAAAGGGTGAAGAATGCCCATGTCCATACTATGAGCTGACACCAATCTCATAGAAGGTCTCCGTGTTCTTTTCACATGAAGATCACAGATGGACTTTAACAAACTATACTAATAGTGTTACTGATCACTTTTCAAAGAGTCTATAAAGTAACATTATTGCTGTAGATAAAATATGACATTTATATATCAAGTTGGATCTATTTGTACAATCAATGTGCATGGAGCTGAAACAGAGGTTGTAAACAGTTATTTAAAATAAGTTTGCCTAAAGAATTAATAAGCTGATTTAAAATGTCAACTGCACCCACTGGAAACAGATTGTAACCATATATGGTAGAAAAACTAAATACAAATTATATACAATAAATTAAAAATTAGATAAATCAGAGGAATAACAATGACAACAAAAATGTTTCCATAAGAGAATACATTGGATAGACTCTGAGAATTTCCATTAATTTTTAAATTATTATCAATGTAATTTTTAAAATAGGTCATTATTATTCCTACTTTCACTAAATATTTTTATAAAGTATGTATTTTCAAACATCCAAAATAAGTCAAGTATTAGCAATTAAATATCATCAAAAATTGCAAATGATTTAGTATCCAAATTAAAAAATTGTATTCTTCTTTAACTCAGAAAAAGTCCAGTGACTCTCATCTGGCTTTAATTATGGCTATCTTCAATTTTGCTTAAAGTAAAATAAATAACTTGAAAATTTTTCCTTTTTTGAAGGATTTTATTTTCACAGATCATAGAATTTAAATGTAATTTAAATATTAAAACCTAAGCTCCAATGACAAAGTGTTGTGACATATCAATGAATCTATTAGCATAATGAAAGTAAATAAGCAGCAAGCCTAACAAATTGTGCAGAAGTCATGTGGTCATTAATCACATAAAGGAGATTAGTATTACAGATTTGACTGTTTCATCATTTTAGCTTTCCAGCTGGCCTTTTGAAAGCTTAATAAACCAAATGCTTTCCCTTTTCACATGTATCTACCTAACATTTACTTTCCTTTGTGTAATATGGCCTGAGGGACAATAAAGAAAAAGAAAGGAAGAGAAGAAAGGAAAGTGGGAGAAGGAGAGAAAGGAAAGAACACACCTTAGGTAGAGATGTCTGGGGAAAGGAGGGAGTTGAGACTAAACTGTAGTCATCACAGGTGTTATTTCATATTTGGACGTTTGGAGAGGTGGATGTCAAAATTATCTTTGTAAGTGACTGAGTATCCTGAGAGAACTAGTGAATAGAGAAATGTAGATAAGTATATCCCAGAAACAAATTATTTAGGCAGAAGTTGGGGATGTCAAGATTTAGTCAACAGATGGTACATAATGATTACATGTGAGATTTTTCTTTGAAGCCACTCCCCCATGATTATTGCAGATTCTTTTGGAAAGAGAAAACATGTAAGTTAAAGGTAAAATTACAATTTCACTAAACATAGTGGACAGCTTTGACTATTTAGACTGAGCATAGCACATCTAAGTTTGCCCCACTCATCTCAAACATATTTTTATTCATAATTGTTTAATCCAAATTGGATAAATTGTTATAATAGGATAGGGTCAATATACATCATTCCACTTGGATTATCAGAGGATAAACAAGTTTGACAAATATCTGATAATCAAATAATACTGATCTGATAACATGCTTCTGAACAAGTAGCTGGGCTTCAAATTGATATCGCCATCAATGTTTTTATCTTCCCATTTCTATTTACCAACTTATCTGATCTATCTACCATTATATGTACGTATGTATGTATGTATGCAATATATAGTCATAAAATAAAAATATCTCATGGATGTTAAAGCACTGGTTATTTTTAATATATTGCTATTGCAGTTCATATCATCTGTTTTTTGTTTACTACAACGTAAAGGCATTGTTAAGTTCTCTACTTAAATATATAAGGTGCTTTCACAAATCATTGTTATTAATTAATCATTAATAAACAAAAGTAAATATTAACATAATAATCCATCTCTAATATTACAAGAATTGTTACTTTTTAGCTGGAAATTTTGGTCAATACAGAAATTAAATGCTATGTTAAATTTTTCTGTTTTTTTCAACACAGGCTATATATCATATTGTATTATATTATATTAGGGTTTATTATTTTATAAATATTGACAACCACAGTAGAGAGAAAATCTTTAGTGGACCCATTTCTATAGATGTTATAAAACAAATACCATACACAAAAGAACCAGGCTCAGATATTTTCATTAATGTAATCAATTAAATCTCCAAAGACATAATGTTAATATTTAAGTTATTCTTGATAATTAACAAAGAAACATTTCTAAGTTATATTATAAAATGAATATAATAGGTACTGAAGCTTGATAAAATTATGTAAGAAAACTACAGATCAATCTATAAATGTCTATTCATGAAAAAATCATAATATATTTGCAAATAGAACCTAACTGCACATTTCCAAACTATCACATCATTACAAAATGAGATTCACTCCAGGAAAACAAGAATAGTTCAAAAATAGGAAATAATTTTAAAAATTCATCATATACCCTGACCTGTGCTGGAACAGTGGATCAAGCATCAACCTGGAACACTGAAGTCTCCGGTTCAAAACCCTGGGCTTGCCTAGTCAAGGCACATATGAGAGTTGATGCTTCCTGCTCCTCCCCCCTTCTCTCTTTCTCTGTCTCTCTTTCTTTCCTCTCTAAAATAAATAAATAAAATCTTTAAAAAAATTGAGGATTTACTTTAAAAATTTCATCATATAAATAGACTTATAAAGAAAAATTTTATGATCATCTGAACTTTGAAAATGTTTTTGTCATTCAACATCCACTCTTAATAAGAACATTATAAATAGGAACTGATAAATATATACTTATCATCTAAAATATAAACATCTTATCCAAAAGTCATTTTAATTCCCACTCTACATTATAGTCTCAGTTTTACAATGAACAGAGTCTAAAGTATAACATGGTGATTATAGCACATAGCACTCTGTTATATAGCTGAAAATAGTAAAAAGAGTAGAACTTAAAACGTTCTCATCAAAAAATAAAAACTAAAAAGAGGTAAATATGTGAGTGTTGTGTTTGTTAATTTACTCAATGGGAGGGGTATCCTTTCACAATGTTTAACTAATTATCATGTTTTACACTTTAAATGCCTTGCAATTCTTTTGTCAGTTATGTCTCATCAAAGCTGGGGATAAAAAGAAAAAAGAGCATAAAATGGGCAACACGGCATGCACCTCAAAAGTCTTGTAAATCTCAGGAACAACTTCTAAAATTTGCAATCACTCCTGGGATGCACATACTTCTGAGAAATGATGTTTCATTGGAATAAAGAAATATGGCCACCTCAGCTCAGGAAAGCTAGTGGCTTCGGTGGCCCTTCAGTTTTCATAAGATGCTCTCATTCTTTTTTGCTGCTGCATATCATGTATTATTATTCACACAAACATAATTCCAACTACCTAATACAGAGTGCTCAACTCAGTAAATCATAACCTCATCAGAAATTCACATTTACATTGAATCTGAAATACTCCAATACAGCCCCTAGGTTAACATTCTAAAGGGTTTGAATAAGGTCACATCTCAGTCACTAGGGACAAAGGATTAATTTTGTTTCCGTTTTTAACCCTTCATTCCAGACAATACAGCAGGGTGTCTGTAAAGTCATGGTGCACTTTTGACCGGTCACAGGTGTAAAGTGCACCATGACTTTAAGGACACATTATATTATAATGGGAAATTAGTAAGTTTTCTCACCAAAGTTAAGAACAAGGCAATGGTGCTCCTTACTATTGAATTAAAGAGCCAAAGAAATCACATAAGAGAAAATAATGAGAGATGTAAGCGTTGAAAAGAAATAGAGGCTATTTCTATTTGCAGGTAACACAATGTATTATATCAAAAAATCCAAGAGCTAAAACAATGCTATTGTCAATGTTGAAGTAACAAATATAGTAAGATTATATGTATATATATATATATATAGGCCCTGGCCGGTTTACTCTGGGATAGAGCTTTGGCCCAGCATATGGATAACCTGGGTTTAATTTTCTGTCAGAGCACATGAGAGAAGCAACCATCAGCTTCCCTACCCCTCTTTATCTCCCCCTTTTTCCTCTTCCCCTCACACAGTCAGTGGCTTAATTGATTCAAGCATGGCCTTGGGCACTGAAGATTGTCCAGTTGGTAATTAGCACGTCAGCCTCAGGCACTAAAAGTAGCTCAGTTGATTCTAGCATCAGCCCTAGATGGGGACTGCTGGGTGGGTCCCGGCCATGTCACATGCAGGGGTCTGTCTCACTATCACCCCTCTTTTCACTTAAAAAAGGTCAAAGTCAATAATATTCCTATATCTTTCAGAAATATAATGCAAGGGAATGTCACAATAGAAGTAACAATAACAACAAAAAGATCAATGATTAGGAATAAATTTATCAAGAGAAGAACACTCTCTGTATGGAGAAAATTTTATTTAATGAAAGATGCAAAGTAATCATAAAACAATTATTTTTATTCAAGTTAATATATACATTTTTAATTACCCCTAAAATAATAAGAGGTTTTTTGGTTTTGCTTTTTCTCCTAATGTTGGACAGGCTGATTCTAAAACAGAAGTGGAAAAATCAACTATGAAGAATACTGAGCAAACCTTGAATAAAACATTGGGGAACCTTAGCCCCAGCAAACAGAAAGGCATGCCATAAAGCTTCTATAATGAAAACAGTATTGTACTGGCCCATTAATATGCATGGAGTAAATAATCAATAATCAGATTCACCTATACAGTTCTTGGGGAATATATATTTTTAAATAAAAATGTGTGAACAGTGTGTACACATTGGAAAAATTTGGTTCTAACACCACAGAGCAGAATTACTTTAAGTAGATAATACATTTAACTATTTTAAAAATTAATAAATACATGCACCAGAAGAAAACATGTGTTAATTCTTCATAATATAGAGGTTCAATTTTCTAACAATGATATAAAATCTAGAAAGACTAAAAGAACCTAGAAATGTGTTCTTACATTTTTTAAGTGACAAAATGAACCATAAACAAATTCAAAAGACAAATTATAAGCTCTTAGACAGACAACTACAAATATTGAGCACATTTTTTCAAATTAAGTAAACATAAACTTAAGACCCCATAGAAATGGCCAAAATGCATGAAAGAAAATTCACGGGCTATAAAAATGACCTTTAAATACATGAAATGGTGCTCATATATGCATAATAAAAATAATACAACTTAAAAGTACCCTTATATACTATTTCTCATCTGCCAAGCTGGCAAAATTAAGAAGAATATTGAGAACACACTGACAAAACTTTAAGGAAACAATGTATGCACATACACATTGCTCGTGAGAACTCCAAACAGTGGAGTTCTTGCATAGCCCTCACTGTTGTTAATGGATTTACACATTGACCCAGCAATCCCATTCTGCTCCAGAGATGCTCCTCTACAAACATAAAATAGCATGCACAATATCTGATCTGCTTTCCCTTGTGCACTTCTCCCTCTACTGGGGTACAAAACTGAGTATTGGATTATTCCCCTCCTGTGGTCACCCCTTCCCTCACTCAGGCACCAAATTAATAAGAATGCAAAAGTCACACATTATTTTTTTTAGATCAGAGGAAGGGTGATAGTGACTCCTGTATGTGCCCCGACTGGGATCCACTAGTAACCCCATCAAGGGCTAATGCTGGAGGGCCAAGCAATTTTTAGCACCTGAGCCCATGCTCCAACAAACTATTGTCAGCACCAGGGGCCAGGCTCAAACCAACTGAGCCACAGGCTGTGGGAGAGGAGGAAGGAGAGAAGGGAGAGACAGAGGAGTGGAGAAGCAGATAGTCACTTCTCCTCTGTGCCCGGACCGGGAATCGAACCCAGGACATCCATACACTGGGCAGACGTTCTATCTGCTGAGCTACCAGCCAGGGCCACACACATTACTTTTGTAAATATTATTAATATTATCACTAATAACATTTGGAAGGAGAAATGGAATAAAATATTTTTAAATAAGCATATTCTTAAGCACATATAAATTTTAATTTCTTCATAGTGGTTTATCATAATATGGTGCCTAAGGTATTTGTAAAACTAATTATGCTTTGAAAAGTTATTAAAATATATATGTATATTCAAAGGTACAAAAGCAATTTTAAATTCAAATACTGGATGTTATGGAGTACTTTGGTTTCATAAAGACAAATTATGCAGAAAATAGTTTACTGTTTCTTTCTCACTCAAGATTTCAAATACCAACAATGATTTCATTTATGATTCACTTCATTTCATTGTTTTGAATAAATGTGCTTAAAGCTATGATATCATTATGTTTTCATTGGTATATTAACATTCACAATAATTAAATGCTGAGATAGATAATGCAAAAATAGATACTGCATTGTGCTTTGTCTTTAATGACTCTTTATAATAATATCATATCATCTTCATAACATCCTATGAAGTTTCACCCATTTTCTAAACTGGAAAATTGAGGCTTAAAGAGATTTATTTTTCTTTCTTTTTTAAAAAAAATTTCTATTGATTTGAGAAAGAGAGGTTGGAGGGAAGAAAGAGAGAGAGAATCACCAACTCCTTGTTTCACTTAGTTGTTCTATTTAGTTGTGCCCTCATAGATTGCTTCCCACATGTGCACTGACCGGTGGTCAAACCTGCAACCTCTGGTTTATCAGGCCAATGCTTTATCCAATGAGCCACACAGCCATGGCTGAGGCTTAGAGAGATTTAAAAACCTCTAAATAGTATCGCTCTAAGTGGCCCCATGGGAATCCCATGTTGACTGATTCTGGTTCACTGGTTTTGTTTTGTTTTGTTTTCAGTATGCCACAATCCTCTCAGCATGAATTAACAAGTTAATTCATATATTGTAGTTAATTCTTATAAGTATAAAGTAAATAAACTTGAGGTTTTTCTCTTCCCAACCAAAATTCTAAATTTATAAACTTTTATTTCAAAAACTTTCTAGGATAAAAGACTTTCTTCACATAGATTTCAAAAAAACGAAACAACTATTATCTATGATTTCTTTGTCTACAGACAATAGAGTAGTGGATTTGTAAAATAATATGACTCATTCTTGTCTTTAGGATTTAGAAATAATTCACGACCAAATATCTTCTTGTAAATATAAAGGAATGTATATGCAATATCTATACTCTGTAATGGAAATTGTGGAAGGATGTCTCACAGAAAAAGCCCCTTCCAAATATTCTGTCCTTGCTATGCTAACCTGGTTTCCCTGGGCGAGATTAGCTCAGTTGGGAGAAAGGGAGCTCAATGCCATTGGGGGTTGCCATGGGATACAGTTTTATAAAAGCATTTGCAGAGCAGATGGAAGGAAGCTAAATAAAGTATATGCAGGTACAGAAAGAAGTTTTCTGTTGAATTTGCCATTAAACAATGGAAAAACTTGAACATTTGTCATTGGGAAAAAATTCCTCCTTGTCAGAACAAATCACATTTAGCATTTGGCAATACAACCTCAGAATTGTAAACCTAATTTGTTTTAAAACTTGAGAGAGCAGTTTTTATAATGGCATCACAATGCTCAAATAAATAAATAAATAAATAAATAAATAAATAAATAAATAAATGAATGAATGAATGCTATTTCCTGAGAACTGATTAAGAAAAAATATTTTATTTTACTAATATGAATTTCTGCTTTCCTCTTTTGTATGATGATAGGTAAACAGAAATAAAAGACTAAGTAACTGCCCTAAGATCCGAAACTTGAAATTGTAAGACTTACTTATCAAAGGAAAGAACACGCCTTTTAAAATTCTACAGATGATGGCCTTTGTTTACAAAGTAGTTTCTTGTGCCTGCTACTCTGAGTAGCTTCTGGATATACAATCTTGCTCTATAAAACAGCACCATTTTAATTAGCATAGCTCTTGAGTGGCCTTCAGTGAATTAAATAGCTTTCCATAAAAATGTAATTTCTTACATGAAGTTTGTGTATTGGATACATGTAATCCAGGCCATATAAATTTCTCCTTTAAAAAGCAAATGCTTTTTTGTGGAAATGCGTTGACTGACTAATCCTTGCCAGAAAAATTACAAGAGAATATTTGCTTACAAATCCTATGGATTACTACTAATTTTTGAATTACTAGCTGAAATATACTAACTTCTAACAGCAAGAAATCCTACCCAGAACAGCAAGTAGAAGAAAACAAAACAAACAAAACCTTCAGCTGCCTATGTACTAGTAGTATAAATGATTCATACTTCAAGAAAGACAAATTGTTATGGGGCAGAAATAGAATGATAAAATAACCCTTTCTTTCTTCTGTCATCCTGTCCGTTTCTCCCTCCCTCCATCCCTTTCTTCCTTCCTCCTTCCTTCCCTTCCTCCCCCCTCCTCACCTTTTTTCCTTTTGCTAGAATCTGGAATGGGGTGTAGAGCTTTATGGGATTCAGATAACATTATCAGCAAGAATGCACTATAGGTAATTTTCTTCATATTGCATCATATCAGAAAGTTAATAATTATCACATTGCCTTACTATTAATGATAGTCAACAATAAATGTAGTCATTTGGCTGACAACGACTGGTGGCTGCCAGTTCTGACCACTGTAAATGTACATTTTCCCCTTTGCAACATTTAAATATCTTATTCTCCGATGATCACCGATATAATGCTTTTAGCACTAATTGATGATCCTTACCTGAATCCGTTATAAAGGTCGAATTTCCAATTTATCATTCCATATATCTTTATATATAGCACATCTTTTACAAAAGAACACGTGTTGTTCTTTTCCCCCTTTCTTATTTATGTTTGTACATCTGTGAATACACACATATGCCTGCATAATTGTATTTACATTAAGGTTCATGAATTTATACCATATATTAAAATCAATTTTAGACACTATCACTTTTGAATCCTCAAATATGTCATAAACCCATTCATTAGGAATGTCTTTAAACTGGGTTATCTTTCCTCTAAACATGATCCCATTAGTCTTTAAACTTCCTCACATTCTGGTAGAATACAATGTCCCAGCCACTACTTGTACTATGGTTGCTGCAGATCTGAAATCAACCTCCTAGAGAGGAAGAGAAATAAACCTGATTGACGCACTTGGGAGAAAAAATGAAAAATGTAGCTCAGTCCCTTCAGGATTCTCTTTCTCAGTAGGTCTCAGCAGGATGTGTGCATTCTGGGGTGCTCTCATGACCAAGGATCTGTCCTTGTGGGGGAACTGTGGTTATTCAAATGGGTCATTGAATGGGTGGAAAAGTCTACCTAGTATAAGGTTAGAGGACCAGCCCTTCAAAGTTGTGGATTTAAACCATGTACAGTATTTCAATCTTTTATCAAGAATGAAACTGATATTTTGACCTCATGATTCCTCTATATATCCAATTAGTTGTAAATTTAGACAACAAAGATAAGTATCATTTTACTGAATTCAAAGCTATTATGGCATTTATTTAAATAAAAGTCTCAACACATTAAAATACAAATATAATCACAAACACACATATACATACATGCAGCAGAGAGTAAAATTTTACCTAAAGAAAGATGAGGTGTTGTGACCTACCTTAATTCTAATGCCCCATGAGTAATCAATTATCAATAACTTCACCAAAAATGAATCACCCAGGTGGTTGGTAGGACTAGTAGAAGTACAGTCCAAAAGAGAACTGATATTTTTGAAAACTGATAGGTACTAAAAAAGCACCTGGCTCCTCGCAGCAGGGGACATCACCATCTACCTACTGCTGCAACTGGTCCTCTTGTTAACCTGAATGAGCTACTGTAGTCTGCAAAAACAGAGTGGCTTAGGTCTGAAGAGAAACTGATTCACAGGGTCTGCTTAGCATGATCTCACTTTCTAAACAAATGCTGTAGTAGAGTTAGATTTTTTACAAATAAGTCATTTCCTAACTATACTGATAATTCCTCAAGGGCATTTTATAACCCTATACAGTATCTTATAAATAGTAGGTATTCAATTACAGTTTTGTTTTTCAAAGTCATTTTGATTCAATAATTATTTATAAACTTTGCCCTTGTTTGGATCATTATATACATATTTTTTCTTTCTATAACTCTTTAGGCTAACTATGACAAAAAAATTTCATGAATGAGTCAAGGGAAGCAATTTCTCCTTTTTACTTCCAAACTGCTTTCCAAACACATCGCTGTAATAGGGCACACATTATTTTTTCTGTCAGAACACTTGATTGGTTACCAGTGTTTCTAAAATCTCAAGGGGTGTTTTAGAACTCAGATAATTTTCATTATGCTAAAATGCATTATCATTTAAATTTTTCTTGTTTGCTTAAAGCAGTATCTGCTTTAAAATTCCGTTTTTTTGTTCCCTGAGACATTACAAGCTTGCAGAATACATTATCTCTCCTCTAGTATCTAAGACACACTCCATTGGTAAACAGGCTGCTCAATGACTTCAACTCAAGGCACTAAGTTACTCTTTAATGCATGCCCCCTGCTTTTAGAATCAAAGGAATTTTCAACCTGCATTTATTTATATTCATCCATTTTTCCCAGCCAACACACACCACAATATTCAATAAGCTCTGGAAATATACAAAGAAATGCCTAATAACATATTTCTAAGGACAATTGGAGGACTGTGTATGAGGAATAAACAGAGAATTACTTTCATCTCTATTTTTTTAACTCTATGAATTTCTTTTAGCAGATGCATATATTATCAATTAAAAACAAAATAAATAAAAGATTCAAGGCACGAGTCCAGCATTATGGAGTCTACCAGAGAATAAGTATCAGTTTTAGAGAAAAACTAATTTCCCAAGTTCAATTGAGCAGTTATTTCCTCAAAACAACTAAAGTATGAAATCAGTTGACCTGGGTCTGGATAACATCTGTCAGATTTAGGTACCCTTGATATTTCCTCTCATTTTTCTATGTGTCCTCTGAAGGAATTTCACACAGAAATTTGCTTGGATCATTGTTGAGATCCATTTAATCAAATGAAAGGACAGTGTCCTCCTCCTTTGGTATTGGCACCCTTCCTACCTTTTTTCCTTTTTTTTGTTTGTTTGTATTTTTCTGAAGTGAGAAGCAGGGAGACAGAGAGACAGACACCCACATGTGCCTGACCGGGATCCACCTGGCATGCCCACCAGGGGGTGATGCTCTGCACATCTGGGGCTTTGCTCTGTTGAAACCGGTGCCATTCTAGTGCCTGAGGTTGAGACTATGGTGCCATCCTCAACACCCAGGCCACCTTTGTTCCAGTGGAGCCTTGGCTGTGGGAGGGGAAGAGAGAGATAGAAAGAAAGTAGAGGAGGAAGGGTGGAAAAGCAGATGGTTGCTTCTCTTGTGTGTCCTGGCTGGGAATTAAACCCAGGACTTCCACATGCCAGGCCAATGCTCTACCACTTAGCCAACCAGCCAGGGCCTGAATACTTATAATTTAATAATACATTATAGTTTTCATTATTTCTCTTCCTTAGGTTGTAATTCGCTCCATCACCCCAGGGCATCAAGTCATCAGCATCCTAGAATTGTTGTAGGAGTTCTTAGTTCTTTGTGAGATGACAAAAAGAAATAGCACACAGTCTAAGATGACATGGTGATCCAAAAAACCACAGTAGCCAATGGAAGGTCAGAATACAGGGCAGATTCAAGTAACTTCGGAGACATGAGCTGCAAGAGATGTCTTGAAGCAAAAATTGAACAAATCTGTTCTCACTTTCAGAAGAAAGTTACTTGTATGGTCTGGGCTGGTATTTACCACTCCATATAACTACCCCACAGCAAGAGGTTACTTGATATCTGGGCTACATAGATATATGTATGTATGTATGTATGTATGTATGCGCGTGTGTGTGTGTGTGTGTGTGTGTGTGTATATATATATATATATATATATATATATATATATATATATATATATATATATATACACAATGTCATTGTACAACCGTGAAGGCTGACTTTTGACACACCTCTCTCCCAATTACTCAAAACCTCTGGGAAACAGATGGTCTCACTATTAACTAAGACATATTAAAGTCTTTTTGGGCCCCAAAGAAATGAAAGGAACTTATTGTCTAGGCAACTCATTCATATCTAAAAGAAACTAAAAATTTTATTGTGAAATTTAAACCATATGACACATTTTACATTAGTCAAAGACTGAAATTTAAATGGCTGTCTTCCATTCAATTCAAATTTCATAGTTCTCATTACCTGACTAGGCATTATAATAATTTTTACCATTGGCAGCTACTTTCTATTAATTCTGATACATTTTTTAACTTTAAAGTTGTCAGGACTTCCCTTAAGGTTTTTTTCATCTTAATAGACAACCTTATTACTTAGAAGACTGAAACTAAAGAATGTGTCAAAAAGAGAAGTGTTCTGAATAAAATAATTATGTTAATATATTTCTATGATATTATGATAATAGAATATGACAGCTAAACTGGATGATAAAGTACATAGCAATATCTTTCATGCAACATCAACAGAGTGATTATTTTTTAATGATATCAAGGAAAATTCAGCTATCAACCTGCTTTCACAATATTAATGGGTTGTAAGTTTCAGATTTCTCAACCAAATGTTATGTATTAGGTTCAATGGGCCAATATCTAATGACAGCTCTTTTTTCTTGTAGAATATGTCAAAATACGTATTTCTAAGTAAAACATGCCAAACAAAATATACACAAGTTCAATAGCTTAATTGTGAAAACTATTTTTAACAAAGAACATCATTAATAATTAAAAGGTAAATTCCATTATTGTATCTAATCATTTGAACTATTTCCAGATCTCTGAGAAATATTGTTCCTTGATATGACCAAACTGCAATCTTTAGGCGACAAAATAAAAAATATATATATATACAAATGACAACTACTTAGAAGAAATGATTGTAGTTGGTTTATTACAGAGTGGTTTCAAGAAAGTTGTCATGAGATGAGCACACGGTAGACCTGAAAGCACTCGTCCCTGGTGGTAATTTCTGAAATGTATAGCCATTGCCTTACTCCTTGCTGACTAGGTTCCTCTAGGTGTTTCTTCTTGTAATAATGACGAAGCCAACAAAGACTGTTTGGGTCAAATCACTAGAGTGACAGCAAGTTGCTAGAGAACTGTGGGAAGGAGTAGATACTTTCATATTTACTAGAAGACTTATTGAATTCAGTAAAAATATTTTTACATTCTCATTTTTTAAAAAATCTATTGATTGATTTTAGAGACAAAGGCAAGGGGGAGAGAGAGCACGCAATCAATTTGTTGTTCCACTTACTTATGCATTCATTGTTTGCTTCTTGTATGTGCCCAGATTGGGAAACAAACCCACAACCTTGATGTATCAGGAGGATGCTCTAACCAACTGAGCTACCCAGCCAGGGCTTATATTCTTATATTATGTTCTTTTACACCTAGATCACCTAGATCATATTTTTACTAATCTCCGACATGATCTAGAGTTTTTCTTTTCTTTCTGTAATTGTATTTTATTTTATTTTTAATCCTGGAGAACAGAACTCCTAAACACAAGCTGAGCCTGGGTTGATGAGCTACTTAAATTTGGTGGTATACACACCTGCACACTGTAAAATATCTGAATTTCATTTACTAAATAAAATGACAAGTTGATGGCAAAGAAGCCAAATCTTGATAGTGTATATTTTTAGTGTATTTAATTCTTCTCATTTTACTTGACTTAAAGAGATATTGTTCTTTCAGAAGGTAATGTTAATACTAGCTAACCTTTCCTGAGTATGAACCACGTGTTCTATAAACTTTTCATGAAATCATTTTAAATCATCTTTAACAGTACACTATTAGAAAGGTATCATTTACATGATTTTTTTATGGATGAGATAACTGGTGCAGCGAGTGAAGTGATCTGCTCCACATCTGACTTTGATCTCCTTTTTATTTTTGAGAGAGACAGGGATAGAGAGACTGAGAGACAGGAACAACATCAAGCTGTTTCTGTATGTGCCCTGACTAGGGATCGAGACTCTGGTCTCTTTCATGTGACATGCTTGCCTACAAACCTCAGAGACCATGAGCACTAACTGTCCTATCGCAATAGCCTGAAGAGTCTGTGACTCTTTGTACTAAAGCAGCCATACAAATTAACTTTGAAGCCATACTGTAAGACTCTTACTGTTAAGAAATAGTTACTCACATACATACACACACACACACACAAAAATCTAATAACCAAAATTTGGTAGTACACCTACCAAACATAGGATACTGTGGTGGGGACAGAGTCAATGAGATAAAAATGATCCTGTCCCAGTCCTCAAGTATTTACAACATACTATAAAGACAGCAGTACCCAAATCATTAAAAAGCCAATGACACAAGAGAGGGTCAGAATGTCATATGGATGGTCTAATGAAGAGTGAATTATTTCTGGTCTCTGTAACTGTTAGTAACTAAGTTACTAAACAGCCATAAAAAAGTATAAAAGGATATTTTTAATTTTTGTTTGATGGCAGTTAATTGTTAACACTAAGGTGCAGAAACTACAGAGGAGCTAACCTTTTAAGAATATAACTAGTTTTGGTTGGCTCTGTCTAATGAGTCTCTTCTTCAGGTCTAGAGGGAAACAAACTTGAGAAAGCTCTTTATTATATAAATATAAACAGAGTCATTTCTCATTTTCCTGGAGAAATTCATTAACCTGTATGCTTCTTTGGGAGAAATCCTTCTTCTTTCTGTATTAATTCAATACCTGACTAGTGCTTGGTCAATGTGTGTTTGTGTATCTGTTAAGAGGTTACTGTTTGAATCACCTAAGCTGATGCCCCTAAAACTTCAGCATAGATCTATAGAGAGACATTTGTTGAAAGAAAGGCGTTAAAAAAATGGTCAAGATCGGGTAAACCCGGTCTACACTATAAAATTAATGTCCTATTATGTGGTGTTATTTAATGACTGGTTTGTGGTAGCGCAGCGGATAAAGTGTTGGCCTGGAACACTAAGGTCACGAGTTTGAAACCCTAGGCTTGCCTGATCAAGGCAAATCTGGAAGTTGATGCTTTCTCTCCCCCCCCCACCTCTTTCTCTCTATCCTCTCTAAAATTAATAAATAAAATCTTTTTTAAAAATTTAAGATTGGCAAACTAAACTTTGGGAAATGCAGTGCTGTGATTGTCCTATGAAAGACACAGAATAAGAAGAAATTCTTATGGAAGAGAAAAAGGGTTTCAAGTGTCAGTGAGCCACAGAAGAGCTAGACGCTGTCACCAGAAGTAAGCGCGAGGGAGCAAGGACTGACCCTGAAGATGGGGGTCACTCCTAAGAAATGGGGCCTAGACTTTGAGGTGTAGGTATTCTTGGAGGACTAGCAGTAGTAGTGGGTTTGGGGACTTGCCATATTGGGGCTGGCCAGGATCTAGACGTTTAGACACATGCTTAAAACAGATCCTGCTGGTGGAAAGCCTGTGCTTTCTGTGGGAACCAACACTATCTATACAGTTACATGTTGGCATTGCATTATACTTCTTTTTCTAGTTATCCCTCATCTTTTTAATAGATTTACCAAACATTTGCAGTTGCATCTTCCTTGTATTTCAGTAAATTAAGAAATGGACACATTTACACTTCAGAAAAAGTGACATGAGCAGAGCAGTGCAGAGGGTTGGTGACAGGGGAATGTAGTAGGAAGTGACAGTTGGCCATTCACCACTACCTTGATCTCATCAGGGCTAGGAACGGAAAGGCACAAGCATCATGACTTCACGGGGAGGCTCTTCTTGAGCATGTGTGTGACAGCTCCCTCCTTGCGATGCTGTGAGCAGTAAGGCCATATGAGAAGGACTTCAATCTTGTATAGGCAAGTACTGAGCTAAAGGCTACCATTTCTGGAATATCTGTTTTGATTTTGTTTTTTAATGGATGTATTCTGAAATCTTAGGTTTGTAAGGCATAGGTTTAGCCATCACACAAAGTATAACAGAAAAAAGTCAGAATTTTATTCTGTTATTTTCCTGGAACACCTCACTTGGTTTTTCTGAAACTAAAGTTTTCATCTGTGAAATGGGTATTAAAGCAATGCTTTCTTCTTCTGGTCTAGTAAAGGACAATATACCTAAGAGTTCTGTGGCAGCATGAAGTTCTGTGATAGGATGAACACATTTTACAAATAAGCCAACTCAGCTAATTGAGAACACATACACAGTCTCAGAAACCTGACAACATGCAACAGCAAATAAATGCCACACGCCAGAAGAAGCTGCTATCGCAACGTTTTAGGATATCTTTAAGAGACCTGGTAAAGTGATTTCAGAAAAAGATATTCAACCTTTCTGTGTCTCAGTTTAAGTGGAAAACCTTGATCTTCAATTTTTTCCCAAAATCTCATATTCATTACCTCAGTCCTTTTCATGTAGGAAATGCTGACATTCTGACAAGCAGTGACGCCCCCTACATAAAACCACAAATACTAGCTTGCTGCCACTGAACTACCAAAAGGTATATAAAAAAAAAAAACACAAGAAGAGATGTGGAACAGGATGACTGCTTCCTCCTGTCAACCAGGCTCTGGGAAAGTAGTGAGGAAGTGAAGTGCCAGAATGACCTGCAGTATTCATATAAGAGAAAACCAGATCTGAGAGGAGAAGTCGTTCCTCCTCACTCTGAGCCCTGCTTATTCAGAGCAGGAGTAGTGAATGTCTTTGAAAATTCAATGATGCTTTAAGCAGAATTTTAAAAAATGCTAGAAAATTAAAATTTAAAGAACACTATATACAAACCACTCTATTTTATGATAGTTATAAATGCTAATAAAATAATGTGTGATATAATACATTATCTATATTACCCTTTGAGAAAATAAGGAGATACTAAACTGAATTTAGACTCACTTGAATTTCTGGACAACTAATGACATATCTCATTTCATCGATCCCCACCCCCCACTAACACAGGTTTGGTAATTATCCTACTTTCTCAGGTATAACCTAAGATGCTAAGGGCCGCTTAATAGATCAAGTTCTCCATTTTCAAACTAAGCTTTTTAAAATTTTTAATATTATTTATTTTTTCTTATTTTAGGGTTTTTAAAATTTATTTTAAAGAAGAGAAACGAGAGAAAGAGAGAGAGAGAGAATGGGGAGGAGCAGGAAGCATCAACTCCCATAAGTGCTTTGATCAGGTAAGCTCAGGGTTTCAAACCAGCGACCTCAGTGTTCCAGGTCGATGCTTTACCCACTGCACCACCACAGGTCAGGCCCTAAGCTTTTATTTTTTAAACGACTAATAGCACCAAAGTTTATCCATCCACATCAAGATAAAATATACTCCTTTGTGTTAAGAATATAGTAGATATATTTATATAACTGAGCTCTAGTTGTTAGGAGTGACTCATCTACAACAATATATCTATACCCTCATCCATAAAGGATATCTCTAACTAATCATAACATCCTTAATCAACAAACCTGAACATGATCTTCTATCCTTTGTCAAGATCATGCACCAGGCAGTCTTTAACAATTCTCAAGGATTAGCACAAAAATCAAAATAAAGGATGCAGTCCCTGGCTGGCTGGCTCAGTGGTAGAGCACCAGCCCGGAGTGTGGAAGTCCGGGCTCAGTTCCTTGCCAGGGCACACAAGAGAAGTGCCCATCTGTTTCTCCATCCTTACTGCTCTCCTTTCTCTCTCTTTTTTCCCCTCCTGCAACCAAGGCTCCACTGGAGCAAAGTTGGACTGGGCGCTGAGCATGGCTCCATGACCTCCGCCCCAGATGCTAGAATGGCTCTGATTGCAAAGGAGCTAAGGCACAGATGGACAGAGCATCGCCCCCTAGTGGGCATGCCGGGTGGATCCAGGTTGGGCGCATGTAGAAGTCTGTCTGTCTACCTCCCCGCTTGTCACTTCAGAAAAATACACACACACACACACACAAAAAATATACCTAGGATGCAAAAAGGGGAAGAAATCCAGAAGTATAAATTGGATACTTTGTACTTAGTTTGTAGTTAGAAAGTAGTCACAGGGATGTAAAGTACAGCATAGGGAATTCAGCCAGTAATATTGTAATAACTCTGCATGGTGCCATGTAGGCACTTGAAATAATAGGCCCCTATAACATGACACTATTGTTATCAATGAAGCTTCTGAAATTCGCTCCATGCAGTGGTTCACTTGGTGAGTGTACCTTTAAGTGTAAAGGGAAAATGGGGAAAAACTCATCATCAACAGCCCTCCTTCATGGTAGCAGCAGGCGACAATGGCTCCCTAATCCTTCCTTTGGCAAATATACCCCCTTACCAGCATTTTATAAGACTTCTAGAATCTTCCCCTGTTTGATACTATTTTAAGATCTGCTGTTTGTCTCTGATACAGCTATTGACTCCTTTTCTATGAAATTGACCAGTTTTAACTTTTCTCTACTTTTTCCAGGAAAACCCACAGTAAGTTTCTTTGTTCTCTTGGGGCAACTATGGACAAAAGAAAAAAAAAAAACCCTATAAAGAAACTTATGTAAGAAACCTTCCCCCCCACACCCCATCATCTCCGTTAAGGTTAAGAAGCCTGTACCATGCCATACCAAATCACACTCCTAGTTGTTCCTTTGTCTGTTTTTGTCCTGTCTTCAGGCAATGTGCTCAGCACCGTCAGCTCTTTTAGTTAAAAAAATAAATGTTTCCCTACTAGTGGCAGTACAGAGTTCATCATTCCAACTGGCAATGTGCAAACTTTTGGTAAGAATAGCAAGTTGGCAAAAATACAAAGTTTTACAGATCCTCAGAAAAGGTACAAAAATAACTGTTTAAATGGACCTTTAAGAATAACCCTGGTTGTCCAATGTAATTACATCAACTTAGTGCAGACTAAACTTTTAAAAATCATTCCTAATTTTAGTTTAATATAGAAAAAAATTACCTCAGCAGTGGTCGGCCAACAGCGACTCGTGAGCCACATGCTGCTCTTTGGCCCCTTGAGAGTGGCTCTTCCACAAAACACCACGTGCGGGCGCTACCCCGATAAGGAATGTACCACCCTGTATAGTTTAAGTTTAAAAAATTTGGCTCTCAAAAGAAATTTCAATCGTTGTACTGTTGATATTTGGCTCTGCTGACTAATGAGTTTGCCGACCACTGGAGGATATTTAAATGTGACAAAACATGTAATGGAACAAAATGAATGCGATTACATATAATTTTTTAATAATCAAATTCATTGGGATACTAGAAGATAGACATATTCTGAGAAGTAGTACTGAGTTTTTTTCATTTCTTATGATCAAAAATACCTTCTGGTAATAGCTACCAAGTTGTGACCATTCAAACCAAGGTAAAGAAAACACGTATGCATTTAACCAGGGCAATCCAGTTACAAAGAACCAAAAGATATTAGACTTAAAACTACCAGGGGATGTCAACATGATATTAGTTCACTGGATTTTATTTAATTGTTGAGCGTAATTCCCAAATGATTCAGTATGAAAATAAAGACCACTGGACAAATGACGGCAGATCATTCAGACTCTTCAGGGACAATCCATACTCCGTAGGTCCTAGTTACGTAATCTAAGCTCTGCTGCTGAAGGACAGCCATGCTCTCCTCAATTAATCACTACCCCACTTAACCTCTTCTTCATCCCCCTGCTAGTCCCATTGTTAATACCTGGCTTTCTCAATAAACTCTGAGTCTGTTCATGTCTTAGGTGAGCAGGTTCACTTCTATATTGCTTCTACTAAGCCATTTCCTGAAGCTAAAGTTCCCATAGCACTCTGCGAAGGTCCTCAAACAGAAAAAAAAAAGAAAAAGGGTAATTTTTAACACAAATGCAATTAACCAAGTCCTTTAGAAAATTCTGGCTAATTGACCACTAATTATTTTGGGAGTTTTTTTTGTGTGTGTGTGTGACAGAGACAGAAAGAGAGAGAGAGGAACAGATAAGGACAGACAAGAAGGGAGAGATATGAGAAGCATCAATTCTTCGTTGCAGCACTTTAGTTGTTCATTAATTGCTTTCTCATATGTGCCTTGACTGGGGGCTACAGCAGAGCCAGTGACCCCTTGCTCAAGCCAGCGAACTTGGACTTCAAGCCAGTGATCTTTGGGCTCAAGCCAGCAACCATGAGGTCATGTCTATGATCCTATGCACAAGCTAGTGAGCCCGCGCTCAAGCTGGTGAGCCAGGACTCAAGCCGGCAACCTTGGGGCTTCGACCCTGGATTCTCTGCATCCCAGTCTAATGCTCTATCCACTGTGCCAACACTCTATCCACTGTGCTACCGCCTGGTCAGGCAACCATTAATTAGTTTTTAAAACAAAATATGAAGTCCTATTAAGTAATTTTGGAGATTCCAGAAAATGTGGACTTTTTTCCCTTTTGCCCATTTATAACAATTAAGAAGACAAAGACACTAATGTAATTGTTTCTCACATACACGCACGCACACACACACACACACACACACACACAAACACACATGTTATATCCTAACATGCTATTTAATTTCCTAGGATTGTGCATAGGACATGTTACTGCACTCTGTGGAATCTAAACTTTCTCTGAGCTCTCTGCATTTGAAACATGAATTTTTATTAAATCCAACAAATGACATCTCAGGAAGTATCAGAATACATGAATCAGAGAGAAGAGTAGGAAGATATTTTTATAGCGTGACAACTACGGGATGGGCCAGGCTTAGAAAGGTTATCACTACATGTCATCTTTTCTGAGAAACGAGTGCTTTTCAGAGTTTTCCTCATTTTTAACTAAGAGATTTCAATGATATTTTATCTTTGTTTGCCAAAGCTGGTCTTAGCAACAGCTTCAAGGACTCCAGTAAAAATAACTATTTTTAGATTTAGTCAATAATAACAGGTCGTGTTTTTTATCAGGAATACCATGAATTCACATAGTTTTAAACACACTTAAAAATCAAATAAATCAGAAGCTTCCCAAGTGTAGCAGGTAATGAATGAAGGATATAAAGAAACTCAGACTGCTAGTTTGAAGTGTAAATTATCTTACAGATTTCTGGACATTTAATAAATTTATGTCAAATTTTCAAACTTCTGACATTCAAACATTATTAACCATGGCTTTTATTATAGTTATAAGTGTCTCACTTGGGTCTGGCCTGTGTGAAAAATAACCTGATTTTCTGATTTATTGATGGAAAACTCTTTGTAATTCAATAAGATAAATTATTTGTGCCAGGTTTTTTCTACTTAGATACCGTATTACTGTCTCATAAAACAATATCATGGAACAGTTACTGTCAAAGACAGTAAAAAATAAGCAACTATTTGTTTTACCTGCATACAATTAGCAAGTGAAATTCCACTGAAAGTTAATCATGGAAATTAGTTCATATTTAGACTCTGTCACGGAGGTCAAATATAAGAATTATATTATTACATTTCATCTAGACAGTGACTTTAAAGTACCTGTCATTCACCTTATTTTCTAAAAATGTTTGGAGTGCCTTCAGTATGGTATTCTTTGCAAATGTCAAGTCCTGGTTTCAAGTCTTTCCCAGGGTTTAGATGCTCCCACTAAGTTCAGGAAGTGTGTCAAAAACCAATGCATATGATGTCCTATCTGAGACCTGTGTGTCTGCGAATAGGCAGTTATGTACAACAAAAATTGAACTGCTTTCTTTGCACAGAGAACAGGCATTTCAACTAAAGAGAGGTAAAGTCTAGTAGGAAAAATCAAATTGTATCTACTGCATTTATGAACTTGCCCTGTTCCAGCCTCACTGAGCATAGTCCTCTTTGAAAAATGAACTGACTAGGAAGATACAAGGGTTTAGATTCTCTTTTATCTTAGATTTAGGCCACGTCAAGCAGACATGAAAGTGAATTGACTCTTACCTAGAGATAAGTTCATTTTTGGAAATGCCCAAATCTTCATGAAGACAATATATAACCTGGCAGGCAGACAAATTATCTCCCAAAGATGTTCACTTCCTCATCCCCAGAATCTATAAATATGGTACATTACATGGCAAAAGAGAGGTGAGGGGGCAGATGGAATTAGGGTTGCTGATCATCTAACCCTGTCCTGGGTCATCTGGGTGGGCCCAATGTAATCACCAGGGTCCTAATATGGGAAGAGGGATGCAAAGGTGTCAGTATCAGACTGATATAATACGAGAACTGCTTGGTAATGTTGAGTGGCCTTTAGAAGTTGAAAACAGCAAGGGCGCAGATTAACCTACCCCCACCCCAGAATCTCTGGAAGGAACTCACTGGTGACATGTGACACCCATTTTGGTCCTCTGACCTCCAGAAATATAAAAAATAAATGCAATTGCTTTTAGCCAATAAGTTTGTCATATGTTTTACAGTAGCAGGAGAAAAGTAAAATGACAATGACTAGGAGAGCTGAGATGATTCCCAGGATAAAAATATTACAGAAATTTGTCCATTTGGGTTTTGAAAGATTGCCTGCAAGACCATTGCCTGTTGGTTCAAAATTACAACATGAATACTATTGCCATCTGGTGGTGGTGACGTTCTTTGTTCTTGAACAGAGCTTTGCTTACCTATGAAATTTTGTAGACAAAGAGACTGAAAATAGAATTACCTTTTATGTTGTGAACACCAGTCCTTTGCCAGAAGTAAGATTTCTTAGAGGGCACCTGTCTCAGACAGAAGAAACTGCCCAGAAGAACTGAGTGCTATTGAGAGTGAGAGGTTCCTTATTTCCGTTTCCATACTGTGCTACTCACAAACCATGACTCTGAAAACGCAGCTCCGTCGTCTTTCTTGAAGGTTCATCTAAGCAACAAGAACAGGCCTCCCCTCTTACGGTGAAAGCTGCTACCAACAAAGAAGGCACTAAGAACTAGATTAATTTTTTTTACATTATTTCATTTTATGCCTTTATCTAAAATTGGAAAATAAGACCAAAATTCTTTCTTTCTAACAAATCCCAACTCTCATTTGCCAACACTCTTATTTCCCCAACTACTAACCACATTAAATTTTTACTTCATTTCTTTATAAACTCGTACCTTTGCTGACCTTTCCAAATCATCAGGTTTATTGGCACTTACCCTCATAACCACACTGAAAGTGTTTTGGTTGGGTGGAACTTAGCAGGTGTGATTACATCTATTTGTTAGCCAAGCATTGTTCTGAGTCCTGCAGTTGTAATGATGGATGAATAAGAGTGATCAGATCCTTGCCCTGATGGAGCTTTTATATTCCAGTTAGAAATTGGGAATGATAGAAACAAAAAACAAACACATACTTAAATACAGTCATAGATGCTGAATTGTGATTTCAGGTGGTGATAAGAAGTATAAATAAAATAAAACAATGGAAGCCGGTGATTTAGAAGAGATTACTTTAGCCAAGATGGTATCAAAATTATTATTGGCCTGATCAGGCTGTGGCACAGTGGATAGAGCATTGGACTGGGATGCGGAAGGACCCAGGTTCGAGACGCCAAGATTGCCAGCTCGAGCGCAGGCTCATCTGGTTTGAGCAAAAACTCGCCAGCTTGGACCCAAGGTCGCTGGCTCCAGCAAGGGGTGGCTCGGTCTGCTGAAGGCCCGCTATCAAGGCACGTGTGAGAAAGCAATCAGTGAACAACTATGGTGTTGCAATGACAACAAAAAAATAATGATTGATGCTTCTCATTTCTCTCTGTTCCTCTCTGTCTGTCCCTATCTATCCCTCTCTCTGACTTTCTCTCTGTCCCTGTAAAAAATAAAATAAAATAATTATTGAATTTAAAAAAATAGTTTGTCATTTATGTTTTAGAAAAAATAAAATGTTCTCCCCCATGTTTCCAGAGAATATAAGAGCATATACAGGTACTGAAATTTTAGGCAAAAAATAAAGATGATTAAATTTAAATATATCAGCCAATATGTATGTGCACACATACATACACAGAAACACATGCATTGCACTAATCCCAAACCACCAAAACTGTAGTTGGAATATAATATGAATATCTGAATATATGCTATTTTTATATAGCATTCATACTACTTTTCCTTGATAGCATTTTATATCAGCATGTATTTAATGCATATATAATCCTTCTTATATGAAAATATTTCAGACTTAATCTGAATGGTTACAACTTGTAAAGTTGCAACTTATTTGAGGTCATCTCATTCTACCTCTTCTCTACCATTCCATTCTGAAGCAGTCATTCTAAGATGAATCCCAGTCACACCCTTTTAAAATCCCTGTGTCTTGCATGACTACAGAAGTCTGACTAGCTTCTAACCAACTGAATCTGGCAAAAGTGATGGAATGTCACTGCTTTCATTAGGTTACATTATGTAGCAAAGATGAAGAAATTTCACAGACGTCACTAAAGTCCTTACTCAACTAATAAAAGGGAAGAGTTTTCTGGCTGAGCCTGACCTAATCAGGAGACTCATTTAAAGATGGTCTAGAAATTAAAGACTAGAAATGGCAGAGACTTGACCTCTGTTTCTGGCTATGAAGAATCAAGCTGCCCTGCATGCTAATGACTCAAGGGAATGAATTTTACCCACAACCCAAGGAGCTTTGAAGTATACCTTTCCTCAGTAGAGCCTCCAGATAAGAAGGTAGGCTGGATGACATCTTGATTTAGCCTTGTGAGACCCTTAGGACAAAACCTAACTGAGCCATACTTAGACATATACCCTACAGAAACCAAGACAAAAGAAGGAATGCTATATCCAATGGCCAAGTTTTTGACAATTTGTTACACAGCAATAGAAAATTAAATACACATTCTTTCCAACAATAAGCATTTTTTTATATATATATTTTATTATTATTAATTCTAATGGGGTGACACCAATAAATCAGGGTACATATGTACAATGAAAACATCTCCAGGTTATCTTATCATTCAATTGTGTTGCATACCCATCACCAAAAGTCAAATTGTCCTCTGTCACCTTCAATCTGGTTTTCCCTGTGTCCCTCCCCTCCTCCCTATCCCACTCTTCCCTCCCTCCCCCCATCCCATAACCACCACTTTCTTGTCCATGTCTCATACCCTCACTTTCATGTCCCACCTATGTATGTAATCGTGCTGTTCTCAGTTTTTCTTTTTTTCTGATTTACTTATTTCACTCCGTATAATGTTATCAAGGTACATTCATTTTCTTATAAATGATCCGATGTCATCGTTTCTTATGGCTGAGTAGTATTCCATAGTATATATGTACCATAGCTTTTTAATCCACTCGTCTTCTGACAGACACTTAGGCTGGTTCCAGATCTTCGCTATTGTGAACAATGCTGCCACGAACATGGGGGCGCATTTCTTCTTTTCGAACAGTGCTAAGGTGTTCTTAGGGTATATTCCTAAAAGTGGGATAGCTGGGTCAAAAGGCAGTTTGATTTTTAATTTTCTGAGGAATCTCCAAACTGTTTTCCACAGTGGCTGCACCAGTCTGCATTCCCACCAGCAGTGCAGAAGGGTTCCCTTTTCTCCACATCCTCGCCAGCACTTATTCTGTGTTGTTTTGCTGATAAGTGCCATTCTGACTGGTGTGAGGTGATATCTCATTGTGGTTTTAATTTGCATTTCTCTAATGATTAGTGATGTTGAGCATTTTTTCATATGCCTATTGGCCATCTGTATGTCCTCTTTGGAAAAATTTCTATTCATTTCTTTTGCCCATTTTTTGATTGGGTTGTTTGTCTTCCTGGTGTTGCGTTTTATAAGTTCTTTATAAATTTTAGTTATTAACCCCTTATCAGATGTGCTGTCGAATATGTTCTCCCATTCTGTGGTTTGTCTTTTTATTCTGTTCCTGTTGTCTTTAGCTGTGCAAAAACTTTTTAGTTTGATATAGTCCCATTTGTTTATCTTGCCTTTTATTTCAGTTGCCCGTGGAGATAAATCGGCAAATATACTGCTGCTACAGATGTCGGACAGCTTGCTGCCTATGTTTTCTTCTAAGATGCTTATGGTTTCACGGCTTACATTTAAGTCTTTTATCCATTTTGAGTTTGTTTTTGTGAATGGTGTAAGTTGATGGTCTAGTTTCATTTTTTTGCAGGTAGATGTCCAATTTTCCCAACACCATTTGTTAAAGAGGCTGTCTTTACTCCATTGTATGTTCTTTCCTCCTTTGTCAAATATCAGTTGTCCATAAAGCCGAGGGTTTATTTCTGGGTTCTCTGTTCTGTTCCATTGATCTATGTGCCTGTTCTTATGCCAGTACCAGGCTGTCTTGAGTATAATGGCCTTATAGTAAACCTTGATATCAGGAAGAGTGATACCTCCTGCTTTATTTTTTCTTTTTAAGATTGCTGAGGCTATTCGTGTTCTTTTTTGGTTCCATATAAATTTTTGGAATATGTGTTCTATATCTTTGAAGTATGTCATTGGTATTTTAATTGGTATTGCATTGAATTTATAAATTGCTTTGGGTAATATAGACATTTTAATGATGTTTATTCTTCCTAGCCATGAGCACGGTATATGCTTCCACTTGTTTGTATCTTCCTTGATTTCTTTTATCAATGTTCTATAATTTTCCGAGTACAAGTCCTTAACCTCCTTGGTTAAATTTACTCCTAGGTACTTTATTTTTTTGGCTGCAATAGTGAAGGGGATTGTTTCCTTAATTTCTTATGCTGATATTTCATTGTTGGTGTATAAAAATGCCTCTGATTTCTGAGTATTAATTTTATATCCTGCCACCTTGCTGAAATCATTTATAAGGTCCAGTAGTTTTTTGACTGAGACTTTAGGGTTTTCAATATACAATATCATATCATCTGCAAATAATGACAATTTTACTTCTTCTTTTCCAATTTGTATGCCTTTTATTTCTTCTTCTTGTCTGATTGCTGTAGCTAGGACTTCCAGAACTATGTTGAATAAGAGTGGTGAAAGTGGGCAACCCTGCCTGGTTCCTGATCTTAAGGGGATTGCTTTTAATCTTTGTCCATTTAGTATGATGTTTGCTGTCGGTTTATCGTAGATGGCCTTTATCATGTTAAGGAATGATCCCTGTATTCCCACTTTACTGAGAGTTTTGAGCATGAATGGGTGCTGGATTTTATCAAATGCCTTTTCTGCATCTATTGAAATTATCATGTGGTTTTTGTCCTTCCTTTTGTTTATGTGGTGAATCACATTGATTGATTTGCGAATATTGAACCAGCCTTGCCTCTCCAGAATAAATCCCACTTGATCGTGGTGTATGATTTTTTTCATATATTGCTGGATCCGGTTGGCTAATATTTTGTTGAGAATTTTAGCGTCTAGATTCATCAGGGATATAGGCCTATAATTTTCTTTCTTTGTGTTGTCTTTGCCCGGTTTTGGGATCCGAATTATGCTCGCCTCATAAAAGGAGTTTGGAAGTCTTCCTTCCTCTTGAATTTTTTGAAATAGCTTGAGGAGGATAGGAGTTAGTTCTTCTTTGAATTTTTGATAGAATTCACTTGTGAAGCCATCAGGCCCAGGACTTTTCTTTTTTGGGAGTTTTTTGATAACTGTTTCGATCTCATTTGTTGTAATTGGTTTGTTTAGGTGTTCTGATTCTTCCAGATTGATTTTTGGAAGGTTATATGATTCAAGAAATTTGTCCATTTCACCAAGATTGTCTAATTTTTTGGCATATAGTTCTTCATAGTATTTTCTTACAATGCTTTGTATTTCTGTTGTATCAGTTGTTATTTCTCCACTGTCCTTTCTAATTTTATTTATTTGAGTCCTCTCTCTTTTTTTCTTGGTGAGTCTAGTTAAAGGTTCATCAATCTTGTTTACCTTTTCAAAGAACCAGCTTCTTGTTTCATTGATCCTCTGTATTGTTTCCTTAGCCTCTATGTCATTTATTTCTGCTCTGACCTTTATTATTTCCTTCCTTCTACTTGTCTTAGGTTTTATTTGTTGTTGTTTTACTAGTTCTTTTAGATGCAGGGTCAGGTTGCTTATTTGAGCTTTTTCTAGCTTCCTATGATATGCCTGTAGTGCAATAAACTTCCCTCTCAGAACTGCTTTTGCTGTGTCCCATAAATTTTGAGTTGATGTATGCTCATTATCATTTGTTTCTAGAAAGTTTTTTATTTCTTCTTTGATCTCATTGTTAATCCATTCATTATTTAATATCATGCTATTTAGTTTCCAAGTGTTTGAGTATTTTTCAGTTTTTCTTTTGTGGTTAATTTCTAGTTTCATGGCATTGTGATCAGAGAAAATGCTTGATATGATTTCAATCTTCTTAAATTTATTGAGACCATTTTTGTGTCCTAACATGTGGTCTATCCTAGAAAACGTACCATGAGCGCTTGAGAAGAATGTATATTCTACTGCTTTAGGGTGAAAAGTTCTGAAGATATCTATTAAATCAAGTTGATCTAGTGTCTCCTTTAAGTCTGCTGTTTCTTTATTAATTTTCTTTCTTGAGGATCTATCCAGTGTTGTTAGAGGGGTATTGAAATCCCCTACTATGATAGTATTGCTCTTAATCTCGCCCTTTATATCCATCAAAGTCTGCTTTATGTATGTCGGGGCTCCTATATTTGGTGCATAGATATTTACAATAGTTATATCTTCCTGTTGAATTGTTCCCTTTATCATTATGTAGTGTCCTCCTTTATCTCTTACTACAGCCTTTGTTTTAAAGTCCATTTTGTCTGATATAAGTATTGCTACCCCTGCTTTTTTTTCATTTCCATTTGCATGAAATATTTTTTTCCATCCTTTTACCTTCAGTCTATGAGCATCTTTTGTTTTAAGGTGTGTCTCTTGTAGACAGCATATATATGGGTCCTGTTTCTTTATCCATGCAGCTACCCTATGTCTTTTGATTGGATCATTTAATCCATTTACATTTAAGGTTATTATTGATATGTAGTTGTTTATTGCCATTTTATTCTTTAAAGCTGTATTCTTCTTTTGCTCTATTCATTCCTCCCTTTAAACTGTTCACAAGAGGCCCCTTAGTATCTCTTGCAGGATTGGTTTGGTTTTTATGAATTCCTTGAGGCTTTCTTTTTCTGGGAAGCTCTTTATTTCTCCTTCAATTTTAAACGTTAGCCTTGCTGGATACAGTAGTCTTGGTTGTAGGTTCTTGTTCTGCATTACTTTGATTATTTCTTGCCATTCCCTTCTGGCCTCAAGTGTTTCTGTTGAGAAGTCCGATGTCATCCTTATGGGGGCTCCTTTGTAGGTGATAGTCTTTTTTTCTCTAGCAGCTTTTAAAATTTTTTCTTTATCCATTAGCTTTGGTATTTTAACTATGATGTGTCTTGGTGTAGATCTTTTTGGGTTTCTCTGTAATGGAGTTCTGTGTGCTTCTTGAATGTTTGGAGTGTTTCCCAGCCTTAATTTAGGAAAGTTTTCTGCTATGATTTGATTGAACAAAGTTTCCATTTCCTGTCCTCTCTCCTCTTCTTCAGGCACCCCTATGATGCGAATGTTGTTTCTCTTCATGTTGTCACAAAGCTCCCTTAGAGTTTCCTCACATTTTTTAAGTCTCTTTTCCTTTTTCTTCTCTGCTTCTGTGCCTTTGTTTATTGTGTCCTCTAACTCGCTTATTCGATCCTCAGCGTCATCCATCCTGCTTTTAATTCCTTCCATTGTGGTCTTCAGTTCTGATACTGTATTTGTCATTTCTGTCTGATTCTTTTTTATTATTTCAATTTCATTTTTTATACTTGTTATCTCTTTATTTAGGTGTTCATAATGACTATCCATTGTTGCTCTAATTTCTTTGAACATCCTAACTATCATTATTCTAAATTCTGCTTCTGGTAATTTGGTTATATCTGGTTCATTCAGGTCCTTCTCTGGGGATTTCTCTTGATTCATTTGGTTTGCATTCCTCTGCTTGCCCATTTTTTCTGTGTATAAGCAAGTTGTGGCCACTGGAGTCCAGTAGGTGTTGCCTTTGTGTTCTCTAGGTGTGGTCTGTCTGCAGGCCCCCCACCCCCTCTGCCGGTGCCTAGGGTGGTTGGGTATGAGCGTTGCCAGCACCGGCCCACTGTGGCTTTTGCTGTGATTTCTGCCTCTCCTCCATGGGAGGGGCTGTCACTGAAGCCACAAGATTAGCACCAAGGATAGAGGTGAGCACCTTTGCTCAGCTGCGGACCCAGCCTATTTCCAGACTTCCGCCCAGAACCAGCAGTTGGAACCTGCTTGCTATAGTTCTGCGGGTTAGGCGGGGCTTTTGACGTGCTCTCAGCTGTAAGCTTTTGCCCGTCTGGATCTTTAGCCTTGCCCTCGAGGCCAGGGCCCTCCTGCGCAGGGTTGGAAACCAAGGTTTATTGGGCCGGGCGTGTTTGCTGGCTTCAGCTCAGCTGTGTACTTCCGCTCGTCCCGGACTCTACCCCGCCCCCGCGTTCGGAGCCCGCTCGTGCACGTATGAATGGAATTCGGGTTTCTCCGGCCGGGCGGGGATAGTATCGTGGGCTCAGCTGCGAGCCTCCACTTGTCTCGGGGTCCACCCCGTTCCCACGCTCGGAGCCCGCTCGCGCACGTATACTGGCCAACCGCGGTTTCTCTGGCCCGGGGGGTGGGGGACTGGTAGCGTCAGCTCAGCCACGTGCCCCTGCCCGTCTCTGGTCCTAGCCCGGTCCCCGCGGTCAGGGCCGGCTTGCGCAGGGCCTGCCCGTTCCTGGCCTCCCGCTTTGTCCCCGTAAGTGGGATTAAAGGCGGCCCGCAGCTTCCGGACCGCTCTCACGTGTCCCCTCCGACCTTCTGGGCTAGACCGATCTCCCACCGGCTTGGCCTCTGCCCACGCCGACAGAACCGCCTTTCAGCGTCCTGCCGCCCCAAACCTTAAGCAGCCCTCAGCAGAGTAGGAAGGGACCTAATACTCCACACTGTAGGCCTGGGAGCTCCCTCACTTGTTTCACAGCTCAAAACTGTCCAAACGCCTCTTCTAGGCTCTGGGACTGCAGGCTGGGGCTTGGTTCCTGGGACCCAGGTCCCTCCCTCTCCGCCAAACTCTCCTCCCGCCACACGGGTCTCTCCGGGCTGCCGTTTGCTCCGGGGAGCTGGGCAGCCCTCTTCGTGTTTTCGCTATTCCTACCAGTCTCAATGTGGTTTCTTCTGTGTTCCTTGGTTGAAGAGTCCACTTAGTTTTGTTCAAAGTTGGTTTATCCAGATGATGGTTCTTAAAATTGAGTTGTAATCCACTTTGGTTCTGGGAGTTGGAAGTTGGTACATCCGCCTACTCCGTCGCCATCTTGCTCCCCCCCAATAAGCATTTTTTTGTTTCTGTCACACTGCTTGCTGAAACATGAAGTATTACTTTTCTGTTTTTCTGTCTAGTCAGTTTCAAATGCCCTTCCCCATCCCTACCCAATGAAATCACATCTTCCCTTAAAGGATCAGCCTAGATCCCAAATCTTGCCTCAAGCCTGCCCAGACACTTCTTTCATACTCTGTCCACATCTGTCCTGCCCACCTTCTTAGAGAAGACTTAATCACTTCTTCTCTACGACCTTGGAATCGTTTTAGTACTTTGATTGCAATCTAGTATTGTTAGCTATTTATGAGTTTCTGTGTTGATTTGTGAGTTATCTTAGAGAAAGAAACATACCCTATTGATTGGCACATTCTCACCACTTCAGGCAGGGCCTGGCCCATAAAAAGTATTAAATAAATATTTGTCCTCTGAGTTTTCCAAATTTTTCTAATTTTTTGCTGTTTTAATTCAAACTCTAATAAGTCACTTTGTTTCTTTTCCTGATGTGACCAATATATTATTTTTCCTTTATCAGTTTCTATTCTTTCTCAGATACTATCCCAGTAACATTTCCTTTTCATTGTGGCTTTTATTTTTAATAATTGTTTTGATTCCATATAATTTATTGGCTCACATATATATGAGTTTGAAGTTTAAAAAATTGTATCTGAGTCTTAATAATCATTGTATTCAGACATGCTGCATGTAGATTTCTAAAAATATTTATGCTTCTCCATGACAAGCTTTAGTATAGAAATGATACTACAGCATGTGGTTAAGAACTCAGGCTCTGCAATCAGACTAACTAGGAATCCACTTCACTGCTGACTTGTATGACCAGCTAAATTACTTACTCTTTCCAAGTCTCAGTTAGCTCTTATAAAAAATGGAGAAAATAAAAGTAACAGGGCTAAAGTAAGAATGAAACACTGCACACAGAGTTGTTACTTTAAAAAATGTTAACCTGGAAATGTTGGGAATTCGGCATTATGTGCAATGGTACAAATAGTTATATATCTCTGCTATATAAATTGCATAAATGATCATGAATGTTTTCCTTAAAAGTCCTATTTAGGAAAAAAATACATAAATCTATCTTTTTAGATTTTTTTATTTGTATAGAATGTTTCTCTTTCTTAATAGGTGAAAGACACAAGAAAGAATTGAAAGAAGTATCCATGCATTAGAACTCTGTCACTGCACTTTACTCTGATGAGTTTTTACAATGTGTTGGAAATGACTAGTAAAGGAGCCAACACAGACTTTCCTCACCTCAGGCATTCAAGAGGGCTTTATTAAATTGCAGATTATTATAGAATGTTCTCAATATTACTTGTGCATTAGCCCAGCTGATACTTGTAAAGGTATGCAAAGAAGTTTTTAAATTGGTGTAAAGGAGCTGTAAATGAAATATTTATAAAACATTTATTGGAGAAATGATTAAAGATGAAAAAATATAAGCTAATAGAAAATATAGCATAGTGGAAAAAGGATTGAACTTAGAATCAGAGTTGGATCGAAACACTACTGCCACTTCACTCCAATAGATTGGGTCTCTTCTCTGGAACTGATTCTTCAGCTATAACTTGAGCACACTGAACTTTATCATTCAGGGTAAATATGTGACATTTGGTGTTCTGGACTGTAAAATGCCTTTGAAAAATACTACTTATCCTTCAAGACACCCTTCCTACTGAGCCAGGACCTAATCCTAGTATCCTTCTTAATATTTTCCTCAAAACTGCCACTACCATTTATTATTGTTGTTATTATAATTATTATTATTACATGTTACAAAACATAAATTTTATCAGCCATTTAAATTACAGATGAATTTTAAAAACATTTTCACTTTTTAAGTTCTACATTTCCCTAGACATATATGTTAAAATTTCACTATTATAACCTGACTTTAGGTTTCTGATGTGAATATTAAAATTAAAATAATGTTTAATATATGTGATTAGAAAAATACATTACTTAGGAAGATAACTAATATGACAAGAAAAATGCCTCTGGATATAATTTTTTAAATGCCTCTTTTAAAATAAGGGAAACAGCATGATCCCAAATGAGTATGTGAATTCAGCCACCAACAGCTAGTGCTCTTTCCTTCTCTCATTACAAACCTCCAACTGACAGGTATGCTTTCATCACAACTCAGCTTAAGGCTTACCTTCTCCATTAAGCTTTTAAAGAATAATCCAACTTCAGAATTTTAAAGATCAGAGAGCATGTAACAAGATAAAAGAAGATAGACCACATAATTAAAAGATGTGAAATCTCAGATTTAATAAAAGTATATTTGACTCTATGCTTTTTATAAAAGACATACCTAATAGAAAATGACAAAAAATATAAGAATAAAGTGATGCTTTCTGTTTCTAACATATTAGCTAAGAAGGTATAAGTTCATTCAACTGAAAACAATTAAGTTGGATAAAAATTAGAGAAGCATATTCTTAAATCTGTCCATCAGATGTTAAAATGATAAGATTAACAATAATAATATTCCAGCCAAAACCTGAATAAAGGTGGAAACTAAAAGCAAAGTACTAATTATATATAGCTTTCATCTTGAAGGTAAACTATTAGATCTCATACACTTGAGTTGATGTTTTCATAGCTTTACGAAACTTAAAAGTTAAGAGACAAAGCCTGGAGCCTCTCAGGTAGAGAATCTAAAAGAAGAAATCCACTTTACATACCTAGGAGACCAAGTGACTGAAAATATAGCATAGAAATGAGTTTCAGATACACCTACCTTGATGTGAATAATTAGCAATGATCATGAGCCATCCCTTATATGGCCCAAATTCCAATAATAAGTTTTAATTTATAATGATCCTTGATATATAGGTCACTAAGGGACCAGGCAGAAGAAAACCCAATCCTTTTATCATCCAAATGTATTAAGGAATAAATGCATGAGTATATAAGTTTAAGGTGTACAACATGATAGAAAAAAATAATTCTTCAGAGGAACCCGTCTCTATCCCAGGACTCAGAAAATTTCCATGTATCAAATTTGAAGAAATATGAACTCACATTCATAAAAGCACAAAACATGAAAAGAAACAGAGAAATGATGAAAACAACTGCCAACACAACCAGACTTCAGACACAGGGATCATCAGACAGCACCAAGAAATGTTTTGCATGTTTAAAGGCATAAAACAAAAGGTAAAATAAATCACAGACTATAATAAATTACCAAACAGACTTAAGAATAAAATAAAATTTTTAGAAAGTGAAAGCATAATGATTTAACCAGAAAGCCACTGTCATTAGAACAACTCAAGAAATAGGGTTTGAACTGGAAGAAATTAAACAGAATGTAACACAGATACACACAGAGAGATATCAGTTATAAAAGGCAAGTTCTCAGTGTCATGAAGGACACCATGAGAAGGTTTCACAGGAATCCCACAGGAGTCAATCTGATCGGGAAACAGAGAAGAATTAAACTGGGTAGTCTGTGGAGAGGTTGAGAATGACTATAGAATTTTGGTTGCAGTTTAAGGAAATTGTGTATTTTAATATAGCTGGGTACGTAACTGTGGGGAGCACTACCCCCCGAGGTCTAGGAAGGAAAAGGAAGGAAGTAGTAATGGAACCAGAGAGGACAGCATAAGTGGAGGGCTGCCTGACAGGCACTGTGACCTTTAATATTAGTAAATGGTCAATGAGACTGGCAATAAAGGAGCAATGGCAATGATGGCACAAATTCACCTTCCTCCCTCCCTCTGATCTGCTGTGGGTGCCTCACATTATTGGAATAAATTTAGAAACCAGAAGGCAAGGGAGGTCATTAATGAAATCCATATAAATCAGTGTCTTAAGAGAACAGTACATGAGTAGAGGACAAACACGGATACCCAGAATAATATATGTATTGGATTCCAGGTGAAAAATTAAGAGACATTAGGCAGAGGCAAAATTTAAAGAGACAATGGTTGAGAATTTTTCAAAATGAATGAAAGACCTAGTTATCAGATACAAATGCCTAGAAAATTCAAAGCAGAAAAAATAAAAATAAAACACTCTTGAGGAAAATTCTGAAAGAGCAGAATACACACATACACATACACACAAAGAATATATAAATGCAGCTATACCAAAGAAACTATATCACATTTAAAGAAACAACAAATTACTAACAGCTAACTTCTCAAGGGTAACAATAATAACCAGAAACCAGTGTAATACTACCCCTATGATCCGTAATAAAATAAATGTAAACCTAGAATTCTTTTCAATGAAAACTTCATGAATAAGAATAAATTTTTAAAATTTAGAAAAATACTGAGAAAAATTGCTATCAACAGAATTACTAAATCAAAATTGTAAAGAATGTTCTTCAAGCAAAAACAAACCTTACCCACACAGAAGGTTCCAGACACAGGAAGAAATGAAAAGCAAGCAAACTGATAAGTATGAGGTAAAATTTGAAAAGAAAGCTTTTAAAAGTTATCATAATGATATTGAGGGAATTGAAAAACAAGCTAAAACTAAAATACAAAGCCAAAATAATATACAAGTGAGGCACAAGAAAAATAGAGAGAAAATGATTGAAATTTCCCTGCAGTGTTTAAATGGAGGCTGAGATCCTGATTGATACTTGACTTTAAAGTATGCATATTAAAAGTTCCAAGTATTTTTTTTAGTTCATTTTCCAAAGTTTCACCATTGACATATAAAAAAGCAATAAACTTTTGTAGACTGATTTTGTAACCTGTGACTTTACAGTATTGGTTTATTGTTTCTAATAGTTTTTTTCATGACGTATATAGGATTTTCTATATACAGAATCATGTCATCTGCAAAAAGTGACACCTTTACTTCTTATTTTCTGATGTGGCTGCCTTTTATTTTTTTCTCTTGCCTGATTTCTCTAGCTAAAACTTCCAGAATTGTTTTGAATAAGAGTGAAGAGAATGGGCAGGTTTGTCTTTTCCTGATTTTAGAGGAAAAGCTTTCATTTTTCTTACCATTTAGTATGATATTAGCTGATGGTTTGTCATATATGGCCTTTATTATGTTAAGTTACTTTCCTTCTATTCTGATTTTATTGGGTGTTTTAAACATAAAGGAATGTTGTATCTCATCAAATGCCTTTTCTGCATCTATTGTAGGATCATGATTTTTGTTTTTTTGTTTATTATGGGGGATCTACCCCCAAAACTCAAAAACATTGGTACATAAACACAAATGCACCCTTATATTCATCACAGCATTATTCACAGTGGCAGAGACATGGAAACAACCAAAGTGTCCCTCAATAGAGGATTGAATAAAAAAGAGATGGAACATGTATATAATGAAATACTACTCAGCCATAAGAAATGAGACATAATGACATTTACAACAACATGGATGGACCTTGAGAACATTACACTGAGTGAAATAAGTAAATCATAAAAAGCTAAGAATCATGTGATGTCACACATAGGTGGGATATAAAATGGAAACTCATGGACATAGATAAAAGTGAAGTGATTACCAGGTGGGAGGAAGGGTGTAAAAGGGATAAATGTAATGGAAAATGATTTGTCTTTGGGTGATGAGTATACAACATATAATCAACAGTTCAAATTCTATAGAAATGTTTACCAGAAACTTACATACTCTTATTGATCCATGTCACCCTGTTAATTTTCTAAATAAAATATTTTTTGAAGTTCAGAGTAAATGCTAAAAGATAGTACTTTTATGTACAACTTTTAAACTAGCAGAGGAAAGCACTAGAATAGAAAAAAATTTTCAACCCAATCCAAGAAAAGTCAAGAAAGGAGAAAAATAAAAATATAAATGACAGAACAGAGTGAAGCTTCAAAAAGCATAAAACAAAAACTTATATAACTGAAAGGAGAAACAGACATATCAAGAGTTACAGATGACAATCTTACCTTTTGTGAAAGCAAGGATGGGCCTGGAGAGAGTACTGTGCTAAATGAATTAAACCAGTGAGAGAAAGACAAATACCATATGATCTCACTTATATGTGGAATCTAATGAATAAAATAAACTAACAAACAAAATAGAAACAGACTCATAGATCCATAGAACAGACTGACAACTGCAGTGGGGAGGAAAGTTGGGGGCTTAGATAAAAAAGGTAAAGTGATTAAGTGAAAAAGAAAAACAAAACTCATAGACAAAGACAATGGCATGGCGATTACCAGAGAAAGGGGTTGAGAGAGGTAAAAGAGGGTAAAGAGGTGATAAATGGAGACAAAAGAAGACTTGACTTTGGATGGTAAACATACAATGTAATTATACAGATGATGTATTACAGAATTGTATACTTGATAACTGTATAATTTTATTAACCAATAAATTCAATAAAAATTTTTTAAAAGTTACAGATGATTTTTATACCCACTTTGAATAAATGAGAGAACAAATAATGAGAAAAATAGTGAGTACATAGAACACTTAAATAACACTATCAACCAACTTGACCTAGTTAATATGTATTGAATTTCAGAAAACAAGAGTAAAATATACATTATTGTCAAGATAATATGGAACATTTATCAAGATGGACCACATCTGGATCACAAAATCACAAAATATGCCTCAATATAAAAAATCCACCATAATACAAAGTATGTTCTCAGACTTCAATAAAATTAAATCAGAAATCAATACCACAGAGATCTGGAAAATTCACACGCATTTGGCAACCCAATAACACATTTCTAAATAACCCATGGGTCAAAGAAAAAATAAAAGGAAAATCAGAACATATAGTTATTCCAGTAAAATAATATAAAAATATACCAAAATTTCAGAGAATCCTGATAAAGCAGTGCTAAGAGGAAATTTATAGCACTATATTAGAAATTTATGCCTATATTAGGAAAAAAAATCTCTCATATTTAAAGCCTCACTTCTGCCTTAAGAAATGCATAAAACAAGAGTAAATTAAACTCTGATTATGCAGAATAAAGAAAATAATAAGAAAACAATGAAATAGAATATAAATAGAAAAACTAAACAAAACCTATGAACAAAAGCTGGTACTTTAAAAATAGTAATATTGATAAACCTCTACCTGGACTGACCAGGAAAAATAGAAGACACAAGCTACTAATACCAGGAATGACAAAAGTGACCTAAGTCAAATCCTGTATATATTTAAAAGATAAAGAGAATTTAATGCATAACATTACAAAATATTCTAAGATGGAATTCAGATCTAGGCAGTAAAGAGAACCCCCAATAAATTTCAACCATATTCTGAGATTATATAAAATGTTTCTGTACACAAAGAAGTGCCCAATGTCCAAGTTCATTTTCTGACCAAGTCATAGTGTTTTGTAAAGATAAAATGAAATAATATATGCAATTATGGATAGCATTATTCTTTAAACAAAAAATATATATTTATCTTAGTTTAATTAAAAAAATAGCTATAGGGTAAGTTAAGACCCTTGCTGACCTACTCAAACCATTAGATGAAGGCATCTAGAATCATAATAATGTCAATATAAGAGAAGAAAGACTGGTTATGCCCAGAGTTGGATTCACCAATGTCAGTACAAAGTAGAAAAAGTAGGATATAACTAACACTAAGGGATTGATCAGATGCCTGCATATGCCAAGAGCACATGCTAGATGGCTCAAGGATTCTGTGAAACAGGGAGACAAAACCTTCCAGCTGTGGTTCTGTTGATTTTTCTAGTAAAGGCTTTGAACCAGAGATGATTACTACTGTATATCTATTGTTATGGACTGAATGTGTTTCCCCAAAATTCAAATGTTGAAGCCTCAACCCCCAGTGCAATTGCATCTGGAGATAGGGCCTCTGTAAAGTGATGAAGGTCAAATGAGATCATAAAGGTAGAGCCTGATATGACAGGATTAGTGTTCTAATACAAACAGGCAGGGAGAGCTGTTTGTCTCTATCTCTGCTCCCCCACACTTTACTTCCTGCTATGTAAAGCCATGGGGAGGAATGAGTGGTCTGCAAGCCAAGAACAAGGCTCTCACCAGAAATCTATCATGCCAGGACCCTGATCTCACAATGTCACCCCCAAAAGTATGAAAAACTAATTTCTGTGGTTGAAGTCACCCAGTCAATGGTATTTTGTTGTGGCATGCAGAGGTGACTAAGATAGCTCTAGTTTTTATTTTCACTCCATTAAGCAGACATTGCCTGGTGAATTTAAGCAACTTTTGTAGAACAAAAACACTCCAGTGGGCATGGAGAGGTTCTGAGGAGACTTGACTACTCTTTGGCCTGAAGGCCTTAATTTTCACTTCATCCTTTATCTGTTGAGACTTCCACCTATGCTGGAGCTCTCTTCCCTCTCAATTTCCTTCTTTGTCCCGTCTTTCCTTCTCTGACACATCAAGTACTGTCATGTCACCAGAGGGACCATGGACCTTGGAGAGAAGTGTAGATGGCTGAAACTCCATGCCAGTTACCTTTTTCCTTTTGAGTTTGCTTGACTTAGATGTGAAAATACAGAGGTTGAATATGCTCAGCAAATAATGCAACATCTCATGTACAAATAATTTTTAAAATTAATACATGCAAGGAACAGATACTGATAGGCTCAGCTGTTAACAAAATATAATTTCACTGGAATCTGGGATAAGAATTTCAATAAAGGCCAAGCTTATTCAAAATTCAACCTGGGAATAGAATTCCATCAGCCTAATCAAGATCCTTGCCTCTCAAGTGCTCCTTTTGTCTCTTCATGCCTTGTCCTCTGGCATCCTTATTTTGTGCATGACGTGATAAATATATAAGCACGTTGGGTGAGCTTGCTCCATCTAATAAAATTCTATCCAAGTCAAAATGAGCTGTGAAGCTAGTTAAAGGTTTTTCATTATTTCCTAACGTACACAATTACGCTATCCAAAAACACATTAAAATGTTCAGTGTTTTGAAAAGAAAGACCAGAGATGACAAAGAAAAGAACTAGTCTCTGAACTAGTCCTTAATTTTAAAATGTAATCTGTTGGAACATGACAATTTATAAACCCCAAAAAGAGAAATGTAAGTTATGTTTTTCAATGTATATAACATTAAATAGTGTAGTTATAAAAGCAAAAAATTTTCAACATAATTAAAAGAAAGTATTTACTGAAAAGATAAAAATGATATAAAACCAGGACCACCCAGAACTTCTGGGCATCACTTGCTGGGTTGCCGTGCCGGAGACACTTTGTTTAATAGCCCACCTTCCCCTTCTACTGCCTTTACTCTGATAATCTCTCACTTTCCCAGCACCTGTGCCTCATTTTCAGCCAGAGAGCATAGCCAAGCCATTTAAAAACATCTAGAGAATTAAAAATCCATCCCATCCACAAATCTGGGTTTACCTTTCATTTAGCACCTTGTATGCTGTTTCCTGACCAGTTGTTCTTCCTCTTCCTGCTCCCTGTGTTTCCTGCCTGCTTAATTGAACTCAGGTGTATTATCAAAACCAAAATTGTCAGCCATCTTTTTGTAGAGGCAGGTGTCCAGAAAAACCAAGCAAAAGAGAAAAAAATCAAAGAATAGCATATTAGGTCCTAGACGACTATGAGCCAGCTGAATCATATAATCTTCCAAAAATCAATCTGGAAGAATCAGAACACCTAAACAGACCAATTACAACAAAGGAGATCAAAAAACTTCCAGCCTGACCTGTGGTGGCGCAGTGGATAAAGTGTCAACCTGGGAACACTGAGGTCACCAGTTCAAAACCCTGCACTGGTCTGGTCAAGGCACATATGGGAGTTGATGCTTCCAGCTCCTCCCCCCTTTCTCTCTCTCTCTCTCTCTCTCTCTCTCTGTGTGTGTGTGTGTCTCCTCTCTAAAATGAATAAATAAAAGAAAAAAGAAAAAAAAAACTTCCAAAAAAAAAAAAAAGTCCTGGGCCTGATGGCTTCACAAGTGAATTCTATTAAAAATTCAAAGAAGAACTAACTCTTATCCTCCTCAAGCTACTTCAAAAAATTCAAGAGAAAGGAAGATTTCCAAACTTCTTTTATGAGGCGAGCATAATTCTGATACTGAAACCAGGCAAAGAAAACACAAAGAAAAAAAATTATAGGCCAATATCCCTGATGAATTTAGACGATAAAATTTTCAACAAAATATTAGCCAACCGGATCCAGCAATATATGAAAAATATCATACACCATGATCAAGTGGGATTTATTCTGGAGAGGCAAGGCTGGTTCAATATTCGCAAATCAATCAATGTGATTCATCACATAAACAAAAGGAAGGACAAAAACCACATGATAATTTCAATAGATGCAGAAAAGGCATTTGATAAAATCCACTACCCATTCATGATCAAAACTCTCAGTAAAGTGGGAATACAGGGATCATTCCTTAACATGATAAAGGCCATCTACGATAAACCCACAGCAAACATCATACTAAATGGGCAAAAATTAAAAGCAATCCCCTTAAGATCAGGAACCAGGCAGTGGTGCCCCTTTCACCCCTCTTATTCAACATAGTTCTGGAAGTCCTAGCTACAGCACTCAGACAAGAAGAAGAAATAAAAGGCATCCATATTAAAAAGAAGAAGTAAAACTGTCATTATTCGCAGATGATATAATATTGTATATAGAAAACCCTAAAGTCTCAGTCAAAAAAACTACTGGACCTGATAAATGAATTCAGCAATGTGGCAGGATATAAAATTAATACTCAGAAATCAGAGGCATTTCTATATACCAACAATGAAATATCAGCATAAGAAATTAAGGAAACAATCCCCTTCACTATTGCAACCAAAAAAATAAAGTACCTAGGAGTAAATTTAACCAAGGAGGTTAAGGACTTGTACTCGGAAAATTATAAAACATTGATAAAAGAAATCAAGGAAGATACAAACAAGTGGAAGCATATACCATGCTCATGGTTAGGAAGAATAAAAATCATTAAAATGTCTATATTACCCAAAACAATTTATAAATTCAATGCAATACCAATTAAAATTCCAATGACATACTTCAAAGATATAGAATACATATTCCAAAAATTTATATGGAACCAGAAATGAACACAAATAGCCTTAGCAATCTTAAAAAGAAAAAATAAAGCAGGAGGTATCACTCTTCCAGATATCAAGGTTTACTACAAGGCCATTGTACTCAAGACAGCCTGATACTGGCATAAGAATAGGCACATAGATCAATGAAACAGAACAGAGAACCCAGAAATAAACCCACAGCTTTATGGACAACTGATATTTGACAAAGGAGGAAAGAACATACAATGGAGTAAAGACAGCCTTTTTAACAAATGGTTTTGGGAAATTGGACATCTACCTGCAAAAAAATAAAGCTAGACCATCGACTTACACCATCTACAAAAAAAAAAACTCAAAATGAATAAAAGACTTAAATGTAAGGTGTGAAACCATAAGCATCTTAGAAGAAAACATAGGCAGCAAGCTCTCCGACATCTGTAGCAGCAATATATTTGCCGATTTATCTCCACGGGCAAATGAAATAAAGGGCAAGATAAACAAATGGGACTATATCAAACTAAAAAGTTTTTGCACAGCTAAAGACAATAAGAACAGAATAAAAGGACAAACCACATAATAGAGGAACATATTCGATAACACGTCTGATAAGAGGTTAATAACCAAAATTTATAAAGAACTTATAAAACTCAACAACAGGAAGACAAACAACCCAATCAAAAAATGGGAAAAAGAAATGAATAGAAATTTCTCCAGAGAGGACATACAGATGGCCAATAGGCATATGAAAAAATGCTCAACATCACTAATCATTAGAGAAATGCAAATTAAAACCACAATGAGATATCACCTCACACCAGTCAGAATGGCGCTCATCAGCAAAACAACACAGAGCAAGAGCTGGCGAGGATGTGAAGAAAAGGGAACCCTCCTGCACTGCTTGTGGGAATGCAGAAGGTGCAGCCACTGTGGAAAACAGTATGGAGAGTCCTCAAAAATTAAAAATCGAACTACCTTTTGACTCAGCTAACCCACTTTTAGGAATATACCCTAAGAACACCATAGCACTGTTTGAAAAGAAGAAATGCGCCCCCATGTTCGTGGCAGCATTGTTCACAATAGCGAAGATCTGGAAACAGCCCAAGTGCCCTTCAGATGACAAGTGGATTAAAAAGCTATGGTACATATATACTATGGAATACTACTCGGCCATAAGAAATGATGACATCGGATCATTTACAACAAAATGGATGAACCTTGATAACATTATACGGAGTGAAATAAGTAAATCAGAAAAAAACTGAGAACAGCATGATTTCATACATAGGTGGAACATAAAAGTGATACTATGAGACATGGACAAGAGTGTGGTGGTTATGAGGTGGAGGGAGGGAGGAGAGGTTGAGAGGGGTGGAGGGGAGGGGCACAAAGAAAACCAGATAGAAGGTGACAGAGGACAATTTAACTTTGGGTGATGGGTATGCAACATAATTGAATGATAAGATAACCTGGAGATGTTTTCTTTGAACATATGTACCCTGATTTATTAATGACACCCCATTAAAATTAATTTTAAAACATGCAAAAACATTATTTTAACTGGTGGAACAAATTCTTATGCAAGTGATAGAAAATGTAATCTGGAACACAGAGGAGAAGACATTATGATGTGCCAGTCAGCATAAAAATTTTTCCCATATTCACAGGTAACAAATGTTTATGAGTAATTATTATGGTTCCTATGCACTTTCATAACAATGTAAAAAAAAATCGATGAGATTAACTTAGAACTACATACCTAATTATTGTTGGTTACTAATATAGACCCCAAATGGAAAAAACTTTCTCCTATAATATAACCAATGTTTTAAAATATTTATTCGTTCTTTCACTAAATATTGCAATTAATTAAGTGGTAAGTATAATTAGCCTGGCAGGGAATAAAATATCTTATATAGTACATATTTGCATTTCAGAGTACTTTTGCCCTTTTAGTAAACATTAACCATTTTACCATTTATTTCAATAGTTCCTTTCCAAACAGAACTTTGAAATGCTTGTAAATTCCATCATCACAAATGGTACAAAGAGAGGGTGATTATTCATGAGCTTGAGTGTTTCTATTATTGTAATTTACTCTTGACTTAGAAAAATGGTTATATAATGAAGCAACATTAACAACAATACTCACAACAAAGTTATAATATTATAAATATGTATGTGTCTGTTTATGTCCACCCACTTGCTTTTAAAGTGATTTGCCCAGTGGCCACTGATTATAACAGTGTTTTCTTTCTTTAGTGTGTCATATTGAGGGAACTGAGTGATTGAAAGCTTTTAAGAATGATTATTTCTCAAATAATCATTACAATATAAGGAATTTTATTGTCCCTGGCCAGTTTGCTCAGTGCTAGAGCCTTGACCCAGCATATGGATGTCTCATGTTTGATTTTCAGTCAGAGAACACAGGAGAAGCAACCATCTGCTTCTCCACCCCTCTGCCTTTTTCTTCTCTCTTTCTCTCTCTCTCTCTTTCCCCCCCCCCCTCTCTTTTCTCCTCCAGCAGCCATGGCTCAATTGGCTTGAGCGAGGTGGCCTCAGGTGCTGATGATTGCTTCACAGCCTTGATCTCAGGCACTAAAAATGGCTCTGGTTACAACAGACTAATGGCTCCAAATGGGCACAGCATCGCCCCCTAGTGGGCTTGCTGGGTGGATCCCGGTTGGGGCGCATGTGGAAGTCTGTCTCTCTGCCTCCCCTCCTCTCACTAAAATATAAATAAATAAGTAAATTAATTAATTAACAAAGTTATATTATTATACCATTAAAAGAAAAAAACAAGGGCACTTTATTTTTTCAAAGCTTATGAAGAAAGGAAAAGACTAGAATCTAAAGCCTAACAAGAATGTAAGTATGCTTTTAAAATATTCTAAGTTGAGGCCTGACCTTTGGTGGCGCAGGGGATAGGGTGTCGACCTGGGAACACTGAGGTTGCCGGTTCAAAACCCTACACTGGTCCGGTCAAGGCACATATGGGAGTTGATGCTTCCAGATCCTCCCCCCTTTCTCTCTCTCTCTCTCACTCTGTGTCTCCTCTCTAAAATGAATAAAATAAAAATAAAATAAATTTTAAAATATTCTAAGTTAAAAAACAAAACTCATTATCAAGTTCCTCAAGATACCAACTGTTCTGGTCATTCAATTGCTGCATGCTATTGGGAATGAAGGCTGAGAAAATAAAAATGAATTGGGCCCTTTAAACTTTGCTGTTCGGATTTTCCAACAAAAATGCAAATAGACATTTTAGGAAACCACAGTATTCTAAGAAATTCAATATTTCTCTAGTTTTTCAATCACTCGGTTAAGAATGACATTCTGATTTGCCCAGGGAATATTTCATTCTATTTAGCAGAATTTACTATTGGCTCTCCCCATCTGGCCTGCTCCATGGTCTCTACAATACAGCAAGTTTCACCGATAGTCCTCAGGCTCCCATGGGATAGAATTCAGATGCCAAACATAAACCCTGTGCTCCACATGGAGCTTCTATACTAATCACTCCTGTTTCCCCATTCTTGGATGCTTTTCTGTTGTCTACCTCATGATCTACCATCAACCCTCATTTTCTCTAGCCTCTTAGTATCTATCTGTCTTCCCTCTTCCCTAGTGCCTAAGACAGAGGGAACAAGGAAATTAGTAAAGGAAAATAAAATCTAAACCTGTAAGGAAATCAAATTATTGTTTATGAACCTATAATCACATTACAGGAAGCAAACACAATATATCTTTTCTAGTAATCACTTAAGTGTTTCAGGGAGGATGAATATTAGAAAATAACGTTTTCTGAGCACCAGAGACCTTAGTCAGTTTTTCTCTCATAAGGAATTAGTGTAACCCTCAGGCCTTGCCCAGTGCTTCTCAGAAACTGTAATCTCATTGAGTTTACTAAACATTTCTTCTTTATCATTATGTCCCCTTATATAGAAGAGGCATTATAAATTATTTTGAGACGAATAATAAATTCCCATGAGAGGACACAAAATAATGTTTGAGTTAAAAGTCAATTTAGATTCACTAGACGTGAGTTAAATGAAAGCAAGTTTTAAGCAAGTTGACACCAGTAAGCGCCATAAAATGGATGATCCCAAACCCAAGGGAAACTAAGAGTTACAGTTTTCACAACTTCAAGCAATATCCATGCTAATATGCATTCAAATGTCAGTGTGTGTGTGGCTGAGAGAGAGAGAGAATGTGAATATGAATGACTGTAAGTGTAGTCCCGGCATCCCTATGATCCTAAATCAGCACAGCAGCACATTTACTAGTAAAGAAAGGAAAGCAATTCTATCATCAGAGTTCCTCACATGTAACAATCTGCCCTAGGCAGAATGTCAGAGAAATCTCTTTCTAATGGATCTAAAACAAGGCATTGATGACAATGATACTTTGCAAATAACCCCTCAGTTTTCTGAACATGCAAGGATGTTTTATACATTCATAATTCCAATACAGTATATATCTCTAAACTCAAATACTCCTCTATAATAAAGTTGCATCAGCCTGCTTGTAAGTATAGTGTAGTCTTACTAGCAAAGACATAAAGACTTTACACAAGGTATCTTTAGTTTGGAGATACTTGGGTCCTTGCGGGGACAGCTGGAGTAGATAGAAAAGCCTCTATAAAAGAGACAATACTGTACTTACCCAGAGGCCAGAATGAGGGACAAAGGGAAGGAGGACGAGTAGGAGCAAAGTTAAGGGCCAAGGAGAGATCAGGGTTCACGGGAGGAAGATAGATAAGCCTGCCAGGCTGCAGGAAGGAGTTCAAGTTGAATGTAATGCGAGTGGGGTTTCCTCTCTCTCTCTTTGATTTAACAATTTGAACTAATGAGGTCACAGAGAAACAATGTAAGTATTTATGTACTTCCCATCAGATCCAAGTAGCTCAAATGGTAAGGGATATACGCTCCAGGCCTCTCAGAATAAATCACTGATCACTGATCATCCTAGCTTGTATATGAACGTTGAAACACAACTACAAATTCTAATACTACGCCATATTTGGAGGGGTATTTTTTCTTTTAAAATGAAGATTTATATCAGACAATAAAATGTTGGTTTACTTTCCAAAACGGGTCCATTTGACTACAAAAGGTTAAAAAAAGAAACACGACTCTAGCTGAAAATCAAAATGGGGCAAGATAACAACCATCCCATAGGCCTGAGAGAGATGAAATTACAAAGAAATAGAGAGCCACGTCTCTGATGAATTGAAAACCTTTGACATCATACTTGTTGGGTTCCTTTAAAGGCGGGATGATGATATTTACAGAGGAAGTTCAAGTCCTCAGTTTACAGAAAAGAAAAGCACACAGCACCAACTTTTGGTCTGCTGGCTGGTGGCATGGTTTAGAAAGAGAATGTTCCCGTCTGGCATTATCCCTAAGGAGTCCTGGCTCTGTTTTTGGTTTCTCAACACCTGGCTCTCAGGTATGTAACCCCAGGGGTTAGAAATAGTATGAGGGGGGTATAAAAGAAGCCATGACCTGTTCTTTCTAGGAATCAATAAAAATAGTTTGTAAGAAAATCTCTTCATACAGAGTCCTGTCCATAGTAAACTCTCATTATATCTAAGCTAAAATTATTGAGAATGAATAAGCACCACTTGTCACTAGCCTTGTGTTATAATTTCCTTTGGTATTAATGTTGCCTAGCCATGCTCTCATGACAAAATATGTCAAACTGACGGCAAATAAAGGAAAAAAGAAGCAGGTTTATATGAATTATAAAATAGTACACTAGTATAAATGATTATCAAATAGTTTCGAAGTTATGGCACATCCTCAAAGTGGTACAGAAATCATTAAAAAGGCAATTTTCCTAATTCATAACAGGGGATAACATAAATATCAACTATAAATATTACATTATACTAAAACACACATAAACACATAGTAAAGGGCACTATAATGTTAACTTTTTGCACACTCATTTTCATAGGCTATTATGTATGACAAATATTCTTTCCATAAGATACTATTAATATAGTATCTCTCATTTGTAGATAATTACTCTCCAACTGGTAAAATCTCTAGTTATTTATCTCAAAATAAAATTTTTATTTGAATAAAAACAATTAGATGGTCTATAACCTATAAAAAGACTAAACAAGATGGGGAAAGTGCTAAGAAAAAAGTTTTGCTCAACCTGTAAACATTTCAGTAATTTTCAACAGGAGGAGAATTTGAATGCTGGCTGATTGTTTACAGCCAGAATAGACTGACAAAGCTTGACTCCATACTAAATGGTAATCTTAATTCCTTTTTTTTCTTTTTTGTTTTTAGTGAGCGAGAGAAAGAAAGAGACAGACAGGGACAAACAGTAAGGAAGAGGGATGAGAAGCATCAACTCATAGTTGTGGCACCTTAGTTGTTCATTTATTTTCTTGTATGTGCCTTGACCATAGGTCTCCAGCTGAGCCAGTGCTCCCTTGCTCAAACCAGCAACCTTGAGCTTCATGCCAGCAACATTTGGGTTCAAGCCATCAATCATGGGGAATTGTCTATGATTCCACACTCAAGCCAATAAGCCCATGCTCAAGCCAGCAACTTCAGGGTTTTGAACCTGGCCCCTCAGTGTCCCAGGCCAATGCTCTCTCTATTCACTGCACCACCACCTGGTCAGGCTAGATGGTAACTGAAGTCTGTTTCTAAACTGAAGTCCCAGGACACTGATAAAGACCACATCCTTTAATGGTGAGAGCACTAAATTAAAAATATAAATGATATTTTTCTAAGGTATAGTTATCAAAAATTTCATGATTAGACACATACATTTTTTAGTTAAGAATTTATATTGAATTATGGCTTCTGCTCTGGTAAGAATTTTATTAGATGTCATAAATACAGACTTACTAGAAAATTCAACATGTGTTAAATTAGAAAAGATAAATTTTTTATCACATAAACTTTTAAATAAGTTTGTAAAATATTCTTACCTGCACTTGAAAATTAGTACAACTAACCTTTCCTGAAAGTCAACTATATGAAATTACAATCTAATAATATTCTACCTATCTATGTAATGTCCACCTAATTATTTTTAAATTATAATTTAGAGTTGTATTGATTGTCAAAATTATACAGTACTTTTTTCACAAAAAACAGTTTGAGGTTGAAGTTTTATTAAAATGTGATAACTGGCATGATAAGCCTTTGTTTTATAAATGGACTTATGTAGCAGAAGAGACAGTGATAAATACTTTTCAATAGATACCAAGCATTTTATTTCCATCGAGACAGCAAATATGTGTTCAGGAATCCTAAATTCACCCTATTTATTACCCTATACATCAGGGACATGTTAGGTTACTAACTCTTTTACAAGTCACTCTAACTCTTACTATTGTATAAGATTTAGTACATAATTAATTACTAAGTAATAAAATTTAGACTAACATGCTGAAGAGACAAAAGGTATTAGAATTGCAATGTCCACTCACCATCTCTATTTTCACTGCCCAGTCCAACCTGCCATCTCTCACCTGAACTATGTCATTCATCTTCTCCCCAGGCAACTTGCACCCATTCTAGGCCCCACTCACCTCCCTAACGTTTGTTTTCGGCAACCAGAGAAATCTTCACCAGGTAAAATTTTCATCACCTGATTTCCTTACTTAAAAACCTTCTCCAGTGTCCAATTGTTTTTAAGATAAAAGCAAAGCCTTAAAAAGAAAAAAGAAAAAAAAAGATAAAAGCAAAGCCTTAGTATGTATGACCTTAGTATCCCCTAAGGCTGGCCCCCCTTTGCTTCTCCCATACCTGCCACCTAAGCCTTGATTAACTCCTCCTACCCACCAATTTTTCTTCTCCACAAAGCATTTGCTTGGGTACTTCCTCTGCTTCGTGTACAGTGGCTTCCTGTTTGTAACTAGTAACTACTAGTTCCTAGGTAACTCCTACTCAACCTTCTATTTTATCTCCCATCATGATCCTGTGTATCTCTTTTGTATCATTCTGTACACACATTTATATGTATATCACATCACATACATGTCTATGCATAGCACATACATTATATATATACTACACATACATACACATACAGACACGTGAGCACCTAAGGTAAGGTGTGTGTGTGTGTGTGTGTGTGTGTGTGTGTGTGTGTGTGTGTGTGTGTGTGTATATATATAATTTACTTTATATATATGATGTATGTGAGGTTATTTAATGAATGTAAATATACTCTAGTAGACTGTGAGCACCATGAAGGTAAGATTGTATCTATCTTTGGCTCATAATTTATCCAAGTATGTACAAGAACTACAAATAATTCTACGGTAGAAATAGGTGTCCAAATAAAAAGACTCCAATATGAGGGCATAGAAGAGGCATCATAAGATAATTCTGAAATCTTACAAAATAAAAACCTAAATAAAATACATTTCTAAGTTATTTATTTCTGTGACAGTTTTTTGATGAAAATTCTCTGGCAAACAGTGCTAATTTATGAAGTTTCTTTGGGAAGGTGATTATATTTTTAGTACCATCAAATAGATGTGCTAAGTGCTGCTTAGAACATGACAATACGTCCTAACTCAAACATTTTCTAAAAATAAAATAGTTATTTTTCTTTAGATTTGTCAACTTCTTTATACATTGCTGCAACACAATTCATGAACTACCGTTATTTTTAAAGTCTGTGTCAAATTAATATAGTTTACCTTAGGACTATGCCACAACTTCTTGAAATTCTATTTTTGGTATCGCATTCCAAATTCCCTGAATATAAACAGAATTAAATCATTTGCCATTATCAACTTTTTCTGTTGGAACCCAATCATGCACACAAACCTACAACAGATGATATATGTTGTGTAATTAAGACTTTAGGTTAAAGGTATGCTTTCTCTGAAACTCATTAAAATGAGTTAAAGAACAAAAGCCAGTGATAAACACACCATTGGCAGTGAAATGATTAACAGTTACGAAATGCTAAGATGATAATCATAAAAACATTAAAATTTACACCAAAGCTGTTTCCTCTAGATCTCTGGGCACATCCCTAGAGGGCACTGTTCAGCAGGAGATGGGCACAATTAATAAAGTGAAGAATTATAAAATATAATCAATATATTTTACTAACAGATATACCCCAACTTTTTAACCTATTAGTGTTCCCATGTAAAATCCCTTGCAAAAATAAAATCAACCCTCTTAAGGTACAAATAATACATAATTAAATTTCAAAAAGCAAGAATTATACAGAACGAGGTAGATGTATATGTATCAAGGAAATTAAACAAGTCATATTTGTAAGTGAAAAAAAAAGCATCTTGCAAAGATCTATGTAAGCTCATTTCTTTTGCAATGAAAGTATCTTTCTCTCCTTTTCTTTTTCTTTCTTTCTCCCTCTTTCCCTCACTCCCAGTCCTTCCTCCTGCCTCTCTCTTTCTATCTATAATATATACTTTTTAGCATACACATGTACAATTACAAAAATATCCTATGTACATTCAAGGAAAGGGTTACAATACCATAATTACTTTTGCAGAGTAGGTTTAGAGAAGTTGGAGTCATTTTTTCTAACTTTCTTATTCTTATATACCACTTGAGATTCACAAAAATTATACATGTCATTTAAAATTAAGTCAATTAATTTAAAATTAAACATATAGGAAGTTCCAAAAATCAACTATATAGTAATATCTAACTTGTGCAAAACAAGATTGTGGTTATCATAAATGGATAACTTGAAATTCTCCCAAATCCAACATCATACTTTTCCCTGAAAAGTTAAGCTCACATTGATTGATACTATTCTTAATAGAAATAGAAAATATCTGGCCTGACCAGGCGGTGGCGCAGTGGATAGAGCGTCGAATTGGGATGCGGAAGACCCAGGTTTGAGATCCTGAGATCTCCAGATTGAGCGGGGGCCCATCTGGCTTGAGCAAAAGCTCACCAGCTTGGACCCAAGGTTGCTGGCTCCAGCAAGGGGTGGCTCGGTCTGCTGAAGGCCCGCAGTCAAGGCACGTGTGAGCAAGCTATCAATGAACAACTATGGTGTTGCAATGATAACAAAAAACTAATGATTGATGCTTCTCATCTCTCTCTGTTCCTGTCTGTCTGTCCCTATCTATCCCTCTCTCTGACTCTCTCTCTGTCCCTGTAAAAAAAAAGAAAGAAAGAAAGAAAGAAAGAAAGAAAAAGAAAAAAAAGAAATAGAAAATATCTGGACATAAAACTTCTAATAAAAAGTCTTCATGTCAAATGATAAGGCTTCAGAATTTAAAGAAAGCAAGAGATCTTGATCTAAATCCCTTATTCTTGAGCCAAAGCATTTAAGTTTGAAAACGATTGCCAATTTAGCTTTAACTTTCTTCTGCTTGGTATAAACAAATTTCACTTCTTACACCTTCCTATATTTTAACACTTTTAAAATTTTTACTATTTGTCTTCTCTAATTACTTGATTACTGAATTTTAATAGGAAATATGACTTTAAGGTTCAAAAACTAAAAATACAAAAAGCTATATACATTGAAAAACTCACTTGAAATTCCTGTTCCCATCCTCCCAGGGGCCCTCCATTTCTACTAGGTAATCATACTTATTTTTTTAAATACATTCTTCTAGAGATGCTATATACAAAATAACCAAATATAAATGTATAGTGTTACCACCTTTTGATACCTAAGATAACATGTTATACAGTACATACAATTTTGAAGCTTTGTTTTAAACAATAAAATTTGGAAAGTTGTCTATCTTAAACAGGCAGCTTCTTCATTCTCTCATCCCCAATATTTCATGGTAGAAATGCATCACAATTAATTTAATCTCTGTCCTAATGATGAACAGATTATTTATTTCTAATCTCTTGCTCTTAACAATGGTAATATGAGTAACTTAGTATCATGTTTTTCTTCACTTGTATAATTCATCTATTAGCTGAATTCTCAAAACTGAGGTTTCTGAGTTAATTTACAATTTTAAACATTATTGACAAGTTGTCTTCAATAGGAAATGTTCGGATATACACTCCATGAAGATATGAGAAAGCCTGTTTGCCCACATTACACCAAAAGAATGTATTATCAACCTTAGAATTTGCCCAATTCTGGGTATAAAAAGTGATATATAAGAACTACTTGTTCGCTTGACCAGGCAGTGGCACAGTAGATAAGAGTGTTGGCCTGGGATGCAGAGGATCCAGGTTCGAAACCCCGATATGAGCTTGAGTGAGGGCCCATCTGGCTTGAGCACAGGCTCACCACCTGAGTGCAGGGTTGCGGGCTTGAGCACGGGATAATAGACATGACCCTATAGTCTCTGGCTTGAACCCAAAGGTCACTGGCTTGAGTAAGGGGTCACTCACTCTGCTGTAGCCCTTCCCCCCCCCATTAAGGCACAGATGAGAAAGCAATCAATGAACAACTAAGATGCCTCAATGAAAAATTGATGCTTATTTCTATCCCTCGTCTGTCCCTTTCTCTGCCTTTCTGTCTCTCTCTCGCTAAAAAAAACAAAAACCATTTGTTCAAAATTTTGCTCTTTTAATCACTGAGAAGTTGTTCTACTGCTTTATTAATGCTTTGTCTATGGGGAAACAGGCTTTCCATGTTACCTATTTGGTAATTTGGGAATCCACTTTTAGCTTTCATATCAGAGAGAAAGTCACTCTTTCTACCCCAAGTTACACACCCATTGTTACATACTCAGGACACAAACTGCACTGAAGAACTCTGCCTCTACCAGAAGTGATAAGGGTTATACCAATGCTGAGCAGCAGTCAGAAGTCTGCCTAGCCCATTGACAAAAAGCAAAATGTTCCATAGAAATTAGCTGATAAAAATTCGGTACAAAATAATATACTGAAAGATCTAATAAAACATCAATTCCCTTGGCAGTATGGTCCCTGACTGTTGAGCTGACCACTGCCATAAACTAGAAAAAACAGGGCCTGATGATCGGAAATTTCCCCTTAGTCTTAGCAGCCACAATGACCACAATGGCTGAGAGTGAGCCCAAGGTTCTTAGTGATTATAAATTGGATAGTAATACAAAACCTGCAAAGTGAGTTAGATAAAAATACTAGCCTAGCAAGATGAAAAGAGTTGTATGCATGGATGGTGATGATGGTAGAACAAGTGAGCCTACCTAATGTTATTAAACTCTATATGTAAAAATGGTTAAGATGGTAAATTTTATGTTATGTGAATTTCACCACAATTTAAAAAATTTAAAAAGCAAAACAAAATTTAATATATATTAGTATTAAACAAAATCAAATAGATAATTCTAAATAAATTATTTTGCTGCCCTCATAAAATTATTTAATAATTATATTTAGATACCCAGGATGGGTGTTAAGAATGGGCAGAAAAAACAGATGAACTCTGACTGTGAGACTTATTTCAGTTTAAATTTGCTGTATTGCATTAGCATATTCAACCAATTTTGCCTAATGCTCTAATGTTGATATTAGGCAATAAACATGTGGCACACATAAGGTATTTGGGTGAATGGCTATATTTAAATTAAAGTTAGCTTTTATTTAAGTGACAAAAATATTGCAATTACCACAATCAATAACTTCATTAGGACAATTTCTTTCCAAGATTAATTCATCTCTAAGTTTTATATGCCACAAAGGGGTCTTGTCTAATGCTACCAGGTATTAGCACAACAGGTTTTGTTACAGAAACATATACACTTTAAAAGCAATATTAAATCCTTAGAGACATAAGGATGTTGAAAAGAATATACTTCAACAATTAAATTTCATGCCTATTCTCATGTCATCTAAGACTTAGTTCTCCTAAAAGAAGAGCTACTTGTATGAATCTTTGTTGCAAATTCTAGGGAGATTCAAAAAGAAAACCTTTTCCCCCTTTGAGGTGAGAATATACCTAGATGATTTATAAAAACAAGTCACCTATTTTCTAGAAAAATAAACACTAAAATTCCTTTTATATTATAGGTGATAGTAAAACTAGCTACAAAAAAAAATTACAAAGCAATACATATATTTCTTCTCAACAGTCTCTTATTTTATCTGAGGCCTTAAAGGCAAATGCTGATTTCTGGTTTTAATAATCTTTGAAAACATGGAGTAATTCTGAAGTCCTGCAACCACCGAAATGAATAATGTGTTTAACTGGTGTTCAGCATTTCCTCAAGGATAGAAAAATTGCTCTATTGATTGTTATACGGCTCTCTCTTTAAAGACCTGTCATTGTAAAAGAATTTATACCATTGTTAGCCATGCTCTACGTGACCTGCTTGTCTGAAACTCTGAAAACAGATACTTGGCTCACTCCTAACTTCCTGCTACCAACTGTCATTCAAGCAATGGGCCATTCTATGGATCAGTTCCATTTCTTTGTCACTTGTTTGGAAGGGGGCTTTTTACTTTATCAGTCCCTACTATTACATCCCATTCAAAAGAGGAAAACAGTATGAACTCAGAGGAACAAGGAGCTCTCCAAGTTCTAATTAAAAACTATTTTTTATTAAGTTCTATGTCCTTATATACTTTCTCAGTAGGGGAAGCTTGCACGAGTAAATGGCTCAGGGCAATGTTGAGTTATACAGGGACTCTCAGATTTTAGCTACACTAAAGATCTCAAAAGAGTTCATTCTTAACACCTATCATTTAATTAGTTAGATATTACTGGGTTTTTTGGTTTAAGGGATATCCTCCAATATGTTACCAGTAGAATGGGCCTTGAAATTAAGAGGCTAAATCTTAATACTAGAAGGGGGCATATCAAGAGGCTTCAGCCTAGATCAAGGCAGTCTAGCTGTGTCAAAAGTATATTCCAGGTTTGTAAATCAACATATATAGAGTGTTTTTTTTTTAAGTTTTAATTTAATATCATATAACTTGAGAAGGTTTTTAATTACCTTCAGCTATGAAGCAATCATCATTTGAGTGTAAATGCATATTATCTTCTAAGCTTGCTCAAACTCTCAGCTTCTGTCCACCATTTCTGGGTACTGGATCCAAATGTATGTTGGGAGATATTCACCCAAGGTATGGCATATCCGTGCACTTGGTCAAAGGCCTTTGACACTTTTGTTCAAGGACATTTACAAAGCTGCTGCGGTCAGGGGACAGACTTGCTTTTGTAAGAGGGCAATAAAGTTAAGTTCTTCCCCTCTCTGGGGTACATTCCAGGATACTAAAAAAAAAGTGTCTCCTCTGGATCAGAGGCGGATTGGTTTCCTGACCAAAACTGGATAATCTCTCTCTCTCTCTCTCTCTCTCTCTCTCTCTCTTTCTGGAATGAAGAATAAGCACATTTGGTAAGGTTCCTTATGAGTCATGGATTTCCTGAGTTCCTCAGCTGTGCAAAAACCCACTGTGTGCACAATATCTACCTGAGCCCCTCCATTGGGAACTGAGGTTGTGCTGTTACACACAGACTGTGTATATACCATCCGGGCTTGTTGCCTCCTCACTGGTTTAATAGATGGAAGCCAGGCAGGCCCACACAGCAGCTGCAATAGTTGCTAATGATGTTAGGATCCGCTTAAGGTTTTGACAATGTGGATCTCAACTATAGTTATTAAAAGAAATTTATACAATGCTCAGCAATGAAAACAAAGACAGTCCTTTTAAATTGTTTTTAAAAGTCATAACTGTTTCAAATAATAAAAAATTATATTGTTTACAATTATTTTTAACCTTCTTGATAGCTGAAAGCCTGTAATGCATATCAGTTTTTACATCTTTCTGACTCTTTAACTCTACAAATTGGAAAATCTAATCTCCTAAAATAAATTACTGTAAACGGCAATCATTTTTGGCACTCTAAAGCCTTTCAAAATACTCAGATTGAATATGAATCCAGAAATTATGGATGTTTTCTCATGAAGGGCTATCTCCATCACTTCCTCAAAAGCAAAGTCAGTGAGCAAAGAGCATTTAAAACTGGAAGGCTGAGTGTTGAATTTTAGGAGGGTACCATGTGGAATTCAAATCTTATTTGAATTGCCTAGAGGCCTGGAAATTCTTTCTTCCTGCTTTTGCTACATTTTGTTGTGGTACTTAGAATGTCCAAGTGTATAAAAAAATACATCTCAGAGGAAGAAGTTTTAGAAAGTGTATCAGGAGAATGTCAAATTCTTGGTTATGGAGTTTCATCTTCATATGAAATCCTAATATCATAACCTCATGATAAGAAACTTTTCTTCTTCAGTCTTGAAACAGTATGTTCAGGTTATTAAGAAACAGTATGTTCAGGTTATTGGGATACTTTCCTAGAGTAATTACTTGGGCATGTCCCTGGAAATCACAGAACTTTACATGTGTTTGTATGCCAAGAAGCAATTGCTCTCTATTTTGCTTGTTTACTTTCAAACACTCGGGAAATTTTCTTTACACCGTTCAGTCAGCTGACCTCAGAGTAGCCATCAAAGTTATGTTTCAGTATACTAAAAAGAATAATATTTTGTGGTAGTGGTAGAATTATTATCCCAATTTTCCCTATTTCCTTCAATATATATGATATAAATAAGACTCGGAGTATGGAATAAAATTCAGTGCAAAATACTTTCATTTCAAAGCAAATGACCTCTCTTTATCCTCATATTAATGAAACTGAATGACCATTGAGCACTTTTCCCTCATACTCAGCACAGCGTATATGTTAAGAGTTTGTCCATAATCTGCACATCAACTGATTCATCCAGCTAGAAAACCAAATGTCTATTAGAATACATATCAAAAAACAGTTACTTTTCTACAATTAGATCATTAATATAGTGTAGCACTAAACAGTGTATTTCAAAAAAGAAATTCTGTCAATAATGTGTTCTACTAATATGTTTAATTATCTCTGCCATTGTTGCTACACATTTTTTGGAAATAGTGTTATTTATTCTTATTTTTGCTCTGAGGAATACAGTTTAGATTTTAGAACAATGACTCTAAGGTTTGTTTCTTCTCTACATACAATTACAGAATTGACCAAATTTATACTGGAAATTAAATTTGTACTTATTCTAAAGATCACTATTTGGTAAAGTTTTATAACAGGTAATATATTAGACACTTGAAACAAGTGGATTATTATAAACCAATACAGTCTACTTTTTAGGCAGTGATAATTATAATTCCTCTTTGCGCAATATTTATATAAATTCTTTGGAAAAACTACAATTACATGCATTGATGAATACATATTCACATTCTAAAGATTTCTTTTTTTTAAGATTTTATTCATTTCAGAGAGAAGAGTCTGTATGTGAGAGAAGAGTCTGTATGTGAGAGAAAGAGAAAGGGAGAGGAGCAGGAAGCATCAACTCCCATATGTGCCATGACCAGGCAAGCCCAGAATTTTGAAACGGTGACCTCAGCATTTCACGACGATGCTTTATCCACTGCACCACCATAGGTCAGGCCATATTCACATTCTCTATGTTTACTTAAATCCTGTTCAGAGTAAACATCTCGTGTATTTTAACACTCTGTTGTTATTTTTATTATAATTATGATTAATTGTTTTTGAGACTTTAATCTATTTGAAGAAACTGGTAATGAAAAACAATCCAATGGTAAAATATGAAATGTAATAAGCCAAATAAAAACCCAGTAAAAGCAAAAAATCAAGAACTACTGTACCCTCAAGTGAATATAAGAGAAAACTAACACTGCAGTAAGTTTACAATGATTAGAGCAGTGCTTTTAAACCACAATAATTTTTTAAACAAGCAACACCTAACCATTTAAACTGTCAAGTTAAAAAATGACAACAGCCAACATAACAACAGCCATCCAGGCTGAATGAATCAAAATTATACCTATTTTTTGGTCAGATCAGCAAAAAGTATATTTTTTGGTGTGCCACAGAATTTTAGTAATTAGTTGTTGCCATGAGATTAAAAAGATTGAAAATTGCTGATTTAGAGCATAGTGACTCCTAAAAACATTAGCGTGTTTTCTTTTATAAAGTATTTTAATTTAATTTGCAAATTAGTAAGAATAGAATTATATTTTATTTTTCCTCCAAAATCACCTAACACTTGAAAAAAATAATAACAATATTTTTAGAATACAAAACATGTAATAAAAATGCTAGAGATAGATTCAAGTCTAAGCACATTAAGGGCTTCTCTTTCCCTTAAAAGTTACTTAGAGGTCTAGCCCATACTGGGGACATACAGGGTGGGGTAAAAGTAGGTTTGCAGTTATTTATATGGAAAATAATACAATAATTAATATATAATAATACAAGAAAAAACTCTGTTTCATGTACTCACCACTGTGAACCTAGTTTTGCCCCACTCAAGATAGCTGCTATGCCAATAACTTTTGTTCTTTACTCTTTTGGGAAGAAGCATTTCTTATGAAAAGTTCTAGACAAAATTTGGATTGCTATGAATAATAAAAGGAGAGTACCTCTTCAACTTAGGAGTTTTTTCAAAGGAACAAATAAATTTCACTTCATGTATCAAGATGGCTTTCATCCACCTATCCACTAACAATCAAATGGATGGGTTATGAGGGCAGTTGCCATGCATGCTTGTTATTTTATCTTCAGTGCTAGAATTATAATACTCACACAATAAAAATTCAATAAATATTTGGTGAGTGCATAAATATTGTATGGCTCTTCCAGCACCTGTCAACTAGCATTTTATAACAAGACCTATAACATTAAGGCCAGTAGTCCAACATTTGTTAGATAATCACCAAACCAAAAGACTTAAAATAACAAGCTGCTTTAATAAGCAACTGATCTTATTCAATTACTCCAACATATATGATTTTTTGGGTTAGAAGTTCTAAATAAGTGACTTTAGTGGTCTTAAGATCTCAGTATGCACTAGCCCAAAACCCATTTTAAAGATCATGGTCCATGGTTTGCAAGAACAGAACAACACGTATCTCTTTCAAAAACAGGGGAGTCGATCAGAATTAGCAACAAAATAAAAAAATCAGGAACCTAAGGTCGAGCCATAATAAGATATAGTTAATAATCCTAAGGGACTAGAAAGAGTCATAAATTTAATTGTCCTCATGACTATAGTACAGTCAAGTTTCATTTCTTTGGTAAAGAAAGAAGGAAAAGAAAATTTATTTTAGTTTTAATTTTGTAGGGTATTTTTTTTCTTTTAGCAGTTTCTGCCTATGGTGCCAACAAAGTATTAAACATTAACGCCACGGCAGTATTCTAATTTCTAAAATTACTTTCGGAAACAGATTAAGAGCACTGTAGGGGGGAAGTGCATTATGACTTCATTGGGAAACATAATGTGAGAACTACCATGATAGATGAACAAGCTAATGGAAAACATCCCCTTTCTCTTTTCTTAGCAGCATATTATAAAATACAACATAATTAAATTTTTTAAAAGCTATTTTCACTTTAATTTTTAATTACCTGGTGTCTGTCAAAATCTTGCAGTTAATTAACTTTTCTCACTCAGTCTACATCTCTTAATTATATGCTGTCATTCCACAGTAAAATCTAGCAAGGTTACTATTGACTAATATCAGATTGGTAAGGCCATGTTTTATGAGCATTTAATGGGTTTCCATAAGAAGGGAGAAAAGCATGGTTTTAACCACTTGATAGCAAATAATAAAATTCAAAAACAGTATTTCATAAATTCTAAAATGAATTGCTTTACAAAACTTTAATGCACCAATGTACATATCTGAAAACTTTGCTGATTTATGAAAAGAACATGCATTTTTTCTATAGTGACTACCTTAATATACGTTCTTTGAGAACATGATTTATTTTATCAACAACCTCTGTAACTCTCCCATATCTAGCTGTTTTTCATGTAACAAGCACTAATGTTACTGAATGAATAAAAGAAACACATTTTTCCAAATATAATGTCAAATATAAAATCTTAGGATTCCTGTGCCACTCTAAAGAAAATAATGAAATATTTAAAAAGAGAGATGGACTTTTTGCATTAATGTTTTTATGGAAATGTGATATATTTAGGATAGTAGAAATATTTAAACCAGACTTATAAGGTATAGTAAAATTAAATAAAATGCATACCTCAAGAGCTCCAAAATCTATTTTAAATTCCAAAATAACAAATATTACTTTCTGTTCCTTATTATTACTTTCTGAAAATCTCTTGTGCTCATACAGTTTTTGCTAAAATAGACATAGGTAGTCCCTACTATCAAAACATAGAGCATAATATAAAACTTTTCATAAGCTGAAATGCTAGAATGTAATAAAGGACCTCCCAGTTTCTGAGAATTCACATTTAAACAACTTTACTTTAATGAAGATCTATATTGGCACCTGTTTCAGCTAATCAAAAGATATCTGAAGAGAATGTTTCTTTTATAAAAAGACCTACATTAGTACTATAAGTGCTTTTTTTTCCATAAAAAGGAACACTTTCTTTGGATTTCTTTTAATTAGCAAAAACAGATACTAATGTAGTTCTTTCACAAAAGTTCAGAAATCAGGGGATATCATATATAAATTATATCCCCAAGGATGCTTTACTGGCTCTACAGAATGGTTTTTACATCATTAAAATTATTTGAAACAAACTATTAAAATAAGTGAGTTTTTTAAGCTTATAAATCTTTCCCTTAAAATATAAAATCAGGTATTAAGCACAATATTCTTTTGCCAAAAGTCACATTAAAACTGGAATGAGGGAGAGAAAAAGGATAATTGATTGAGAAATGTTCTAGAAAGCTGCTATCCTAGTTAATATTCACCTATGTGACGTGTGAAATCGACAGATAACATGGGTCAAGCAGGAAAATCATTCTAGCACATAGGTCTTCCACGCAAGAAGCTCTGTGTGACTGAAAATGAAATCTTATCTGATGCCCCTACTGTGCTGGTGATGTGTGAATGCACAAGAAACTCCTCTGATCCATTCCATCAGGGACTCACTCTGTACAAGTGCCTGTTGGATCTTTTCAGTTTTAGAGACCTGAACAGATTGGTTCTATCTTTGAATCTACACACTGGACTGAAACTAACCCGAGACTATGTATAGCAGACAATACGTGTTAACAATGTGTGTCAACGTGGGGAATGACAACAAAAATAAGATATTTTTGGTGAGATTTCCTTTCAAATAAGAGAATAAATAAAATATAAGAATCAATTTCAGCAAAGCTAAATTATCCTTTAATAGTCTTTCCAAAGTATCTCATAATATAGGCTATCTTTAGTTGAAAAACTTTTTAAAAGCTCCCAAATAAAGAACTTGACTTGTAATTGGTAATTAAAATATTATAAAATATCATAAATTCCCCATTTCTCATAATGGAATCTTAGTTGTATTTGTTCTCTCAAATTGTAACTAAAACAGAAACATATAACCAATTTTACATGTAGCAGATAATATAAAAATAAAATTAAAACATCATAAATATCCACTTAGAGAGAAATAATATTCACCTATTAGAGAATTCATTGTTTTTAGTAAGCAAAGAAAATAAGATTACTTGTTTTACTAACTTCTTATACAAGGATCATGAGATCTTTTCCAGCAGGTACAAAGCATGTGTTTTATATTTACTAAACATGCATATTAAAAAAGAATATTTCCCTAAAATAATTGTTTCACAGGTGTATGAAACTTGGTGGAAAATATTCAAGGAGAAGATAAATTAATACAGTGGTCTATTGAGAACAGTTAGAAAAGCGGGCATTAAGAAATTTGTGTCTGAGTGTCTGAGCCAAAATTTAACCAGTAAGTAGGTCCAAATCCTTGGATAAATAACATTTTTGTGGGGGTGGTGGGCAATTGAGGAGACTTATTCTTCAATATTGAGTAGTATCATTTTGTCCCATCTCATAACATGTACCATAACTATAAGGGAGAAGCACAGAATTAAATAGTTATAATTCCAGGCAAAAGGAAATGCATTTCCTGAAACCCTTACTATAAGAACGTAACAGATGCAAACGAAATGAGAAACGGGGACTATAAATTATCTCAGATCCCAGCAGTAAAGTTTTTATGGATTTCAGCAATCCTATTCAGATTGCTGACTTAGTGGTGCTTACAATGATCATGTTTCAGATCCTATAATACTCACACAGCAAGAGAATATTAAAATAATCTAATAGGCTTAAATACACTGTCTCAAAAATACACATCTGCAAATTTTCTCTACTTTATTTTCCCAAATATTTCCATTCTGTACATCCCCACTGTCCTACTGAGCTTCAGACCTTTAGCAATTAGCTAGCCAATGAACTTCTAATTGACAATGAACTGTATCTTCTTAGTTTGCTTCCCACAAATACACCACCACACTGACACAAAAATGAAACTTCTAAAGCGTAGATAGAACCAAGGGATCCCCCTGCTTAGTTTAGTAGCTTCCCAATAGCATCCCAATATTGTTATGGATTATGTAGTCCTCTGAGCCCTGGAGCCTCTGTACGCATTCCGTGTCCCCTCCCCTTATACAGTTCCCCACACTGGGTGCTCCAGCAGAAATGAAGTGCCAAAGGGTTCTCAAAGAACCTACTTTGCTGAGGAAGACAGAAATCTTACCTTTTGCAACAACATGGATGGACCTGGAAACTATTATGCTAAGTGAAATAAGCCAGGCAGAGAAAGAAAAATATCAAAATACCTCACTCATTTGAGGAATCCAATGAACAATGTGAAATGAGGAGTGGAATAGTGGCAGAGGTGGGATCAAAGGGACCAGAGGGAAAGCAGTCAGAGGGAAAGTAAAAGAGAAGATGGGATCAGAGATGAGAAAGAGATTAATAAAATTATATATACATAACACAGCATTATAGAGAACGGGACAGCAAATCCTGGAGAGAAGGGGGGAAGGCATTGGGGGGAGGGAGCATGGGGGGCGAGGGGAATAAGGGGGTGGTGGGGGAAGATATATTCAGTGGGAAACTTGAATCTATGTAAACACAAATTAAAATCATAAATAAAAAATAATTTTTTTAAAAAAAGAACCTATTTTGCACCTTTGTGCTTTGCTCTTGTGTTTGTTGCCTGGGACCTCCTTGACATCCCCATAGCTTTCAGGTCCCTTTTCCTTCAAAAACCAGTAAAAATATTGCTTTTCTACAGGTAGACTTTCTGCATGATTCTGGATTCAAAGAAGTGCCCCTTCTCTGTGCATACAGACGTGCACGCTATTTACATCACTGCAGGTACTACATCATATATTTGTTGTGTATCTGGATTTTCCTCTACAATGACTTATACCCCCTTTTAATTTTGGATTCCTACTGCCTATCATATTATTTTTGAATTAGAGGTATAAAAGATTTCATTGTGAACATTAGTCATTTCAAGATGTTTTCCGAAAGAAGTATCAATGATGACATAAGTTTTTCTAAAAAGAAAAAAGTAATAATAAGGTACACTTCACCTCTCCACCCTCTAACACAGGGGTGCCCAAACTACGGCCCAAGGCCCTGCTGCACATCCGGAAGGGGAACCTCCTTCATTGGTGGTCAGTGAGAGGAGCACAGGATGCATCCACACCCATAGTTCCCATTGAAATACTGGTCAATTTGTTGATTTAAATTTACTTGTTCTTTATTTTAAATATTGTATTTGTTCCCGTTTTATTTTTTTACTTTAAAATAAGATATGTGCAGTGTGCATAGGGATTTGTTCACAGTTTTTTTTATAGTCTGGCCCTCCAACGGTCTGAGGGACAGTGAACAGGTCCCCTGTGTAAAAAGTTTGGGGACCCGTGGTCTAACATGTTGTGGTCTGAGTAATACTCTGATGGTGACTTAGCATTTTCTGATTCTATCATGTGACTCTTTCATAGGGATGGATTTCTTCCCTAATTACTTCAATTCTATTTATCTTTCAAGGTACAGTTTTATAAAATGTCTTTGTCCATGTGTCTTTTTCTACCAAGCCCTCAAGGCCTCTTGTCAGACACACAGATATTTAACAAATGTTTGTAAATTAAATTTCTCCTAAGTTTACCTATCTACAAAAATGGCATATATAATTTTCAATAATTCATTCTACCAAAAAATAGTCTTTATAATCCAAACACTGAGTTTACAGCAGTAAATAAACCAGAAACACCTCTTAACAGATCTTACATATTCAATGAAAAGTAAATAAGAAAATAAATAAGCAACTAGAAAAGATCATTTCAAATGGTAGTATGTGCTAGGAAGTGAAGAAAATAATGATGTCTAGAAAACAACTGAAGATTCATGTAGATCAATGGTTGGAAGACCTTCCTGTGAGGATGATGGCTGAGCTAAGACCTAGTAAGCATTCCAGGCAGAGAGAACAGCCAGTGGCAAGTCCATTGTCTAGGAAAAGCAAAAAAATCCAGTTCAGTTGGGTTAAAATGAGCAAGCCAGAGAAAAGAGTGGTAGAAGAAAGGAAGGTTGCTGAAACTCATGCTACTCTTCCAAATCAAGAAAAAGCAATGGCATTTCATCTTGGCAGAATGAGTGGATAATAATGTCTTCTCAGCCCAAAATCTGATTTATGTTTTAAAAGATGGCATTGAAAAAATAGAACTTTATTAGGACAAGAGTTGTGTGGCTATTGTACTAGTGGAATCAAGACATGTTAGTGGTTAAGAAAAGATAAATAATGGTTATCTAAGAGGCAAAGTCCACCAAAATTTTTGTGTTATGAGGGATTATGTAAGAATAAATTTCAGAATAGAAGTTTATATCTTGGGGAGCTGATTTGATTAGAGGTTCAGGGAAGCCTACCCAAAAAATGATATTACATTGAGATAATATAAATATAAAGAGGAGTTATCTAAGCTAAAGGACAGTTCCAGGCAGAGGAAACCATCTACACTGAGACCCAAAGATGAGAGAATATGGCCGATTTCATGAACTAAAAGCTCCATACAACTGAATCATAGAGGATAGGGGTAGAAGTGGGGAGGATTCTGGTTGCAGAGGCAAGAAGGGATTATAGGTTGTGGTTATAGGAAATAAGGTTTCCTAACCTTTGTTGAGTTAACAGAATACTTAAAGCAGAGATTGGTACAACTTTATGTGAATATTTTGAAAAGACTAGAATATGTAAAAGTTAATTTTCCAGAAGCCTTTATCAGGGAGATATTTATTATTATTCTTATTATATACAATGTATCCGTAAAGTCGTGGTGCACTTTTGACCTGTGACCAGTCAAAAGTGCACCATGACTTTACGGACACACTGTATATGAAAAGCTTGTTTAATAAACCCGTTCAAGTCACATAACTAGTATTAGAATCAGGATTTAAGTACATTATTGTCTGACTAAAGGCCAAACTTCTCCACCATACCTTGCTGCTTTATATCCTATTACCTCCTTTTTCTATACCTGCATAACAATAATCACCATTCCCAAATACTTGCAACTATTTCCTATGTCATTTGCAGAACATAAAAACATTCTTTACAATGCTTGAAACTAAGTCATATGTTCTTCCTTTGAATTTCCTTTGCCAAACTATAGCAATGATGGTGGAACAATATTTTGAAGTAATTGAAGTAATTTTTATCCTCTTACTTCTTTTTGACCTATTCTCATCCATCACTAAACCAAAACTGCAACACACACAGAGAACAAAGAAGTGAACTGAGTTTCTGATTTTTGTTTTTGTTTGCCTTTTCTTTCTTTTTTTCTTTCCTTCCTTCCTTTCTCCCTTCCTTCCTTCTTTTTCTTTCTTTCTTAACCTCTTGATATAGATAATAGTTATAAAAGCCCTGTATTTCAATGCCTAGAATCAGGCACCAACTGGGGTTTTATGAGATTTTTTAAATTACAAAAGTTTTGCTTTGAATTTTTCATGTTTTAGACTTTCAGATTCAAGCATAAAGCTTATAATTAAACACAAAGAAGGAAAATACAATGAAGCAATTTTTTCTGTACACTCAGGAAAAAGAAAAAAAAAGATACAGAGACAGGAGAGACAAATATGGAGAGAAAGAAAAAATGGAAGATAGGTGGGAAAGAAAGAGGAAAGAGGGAAGGGAGGAAAAGAGGGAGGGAAAGAGGGAAGAAAGGAGGGAGGGAAAAAGGAAGGGAAAGGAAGAAAGACACTTTCTGGACTGTAGAAGAATGTGGAGAAGAGATAGAAAGATGAATGCTATGGAGTGGTCTGTGGGACCCTGCTCTGTGTGCCTCCTCCTCAGGGGCAAGAGGTGAGGCTGAGCTGACATAGAACTCAATAGAAACTTAAACTGATCACAGGACGCGTGTTAGTCAGGGTTCTCCAGAAAAGCAGAACTAAGAAGATCTTTATGTACACAGAAATTTATTATTAGAAATTGGCTCAAGTCATTTTGGGGACTTCAGGAGTCTAAAATCTGATGGGCTAGACCAGCATGCTGAGATTCAGGGAAGAGTTGAAATATGAATCCAAACACAGTCTGCTGGCAAAATTTCTTTGTCTCGCCTGACCTGTGGTTGTGCAGTGGATAAAGCGTCGACCTGGAATGCTGAGGTCGCTTGTTCAAAACCCTGGGCTTGCCCAGTCAAGGCACATATGGGAGTTGATGCTTCCTGCTCCTCCCCCTTTCCTCTCTCTCTCTCTTTCTCTGTCTCTCCTCTAAAATAAATAAATAAAAAAAATAATTTTTAAAAAATTTCTTTGTCTTCAGGGAAGGGGAGTCCCTTACTATCTATTAAGACCTTCAACTGATTAGATAGGGCTCACTTTATAAAGAACCATCCACTTTTCTCAAATTCTATAGATGTTAATGTTAAAATAAGACAAACACCTGCACAAAAACACCTATGTTGGGCAAATTAGTTTGTAAAATTTGTGTTGAGTTTGCTCACTTTTATTATTAAAAATGGCACTGGATTGTGCCAGGTATGTGATCTGTGAAATTGCTAATTACCTTCCTACTTGGGAAGGGCTATTGTTACGTTAATGTGTGCTGGAGGACAAGTTTTGTTGCCAGAAAAGTTTTAGAAGAAGCAGAGAGAAGGCAGAGTGCTAAAGGAGGAAGAAGCCAAGATGACAGGGAAAGAGAGAGAAGCCATGATGGCAGGGAAAGAGAGAGAATGCAGAGTACTGAAGGAGAAGCTCGGGAACCAGAGGTGAGGGGCTCTGGGACTAGTAAGGTCTTTGATTCTAGGAAAAACCGAAGAAGATTCTCCTGGTTATGGAACCGGAAAATGTGTCAATGGCTTTGGGAGCCCTGTGTGTTTGCTCGTTGGCCGGTGCGAGTCTAGAATAAAGGAATGGCTCACCAGGTTTTGGCTTCACTGTTTCTTTACTGTCTGCCCAAATCTAATGGGAACCCGCATGAGCATGGCCATGGCGGCAACAGTGATGGCTACTAGCCATACAATCGAGAATAATGTTAGACCAAATATCTGAACCCTGTGGCCCAGCCAAATTAATATATAAAATTACCCACCAGTGGAGAATTCTGAGAAGTTGAGATTTGCCTCTATTTCTATCTAGAGCCTTGGCGAAAACAAGAAACACAACATACCTTACCCTCACTTGAGAATAAAATTGTGGGTGTGGAATACTGGGGAGAAAGTGAAAGAGACACAAAAACTGAAACTGAACTATAAGCAGGAAGTACTGAGTTACAGTATACTTGTAAAATTTGTGTTATTTAATAATTATATTTAATTACAGATCCATAGACAGGTTAATTTCTATTATAAGCAATAAAATACTTGTATGTTTACAAATTTGACTTATAATTTTAAAATCATTTACTTCACTATAATGCTTTGAACATAACTCTAGTAGTTCCTATTCCCTCCATTGCAATGGTTTTAAAGTAATTTTTCCCACTAGAGATGAGGAAAATTTCTATTATATTTTATATAGCATGACAAATGTGTGTTAAATAAAAGTTTGTTGCATGGAGTTTCATTAAAAGTCAAAAGATTCCCAAATTTTATGTCATTCCCTCAAAGCAAAAAATGACAGCACCTCAATCACTACTTTTAACATAGTTAAAAAGAAATTACAAATCAACAATAACAATAGTCAAATAAAAACACCTGTTTTTCACTTACAGAAATTGTTTGGGATCAGTAATATTTTCCTCCTGACTCTAGACATGTACCTCTCCACAAAGGAAACTATTTATAAAAATCCTGATTTCACTTTTTGTTCTTTGAGACAGCCAAACAACGAAAAATAATCTGTCTTTCACTTTATGTGAGTTACATTTCACTGTAAGTACAGAGCAGATTTTGCCAGTAAAAAATAACATTAAATGTGTCATTCACTATTCAGTAGCAATGACCCAGGTATATCTAACCATTGTGTGTTTAAAAAAATAAGAAAAACTTTGGGCTTAATAAAATATGCAAGAAGCTTGTCTGATTCAGAAACCTTGGAATGCTGAAAATGTATCCAGTGACAGACATCAGAAAGCAAGTGAGGGTTGAGGCTGTGAAAAGAATGCAAAAATGATGTTGAAGGTGTCAAAAGACATTCAAAGCAGAGTTATAAGTATATTCTCTGCAGTGACACTTCCAGCCTCATTCAGCTTCATCAGAAGGTAATTTCCTCGAGGACTTGTAAACTTTAATAGCAGCATTAAATATTTAATTTTACATTTAAGGCATGAAATTCTCCCTTACCACTTCAGTATTTAGATGTCACTGTACAATCAATAAATCTATTTCTTTTTGTATACACAAAGTTACATAAAACAAAATTTAATTCTTTTAAAATTAAAATATTCCGAATGCACTGAACATTTTTTTGAGAATGGGTTTTAATCATATCTATTGTTTTATTATACCCTGGCCTTCAATTTAATGACTTAAAATCCTATATGCTTACTGAGTCCTGAATAAAAAACATACTTTATCCTGTATAGAAACATTGATACCTAGGCATTAGGTATATTGATATATTGATTTCATTGTTATTCATTGTCAGAAAGAAGAATGATCTGTATAAAAGCTGGCTCTATTTACCACTTAGTAGGAATGAGAGCTTCTATCTATTGAGCTGTCAAGATGCCCTCAAATGGAACTAAGAACTTTACTTCATTACAAATATCTAATATTTGTAACAACTTAGTGATATGGGCACTATTGTCATCTGCATTTGAAAAAGTAAAATAAAGTTTGTAGAGGATAAACTGTATAGAGTCACACAGAAGAGCCCGGATTAAACCGTGGTATAGCCAAAGGCGAAGTCTCTATCCTAAATCATTCTGCTGTCTCTATTAAGGAATGAAATGACATGAAACAATCAAGCAGCATTCATCTTCTTGGATTAAGCTTACGGAATAAGAAGACAATTTTAAGTCTCTCACTTAATTTAAAATAACCAAGAGTGTTGTAAATGCAAAATCACATAGATTCCATCCTATCTGCCAGTTAGGGGTTTGGCAATAATATGAAGGGAAGATTTTTGTTTGGTTGCTTTTTTTGAAGTATTTGCTAGGAATCCGAAATGTTTTTATGTCTCTATGCTCTTACTGTCCAACTAATATGGTGAGCCAGAATTTTCTACTTAAAAAAAACTAATTACTCTTGCAATTCATTTAATCTAAAGTACTGTAAGTTATCTCTATAACCACGAAAAGTAAAAGTAAATTGTAAGGTAGCCAATGGAAACTAAAATCCACACACTAAACAGTTTGATATTTTTCACAGTGTATTTCATAGTAATATGTTCTAAGTGTTTTTTAACTAAATTCATTCTTAATCAACAATGACCATTATAAATAGGCTCAGTTTTACTAATGTAAATATAAAAATTAAGTTGAAAACTTAAACTATTCTATTCTATTCTGTACCATTAACATTTCTGTTTCTAAAAACTAAAAGTAACATGACACCTCCAACACCACTAAGATTTGGCAAAAAATGAAAATATAACACGAATTTGTATTTGACCGTACATGGACCAAATTAAAGCTTATACTATTAACTCTCTTTCTAGTGAATGGAACCAAAGTTACCCCCAGAAATTGTATTCATTAAAATCAAAAAGTAAAAGAATTCCTTTAATTTCTAAATTTTGAAAACAATCCTTTTCTTTATGTGAGACATCAAATTAAGTATTAGAAAAGTAAAAGGGAAAAATTGATCCATTAACTTATTATAACACAGACTACATTCATCTTTGTCAAAGAATAAAGGAAAATATTTAGCTTTCAAAGATCATAAAACTGCTTTTGAATCAGGGCCTTATTCCTTTCTAAAAGAATTATTATTAAAAGAAGTAATTATTATTACTAATAATTAGATTAAACTAATTTTATAATAATAATTAGGATGTTCATATATTTAATTTGGATATAGTCAATATGTGCAAAAATTATACATAATAATTGTTCAAACTAGAAGTGTGAATTAATAATAAAAATATTGTCTCAACTACAGTAGATAAAATTAAAAATGATTAAAAAATATGATGTTACCAAATAAAAATTTACATGAAAAGCATGTAAAGTTTAGAATTACTAAAAATCATGATAATGCAGAATATTTAGTAAAAAGGAACTTTAATAGTGATATAATAATAATATCCATAGCTAACATTTACTGAGAGCTTACTATATTCAGGAACTAACTAGTCTAAGCATTTATTATATATACTCACTTAACAACATAAAGTTTTTCTCTTTCTTGCATTTTTGGGGGTGGAGACAGAAAATGAAAGCCATTAACATCAAACTGAATGACACTAATAAGTAAGCCAAAACAAATCATTGTATTTTCATATTTAAAAATGCATAAAACATTATTTCCTAGTACATCTGTAAAACATGATTACACCTGTTACAGCATTGCCAATTTCAAAATGTTTGCTCAAATATAAACTGATTTATAATTTTGTCTTTTAATCTCATTCATTAATTTATTTTAACAACTATTTCCTACTACTATGTTACAGGCAGGCAGAACAAATCAGATGAGAATACAATAGGCAGTGTTAAAAAATATCCACAAATGTCAATTTTTAAATACAAATTGTAATGCCTTCAATAAAGTAAAAACATACTTTAAGACACCTAAAAATAATTTTTCCTGGGATGCAAATACATAAGATCTCACTAAATAAATGATATTTAAGTGAGCCTTGGAGATAGAAGCTTCCAGGCAAAGGTCTCAGGGAGAAGCATTCTAGGCAGCAGGGACTATATGTTGGAATTCCTGATGTTAGACAGAGCTGTGTGTTCAAACAGTGAAATAATCAGTGTTGGTGGAACAAAATAAAACAAAATAAAAAATCCTGAACAGCATGATTTCATACATAGGTCGGACATAAAAGTGAGACTATGAGACATGGACAAGAGTGTGGTGGTTACAGGGTGGGGGAGGGAAGAGAGGGAGAGAGAGGGTGGAGAGGAGGGGCACAAAGAAAACCAGATAGAAGGTGACAGAGGACAATTTAACTTTGGGTGATGGGTATGCAACACAATTGAATGATATGATAACCTGGAGATGTTTTCTTTGAACATATGTACCCTGATTTATTAATGTCACCCCATTAAAATTAATAAAAAAAATAATCCTGAGAAGAGGCTAGACAGGCAGGCATCAACCAGGGCTGAGTGGGCCACATCAGGACTGTGGGATCTTACTCAAGTGCAATGAGAATGTATTTAAAGCGTTTTATGGAGGAAAGTGACAAGATTTAATTTACATCTATAAAAGATGGCTTCTTCTGACAGCCTGGGCTAGATTCTTTTTCTCTCCTCCTGCCCCCATTGTAAACTGGGAAATACTGTATGAGCTTTACTTAACGCCCAGGCCCCAGACTCTAGAAAGGAGTTTAACCTGAAGTTGAACCAGAAGCTGAACATTCCTAGACCAACTGCAGAGGTTGAACTTAAATTAAATCTGAGCAGAATAAAATAGTTTTATTCTTTTTTTTATTAAATTTATTGAGGTGACGTTGGCTAATAAAATTATAGAGGTTTCAGTAGTACAATTTTATACATCATCTGTATATTGTATTGTATGTTCACCACTCCACGTCAAGTCTCCTTCCATCACCATTGATCCTCCCTTTACTCTCTACTAACTCCCCCTAACTCCCTTTCCCTCTGGTAATCCCCATATTGTTGTCCATCTATGAGATGTTTTTCTTTTTACTTAATCCTTCACCGTTTCCACTCAGCCCCCCAAGCCACCTGCCCTCTTACAGCTGTCTCCCAGATAACATGTAAAGATATTTCCCAAGAAGACATGGAATCTTTGCTTTCTCATTGGATATGCCTATGTAATGTCAGCCTGGGGATAACTGCCATTCTCCTCAAGGGGACAAATAATGAAGGAAAAGATAAGAATCTTTATAGGTGGCATCAGGTAAAAAACAGTGCTGTGTCAGGAGAAGAAAATGAGTGAGAACCCTGGATAATGAAAACTGGGCATTTAGGCCTGACCTGTGGTGGCGCAGTGGATAAAGCATCGACCTGGGAACACTGAGGTCACCAGTTCAAAACCCTGCACTGGTCTGGTCAAGGCACATATGGGAGTTGATGCTTCCAGCTCCTCCCCCTTTTCTCGCTCACTCTCTCTCACTCTCACTCTCTCTCTCTGTGTCTCCTCTCTAAAATAAATAAAATAAAAAGAATTTTTAAAAAACTGGGCATTTAAAAGCTTGCCTGTATTCTAAATTTTAATTGAAAAAAGCAAGTGAATCTGGTTACTATTTTATCGCATTAACATCAGTCAAAGTAATGCTCTTTTGATAGATAAAGCACTAAAAAATCTCAGCTGCTTTATATATTAGATTCTCTGCTCCAGTCAAGGACAAAATGCTCTTCCTAATCAGATGACTCTCCTCCTAATGGTAATTCAGGAATATTTCCTTCCAATTTATAGATCTGTCATCTTGAAAATGTAGTTTCCAAGATCTCTAGGCTCACCTATATATCAAATCGCAGAAGGAGCATGGAGTATCACACAAAGGAGGATTATATATAGCCCAGGGCTGGAATCTTTTCTCAGTGTACAGTTTATAGCTCACTGGTTGGAACTCATCATACCTAACTGCATGGCAATCTGGGAAAGACAGTCTAGCTGTATACCCAGAGAAAATAAAATGGGTTAGAATGGAAGCTGTCTCTGTTACTGCAAGGCTGCCTTAGGACATATATTCCTGAAAATTCTGCAATGCAAAGTAACTAATATAAAGGCAAAGAGATTACAGGTATTGATCGACTTACGACCTATGCAACTTACAACCATTTGACTTTATGACCACAATTGCTAGCCATGACTGATCCGCATCTGGAGAAGTTTTTGTATGCACCTGTATTTTGTAATTTTGTATGTTTTGCAAATATTAAACCAGTTGTACTAATAATGCAGTGCTTTACTTAAACCTGACGAATGTAAAAATAAGAAACAAAATGGTGTAGAGATGGTACAAATGGCATAAAACAAAGAAAATTATGATATATAATAATAATGAAAGAAAATTATGATAAAATATGACTTAAAGATTTTTATAACATCATTTCACAGTACTGTACATATAGCCTACTCAACTTATGACCAAATCGTGTTACGACCAATTTGTCGAAACCAATCGTGGTCGTAAGTCGAGCACTAGCTGTAATGGAAAACAATGGTCAAAAACAAAATGAAACATTTTGTCGCACTGTTTTTATCTCATATTGTCTATAAAGGTTATTATCTTTTCTCTCTTGTTCAGTCATTTGCCCATTTGTAAAGAATGGCAGTTACCCCCAGACTGAGGTTAGGTAGGCAAATACAAGTGAGGAAGCAAGTATTACTGTGTCTTCTTGGGAAATATTTTAATCAGATCAATGCTTTTAATTGTCCACATTGTATAAACACAGCATTACAAATTTTCTTTTTCCTTCACATATCACACCTTCATCTCCTAAAATAAATCCTTTTCACTTAACATGTATCTGTAATTGGAATATTTTACTGATATACCTTAATTCATTTTAATGAGTGGGCTCTAGAAGAAAATTTAGATTTCATGAAAAGCATGTACAATTTAGAATTAATAAAAATCATGGTTAGGCAAGTTACATATAACTAAATGTTTTCAACCTTTTTTTCTTGAAAATTATTCTGCTATGGGTAGTGCTATATTTTTTACTGTGAGTAGAAAGAAATGTCTGCTCTATTATTTCAGTTTTCAGTTATGAGTCAAAGAACAGGTAAAGAAAAACTGATACATCACTCTGATTGCGTATGTAGTATTGATTACAAAGAAGCAAAAGTAGAAACAGACTGATTGATAAGAAAACGATTACATTTGCCTAAGTGTAAGAGGAGTTAAATCATTTGTCAGCATCTCTGAAACTGAAGAGAAATTGATGGCTTAAAGCTACAGAATATTTTAGAAGTAGAATTGACAGTTTCATGTCAGGTTACATAGAGTAGATGAAGAAGAGAGAAAGATCAAGGCTAACTCCTCAGTTTCTATCATGAGCAATTGGATAAATGTCAATTCCATAAACTAAAACAAAAAAAATAGAAGATATAGAAGAAAGGTCAAGAGTTTAATTCAGGACATATCAAATTTGAGATGGGTCAATGAAAAGGTATTCAGCATCACTAGTCACCAGGGAAATGCAAATCAAATTCACAGTGATATATTACCTCACCCCTTTTAGAATAGCTACTCTCAAAAAAAGCAAGAAATATCACGGCTTTATGAGGATGTGGAGAAAAGAGAACCTTTTTGCATTATTTGGGGGAAAGTAGTGAAGAGAAGTGAAACATTGTGCCTGACATCATAACACTGTAAGGATTGCTCCAAATACTAGTTGCACTGCTCTGTTTATAACTGTTAATATTAGACAAACAGTAGACAAATACAACAGCAAATCAATTGGATTAGCAAAATACTGTCCTCAATGATGTGTAGTTTGGGTGCAGATTCCAAACCTATGGCTGAGCTACTTTCAGTATCAAAAGTTTCTTTCTTCTTTGCTCTGAATAAAAATTCAATGTGGATTCTCTATAGAAAGTAGCATCTCTCTTTTTGTAAAGTGATGTCTCTCTAGTTTATTAACCAGTTAACTTTAGCAACCTTTGAAAGGTTGACATTGTAAATAAAAACAACTTGCAAATTTTCTGAAATAGAATTAACAATGTATTATCTTTATGCATGAGTTGGAAGCTGGAAAAAGACCACTTAAGTTAAATGTTCTGAGTGTGATTATTAAGATGTCTTCTGGCTTCCTGGAGTCAAGAAGTACTGCTGGTATTGATTAGCCCATATGTAGCAGGGTGCCCTTAATTGGATCTGAGGACTCTATTTTGGCATTTTAAATCTTCTCAGCTTTGAATAGGTTGTCTAGAGCAGGGGTCCCCAAACTATGGCCCACAGGCCGCATGCATCCCCCTGAGGTCATTATTCCAGCCCCCTCCGCACTTCCAGAAGGAGCACTTCTTTCATTGGTGGTCAGTGAGAGGAGCACAGGATGCATCCACACCCATAGTTCCCATTGAAATACTGGTAAGTTTGTTGATTTAAATTTACTTGTTCTTTATTTTAAATATTGTATTTGTTCCCGTTTTGTTTTTTTACTTTAAAATAAGATATGTGCAGTGTGCATAGGGATTTGTTCAGTTTCTTTTTTTATTATTTTTTTATATATATATTTTATTATTATTAATTCTAGTGGGGTGACACCAATAAATCAGGGTACATATGTACAATAAAAACATCTCCAGGTTATCTTATCATTCAATTGTGTTGCATACCCGTCACCAAAAGTCAAATTGTCCTCTGTCACCTTCTATCTGGTTTTCCCTGTGTCTCTCCCATCCTCCCTATCCCACCTGTTCAGTTTCTTTTATAGTCCGGCCCTTCACCTGTCTGAGGGACAGTGAACTGGCCCCCTGTGTAAAAAGTTTGGGGACCTCTAGTCTAGAGACTCAGATGCTACTCAGTTGGTGGTTTTGAGCAAAATATATCTAGATAGTAGATAGCTTTTCAGTTAATAAAGACAACACTTGTAGTATGTCATCATTTTATAACAGTGATCTCATATGGGAAAAACTACTCACACTACTTGCATGTAAAACTATTTAATCTTTGATCCCAAGATGGTGACAGAGTAGGTGGACGTTCCAACTGCCACCTCCCAGAACCAAATTGGATTACAACTTAATTTAAGAATAATCATCTTGAAAAACCAGCGTTGGACTAAACAAAAAGGAGTCTATAACCAAGGACCACAGAAGTAGCCACACCAAGTATGGGGCAGCTGTGTTAGGCTTGCTCACGGGTTTACCAGCTACAAGCACTTTGCTTGATTAGTGCATAAGCACATGACAGAGACACGTATGCATTGCCTATATAACGCTATGTGTGCTTCCCCTGGGCGGCAATTCTCCCAGATTGCTCTCCCGCTACCATGAGGTGCAGTTTTCCTTTTCCCTTGCCCTTACTGTGAATAGCAGATGTTCCTTTGTTTATTAGCTCTTTCCCTTTCGTAGTTTATTTGCTCACCTGTCTTTGCGAGCCTCCAATAAATGGGTACGGCCGGTGCTTTCCCGCTCGCAGTTTCTGTACCATCTGCCCGAATCCAATATAAACCCGCCTGGCCTTGGTCACTGGCATTACACTGAGACTGGCAGGAATGCTGAGACATAGTAAGGGCTGCCCCGCTCCTAGGAGTGAGCGGGACAGAGGTTCTGGAGGGACTTTCATTTTGGGGAAGGTTGCCCTGAGAGGTGTGGGTGCTCAACCCCAGGTCTGGAGCCTAGAAGAGGTGCCCACATAGCATTTGGAGGTGAAAAGAACCAGAGTTTCTGTCTGTAAGAAAGAATCGAAGCTCTCAGAGACTCAGGCTCCGTCTTAAAGGGCAAGTGCACAAAATCTTGTTCACAACTACTTATCTGGGGCTCTGACAGGGGAGGGCTGAGAAGACTAGAGTTGCATGAGGAGAGTGTGAAGTTGGTCGCTGTAAAGCCAGTAGCCACAGTCACCATCAGAGCTCCCTGGCCCATGCAGGTTCGCATTAGATTTAGACAGACGATAATGAAACAACAGAGCCAAGAGCTGCTGGGCCATTAGCTTTAATCCTAGCTTACACCTGGCAATCAAGTAAAAATATACACTAGGCTCCAAAACCCACTCATTCAGTGCTCACAAAGCTACTGACTTATCCAAGTTTCCTAGAATCAAAGGTTTCTAACCTCACCAGCCTTATTCACCTCTGTTTCCCATCTCCTTCTCTCTGCACAAACTGGCTTCTCCTTCAGCACACCGCATCTTGGCTGCCTCTCCTTTCCTCTTTGGGGCCTTTCTCTACTCTCCTCTCTAATTCTAATCTCAGGAACTGAGAAAGAACAAGCTCCTGGTCTGACCCACTTTATAGTATAGAAATCAAAACCTTTAATTCAATATACAAACAAGGAAGTCTCTGATACAAAGTCACTTATCTGAGGCATAATGGGATTCCTCATGAGAGTACACCACCCCACATCAAAAAGGGTGGGAACTAAGCCTTAGGTTATAAGGATACTGCCTGCTTATAGCCTGTCCCAGTATATTAATATAATCACGCCCATCCCAAGCAAGAAGGGCAACTAATATTATCACCTGGGCGATGGGCTTCCATGTGAGCAGCACCATCTTTAACAAAGTGAGCATAATATATTTTATCTGCCAAACAGTGGCCCTGGGAGAGACACCGTGGGGGACAGCCACTGGAACCCCTGTGCTGAGTCATTCTCCAATATTGCAGTCGCCATTTTTCTTGAGTGGAGCAGTCCCCTCCAAGCAGCATCAGCTTGGGGGAGAGCTACTGCTCCACCCTCAGGACTCTCTTCTGCCCCACCCTGTGGAGACTGGGCTGTTCTGAGAAGCCAGAAAGAAGGAGGTGCATCAGTGACTCAGTATTCAGGGGTTGAGGCCAGAGCTTTCCCTGCACTCTCCCAAGTCTAACACAGGTGCTTTGGCCTCACAGGAGACTCAGTAGAAACTGTCTAGACCAGTGATAGGCAATCTTTTGATCTTGGTGTGTCAAAATTCGCCAAAGAACTGAGCATAACTCTGGTGGTGTGTCACTTCAATAAAAACAGCCTAACCGGAAGTCCCAGAACTAGATGCCAGAGTTCTGTTGTTTTGGCCTACAGACCTCCAGCACAGAGTGTCTACACTACAGCAAATGTTTTATCCTCGGCTACTGCACCTGGCCGTGCAGGAGCCAAGGATGAAACGTCCTTCTCGGCATGTAGTCCCATACTTCTCTGGTATGTGGCCGCATGCGGCCATGTGTCATCAAAAATGGCTATGTGTGTCAGTGCTGACATGCGTGTCATAGGTTCGCCATCATGGGTCTAGACTTCAGGCAGACCACATCTCTGGATCTCAGAGAATACACTCACTGGGGTCATACCCTACTGAGGGCTGTGAAAAAATTTCTGGACAGACTGACACCTGGGGCCAAGGGATGGAATCACACCCACCACCCTTCTTTTCCCTGACTTGCCTCAGGCTCTAGACTCTACCAGGGGTTTTATTTCAGTGGCCAAGCCCAACAAGTAGCCAGCAGACTGAGGCTGAAAGACATGGGACTCAGGGAACCTTGTCTTCTTGTGGACCTTCCCCCTAGCCCAGAGTGGGTAAAAGCCAGCCTAGGTGTGTGGCTTGGTATTTGCACGTGCACCTAGGCCCAGAAGACGCATCCACAAACTCTGGATTTCTTGCAGCTCCAAGAAGGTTACTAAGGGCCAATCACAGGCAGTGTTCCCCACTGGTCTCTTCCATGTTCCCTCTAGGGAGGCCCAGGGCCAGCACATCCAATGACCATCTGCAGAGAGCATTGGTTCAGGACCTAACAAACCTTGCTTGTGGCATGTCCTAAGGAAGGGTTCCTCACACCTGGCACAGCTGAGGTAAGTTCTACTTTCTGTGATCAGCACTGGCACAGTGGCTCATGTGCATTGGACAGCATAGAACTTCACAGTCAGCCATCCTGGGTGCTGGATATCCTGCCCCACTGAGCTAGACTCCAAAGGGGGAAGGGAGAGAGGCTTGTAGCATGGACATTTAAAGTGTGGGTTCCTGTGACCTATTCTTGGGTTTGGTCAAGAGGTTTAGTCATTTTCTGGAAGGAAGGGCACAGTCAGCCCCAGGAGAGGACCCATTAAATCTTCCTTCCTGAGACCAGGGTCATACCAGCTGTAATAACTTCTGCAAAGAGGACTGCCAGCCCCACTTGATCTGAACCTGCTGCTCACTTTGCTGGGGAGAAATAGAATTGGAGTATCCAGCAGTGTCTGAGGGATTAGACTCTGGAGAAGCCACTTTCCCCATACTGAGCTCCTGACCAAGAGACCCCTGAAGTAGGGGGTCCCACTTATGTTGTATTCCCAACCTCAACTGTCCTAAACCACTATACTTGTAATCTGTAAAGGGGTTGGTTGGGTGAAGCCAGTCTGAGCCCACACTACAGCCTTTCTACAGAAGACTCTGTGGGAAGACCAGGCAGCTGCATGAGGAGGTGGAACAGCTGAAAAGTGAGGCAAATCTTACAAAGTTTGGGGATTTTACAGAGCTGCTGTCATCCCTAAGCAGGAGGAAGCTGACCCGAATATGCAGGTTGACCCCTCTCACACTACCCAGATGCAGAAAATGAAGACACAAACAGTGAAGAGAGCAATAGATCTAGACAGGTAACCCATGGCAGATTACAAACAATGGCTGATGCCAACTCAACAAGACCTAGAATCAACACAACCAGTAGTGGGTGGCAGACAGCACCAATGCTAGACTTAGCTAACTATACAAGCAGCATGCCCAAGGGAGGAGTCCAGCAGGCACCAGACACTGCAGAGAATAAATATGCCCAACAAGACAGAAACTGCACAGCATTTAATACACATGATCAAGGTTGACCCTTAGAGCCAGCCAGTCTGAAGGGATAAATACACAGGACCAACTGAATTTAATAATCACTACAATAGGAGGGTAAATACTACCCTAAAGAAGCATTCCTAGAGCAAGGATATCAGGTGGCCTGGAGATTAGTACCACTGATCCCATCTTCCTCATAAAGACACAACAACAAATTTCAAAATCAGAAAGTGCTACCTAATATGCAGACAAAATGGGCAAAGAAATACGACCAAAATGAATCAAGAGAAATTCCCAGAAAAAAGAACTAAATGAAATGAAAATAATCAAATTAGCAGATGCAGAGTTTTAAATAATTATTTTTAGGATGTTCAAGGATCTTATAGCACTGGTCAGCAAACTCACTAGTCAACAGAGCCAAATGTCAACAGTACAACAATTGAAATTTCCTTTGAGAGCCAAATTTATTAAACTTAAACTATATAGGTAGGTATATTCCTTATCAAGGTAGAGCCCACATGTGGTATTTTGTGGAAGAGCAACAATCAAGGGGCCAAAGAGCCACATGTGGCTTGTGAGTCGCAGTTTGCCAACCACTCTCTTAGAGCAACAATGGATGGTCACAATGAGAACTTAAACAAAGAGGTAGCAAGTATCAAAAAGGATATTGAAACCAGATAAAAGAACCAGTCAGAAATGACCAATGCAATATCAGAAATGAAGACTGCACTAGAAGGAATAAATAGCAGGCTGGATAAAGCAGAGGATCAAACAAGTGATTTAGAAGACAAGAAAAATAAAAACACAGAAGCAGAGCAGCAAAAAAGAAAAAGAGGCTCAAGAAGACTAAGAAAATTCTAAGAGAGTTCTGTGACAACTTGAAGAGAAAGAACATCCATATAGTAGGGGTTCCTAAAGGAGAAGAGATGAGCAATGGATAGAGAACCTGTTTGCAGAAATCATTAGCTAAAAACTTCCTGAAATTGATGAAGGAAAAAGTCACACAAGTTCAAGAAGCACAGAGAGTCCCATTAAAAAGGAACCCAAGGTGACCTACACCAAGACACATAATTAAATTAAAATGCCAAAGTTAAGAGACAAAGAAAAAATACTAAAAGCCACAAGAGAAAAAGAGATAATTACCTACTGAGGAACCCCCAAAAGGATGACATCTGACTTCTCAACAGAAATATTTGAGGCCAGAAGGGGTTGGCAAAATATATTCAAAGTGATGCAAAACAAGAACCTACAACCAAGACTACTTTATCCAGCAAGGTTATTATTTAAAATTGAAAGAGAAATAAAAAGCTTCCCAGACAAAAAAAAAAACACCACACATTCAAAGAATTTATTACAACCAAATTAGTACTGCAAGTAATGTTAAGGGGCCTGCTATAAAAAGAGCAAAGGAAAAAAAACAAACAAACTAAAAAAAACAAGAGAAAGAGGATTGTAGGTGTAAAGAATAAAATGGCAATAAATAAATACATATCAACAATATCTTTATATATAAATGGATTAAATGCTCCAATCAAAAGACACAGGATAGCTGTGTGGATAAGAAAACAGGACATATACATATGCTTTCTACAAGAGACTCACCTCAGAACAAAAGATACATATAGACTGAAAGTGAAGAAATGGAAACAAGCATTTTATGCAAATGGAAAAGAAAGAAAAAGCTGGGGTAGCAATACTTGCATCTGACAAAACAGCCTCTAAAACAACAAGCTACAGTAAGGGATAAAGAAGGTCAGTACATAATGATAAAGGAATCAATCCAACAGAAGGATATAATTGTAAATATTTATATGCCTAATATAGGAGCACCTAAATATATAAAGCAGATGTTGATGAACATAAAGGGTGAGATCAACAGCAATACTATAATAGTATAGGATTTTAATACCCCACTAACATCAATGCATAGATTCTCCAGATAGAAAATTAACAAAGAAACAGCAGCTTTAAATAACACACTAGGTCAACAGGATTTGAAACCTTCAAAATCTTTAACCCAAAAGCAACAGAATATACATTCTTTTCAAGTGCTCATGGTACATTCTCTAGGATAGAACACATGTTAGGACACAACACAAGTCTCAATAAATTTAAGAAGATTGAAATCATATCAAGCATCACAATGGCATGAAACTATATAGAAATCAACTACAATAGAAAAACTAAAAAACATTCAAACACTTGAAAGCTGAATATCATGTTATTTATAATGAATGGGTTAACAAAAAGATCAAGGCAGAAATAAAACATTTCCTTGGAATAAATGAAAATGAACATATAACAACCCCAAATCTATGGGACACAGCAAAAGCAGTCCTGAGAGGGAAGTACATAGCATTACAGGCATAACTTAAGAAGTAAGACAAGCTCAAATAAACAACCTAACACTATACCCAAAATAACTATATAAAAAAACAACAAATAAAGCCCAGAGAAAGTAGAATGAAGAAAATAATAAAGATCAGAGAGAAATAAATGACATAGAGGCTAATAAGACAATACAAAAGATCCAAGAGCTGATCCTTTGAAAAGGAAAACAAGATTAGCAAACCTTTAACCAGACTCATCAAGGAAAAGAGAAGACACAACCAAATAAATAAAATTAGAAATGAAAGTGTAGAAGTAATAACTAACACCACAGAAATACAAAGGATTGTAAGAAAATACTATGAAGATCTATATGCCACAAAATTGGACAATCTAGGCAAAATGGATCAATTTCTAAAAACATACAATCTTCCAAAACTCAGTTCAGAAAAATCAGAAAATGTAAACAGACCAATTACAATAAATGAATTGAAACAGAAAAAACTTCCAGCAAACAAAAGTCCTGGACCAGATGGTTTCATAGGTTAATTTTGCCAAACATTCAAAGAAGAACTAACACCTATCTTTCTCAAGCTATTTCAAAAAAATTCAAGAGGAGGAAAGATTTTCAAGCTCATTCAATGAGGCAAGCATTATCCTCATTCCACAACCAGGTAAAGATAAAACAAAGGGAAAAAAAAGCTATAGGCCAATATCCCTGATGAACATAGATGCTAAAATTCTCAACTAAATTTAGCGAACCAGATCCAGAATGCATTAAAAAGATCATACATCAAGATCAAATAGAATTTATTCCAGGGAGATAAGACTAGTACAATAGTCGCAAATCAATAAATGTGATTCATCACATAAACAAAATGAAGGATAAAAATACCATGATTTCATCAATGGATGCAGAAAAATCATTTTATAAAATCCAGCATCCATTTATGATCAAAACTCTCAGCAAAATAAAAGTACAGGGAACATACCTCAACATAATAAAGGCCAAATATGACACACCAACAGCCAACATCATACTCAATGGCAAAAATTAAAGCAATCCCCTTAAAAAATTAAAGAATCAAGACAGGGGTGACCCTTTCACCATTCTTATTCAACATAGTTCTGGAAGTCCTAGCCACAGCAATCAGACGAGAAGAAGAAATAAAAGGCATCTAAATTGGAAAAGAAGTAAAACTATCATTATTTGTTGATGACATGATACTGTACATAGAAAACCCTAAAGTCTCAGCCAAAAAATTACTAGACCTGATAAATAAATTTGGCAAGGTGGTAGAATATAAAATTAAGATTCAGAAATAAGTGGCATTTTTATACACCAGCAATAAATTGTCAGAAAGGGAAATTAAGGAAACAATCCCCTTCACTGTTATAACAAAAATAATAAAGTACCAGGAATAAATTTAACCAAGGAGGTAATAGACTTGGACTCAGAATATTATAAGACTTTAAAAGAGAAATCAAGGAAGATACAAAAACGTAGAAGTATATACCATGTTAATCGATAGGAATAATAAACATCATTAAAATCTCTATACTACCCAAAGCAATATATAGATTCATTGCAATTCCTATTAAAATACCAAAGGCATACTTCAAAGATATAGAGAAAATATTCCAAAACTTTATATGGAAACAAAAAAAAACCATGAAGAGCCTCAGCAATCTTGAAAAGGAAGAATAAAGTGGGAGGTATCACACTTCCTGATATCAAGTTATACTACAAGGTCACTGTAATCAAAACAGCTTGGTACTGGCATAAGAACAGGCATATAGATTAAAGGAACCGAACAGAAAACCCAGAAATAGACCCATATCTTTAAGGTCAATTGTTATTTGACACAGGAGGTTAAAGTGTACAATGAAGTAAAGACAGTCTCTTTAATAAATGGTGTTGGGAAAACAGGACAGGTACATGCAAAAAATAAAACTAGACCACTAATTTACACAATTCACAAAAATAAACTCGAAATGGATAAAAGACATAACTATAAGTCAAAACCATAAACATCTTGGAAGAAAGCATAAACAGTAAACTCTCTGATATCTCTTGTAGCAATATTTTTGCCTATATATCTCCACAGACAAGTAAAATAAAGGACAAAATAAACAAATGGGACTATATCAAATTAAAACTTTTTTGCACAGCAAAAGAGACCATTAACAAAACCTACACAATGGGAGAACATATTCACCAATACATCTAATAAGGGGTTAATAACCAAAATTTATAATTAAAAAAAAACTTCTAAAACTCAACATCATGAAGTTAAACAATCCAATTTAAAAATGGGCAAAATAACTAAATAGATACTTCTCCAAAGAGGACATACAGATGGCCAATAGGCTATAAAAAAAATGTCCAACCTCACTAATCAGAGAAATGCAAATTAAAACTACAACGAGATATTACTTCACACCTGTCATAATGGTGCTCATTAACAAATCAACATGTAACAAGTGTTGGCGAGATTGTGAAGAAAAGGGAACCCTCCTGCACTGCTGGTGGGAATGCAAACTGGTGTAGCCACTGTGGTAAACAGTATGGTATTTCTTCAAAAAATTAAAAATGGAATTGCCTTTTGACCCAGCTATCCCACTTTTAGGAATATACCGTAAGTATCCTAAAACACGAATTCCAAAGGAGATATGCATCACCATGTTTATTGCAGCATTGTTTACAATTGCCAAGATCTGGAAACAGCCCAACTGTCCATCAGTGAATGAGTGGATTAAAAAGCTGTGGTACATATACACAATGGAATACTACTCGGCCATGGAAATGGAGGAAATCTTACCTTTTGTGATGGCATGGATGGACCTGGATATTATGCTGCTAAGTGAGAAAAGGTAGGCAAAAAAGAAAAATATCATAAGCTCTCACTTATATGTGGAATCTAATGAACAAGGTGAACTGAGGAAGAGAATAGAGGCAAAGGTGAACTGAGGAACAGAATAGAGGCAAAGGTGGGGTCACAGGGAGCAGAGAGACAACCGTCAGAGGGAAGGAGGATGAGGGGATGAGATCAGAGAAGGTGAAGGGATTAGTGAAATTATATATACATAACACACAGATACAGATTAACAGGAGAGCAAATCCCAGAGGGAAGGTGGGGAAGGAGTTAGGGGGAGGGGAATAAAACGGGTATAATGGGGGGCACATTGTTGGGGGTAAGCGTCTTATATTGAGTGCAACACTTGAATCCATGTTAATACAATAAATTTAAAAATTTTTAAAAATGGAAATTAAAATATATCTTTTAGGAGAAACTATCAGGTGGGCAAAAGAAAAATGATACGCAATTACAGGCCCTTATTCTAAATGCCTTGGAAAATAACAGTGTTAAACATTCTTTTGAAGCTGAAAGTCTCATTAGTTTTTCATTAACTTCCCTAATTTAATGTGAAAGGGTATGTGATGCTAATAAGGAAAAAGAAGAAAAAGTATGCTTTACAAGGAATGGCAGCAGATTGAAAAAATAATTATGTAAAAATTTAATTAGTTGGAACCCAATTGCTAACAAAGGAATGATCAAGTTTAGTTAATTTTTCTATTAATAAAGTCATTTTTTTCATATTAGATTAATTACTGACAAAGAAAATATTTAAGTTTTAATTATTCTGAGCTTCATGATAGACGACAAAGTTTCTACTGTAAATGTTTCCCAGTTTGAAAAGTAAAGAGATTATCTAGGACCTGCAGGTGTCCTGTTCCATGAGAAAACCATGTAAAAGCAGGGCTCTTCACGGGTCTATGCGACTGCAGAGATAATTCTTGACTTTAAATAGATGATAGTATTTCTATCTTTATTTATAAATTTTAGTATCTATTGGAATCCAAGAATATTATCAATTTTTATTAATTTTTAAAGGCATAATTATAAATTACCAAATTTACTTATATAAGTAGTCTAGAAATATTCAGGATATGTTTGATCTTAACCAATAGCATGACAATGAATATAGCTTGGAGTACAAATGCAGAATTATAACTACTAGAAATAAGTTGAAATCTATACAGGAAGCACTTTTCCATTGTCATTTATTACCATATTTCCCCATGTATAAGACGCAAATCTTTCGAAAAATTTGGGGTCTAAAAACTGAGTGTCTTATTCAGTGGTTGAAGATTTTTTTACTTGCATTTCCTGCTTGAGGAGTTGTATGAATTTTATCATGAATAAAACTTTAGTTCAATAACTTTATGTAATACATTTTTTTTCAAATTTCGGACCCCAAATTAAGGTGCATCAATATCTCACCTGCTTGCCAGTGACTCTCCTTTGCTGTTGAACAGAATTCCATTGTACCACATTCCCTATTATAACTAAATTACAACTCACTTAGGATTTGCCTGGTGTTTCTTGGTACCCTCACTGTTGTCAGACCAGATAACTTCCCCAAACAGTTTTAGGACAAGAATCACTTGCCTATATCCCATTAGCTAAGAATTTGATGTAGGCTTTAAATGATTAGCAAGACTTCACCTAAAAGCAGAAGTTTTAAGGCACTTGTTAAATGAACAAACAAAAAATTAATTCTGTATGTTCATCTATCACTCATTCATCCGGCTATCAGATGCTAAAAGCTCTATAAAACCTTTTGGGAAAAGTGCCAGTTAATATAATTAAGATAGTCTACTAGAATGCAAAAATGATTTGTTTTCAAAAAATAAAAAGGTATTTTAAAATAATCATAACCAAATAAGTAAGTACAGTGCTTCCCACAAATGACATGGCTCCTTTAGTAACTCTCTGCCAGATGCCAGCACTGATGGCCTACTTCTGTCTCAGGAGCAGATCGTGCCCAGGCTATGGGTAAGGGTTGTTAAAGGTACTTAGAAGACAAAGGGGAAGAGTAGACTCACAGCTGCAGAACACATCTATCCCCAGGAAGCCAAACTGGAGCCTGAAGGGTGGTCCCCACATGTCAGCATTCCTGTTTCGTCTGCACACATGATAAGGGAAGGTCCATAGATCAGTTTCAAAAAATGCCCTCACCCCAGTGACTCACTCAGAGTGTAGAGAAAGGATTTTAGTGGAGGCATTTTGTAACTAAAAGAGAAAAAAGCAAAACAAAACTTGACTATTAAAAAAAAAACAATACTTGACTATTAAAAAAAAAGAAGATGGCCTAGCCTCTGTGATCTAGAAGAGGGGAGGTATTATCATAGATTTCTCAGTCTTTGTCCTTAAGACTATATTCTAAAATTATTTTGGTTGAAAAAGGAAAGGTTCACTGAATAATCAGCCTTTGTGAGAAATATTTAGATAATGTGCTAAATTTCCCCATATAATAAAGTAAACAAAATTATAAAAAGGGCAGCAAGTTCTTAGCATTCACATATTTTTTAAAATTTCTGCTTATTATAAAAAAATTCCTTTTTGCATGAGATGAAAAAATAGAATTGTACATTCGTTCAGATGGAATTAGTTCAGCTAGGTCTTTTCGTGTCCTGAACTGAAATTAAGATTCTATAGCAATCCTATAAGCTTCTGAAAATGCAGTCAAGTGGCCCACAGAAAGATGAAACATTTGTTTCTACCTTTTTTTAAATATCAAAAAAATTAAAAAGTCAACACCTAGGAAAAGGCAAGGCATATATTCATCAGCATCAAGTATAGCTGCTCTTCAAAAGGGGGTTTCTTCAGTATCCTGATATCCTGGTGTTGATGAATAGGTTCTAATCTCCCTTCTAGGAAAAATTTACCACTTAAGGTTAATACTCTTAGGCAAAAGAAAATGTAAAACTCAGCAAATGACAGTTTTACATTTTGATGCATCCACACTTTTTTAAAAAGGGAGATTTCATTATTTGGCACTTTAAACATCTTTCAGAGGCAGAATGGTTTCAGGTTAGAATGTCTTCCTTCCCTGCTCAATTGTTATCTAAAATGGGAAGTGTCAAATTTAACTTCATGACTAATGATTCTTTAACTACTATACAAAAAGTTGCACTTTGTCACAATACAACAATTTACATTTAAATAGGACTCTAGTCATAGTTAAAACTGTTCAAAGATGATCATACAAAATCTTGGTCCTCTTTCTTGACTATCAGATATGACTAAATTGTTGATGGTGGACACTCAAATCACATACTGTCAACCACATTATTGGATCCAAGGCAAGACCTATATCTTGAATGTGGCTAGTTAAACAGGCATGCATAGCTACACTTGCTTCAGCTCTGCAAGAAGACACAGATCCAACCTGTTCCCACATAGTCACTGTATCATTAAATGCACTTCTACTGCATTTAAGTATGTATTGCCATTATGACCCCCAACTGCAAAGATTTTGCCCATCATTATTGCAATCACCACACTACCCCTAGGAGTAGTAAGTGATGCTACATTATCCCATTTGTTGCATCGAGGATCATACCACTCAACTGAACTCAGAGAATTATTATTCAAAACCAACAACAACACATAAGCAACCATGGAGCTCACTAACCCACTAACACATGTCTTTTCTCCTGCTTTCCTGTTCATTTAGATTATGTTATTTATGCTTAATATATAGAAGGCAATTTACCTACAGGAAATATTTCAGAAAGACAACACACAAAAAAGTGGCCTTTCAAGTATATGAAGAAAATAAGTGATTTATATATATTAGAAAGGAAGGCAAACTAGATTGTAAGTAAAAAAAAAAAAATTGTAAAAGAAAAAGGAGCTTACTAGGGTAGATTTGTAGAGATAATAAAAATGATAACCCCTGTTAGCATATGCATACAAGATACATTTCACCCACATTTTCCTAGGTAGCATTTTCCATAGGTGGTGCTCTAAAGGGTCTGCCAAATAATAAAAATGAAGAGATAAGGAGGGAGGGAGAAGGGGGAAGGAAGAGAGGGGCAGGAGGAGGGAGATAGATGGGTAGATATCATTTATGAGAAGTGTCTGACTAATAAAAAAACATAATCATAGATTGATTGTACATTTTGATGATAGTTTTATAAATGATGATTGTTCAATGTTTATGACGTGTCATACTAACTTAGGGGCAATATTTGATAGAGGGCATGAACTATATATCAGTTTGCATAGTAGGAATAAAGTATGTAGGAATACTAATGTAGGAAAAACCTAAAAGGGAATGTTGTAGGGTTGGACTAATAATGACATTTTAGAAATACAAAGCGACAAGTGCAAACCTGCAGGGAAGAAATATTATTTTATTGTTTTATTCTGAATTAACTAGAATACTGAAGGGAGAAGCTGGAAGCTGTCACACAAACACATACATATAGAGACAACAGTGGCTGTTAATAGCAGCATTTGAGGATGTGAGCATTTCTTCAAAAGGATACAGGAAAATCAAAAGATTGAATAATGAGTGCAATCACATAAACTTATTGGAAATGCAGATGAAAAATGTTGATTGCATTAATTCTTCAAGCAACAAATATTTATGAGAATCAAGTTCAATATTTTATGAAGAAGAGCCAAAAGATAAAAATTTCACATTTATTATAAATGTGAGAAGACAGGATCTGCAGTGATTTTCTTGCCCATCAAACTAAGTTCAAATTCCATATCAATCAAACCCCTTCTGCCATAGCCTACCATTTTCCAAAGCGTATTTCATGAAATACATTCCTGCTCTTTAAAAACTGGGTCCCGTGATAAAATTACAGGAAACCCTACCTCTTGTTAGAGAATAATGATTCACAAAAACATATTAAAGGCTCTGAAAATCCCTGCAAAAACATACACACACACACACACACACACACACACACACACACACACACACACACAAAAACTGTTTATTCAATTTTTCAATTTCTTCATCTATTTGCACCCAGAGCACTCTCTTGTGTTACCCACTAGCATCCAAAGAAAATAATATTCCAATTTTGGAAAGCTTAGGCTTGCCTCAGGATATTTCTAGCATTCTCTACAGTCTACAGCATCTGTATCACCCTTTAGTTACAGTGAAAAGCTAGATACTGTCCATATGTATCTTGGATTTCTTATCTTTCTTGCTATTTTTTATAGGTTCTTTTCTCTTTTTTGCATATCTCTATACCCACCATTATCTTTTCTCCCTGGTCTATTTTCATATCACTACCATTAGAAATGCTAACAAACATTGACCTATTAGCCTCTCCTTTAATAATTTATCCCATAAAAATCTAAAATGTAGAAAATGGCTATAAAGCCAGTAGCCACGGCCACCATCACAGCCGCCTGGCCCATGCAGGTTTGCATTTGATTTAGAAAGACGGTAATGAAACAATAGAGCCAAGAACTGGTGGGCCATCATCTTTATCCTAGCTTGCACCCAGCGGGCAAGAAATACACACAGTGGAGGGGCAAGATGGCGATGGAGTAGGCGGACGTACCAACTTCCAACTCCCAGAACCAAAGTGGATTATAACTTGATTTTAAGAACCATCATCTGCATAAACCAACTTTGAACTGGACTGAGAGGACTCTTCACCCAGGGAACACTGAAGAAGCAACACTGAGACTGGTAGGAAAAGCGAAAATGTGGAAAGAGCTGCCCCAGAGCAAAAGGCAGCTTGGAGTGACTCATGTGGTGGGAAGAGAGGCTAGTGAAAGGGTAGGGACCGGGTTCCCAGGAACAAAGCCTCAGCCTAAGGCCCCAGAGCCTAGCAGAGGCATATGGACACTATATAGCTGGAAACAGGTTAGGATACTGTTTGTGAGAAAGAGACAGTTTTCTCAGACCCAGGATTCTTCTTAAAGGGACGGCACAGAAAACCTCTCTCACAACCACTTACCCAGGACTCCGGGAGACAGGGAGAGAGGAGAGGACTGGAGCAGCGGGAAGAGAGTGCAGTCTGGAAGGCAAAGGGAGAAAGGCTTTGAGAAACAGCCACCCTAAACCCTGGGCTGAGTCACTCTACAAATCTGAAACAATATTTCCCCTGGAACCAGCAATGGGAAGCAGGACACCAGCCAAACAGGCTCCCTTGAAGCAATCAGAGCACAGTCACTTAGAAGGAGGGAGCTTTCAGGACTATAGTATGGAGTGTTCTGGTCTGAGCTGACACGCCCCCACCCACACTGCTGAGGGCTTGCTGGAGGGTGGGTGGCGGTGGAACGTGGAAGCCAAATTCCATCAGCAGGGGGCAGAGGCCGAGCCCGCTGGCGTGAGCTTGGTCTAGCCCAACAGAAGCTAAGGGGACGGGCAAAAGTGGTCCGGTGGCTGTGGGCCCGCATGCGACCCCACCTATGGGGGAAAAGCAGGAGCCCAGAACGGGCAGAGATCCGCTGATGGGCAGGGGCGAGTGGGCGCGCAACCTCACTCAGCCTCCAAGGCTTGAAACCCTGCACGAACCGGCTTAGCCTGCGGAGGTGGGGTGGAAGCCTGGGCTCAGAGTTGACCATGCACCAGCAGCCCAGCTGAAGAGCCGAGGTTGGCAAGGGCGGGGCGGAAGGCAGTTCACAGGTGGGCACACATCAACAGCCCCTCCTGGCCAGAAGAACCAGCTGACTGGGACCCAGAGCTGAACCAAAGTGCTTATCCTTGCCCTTGGTGACCAGGATAGTGGCCCAAGTGTGGTACGCATCCCACCCGTGGGAGAAGGGGGAAGGCCGAGACGAGCTCAGGCTTATAAAGCCTGGAACAAGAACACAGCCCCTCCCACAAAGGCGAGGGGGTAGCCCCAGCGGCCAGGGATGCAAAACCCATACCCAACCCCGCCCTAGGCAGCGGAGAGGGGGTGGTGGGCCTGAGGACATACCACACATCGAGAACACAGAGGCAACACCTATTGAACTACAGTAGCAAAACCTTCTTACACACAGACAAATGGACAGGCAGAGAAATGCAACCGAAATGAATCAAGAGAAATCCCCAGAGAAGGACCTGAATGAATCAGATATAACCAAAATACCTGATGCAGAGTTTAAAATAATGATAGTTAGGATGTTCAAAGAGCTTAGAGCAACAATGGATAGTCATTACAAACACCTAAATAAGAGATAGCAAGTATAAAAAAGAAAATAGAAATAATAAAAAAGAATCAGACAGAAATCCCAAATACAGTATCAGAACTGAAGACCACAATGAAAGGAATTAAAAGCAGGATGGATGAAGCTGAGGATTGAATCAGCAAGTTACAGGACAAAATGAGCAAAGGCACAGAAGCAGAACAGAAAAAAGAAAAGAGAATCAAAAAATCAAAAAACCGTAAGGGAGCTCTGTGACAACATGAAGAAAAATAACATCCGCATCATAGGAGTTCCTAAAGAAGAAGAGAAAGAACAAGGAATAGAAACTTGGTTTAATCAAATCATAGCTAAAAACTTTCCTAAATTAAGACTTAATAACGTTTGTCATGTTCAAGAAGCACAGAGAACTTCAATAAAGAGAAACCCAAAGAAATCTACACCAAGAAACATCATAGTGAAAATACCAAAGCTAAGTGAAAAAGAGAAAATATTAAAAGCTGCTAGAGAAAAAAAGGCTATCACCTACAAAGGAGCCCCCATAAGGATGACATCCAACTTCTCAACAGAAACACTTGAGGCCAGAAGGGAATGGCAAGATATATTCAAAGTAATGCAAAACAAGAACCTACAACCAAGACAACTCTATCCAGCAAGGCTAATGTTTAAAATTGAAGGAGAAATAAAGAGCTTCCCAGGCAGAAAAAAAAACATCAAGAAATTTATTAAAACCAAACCAATTCTGCAAGAGATGCTAAGGGGCCTGTTGTGAACAGTTCAAAGGGGGAAAAGAATACAGCAAAAGAAGAATACAGCTTTAAAGAATAAAATGGCAATAAACAACTACATATCAATAATAACCTTAAATGTAAATGGATTAAATGATCCAATCAAAAACATAGGGTAGGTGCATGGATAAAGAAACAGGACCCATACATATGCTGTCTACAAGTGACACACCTTAAAACATAAGATGCACATAGACTCAAGGTAAAAGGATTGAAAATAATATTTCATCCAAATGGAAATGAAAGAAAAGCCGGTCAATACTTATATCTGACGAAATGGACTTTAAAACAAAGGCTGTAGTAAGAGATGAAGAAGGACACTACATAATGATAAAGGGAACAATTCAACAGGAAGATATAACCATTATAAATATCTACGCATCGAACATAGGAGCCCCGACATACATAAAGCAGACTTTAGTGGATATAAAGGGCGAGATTAACAGCAATAATATAATAGTAGGGGATTTCAATACACCACTAACATCACTGGATAGATCCTCAAGAAAAAAAATTAACAAAAAACAGCAGACTTAAAGGATACACTAGATCAGTGGTTCTTAACCTGGGTTCTATCGAACCCTAGGGGTTCGATGAGTTGGTCTCAAGGGTTCGGAAAGCCTCTGCCGCGGAGGCCAGAAAAAAGTAATACCATAATTTGTTGTGAGTTCATGCACTTTGTTGGTTTTGTTCTTTGAGCAAGGTGATGTGCATGCACGGCTCATTTGTGCACCAGTAAAAAAACATACACCTATGTCTTGAATTTGGAAAAAAAAAACCCCACATTTTATTTATCACTAAAGAATGGTTCGGTGAATGTGCATATGAAAATGGTGGGTTCAGTACCGCAAAAAAGGTTAAGAACCACTGCACTAGATCAACTCGATTTAATCGATATCTTTAGAACTTTTCACCCTAAAGCAGTAGAATATACATTCATTTTAAGCACTCATGGTACATTCTGAAGGATAGACCATATGTTAGGAAACCAAAGTGGTCTCAACAAATTTAAGAAATCACATCATGCAAATTTAAGAAATCACATCATGCATTTTCTCTGATCACAATGGCATGAAACTAGAAATTATACACAAAAGAAAAACTAAAAAATACTTAAACACTTGGAAACTAAATAGCATGTTATTAAATAATGAATGGATTAACAATGAGATCAAAGAAGAAATAAAAAAGTTTCTAGAAACAAATGATAATGAGCATACATCAAATCAAAATTTATGGGACACAGCAAAAGCAGTACTGAGAGGGAAGTTCATAGCACTATAGGCATGCCATGAGAAGATAAAAAAAGCTCAATAAGCAACCTGACCATTCATCTAAAAAAACTAGAAAAACAACAGCAAATAAAGCCCTGGAGTAGTAGAAGGTAGAAATTAATAAAGATCAGAGTGGAAATAAATGACATAGAAGCTAAGAAAACAATACAGAGGATCAATGAAATCAGGAGCTGGTTCTTTGAAAAGGTAAACAAGATTGATGAACCTTTAACTAGACTCACCAAGAAAAAAAGAGAGAAGACTCAAATAAATAAAATTAGAAAGGACAGTGGAGAAATAACAACTGACACACCAGAAATACAAAGCATGGTAAGAAAATACTATGAAGAACTATATGCCAAAAAATAAGACAACCTAGGTGAAATGGACAAATTTCTTGAATCATATAATCTTCCAAAAATCAATCTGGAAGAATCAGAACACCTAAACAGACCAATTACAACAAATGAGATCAAAACAGTTATCAAAAAACTCCCAAAAAAGAAAAGTCCTGGCCTGATGGCTTCACAAGTAAATTCTACCAAAAATTCAAAGAAGAACTAACTCCTATCCTTCTCAAGCTATTTCAAAAAATTCAAGAGGAGGAAGACTTCCAAACTCGTTTTATGAGGCGAGCATAATTCTGATCCCAAAACCTGGCAAAGACAACACAAAGAAAGAAAACTATAGGCCAATATCTCTGATAAATTTAGATGCTAAAATTCTCAACAAAATATTCACCAACCGGATCCAGCAATATATGAAAAAAATCATACACCATGATCAAGTGGGATTGATTCTGGAGATGTAAGGCTGGTTCAATATTAGCAAATCAACCAATGTGATTCATCACATAATCAAAACAAAGGACAAAAATCACATGATAATTTCAATAGATGCAGAAAAGGCATTTGATAAAATCTAGCACCCATTCATGATCAAAACTCTCAGTAAAGTTGGAATACAGGGAACATACCTTAATATGATAAAGGCCATCTATGAGAAACCCACAGGAAACATCATACTAAATAGGCAAAAATTAAAAGCAATCCCATTAAGATCAGGAACCAGGTAGGGGTGCCCCCTTTCACCACTCTTTTTCAACATAGTTCTGGAAGTCTTAGCCACAGCAATCAGACAACAAGAAGAAATAAAAGGCATCCAAATTGGAAAAGAAGAAGTAAAACTGTCATTATTTACAGATGATATGATAGTGTACATAGAAAACCCTAAAGACTCTGTCAAAAAACTACTGGACATGATAAATGAATTCAGCAAGGTGGCAGGATGTAAAATTAATACTCAGAAATCAGAGACATTTTTATATACCAACAATGAACTGTCAGAAAAAGAAATTAAGGAAACAATCCCCTTCACTATTGCAACCAAAAAAAAATAAAGTACCTAAGAGTAAATTTAACCAAGGAGGTTAAGGACTTATACTCGGAAAATTATAAAACATTGATAAAAGAAATCAAGGAAGATACAAACAAGTGGAAGCATATACCGTGCTCATGGTTAGGAAGAATAAACATCATTAAAATGTCTATATTACCCAAAGCAATATATAAATTCAATGCAATACCAATTAAAATACCAATGACATACTTCAAAGATATAGAACACATATTCCAAAAATTTTTATGGAACCAAAAATGAACACAAATAGCCTCAGCAATCTTAAAAAAGAAAAAATAAAGCAGGAGGTATCACTCTTCCGGATATTAAGGTATACTACAAGGCCACTGTACTCAAGACAGCCTGGTACTGGCATAAGAATAGGCACATAGATCAATGGAACGAAACAGAGAACCCAGAAATAAACCCACATCTTTATGCACAACTGATATTTGACCAAGGAGGAAAGAGCATACAATGGAGTAAAGACAGCCTCTTTAACAAATAGTGTTGGAAAAATTGGACATCTACCTGCAAAAAAATGAAACTAGACCATCAACTTACACCATTCACAAAAACTAACTCAAAATGGATAAAAGAGTTAAACGTAAGGCATGAAACCATAAGCATCTTAGAAGAAAACATAGGCAGTAAGCTCTCCGATATCTGTCGCAGTAATATATTTGCCAATTTATCTCCATGGGCAAATGAAATAAAAGGCACGATAAACCAATTGGACTATATCAAACTAAAAAGTTTTTGCACAGCTAAAGACAGTAAAAACAGAATAAAAAGACAAACCACACAACGGGAGAACATATTCCACAATACATCTGACAAGGGGTTAATAACTAAAATTTATAAAGAATTTATAAAACTCAACACCAGGAAGACAAACAATTCCATCAAAAAATGGGCAAAAGAAATGAATAGAAATTTCTCCAAAGAGGACATACAGATGGCCAATAGGGACATTAAAAAATGCTCAACATCACTAATCATTAGAGAAATGCAAATTAAAACCACAATGAGATATCACCTCACACCATTCAGAATGGCGCTCATCAGCAAAACAACACAGAACAAAGTGCTGGCGAGGATGGAGATTCCTCAAAAAATTAAAAATCGAACTACTTTTTGACCCAGCTATCCCACTTTTTGGAATATACCCTAAGAACACCATAGCACTGTTCGAAAAGAAGAAATGCTCCCCCATATTCGTCGCAGCATTGTTCACAATAGCGAAGATCTGGAAACAGCCCTAGTGTCCGTCAGAGGATGAGTGGATTAAAAAGCTTTGGTACATACATACTATGGAATACTTCTCAGCCATTAGAAATGATGACATCGGATTATTTACAACAAAATGGATGGAACTTGATAACATTATATGGAGTGAAATAAGTAAAACATAAAGAAACTGAGAACTGTATGATTTCATACATAGGTGGGTCATAAAAACTAGACTATGAGACATGGACAAGAGTGTGGTGGATACGGAGTGGGGGAAGAGAGGAGAGGGAGGGAGAGGGGGAAAGGGGGGTCTATAAAGAAAACCAGATAGAAGGTGACAGAGAACAATTTGACTTTAGGTGATGGGTATGCAACATAATTGAATGACAAGATAACCTGGAGATGTTTTCTTTGAACATATGTACCCTGATTTATTGTCACCCCATTAAAATTAATAAAAAGAAATAATTATAAAGAAAAGATATGTCCAATGAGGCTTATATATATGTATATTACATAGAGATATACATATGTATAACATATAAACAGATGGCATAAAGGCAGCAATTATATATATGGACACACATATATATGCATACATGTGTATATATACATAATACATATTTATGTGTTAATCACATATTTTAGAACATATATAATAGAACCTTTTATAATAGGACATAATATATGGAACCTTATAGTGAATGTAATATAAACAAATACAGGGTAAAGCAAAAGTAGGTTTATAGTTGTTCATATGGAAAATAATACAATAATTAAGAAATAATAGTACAGGAATAAACTGTGTTTTCTATATTCACAAATGTAAACCTACTTTTGCTCTACCTTGTACATTTGAAACAGCATGGGTCCTATCAACTGGCCGTGCACTATATGTTCTTTTCCTTCCCAGCCCTCACCCACATCTCTCTGATATAAATTTGCCTTTTGGTGAAAGATTTTCTTCCAACATAGCTGACAAAAAGTCTAGCCAAAAATCCAAGGAGGTTTATGAATGAAAATATTAAAACGTAGGTTATATTACACCAAATAGAATTACACCCCATGGAATTAGTGAATAACAGAAAGTAAAAATCAATTTTAAAAGATTGGGAGAAGTCCCTCTCCCTAATTCCATTTTTTGTAGGCATCTTAAACATCATGGTAAACATGGAGCACTGAATAACAAATTTGGTGAACCATGTCAGGATGTCAAAGAATTTGAAGAGAATAGCATTTGCTGATATTTGATGACAGGAAAACTTCTTCATACAGACTATGCTAGAGGTAGGGATGAAGGCAGCCATGATATTTTAGAATTAGCTAAAGCCACCATATTACCTCAGAGTTATTTTAAAAAATTTTTTTAAATAATAATGTGGAAGAGGAGGACAAAAGGAGTATTCTTGCAGTCTTGGATATTTTCCACTATATTCTGCTGTGCCTACCTAAGTTTACTAATCAAACATCATCTATGTTTGTACTTTCAGCCAAATACAGCACTCTTTTACCAAGTGTTTGAGAAGATAAATATCTCATCACACTGTGATGTGAGGTGAAGGTTGTATGTGTGGGAAAGGCACTTTATGGTGGAAAACAATCTAGTCTGAGGATAACATACATGATGACTTAATAACATAAAAATCCCACATTTTTCTCCCCTGTCTTGTTTCCTAGAAATGTAACCTTGGACAAGTCACATAATCTCTCTATGCCTCTGTGTTTTCATCTATAAAATGATATATTAAGGGGACTTATTTATAGACATGTTTTTACAGTTAAAATTGCAAAATGAAAAGTATTATTCAAACAATAAATTCTGAATGTGTGTTAACTGATGGGAATGATGGTGATATTGCTTTAGACCACATGTCCACTCAAGGTAAAGTGCCCCCACTCAGTTTACCCAGCCACGAAGTCTAGAGTCTATGCAATTCTGGCTTAGCAAAGATTCCTCCTTCATAACAGAGGCCTGAATTTTCTTTGTTAACACTATATTTTTTTTGTTTTTCCCTAGTAGTTTAAAAACCCCTAAATCTATTAGAGAATAACTATAGATTCAATTAAAACATGAAATGACCCTTATTGGATTAAATAGAATGTTATGAGAAGTAGTGTTATTTTTGACCAATTATCATGGTTAACAGCCTTTACTTGGAAAAATTCTCTCCAGCAGGTAATCTCCATGTAAAATCATTTGGTTCAACATGAAGCTGACTCCACAAAAAGCAAAAGATTGAATGATGGTCAAATCTATAAGGCTGGGGAGAGAGAATGTGTACCTTGATCTTTTTACCCACAAAGAATGAACTCAGAGTGTATCTCTTTTTCTTATTTTTTAATTATTAAAACAAGAACATCTGAAGAAATTTGGGGTCCTCAACAATTCCCTTACCTTTAGATATTGAACAGGAGAAGATGCAGTTTTATTTTCTAGTCCTTTTTCTAAGAATTGCTTGAGAAATTTTAGCTCCTGTGAACAAAACTGGGTGTAAATCTATTGTTCTTCTTGATCAGGGAAAACAAACAGATGTTTCTGAAGTTAGTATACCAAATTCCAGTCTTAATAGAGAGAGAAGAGGACAGAGTAATACATAAAGAACCCAGTAATAAAATAGACCCCCAAAATGTTGGTATTTAAACCAGGACAGTAAGAGGAAGAAAGGAAAAGAGTGATATTACAGTTGTGAGAGTATATGCTAAGGCAGGGATATCTGTGTGCATCGGGCAAATTTAAGGTAGAAAAAGTTACACAGAATGAGTTTTGTGGCCCTGGCCGGTTGGCTTAGTGGTAGAACTTCAGCCCAGCGTGTGAAAGTCCCGATTCAATTACCAGTCAAGGCACACCGGATAAGTGAGCAACTGATTTTCCACCCTCCCCCTTCTCTCTCTTTTACCTTCTCCTCCCCCCAGAGCCATGGCTCAAATGGTTTAAGCCCATTGGGACTGGATACTGAGGATGGATCCATGGCCTTGCCTCAGGTGCTATAAGAGCTTGGTTGCTCAGCACTGGAGCAGCAGCCCCAAATGGGCAGAACATAAGATCCAGACAAGGTTATCAGGTGGATCCCAGTCAGGGCACATGTGGGAGTCTGTCTCTCTGCCTCCGTGCCTCAAAAGAATAAAAAATAAATTCAAAAAAAGAATGAGTTTTGTGCTTATAGAAAATAGTGTCTAATTTATCATAAGCTCTCACTAAATTGTACCTATTATCAATAGCAGTGCTATGTAGTAGTTTTTTAAATGACCACAGAATCTTTGATACTTCTACCTTCAAAAGGTAGAGCCTGCTTCCCTACTCCTGGAGTGCAGGGTAATCTTAGTGCCAGTTTCCAATGATGAATAGGATAAGATGAATGTGCTAGTATGTGATTACAGAGACTAGGACATAAAAAGCCATCTCTGTGACTTCCTTGGTGTTTCCTGGTGCTTTCTCTCTTTGGATCACTCGCTCTAGGGAAAATTAACTGCCATGTTGTGAGCAGCACTATGGAATGGCCCATATGATTGAGGTGAGTTGCCAATAAATAGTGAATGAGGAACTGAGCCTTTGGTCAACAGTTATGTGAATGGTCTTTCTTGAAATTGGAACCTCCAGTACCAGTTCAGCCTCCAAATATTTGTAGCTCAGACTGACCTCTTGACTACAATTGCCTAGAAGACTCTTAATCAGAACTACCCAATTAAACCACTCTTAAATTGTTTTAAGTTGTTAAATTTTGTTAACTTGTTACATAGCAGTAAATATTACATGCTACTATTATTACTTTTTTTTTTTTTTAATATATTTTATTATTATTAATTCTAATGGGGTGACATCAATAAATCAGGGTACATATGTACAATGAAAACATCTCCAGGTTATCTTATCATTCAATTGTGTTGCATACCCATCACCAAAAGTCAAATTGTCCTGTGTCACCTTCCATCTGGTTTTCCCTGCGTCCCTCCCCTCCTCCCTATCCCATTCTTCCCTCCCTCCCCCCATCCCATAACCACCACTCTCTTGTCCATGTCTCATACCCTCACTTTCATGTCCCACCTATGTATGTAATCGTGCTGTTCTCAGTTTTTCTTTTTTTCTGATTTACTTATTTCACTCCGTATAATGTTATCAAGGTACATCCATTTTGTTATAAATGATCCGAAGTCATCGTTTCTTATGGCTGAGTAGTATTCCATAGTATATATGTACCAAAGCTTTTTAATCCACTCGTCTTCTGACGGACACTTGGGCTGTTTCCAGATCTTCGCTATTGTGAACAATGCTGCCACGAACATGGGGGCGCATTTCTTCTTTTCGAACAGTGCTATGGTGTTCTTAGGGTATATTCCTAAAAGTGGGATAGCTGGGTCAAAAGGCAGTTCGATTTTTAATTTTCTGAGGAATCTCCAAACTGTTTTCCACAGTGGCTGCACCAGTCTGCATTCCCACCAGCAGTGCAGAAGGGTTCCCTTTTCTCCACATCCTCGCCAGCACTTATTCTGTGTTGTTTTGCTGATGAGTGCCATTCTGACTGGTGTGAGGTGATATCTCATTGTGGTTTTAATTTGCATTTCTCTAATGATTAGTGATGTTGAGCATTTTTTCATATGCCTATTGGCCATCTGTATGTCCTCTTTGGAGAAATTTCTATTCATTTCTTTTGCCCATTTTTTGATTGGGTTGTTTGTCTTCCTGGTGTTGCTTTTTATAAGTTCTTTATAAATTTTAGTTATTAACCCCTTATCAGATGTGCTGTCGAATATGTTCTCCCATTGTGTGGTTTGTCTTTTTATTCTGTTCCTATTGTCTTTAGCTGTGCAAAAACTTTTTAGTTTGATATAGTCCCATTTGTTTATCTTGCCTTTTATTTCAGTTGCCCATGAAGATAAATCGGCAAATATACCGCTGCTACAGATGTCGGAGAGCTTGCTGCCTATGTTTTCTTCTAAGATGTTTATGGTTTCACGGCTTACATTTAAGTCTTTTATCCATTTTGAGTTTGTTTTTGTGAATGGTGTAAGTTGATGGTCTAGTTTCATTTTTTTGCAGGTAGATGTCCAATTTTCCCAACACCATTTGTTAAAGAGGCTGTCTTTACTCCATTGTATGTTCTTTCCTCCTTTGTCAAATATCAGTTGTCCATAAAGCTGTGGGTTTATTTCTGGGTTCTCTGTTCTGTTCCATTGATCTATGTGCCTGTTCTTATGCCAGTACCAGGCTGTCTTGAGTATAATGGCCTTGTAGTAAACCTTGATATCAGGAAGAGTGATACCTCCTGCTTTATTTTTTCTTTTTAAGATTGCTGAGGCTATTCGTGCTCTTTTTTGGTTCCATATAAATTTTTGGAATATGTGTTCTATATCTTTGAAGTATGTCATTGGTATTTTAATTGGTATTGCATTGAATTTATAAATTGCTTTGGGTAATATAGACATTTTAATGATGTTTATTCTTCCTAGCCATGAGCACGGTATGTGCTTCCACTTGTTTGTATCTTTCTTGATTTCTTTTATCAATGTTCTATAATTTTCTGAGTACAAGTCCTTAACCTCCTTGGTTAAATTTACTCCTAGGTACTTTATTTTTTTGGCTGCAATAGTGAAGGGGATTGTTTCCTTAATTTCTTTTGCTGATATTTCATTGTTGGTGTATAGAAATGCCTCTGATTTCTGAGTATTAATTTTATATCCTGCCACCTTGCTGAATTCATTTATCAGGTCCAGTAGTTTTTTGACTGAGACTTTAGGGTTTTCAATATACAATATCATATCATCTGCAAATAATGACAGTTTTACTTCTTCTTTTCCAATTTGTATGCCTTTTATTTCTTCTTCTTGTCTGATTGCTGTAGCTAGGACTTCCAGAACTATGTTGAATAAGAGTGGTGAAAGTGGGCAACCCTGCCTGGTTCCTGATCTTAAGGGGATTGCTTTTAATCTTTGTCCATTTAGTATGATGTTTGCTGTCGGTTTATCATAGATGGCCTTTATCATGTTAAGGAATGATCCCTGTATTCCCACTTTACTGAGAGTTTTGAGCATGAATGGGTGCTGGATTTTATCAAATGCCTTTTCTGCATCTATTGAAATTATCATGTGATTTTTGTCCTTCCTTTTGTTTATGTGGTGAATCACATTGATTGATTTGCGAATATTGAACCAGCCTTGCCTCTCCAGAATAAATCCCACTTGATCGTGGTGTATGATTTTTTTCATATATTGCTGGATCCGGTTGGCTAATATTTTGTTGAGAATTTTAGCGTCTAAATTCATCAGGGATATAGGCCTATAATTTTCTTTCTTTGTGTTGTCTTTGCCCGGTTTTGGGATCAGAATTATGCTCGCCTCATAAAAGGAGTTTGGAATTCTTCCTTCCTCTTGAATTTTTTGAAATAGCTTCAGGAGAATAGGAGTTAGTTCTTCTTTGAATTTTTGATAGAATTCACTTGTGAAGCCATCAGGCCCAGGACTTTTCTTTTTTGGGAGTTTTTTGATAACTGTTTCGATCTCATTTGCTGTAATTGGTCTGTTTAGGTGTTCTGATTCTTCCAGATTGATTTTTGGAAGGTTATATGATTCAAGAAATTTGTCCATTTCACCAAGATTGTCTAATTTTTTGGCATATAGTTCTTCATAGTATTTTCTTACAATGCTTTGTATTTCTGTTGTGTCAGTTGTTATTTCTCCACTGTCCTTTCTAATTTTATTTATTTGAGTCCTCTCTCTTTTTTTCTTGGTGAGTCTAGTTAAAGGTTCATCAATCTTGTTTACCTTTTCAAAGAACCAGCTTCTTGTTTCATTGATCCTCTGTATTGTTTCCTTAGCCTCTATGTCATTTATTTCTGCTCTGACCTTTATTATTTCCTTTCTTCTACTTGTCTTGGGTTTTATTTGTTGTTGTTTTTCTAGTTCTTTTAGATGCAGGGTCAAGTTGCTTATTTGAGCTTTTTCTAGCTTCTTATGATATGCCTGTAGTGCAATAAACTTCCCTCTCAGAACTGCTTTTGCTGTGTCCCATAAATTTTGAGTTGATGTATGCTCATTATCATTTGTTTCTAGAAACTTTTTTATTTCTTCTTTGATCTCATTGTTAATCCATTCATTATTTAATAACAAGCTATTTAGTTTCCAAGTGTTTGAGTATTTTTCAGTTTTTCTTTTGTGGTTAATTTCTAGTTTCATGGCATTGTGATCAGAGAAAATGCTTGATATGATTTCAATCTTCTTAAATTTATTGAGACCATTTTTGTGTCCTAACATGTGGTCTATCCTAGAAAACGTACCATGAGCACTTGAGAAGAATGTATATTCTACTGCTTTAGGGTGAAAAGTTCTGAAGATATCTATTAAATCAAGTTGATCTAGTGTCTCCTTTAAGTCTGCTGTTTCTTTATTAATTTTCTTTCTTGAGGATCTATCCAGTGTTGTTAGAGGGGTATTGAAATCCCCTACTATGATAGTATTGCTGTTAATCTCGCCCTTTATATCCATCAAAGTCTGCTTTATGTATGTCGGGGCTCCTATATTTGGTGCATAGATATTTACAATAGTTATATCTTCCTGTTGAATTGTTCCCTTTATCATTATGTAGTGTCCTCTTTTATCTCTTACTACAGCCTTTGTTTTAAAGTCCATTTTGTCTGATATAAGTATTGCTACCCCTGCTTTTTTTTCATTTCCATTTGCATGAAATATTTTTTTCCATCCTTTTACCTTCAGTCTATGAACATCTTTTATTTTAAGGTGTGTCTCTTGTAGACAGCATATGTATGGGTCCTGTTTCTTTATCCATGCAGCTACCCTATGTCTTTTGATTGGATCATTTAATCCATTTACATTTAAGGTTATTATTGATATGTAGTTGTTTATTGCCATTTTATTCTTTAAAGCTGTATTCTTCTTTTGCTCTATTCTTTCCTCCCTTTAAACTGTTCACAAGAGGCCCCTTAGTATCTCTTGCAGAATTGGTTTGGTTTTTATGAATTCCTTGAGGCTTTCTTTTTCTGGGAAGCTCTTTATTTCTCCTTCAATTTTAAACGTTAGCCTTGCTGGATAAAGTAGTCTTGGTTGTAGGTTCTTGTTCTGCATTACTTTGATTATTTCTTGCCATTCCCTTCTGGCCTCAAGTGTTTCTGTTGAGAAGTCCGATGTCATCCTTATGGGGGCTCCTTTGTAGGTGATAGTCTTTTTTTCTCTAGCAGCTTTTAAAATTTTTTCTTTATCCATTAGCTTTGGTATTTTAACTATGATGTGTCTTGGTGTAGATTTTTTTGGGTTTCTCCTTAATGGAGTTCTGTGTGCTTCTTGAATGTGTGGAGTGTTTCCCAGCCTTAATTTAGGAAAGTTTTCTGCTATAATTTGATTGAACAAAGTTTCCATTTCCTGTCCTCTCTCCTCTTCTTCAGGCACCCCTATGATGCGAATGTTGTTTCTCTTCATGTTGTCACAAAGCTCCCTTAGAGTTTCCTCACATTTTTTAAGTCTCTTTTCCTTTTTCTTCTCTGCTTCTGTGCCTTTGTTTATTGTGTCCTCTAACTCGCTTATTCGATCCTCAGCGTCATCCATCCTGCTTTTAATTCCTTCCATTGTGGTCTTCAGTTCTGATACTGTATTTGTCATTTCTGTCTGATTCTTTTTTATTATTTCAATTTCATTTTTTATACTTGTTATCTCTTTATTTAGGTGTTCATAATGACTATCCATTGTTGCTCTAATTTCTTTGAACATCCTAACTATCATTATTCTAAATTCTGCTTCTGGTAATTTGGTTATATCTGGTTCATTCAGGTCCTTCTCTGGGGATTTCTCTTGATTCATTTGGTTTGCATTCCTCTGCCTGCCCATTTTTTCTGTGTATAAGCAAGTTGTGGCCACTGGAGTCCAGTAGGTGTTGCCTTTGTGTTCTCTAGGTGTGGTCTATCTGCAGGCCCCCCACCCCCTCTGCCGGCGCCTAGGGTGGTTGGGTATGAGCGTTGCCAGCGCCGGCCCACTGTGGCTTTTGCTGTGCTTTCTGCCTCTCCTCTGTGGGAGGGGCTGTCACTGAAGCCACAAGATTAGCACCAAGGGTAGAGGCGAGCACCTTTCCTCAGCTGCGGACCCAGCCTATTTCCGGACTTCCGCCCAGAACCAGCAGTCGGAGCCTGCTCGCTACAGTTCCGCGGGTTAGGCGGGGCTTTTGACGTGCTCTCAGCTGTAAGCTTTTGCCCGTCAGGAGCTTTAGCCCCGCCCTCGAGGCCAGGGCCCTTTGCGCAGGGTCGGAAACCAAGATTTATTGGGGCGGGCGTGTTTGCTGGCTTCCGCCGAGCTGCGTACTTCCGCTCGTCCCAGACTCTACCCCGCCCCCGCGTTTGGAGCCCGCTCGTGCACGTATTAACGCTATCCGGGGTTTCTCCGGCCGGATGGGGATAGCAGCCGTGGGCTCAGCTGCGAGCCTCCGCCTGTCTCGGGGTCCACCCCGTTCCCGCGCTCGGAGCCCGCTCGCGCACGTATACTGGCCAACCGCGGTTTCTCCGGCGGGCGGCAGGGGGGGGGGGGGCGGACTGCTAGCGTCAGCTCAGCCACGAGCCCCTGCCCGTCCCTGGTCCCAGCCCGGTCCCCGCGGTCAGGGCCGGCTTGCGCAGGGCCTGCCCGTTCCTGGCCTCCCGCTTTGTCCCCGTAAGTGGGATTAAAGGCGGGCCCGCAGCTTCCGGACCGCTCTCGCGCTTACCCTCCGACCCTCTGGGCTAGACGGATCTCCCACCGGCTTGGCCTCTGCCCACGCCGACAGAACCGCCTTTCAGCGTCCTGCCGCCCCAAAACCTTAAGCAGCCCTCAGCAGAGTAGGAAGGGACCTAATACTCCACACTGTAGGCCTGGGAGCTCCCTCACTTGTTTCACAGCTCAAAACTGTCCAAACGCCTCTTCTTGGCTCTGGGACTGCAGGCTGGGGCTTGGTTCCTGGGACCCAGGTCCCTCCCTCTCCGCCAAAATCTCCTCCCGCCACACGGGTCTCTCCGGGCTGCCGTTTGCTCCCGGGAGCTGGGCAGCCCTCTTCGCGTTTTCGCTATTCCTACCAGTCTCAATGTGGCTTCTTCTGTGTTCCTTGGTTGAAGAGTCCACTTAGTTTTGTTCAAAGTTGGTTTATCCAGGTGCTGGTTCTTAAAATTGAGTTGTAATCCACTTTGGTTCTGGGAGTTGGAAGTTGGTACGTCCGCCTACTCCGTCGCCATCTTGCTCCCCCTCTATTATTACTTTTTGTAAAGAGTTCAAACTGATTTGTGAGACAATACTGAAGTATTAATTCAAATAAGCAAAGTATTGAACTTTCAGAATCACTTTCCAGGGATTATTAGAGTAATCCTATCCCTGAAAGCATTGCTAATTAGAAAGATGGGAACAATACATATCTAAAAATAGAACACAAATGCTTAAGGAATTCTACTTTCTCCTTACAACTCATGTTCCAAGCTTAATGAACAAGATGCACATGGACATAAAAGTTTGGCACTTCAAGGGAGACGCAAGGAGAAATGCTACATTTTCTTCAGCTTGTCAGATTCTGTCCAAATTCTGTCTCTACCACAAATTCTATGTTGCTTTGATAGAGGAAGAAAAAGCACAGGAGACATTTTTTTTTAAAAGAAGGAAATAAAGAGGTTTTAGGTGGAATAGAAGTACAGATCTCTCAACCTAGTTCTCCACAGAAATTTATCCTATGGCATTCCTAACGTATTGTAATATGGCTCCTTCTTTCACAATTCCCTTTCTGGAGAAATGGTCAGTTAATTTTTAAAGCATGCTAAAATTCAGAAACCTCAACTGTTAAGATTCTTAGTAGGTTAGAATCGCCCTTTATCCTTAGATATACTTCTGCAGTCAAAATAGAACAACTCTGTAAATCCTCCAAATTTTGAAACAGTTAATATGTCATTTTTTAAGTCTAGCAGAGATGTGTGAAGAGGACACTCAGAAGTGCTTGACACACACATCGTAGGAGGGAGAACAGAATTAAGGAGTTATAAAAGAGTGGAGGCATTTTGATATGCAGGATAGGAATAAGAGCTGAGGAGTGAAATTCATGGCATTAGGCCACATGTCCTTTCTTTTGCTTCCCACTCTCATTAATTAGCAAAAGAATGTATTCTTTTCTTCTATACTCTCTTCCTGGAAACTCTGATAGTATAGGTCACATTCACCAAGGTATGTGGGAGTAATGCATTTTGACAAAAGAATAAGTTCTTAAATCTATAATCAACTCTACATTCAGACTCTTATGACTTATTATGAACAGCTTACATACTCTAATTCTATCATTACAATGAAAATGACTGAATGATCCCTAGCCATATTATCAAAAATGGTCTTGAGTTAACTCATATAACAATATCATAGAATGTATAACAGGATGAATGACCAGTGAGAAATTTGGGGATAAAGTCTTCATATTATTTCATTTACAGGGAATCTATTCTAAAGCAAAGAAGGAAACCACTTACATGATGAACTTGATTAGTTCATAAAGAACAAAGCCAGTACTAATTTTAGAAAAAGCCAATTTCAATCAAGCAACACATTTTCATTCATCATCTTTTGGCTCTAATCACTATCTTCACTTGAATGCTGAACAAAAGTGATTGCTAATTTTTGAAGGTTAATATAAAAAGTTATCACACTCACACTTATGTCTATTGCTATAAAATGCCACAAATTCTTCACAATTCTTAAATAGTATTACTGGAACTAAGTTTTTCTTATATAGTTGCCTCATGGATATTATAAATTAAATTTCAAGTCAGATGGCAAATGATTTCTGAAATATCTTTTTAAATGAGAATACTTACCCACCTTAAATGTCTGCTTCTGGAATGTATCAATTGAGTTCTTTCTATTAGTGACATTATGAATTCAGATGAAGCAGACAGCCTCTGGGAAACTCACATGGGAGTTCTCACCTATCTAACATTACCATGAAAGATAACAATTACTTTCTGGATATTACAAAATGGTTTAACAAGTTAGAATTATTAATATCTGAATAAACAATAGAAAAAATTTAATTTGATAGCCTTCTCAGACCTCTGTCTAAAGTCTTATAATATATGCATATGCTGAGTAAACTATACAAAAGCTACGAACGGTGCATGCCTCCAAGGATATAATACAACATACATGTTTTCTTTGACTTACTTTGCCAGAAGCTTCAAAATAAAATGAAGAAATGACCATAAAAACAAACAAAAAAAAACCTTTAATCTATTACTTTGCTTTAGCTAATGAAATTATTTTATTAACATGTCTATTATAGTTATAATCAATGACCAAGTAGGGATTCAGCCTATTTGTACTTTTGCTCCTTGACAAAATGCATTACAGTAGTCCCTTTTTATCCACAGTTTTACTTTCCACAGCTTCAGTTACCCACTATCAACCATAGTCTGAGAGTGAGCAAATGCTCAGGCACATTCAACTCATTTTTACTACAGTATATTGTTATAACTGTTCTATATTATTATTAGTCATTGTTGCTAAACTCTTACTGTGCTTAATCTATAAATTAAACTTTACCAGAAGTATATATGTATATACAGGGAAAATTATAGTATATATAGGGCTTGATACTATCTGTGATTTCAGGCATTTACTGAGGGTCTTGGAACATATCACCCACAGGTAAGGGGGGTCTGCTGTACATCAATGCACTTCTAAGGGGAACAGTTAAAGTTAAAGATGGTGAAATTGTTTAATAGATTTACTTTAAGTAAGCTTTTTCAAGTAACGCCCTGGTATTAGAACTAATTTTTCTTAATCTCTTAAACCCAAGAAATATACAATGAAAATAATGTGATTTAAAAAAGAAAATAATGTAATTTTGAAGTGACATTAGATCTTAAATCAAAGACAGATACAGAATATTTTAAAAGATTTTTCAGTACCAGATAAAACAAAAAAGGTTTCTACTTCAACTGCCCTCACCAGAGTTCATATTTACGTCAGTAACTGAATATCTGTTCAGCAGGGTTACTGAGTTCAGCAGATTCTGACAGCCTTTGCTGGGACTGTTTCACACCGAAATAAGTTTATTCAAACTTAAATCAAGCTGAGGTATCCATACTTTTGTAAAACTCCATTCTCCATTTTTTCTGCTACAATTTTTCTCTAATTTCCCTTCCTTCACACGCCTTTCCCTTCACATACCTTAAATAAGACCATTCTATAAAACTTTTCTCTTTCTCCCACATCATTCTCTCCTCATGTGTACATTGTAAACAGCCCAAGAAAACATTCTTGATTATATCCGACTTACTTCCTGTCTTGTGCATAAACAAGGATTGTAGAAATAGTCCCTATTTCCCTGTATCACAAGTTCCAAAGCTTAGACCATGCTACAGTCAAAGATTCTCACAAAAGCATCAACGCACACTTTAGAATGTTGCATATATTACAGCTCTATCAGGATACATCTATTCCAGGAGAAATTTTGCACCTAACCTAATATTGAGTCCTAATGTTTCTCCCCTACTATGAGATGTACTGAGATCCAGAAACACCTCATAATGTTTAAATTGGTCTACTTCTTCAGTTCTAGTTTAATTTTTTTGCTATTCTTTTTCCAGCAAGGCTGCAGGAAACTCATAGTGGAAAAAAAAAACAGTGGTACACAAATTTAGCATAAAGAAAATACATTCAAGCCCTGGCTGGGTAATTCACTTGGTTGGATATCATCCTGATACGTCAAGGTTGTGGGTTTGATCCTGGATCAGGGCACATACAAGAAGCAACCAATGAATGTATAAGAAAGTGGAACAACAAATCAACGTTTCTCTCTCTCCCTTCCTTCCTCTCCCTAAAATTAATAAATTTTAAAAAAGAGAAAACATTTGTTCTTTTGCCTCCTTCCTCCACTTCACATTCTGGCTTTTATATTAGTGGAAGCAACATAGCATATATTCTATCTCTTGCCTTTATTGTATTTTTATATATTTACTGTCCCCTGACATCTTGGTAGCAATCCCTTTGGGACTAGCATCTTCCTGGTGGTCTGAAAATTCTGGAATTTCGGTACTAAAGCTTGTTTCAATCACTCCTTCTTACAAATTGCTTTGATTAATACAAGCTTAGATATATTTAAATGCTTGGCCCCAAGTCATAATATGTATTATTTATTGTTTCATAACAAATGATTCCCAATTTTATTGGCTTAAAACAACATGTATTAATTATCTCACACACATTCTGAGAGTTGAGAATTTGGGAATGGCTTAACTAAGTGGTTCTAGCTCAAGCCTTTAATAAGTTTGCAGTCTTCATCTGACCTCTTCTCCTTTCTTTAATCATTTCTACCTTTTTTTCACAGAAATGTTTCAGTTAACCTTATTTGGTTTATTAAATGCCTATTAAACTGATGAATAGTCTTTCCCTATCTGTTAAATCCTCAGAAGGATCTATATTAAATATTCAGCATGCTGTCATGTGTTGAGTCCTATAACTCAAACAAAAATTACTTTCACTAACTCATTATGTGATCTCTCTTCAGAGGACAGCAGAGGCATAGCTTATAAGAGATGGTTGTTCTTAAGAACTGTATTCCATAGTTTCTACAAATATTACTATAAAACTCATTGACCTGAAGTATTTTTGCTTTTCTATCAAGTTTACTAGTTAATGATATAAACAGTAACATTATCTCAGATGTTTATAGGGAAAATAGACAGTTGACCCAATTTCTAGAAGGCTTAGAAAATATTAAAGAACTGTTCATAGTGATCAAACTTTACAAATGAATTTGTACTAAAGATACAAACTCAGGTGGAGAAAAGACACAAACAATTATATCACCTATGGCATATAAGGTAATAACATTTAATATACTTTTAAAGGTACTGTTGCCTGACCAGGTGGTGGCACAGTACATAGAGCATAGGCCTGGGATGCAAAGCACCTAGGTTCGAAACCCTGAGTTCACTGGCTTGAGCACAGGCTCACCAGCTTGAGCACAGGGTCACTGGCTTGAGCACGAAATCATAGATATGCCCCCATGGTCACTGACTTGAAGCCCAAGGTCACTGGCTTGGGCAAGGGTTCACTGGCTCAGCAGAAACCTCAGGGTTAAGGCACATACGAGAAAGCAATCAATGAATCACAAAGGTGCTGCAACAAAGAACTGATGTTTCTCATCTCTCCCATCCTGTCTTTCTGTCCCCATCTGTTCCCCCTTCTCTCTCTCTCTCTCTCTAAGAAAAATAAAAAATAAAAATAGATACTGTTTAAGAATCATTTTAACACACACGCCACTTTTAATGGCTCATTATCTAAAAGATCCATAACAATTGAATAAATTATTATAACATTTCTTTTAAATTATTAGTTTGGATTATAGTGGAAAGATAATAAAACCCATTCTCTTTGTTTCAATATAAAAACTTATTAAAAATGTTTTATTAATAATCCTGCCCCCATCAAAAATATATTATGGCAGAATAAAACACAGAACTCAAAAATATTTTGAAGAACTATCAATATTCTATTTTAATAATCTATTTAAATATGAACTATTTAAAAATACAGTCAGTTCTTTCCAGTGATTATGGGGTAATGTCTATGATCCCGTGCTCAAGCCAGTGACCTTGAACTCAAGCCGGTGAACCCGCGCTGAAGATGGATGAGCCCGGACTCAAGTTGGCGACCTCGGAGTTTCAAACCTGGGTCCTCTGCACCACAGGCCAATGCTCTATCATGCTCTATCTACTGCCCCACTGCCTGGTCAGGCTACACTTTAATACACAACATACTTTTGATCACTACATAAATTGTGCCTTTTTTGCTTGTTTTACATTGCTCTTCAGTGCTGCTGTTTGTCTCTGTAATAATCTTTTTTTTTTCTTCTTTCCCACTATTGGCAGGTATTTCTAACACCAGAGATATTCAAACATTTTGCTATCATGAAATAAATTTCTGGGTCCAAGATGGAGCCTCTCCTACACAGCATGCTATGTCAGCCATCTGAACTTTTGTGTTCCTGTGAATGCTCTGTTTGACCAAGAAAGTCAGTCTAACTAGTCAGACAGTCCCCAAATGCCAAGCCAGCTCTGGGTTTTTTACTTACTTCCTTATTCTTTAACCTTTCTAAATAAGACCAGATAAGCAACCCCAGTTAATCATGCCCTGTTTCCTACATTGCCTCTTCTAATGCTTTATAAAACTCACTCTTGCCCAAAACCCCATGGAAAGAGCGTTCCACGGCTCATGAGGCACTGCACCTCCCAACCCAAACACCACATTTGTTACTAAATTGTTATAGTTTTGAAATTTGACTACAACTCATAATATCAAGTACATTTTATGTCATGACTTAGTACACTCGCATGCACACACACACACACACACACACACACACACACACACACACACATATACACAGAAAAATAAGTTTACAAAATCTTAAATAATTTCACAAAATAATTATCCCCCTTCATTGCAAATCACTCTGATATTAGATCTCTAGTCTATTACATTTGTGATGATTAATAAACAGAAACTGCCTGACCTGTGGTGGCGCAGTGGATAAAACGTCGACCTGGGAACACTGAGGTCGCCAGTTCAAAACCCTGCACCGGTCTGGTCAAGGCACATATGGGAGTTGATGCTTCCAGCTCCTCCCCCCCCTTTCTCTCTCTCTCTCTCTCTCTGTCTCTCTCTGTCTCCTCTCTAAAATGAATAAAATAAAAAATAAAAAAAATTAAAAAAAAATAAATAAACAGAAACCTCACTAAACCTCATTTAAACTGGAGTTGGAAGGACCTGTAGGGGGTGCTCTCACACCCTAACACTCATTGTCAATTACTCTAAAAGGGAAGAGATGTGTTTTTTCCTTTCCTTCTTTCTTCCTTTCTTTCTTTCTCTCTTTCCTTCTTTCCTTCTGTCCTTCCTTACTTCTTTCTTTCCTTCCTTTATTTTCTTTCTTTTTTCTTGGGTTTTTATTTTTTTGAGAAAGAGAAGAGAGGAGAAAAGAGAAGAGAGAGGCAAAGATAGAGAGAAAGATTGAGAGAAGCATCAACTCATTATTCCATACAGTTGTGCATCCATTGATTGCCTTTCATATATGCCCTGACCAGGGCTCCAACCAGCAACCTGAGAGTCCAGCCAGTGACCTTAGCCTTGGCATTCTGGAGCAGTGCTCTATCTACTGCACCACTGGCCAGAGAAAAATATATATTTTCCATCTCCAATGATAAGAATAGTGTTGGGAAGATAAAACATATTATGCTCACTTTGTTAAAGATGGCATTACCCACGTGAAAGCCCATCGCCCAAGTGATAATATTAATTGCCTTTCTTACTTGGGATGGGTGTGATTATATTAATGTGGGGGGGGGCAAGCTGTAAGTAGGCAGAGTCGTTATACCCCAAGGCTTAGTTTTAGACTAAGCCTTTCCCACCCTTTTTGATGTAGGGTGGTGCACTCTCATGAGGAATCCCATTATGCCTCAGATAAGTGACTTTGTGTCAGAAACTTCCTTGTTTGTAGTTTGGATTAAAGGTTTGGATTTCTACACTATAAAATGGGGCAGACCGGGAGCTTGCTCTCTCTTGGTTCCTGAGATTAGCATTGGAGAGAAGAGCAGAGAAAGGCCATATGGAGGAGGCCAGGAGAAGCAGCCAAAATAGTGGAGTGCTGAGAGAGAAGCCAGTTTGTGCAGAGTTTGTGCAGGAGAAGAAGATGGGGAACTGAGGTGAATAAGTCTGGTGAGCTAGAAACCTTTGATTCTAGGAAACTCAGATAAGTCAGTGGCTTTGGGAGCCCTGAATGGAAAGGGAAGTGTTTTCCCACTGTGTGTATATTACTTGCCTGCCGGGTGCAAGCTAGAATTAAAGATGATGCCCACCAGTTCTTGGCTCCATTGTTTCATTACCATCTGTCCAAATCTAATGCAAATCTGCACGGGTCAGGCGGCTGTGATTGTGGCCGCGGCTACTGGCCATACAAATAGGTTTTTCTACTGCACTATTCCAGCAGGAAGAAGGCAGATATTTTCCTAGCCCAGCAACAAACCAATAAAAACTGTTGCAACTTAACCAATAAAAAAATCACTATATTTTAAACTCCCAAGTTTCTCTAATGGACTCTTTGTTTACAACAGCCCCTCTCAACTCCCCATCCCTGTATAAAAGAGCATTCTTTTTGTTCTCTGGAATTGTAAGTTTTACCATTAGACTTTATGTCCTCAATTTAAAATCTTTGTTGTTCCTGTGCAGATCCATATTGCTGAAGAAATAGCTATTTGTTTAAAGTCAACACATTATTTTTCTCTTTTAAAAACTAATCAACTCAAAAAGTGCTTCTTTTTCTCCTTATACCATGCCTCAAAAGTGCAGTTCAGTGTTTTGTACTTAACTTAAAGATAGACCTAAACATTTCAAACTACAACATGAAAAAAATATTATAAATTTCAGGCATTAGATTTTTACTAACATTAAAATGAAGAAGTTAACTGAAGAATATGTATTTTTTAAAGACTAAAGTCATTGGTCAAATAAGTTTGTAAAATATGATTTTTAGGTTTGTTCACTTACAGTTTGCTTTGGGGGCTGGGCAGCGCTAGGTATATGTGGTCTGTGAAACTGCAAATTACCTTCCTGCTTGGGAAGGGCCATTGTTTTGCTAGTGTTTGCTGAGGAGAGATTTTTGCACTTGGGAACCCATTTCCTATCTCATAAGTTACTCAGTATTGGAATAGAAAAAGAGAATGGGTAAAACCATAGTAAATTCATTACAAAGTTGAAATCAGCAATTGGTTAGCATTATTCACATTGCATAACAAAAGACTCCTTTCCAAATGTGAAATTTACCTAAACTCTACTACTTGAGCACAATCCCCATGTCATGGCTTTACTAAAAAAGAACTGAGTCCTCCATAAGAGGCTATATCGTTGGACAACATGGCATTTTGCTAACAAATGTAGTAAGTCTGCATTTACTTACACCTTCCATTCTTCCTCAGAAAGTCAACATAAAATTAAGTAACATCTAAAATAAGTTTTAAAAATTCTATTTATCCCATGTTTTAACAAAATGTGGACAAAAAGGGACCACATACTAAACCTGACAAGTTCAGGGTGGATCCTACAAACTCAGAGACAAAAAGTAACCACACAGGATGGTCTGAGGTTAAAACATTCTAACTAAAAGTAGATCACGGTAAATTGTCATGTTCTAGGCGGGAATCTTCCCTGCTAAAGGTCAATCTTTACCTTATTCGAGCCTGTCTGTTGTCTTTTTGCATCTGCACTGGTATACCCTTGGAACATCAGAATAATCTCCTTTCCCCAGCCCCTCACAGCACACACACTGCACCAGAGCAAAGACCACAGAACCCCTTGTTCCCCAGAATACCATCTGCATCTGCTGTAAATGTTCATTGTAACCATCAGAGCTAACGAGGTGCATGTCTCTCCTTTGCTCTTTATCCAATCCTAGAGATTTCCCTTCATTGCTTTCCCTGCCTCCCTATTCTACCACCAAAGAGTTTCAGTAATCACCCCCTTTACATCTCCTCCTTCAATTCTAATGTATAAAATAAGCTATAAAACTGTCATTCTTCACAGCATTTTCTCAATCGGTTGAGATTTTGCTTTCCGGCAACTGTCATCAGTTTGACTCAAACACATAAAAATTCTCTGCAGTTTGGGCATTTCTTACATAGAAAAAAATATATGGTTAAGAAAGATAGTTTTAAAGTGTAATATTACAACTGAATCTGAAAACAGAGTTATTAACTGAGTTTCTGCATAAAGAAACTATGTCTTTAATGAAATAACGTGCATTTAGAAACATTAAATAGAATCATAATTAACAAAATTATAGTCAAATTTGCTACTTATAGGTATTTGTTTAAATGAGAGATTTCTATTGGTGTCAAAAACTTTTTTTTTTATAAAGCTTTCCTATCATCCTGCTTCATTTGCAGCCTGGGGTTCCATTTAAATTGCATATCAATGAAAGTGAATAAGTTCTGAAGGAAGGGCAAAGTGGCTGTGTCATAATCTAAGTACATTAGCTTTACTGCAAATATTTTGAAACATTCATTTCATTTGGATAAAGGCACATTTCCACTTATTTATTAATGCCAGCTTCTATGCCAGATACTTGAGGCCTTTTACTGTCGTTTTAAAAAACATTATTTCAAAATTTGCCATAATTTTATTTGATCATGAGACACCAGTATTTAAGTTTTCAAAAACTTCACTAGTATGTAGAAAAAGATGCATCCCTAGAGACCTTGTTTATCACATGTTTGTCTATAGTTAGGCAGTCCTTGACATCTTTGATTTTCCTGCTGGATTGCAGTGTTTAGATTGCTCTGTCAGAGAGAGTAGTACATGACCAGTAATTCAAACATGCTCTGAGCAAAAGAAAATGTTTTGACAAAATCTGGAAGAGCTTTGTACTCAGGAACTTTGGTAACCCACCTAAATCATGAGCTCTTCAGCATTTCCAGTTATAAACCTATGACATGTAAGAGAGCACTGATACTAAAACAGACCATCTCTTGAAAACTTGAAACCTCAGAGAATTCCTTTCTAAAAGGTATGTATGTAGTTCATGATATTTTCCATTTATTTGACCACCCTAGCAATTTCACAGAACTTACTATTGATTTCATATTGATAGACCAGTTGGTGGCATAATTGACTAATTTTATATTGATAAAAATCTTTCTGACAGCAAGAAAGCATTCTTAATTGGATACTATTATCTAACAGAAAGCATTTCTTTCCTCCATATCTTGCATTGGTAAGTACATGTTTCAATATAGCAAGTGAGCATCTTTGCTTTCAACATTTATTATGTGCTATTCATTATTTCAATAAATGTTTATTGAGCACTTTCTAGGTACTAAGTCTTGAGATAGTCACTGGACTTACAGAACAAGTAACACAAATCAGTTATTTCAAGGACTGTACAACCTCAAGGAACATGGACAATAAGAACCAGAAGACTTGGATTGCTACCCCAACTCTGCCACCAATCAGCCATGTTGGTTTATCCCCATTCCTTCAATGATGTTTCTCAATATCACTTTTAGCTCAAAAATTCCAGAATTTTCCCATTAGAATATTAGTAAACAATTCACTAAATACAATAACTAAGAACAAGCATGTGGTGTCCGTGGATATGTTTTATTATTATATTGTTTTACTTTTAAAGGATTTTAGTCATTTTTTAGAGATAACTTTCCCTGATAAATATTGGTGTCTGGACTAGTTTCCAGAACCAGTTCCAATAAAGACTTTTCATTCTTCACCTTGCTTTACATGTCTGCATCATTTGAACTGTTCCCAGATATTCAGCCCCTCCTGAATTTCTCCCATCACTCCTATTGTTCATTTAAAAGGGGGGGGGGGCTAAGTTATATCTATCTTGAGTCATAACTACCTAATACAATTATATCATTTTCTTTTCTAAGAATCACTCCAACTTTTAGAAATGACATAGTGAAGAGAGATATTTAGGAACACATTTCCAGGTAGAGTTGAATTTAAATCATACTCTAAATACTACATTCTATCTTTTTTTATTGTGATATTTTATCTGAAGGTACACAAAAGTTAATCAATTGCTTATATTATGTGACTGTAAAGTATAAACTCTACTGCCTTCAATAAATAACACATAATTATTTTTATAACATTAAGATACAGTCATTTATAAAGATAATAGCAATTGAGACTTCCATGCACCTTAAGTAATATATTAAAAACAAATGCCAATCTTAAAAACATAATTCCAGAGTATGTGCAGTTACAATGACTATAAATAAGAAAGTACAAGGAGCTGTTGGCTATGCTATGCGAAATAGATAAAAATGAAAATTGGTTTTATACTGAGGGTCTATAAAGAAATAAAACTCTATTTTTTCCCATATGTATGCTTAGAGTTCTTATACAAATAACTGTACATTCAATTCCATCCTCTTCAACAGGATAAACTCTTTGGAAAAAAGATTTTTTTAAATATGATAACTCACAAACTTATGCTAATTTTTCTACTTCTATTAATTTCCAGACATATTTAACATAAGCAGGAAAACATTATTAATAAATTAAGCAATTGTAAACTCAAGAGGCCTGATCTGTGGTGGCACAGTGGATAAAGCGTCAATCTGGAATGATGAGGTCTCTGGTTTGAAACCCTGAGCTTGCCTGGTCAAGGCACATATGGAATTTGATGCTTCCTGCTCCTCCCCACCATCTCTCTCCCTTTTTATCTCTCTCTCTCTATATCTATCTATCTATCTATCTATCTATCTATCTATCTATCTATCTATCTCCTCTCTAAAATAAATAAATAAAAAATAAAAATAAACTTTATTAGAAAACTCAAGAAAAAAGTCAAGTAAACACTCAACTGACTTAAAGAATTCTGTCAAGTGATATATATATGCCATGTTGCTTTAGTTTCCCATCTTTTCATTGCTTTAAGTTCCAATGCAGGTTTCTTTTTTTTTTTAAACAGCCTGTAAAATTTTAGCATCCCTTTGGCTTTTAAAGTTATAACAGGCAACTACTTTGGCAATTTTTACACCAAGCTCTCCAATAACTACCTGGTTGATGAGTTCCTCAACCTTCCCAATATTCCACTCCACAGCCTGGGCTACAATCCTTTCAATGCACAACCTGCAGATATTTTTCTTTTTAACAGGAACTTCAAACTTATCATTGACTCCATAATGCTGAGTAAGCGCTTTCCACTGAGTTTCACTTGAGGCTATTCACAATAAGACTCTTCATTCTTCACTTTACTTATTCTGGAGCATTTTCTTTTGTTCCATCTAAAAAAATTTTTTTTATTTTGTCTATTGATAAATTTTAGAGAAAAAGGAAGGCAGAGAAAAAGAAGAAGAAAGAGAAACAAACTCTGATTTGTTGTTCCACTTATTTATGCATTTGTTAGTTGATTCTTGTGTGTGATCTGACCATGGATCAAACCTGCAACCTTGAGGTGTGGTAGACAATGCTCTATCCAATTGAGCTACCCACCCAGCACCTTCCTGGATCTTTTTTTTTTTTTTTTTTTAACCTTCCTGGATCTTGAAGTTGAGGTTTTCTGTTCCAAATGTTTTTTTAAGCAGTTCTTAAAATTTACTCCATATGTTGAACCATCCTTGTGTTCCTGGAATGAATCCCACTTGATTTTGATGTATTATTTTTTTAATGTGTTGTTTTATTCGATTTGCTAGTATTTTGTTTAGGATTTTTGCATCTGTATTCATTAGAGATCTTGGTCTTTAGTTTTCTTTTTTGTGTTGTCCTTGCCAGGTTTTGGTATGAGGATTATGTTAGCCTCATAAAATGTGTTGGGAAGTATTGCTTCTTCTATTTTTTGGAAGACTTTGAGGATAGGTACCCAAATCTTCTTTGAATGTTTGGTAGAATTCACCAGTGTAGCCATCTGGTCCTGGACTTTTGTTTTCAGGGAGGTTTTTGATATTTGTTTCTATTTCCTCCCTGTTTATAGGTCTATTTAGGTTTCCTTTGATATTTTGGCCCAGTGGTCAACAAGCACATTTATCTCTCGAGTTCAAGCCATTGACTATTATTTGGCCACAGTGTTAATATTTTTTGACAATAGTTTTGTCAAAATGATATGTGTCTGAGTTTTGGTCATGGGCCTAAAATTGAGAAACTCCTCTTTTCTATGTATCTTATACTGGGTTTGACAGAAAGAAGAGCCTGAAGCATAGAATAATATGCTACTACTTACTTTATTTTATAAGGAAATGCAATCCCAGCCACCAGGAGTGTCAGACAAAGGATTTGAAACAGGGCAGAGGGAACTAATAATGTAATGATGCCTTATCAAGCTGGCCATCGCTACAAGCGACTATACTTTGATAGAACTGTCTTCTGAGAAGACACCTTAGCTTCACTTAGGCATTCCATCTGGGTCAGAGAAAAGGAAAGCTTTTATCTACTGTCTCCATTTTCCCCTAGTAAAATGCTTCTGGGATGGACTGTTAAATCCCTCATACTTCTGAGGTTTGCCTACATGAGTGCTAAGCATCCCATACCTGGGAATCAACAAAGAAACCCTTTTGTAGGGACATAAGATGAAGGGTTGTCAGGTTACATCTAAGTAAACTCTACCAGAGCCAACGCAGAGCTGAATAACTCAGTAATGAATGTCTGAAACAAAAAGAGACTGAGAACATCTGCAGTGATCTATGAGGGGTTTCTGATAAAATGTGGAGCATACCTGTCTTTCGGAAGACTACATTTTTAACAATACAGATCTCTTGAGATTTATGAGATCTGTATTGTAATGATTTGGTTCTACCATATTCAGAGCAAGAGGGAGGAAGGCAGGAGAATGGAAGAGGGAAATAGAGAAGCTGAGAAGAAAACAGAGATTTAATTTTCATTTCCTAACCTGCCCTCTCCACTGTTCCAATTCTATCCATAGACATAATTACCCATTCTCAGCAATGTGGTGGATTCCCTTGAAAACTGTTTTTTACTCTTTCATAGATCTCACACACACATTTTTTACAAAAACGACATGATGAATATAGACATATATATTCATCAGTATCTTGCTATTTTCTCTTTAGATGTGTATTTTATCCTTTTTATTATTTGAATTAATCCTGGAGAAGGGATATTAAAAGAAACAGCTACATATAGATCATTCCCTAAGGCATTCTCTAGGGACAGAACTTCCCTTTTCTGTCCCAGGTTTTTGTTAGCCAATATGCTTTGCCTACACATCAGAATGAACCCCAACCTCTGACCTTTCTATAAAACTCTTAGTCACTGTGTGCATGTCCCAAGTTCAAAGACCATTGACCATCCACTGTAGGTACTTTATAGACCAGTGCTTACAGTCTTGTTTATTGACTACAGTTGCTGATTAGAGCAGGTGGAATGAGGGAGACAGCCAATTCCAATGGAAAAGATGTGAGACTGGCCAAGCTGCTGCCAATCTGGGAAAGGAGACCAAGTGCATAAGAATCTCAACATGCATGGATGGCAATGATACACTTGCCCTAGCCAAGCCTCTCTGCTCCAGCCAAGATATCAAGAGAGAGATATTAAAACAATTTTTATTTTATACAAAGAAGTTTCTTTTATCATTGGTTCAAATTATCTATTGCTGCGTAACAAATTCCTCAAACTTAGTAGCAGAACCACTTTGTTTGTTTGTTTATATATTTTCTAGGTCAGGAGTTTGGACAATGTGCAGTACAGAGGACTTGCATCTAGTCTAATTCTTCTGGGGCCTCAGCTGGTAATACATAAAGAACTGAAGGCAACTCAAAGTACTGGAGGCTTCTTCTCTCATAAAAGTCTGGCATTAGAACTGGGATGATTTAAAAGCTAAATTCAGGCCCAAACCACTAAGGTTGCAAGTTAGATCAAACGCTAAGGGCGCAAGTTAGATCCCCAGTCAGGGCACATATAGGAAGCAACCAGTGAGTGCACAACTAAGTTGAACAACAAATGAATGCCTCCTCTCCCTCTTCCTCTTCCACTTCTCTCTGTCTCTAAAATCTACAAATAAAAAATAATTTTTTAATTAGAAAAAAAAAATCTTAAAAGCTGAGCTCAGTCAGGATTGTAAATGCTACATGTGGCCTCTCAGGGTAACGGGAATCTCAGGAAGAGCCAGGGTTCCCAGAGAGAGACAGATAAGAGTGAGTGTCCCAAGAGACCAGGGCAGAAACTACAGGATTTCTTCTTCCCTAGCCTGGGAATTCATGTCACATCCATTTTGGAGCATGCCATTGGTTCTTAGTGAGTCGCTAAGACCAGCCCAGATTTCAGGAGGGCAGCATTAGACGCCCACCCTTATTACAGGAATGGCAAAGTTACATTGCTCAAGACCACATGCAAAGTGAGGTGTTGCGGCCATAATAAAAAATAGGATCTATCCGTATCACCCCCGAATACTCCACAGTTAGTAAACACAGGAAGTCACTGGTAAACAATATTGTACTCCTCAAAGTCAAGAAATTAAAGTGATTTGCTTGAAGCTACACAAAGATCAGGACCTAGAGGAAATAAACAATTAACCTATACTATGGCTATAATGCTATCCTGAACTGTGACATATAATTTTTCCATTTAACACAGGTGGAAGAGTATGATTATTTAGTGACCACTATGTTTGACCTAGTAATATAATTACATGAGTTTTTTTTCTCTAATTCTGTTATTAATTTCTTTGTGTGAGCTTGAACAAGTCTCTTACCATCTTGGAGCTTCAGCAGCTGCATTTAATAAAAGAATCAAACTAAATGCATCAATCCCAAGCCACAATGTGAGAGCAAATGTTCCATTGTTATAGCTTTTTAAATGTCTGCATAATAATGGCTGCATGATAATTACAATAATGACAGTGACAGTGAATCCTGGTATAAAAAATGATTATAATGTTCTCTTAGAAAATAATTTTTGTCTGCCCTGGCCAGATAACTTGTCTATTCATAAAAGTTGCTGGTTCAATTCCCAGTCAGGGTACATACAGGAACAGCTCATTGTTCCTGACTCTTTCTCTCTCTCTCTTTTTCCTCTCTGTTTCCTTCCTCTCTCTCTAAAATCAATAAGTCTGATGTAAATGAAAAAAAAAAATGTTTGGGCCTCTCACATTTTTGCTGCATGTTATCAAAGGTTAAAATTCTCAAGCAGCTTCCAAAATTCAACCTAAATTTTTCATGCAAAATAATTATTTTATATGTCAAAAAGAAAATAAACAGAACAAGATTACATGAATAACAATTTTTAAGAAAATTGGTTATATATTCTGCATTGTTTCCTGGGGATAATGAACTGTCCAATGTTTACCATGTAAGTTCAGAAAAACATATGTCAAAAAAGTAAAAAGTATTAGTGGGGATGTCTCAATTTTAAAGAAATTGTTACTTATTCCTTTCTATTTATTTCTTTTTGTAATCAGGAAGAAAAAAGTAAAGATCACTATACACTATACTCTTTTATATATGAAGACGTAGATAAGCAACATTTGCCACACCAAAATGCGTTCCTCTGGCACGAGGTACACTTTATTCTTTTATTATTATAATTATTATTCAGTGAGAGGAGGGGAGGCAGAGAGACCGACTCCCACATGCTCCCTAACAGGGATCAAACCAGAAAGCCCATTAGGGGGCAATACTTTGCCCATCTGGGGCACTGCTTTGTTGCTCAGCAACCAAGCTCTTCTTAGTACCTGAGGCGGAGGCCATAGGCCTATCCACAGCAACCCAGGCTAACTTGCTTCAGTCGAGCCATGGCTGCAGGAGTGGAAGAGATAGAAAGAAAGAGAGAGAGAGAATAGTTTGAGGGGGAGGAATGAAGAAGCAGATAGATGCTTCTTCTGTGTGCTCTGGCCATGAATTGAAATTGAATCTGGGACATCCACATCCTGGGATGGTACTCTACCACTGAGCCAACAAGTCAGGGCCCGCTTTATTCTTAATAAACTAAAGACTCAGGTAGAACCTTGCCTCGTGGGGGCAAAGACTTTGAGCAGCCTCCCACCACTTCCCATGTCACTACCAGAAGCAAGACTGCTATAGCTCATTTACGTATTGGAGACATAATCACAGCCATCGATAAGGAAAATACCAGCAACATGATCACTTGGAAGCTCAGAACAAAAATAAGGGCTGCATAGTCAACATGACTCACAGTAGCCAGATCTGAACATAAAGTCTGGTCTTCTCTAGTAAGAGAGGCAGGGAAACATCATCCATACAAGATGAATTTAGCCTCTCAATCACCAGAGGTTCTGCACATAGGAAGTGCCCACAAATAAAGTGCCATGCCCTTCACTACTTTGCCTGCCTTTAGTTCTGCTGCCCAGTGTCATCACAAACCAGTGAAACAACCCCTCCATCCTCTAACCCTCTGAAAACACCTCCAACTTCAACAGCACCTTGGAGTGAAAAATGACAGCCAGTGGACCAGAGATGAATGGCAGAGCTTTAGAGCATTCTCAGCCTCCGATTGGACTTGTCATCCACAAAGAATCTGCAGTTTACAAGATACTATGGGAGAAACAGGGGTTAAATGAGACCTCAAAACAGTCCGCTTCATTTCTGGTTTTGCAGGAAATCCTGAAATCTGAAGGGAAATGGGATCCCAACAGGCCCTTGGGATTCAGAAGAGTTAAGGCTCCCATCACTAGAGTGGCTGCATCAGTTGGAAATGTCCAGAAATTGCCCATGTGTACCAGATGTAGCACCAGCATTGTCAATGTGTTTGTGAAGCTGTGGGACCTTTACCCTGAGTGCTATGTGTGTACCAACTGAGGCACATACCTGAAACAAAAGGGTCATTTCTTTGTGGAAGATTAAATTTACTTTGAAAAGCATGGCCGAGAGTGGGTCACCCCACCCAAAGGCTACAATGTGGTCACTGCATTCCCCAAGTGAACCAGTAAAATTGTACACAGTGGTGTTCTTCAACTCGCCCCTGTGGCAACTTGTTCTCAGTGTTCTGGCCCTGTCCTCTCTTGGAAGTTCTTGCTTACTTTGGCATTATCCCTGTCCATTAAACATTGCATCCCTTACCTTTGCTGATTCACACTGCTGTATGATGGCTGCTTTTACAGTAAATGGAAGATTGTTTTGTTCAGTGTCCCCTTGCCAGCATCACTGTGCCTTCTCTTCAACTTAGTTCATCTCTGCTGCAAATGGAAATCAGCCAAATTTGAACTAAACCCAATTTAATATGTCTGCCATTGGTTTTATTTTGACTCAATAAATGTAGTGACTCTTAAAAAAATTATTTTTTGATCTGTGGTTGATTGAATCTGCAGAGGTGAAACCCACACATACACAGGGCCTACTATACTCATTAATAATAAAACCAAGTAGTAATTAAAATTATGACATTCAATAATTATTTCAAATTAAAGAGAAACTGATTTCCAGTTACTTTAAAGTATTCTACATACCAAAAAAATGGCTAACTATATAACTTGGGAACTGAAAAACAAAAAAAGTGCAATATTTATGTTATGCCAAAATCCTAATGCAAAGTTTGGGTGGTAAAGCTCCTAATTAGAAGCTTAAATTACAGATTAAATTTGGAGAATTGACAGAGATGTTCCTTTTTAAAGGGCAAAATATGTTTTGACTAAATGAATCACTGAAAAGCGTGTTTTAAGAAACATTCTCAAAAATTCATAAGTTCATCTGTTAGACAAGAAATGCTAAGTATATTGGCTATTATAACCTTTTCTATACCTCATTAGAACATCTTGAGAACAGTTCATTCTGGTTACTTTGTTGTTTTTTTAAAAAATCACATCACCTACTTTTGTTGAAAATATAAAGAATCTTTCAGTGAAGTTGTTAAAAATTTAAACCACTGTTAAAATATCATTGAATATACATGGCACTAAAAATTGGGAAAATCAGGGTTCCACAAGATATTCAAAAAGGAATATTGTCCATGTATTCAGAATTATCATCAATTAAAATATTTCCCCTCTTATGGTGTGTGTTACTCAATGGGAAACAGCATTTTTCTTAGGTTTAGTAACATCTTATTTTTTTAATTGTTTTGCAAAAGAAAAGGAAATGCTTAAAATACCTTGAATCAAAAGTTTTTGACATGTACCTAGCTCAGTTCTTTTGAATATAAATTCAAAACCACAGTAAAAGTGAACTCATTCAGATTCACAAAGTATTTTATAAGGAATAAGTGGCAAAGGCTGCAGCTATTCTCACGTTCCAGAAAATCTACTAGAGTAAGGACTACTATATTCATTAATTCCATCCTCTTACATTTTCTTAAATCCTTTTAGGAATCACTTGAGCAATCACTAAATCAAAACATATCCATGTAATCATTCAACAAAGAATTATGAAGTGTTATTTACATTGCTTCAATAGATACTAAGACAAAGAAGATTAAGATTCTGTCATTAAAAAACTTAAAGATAAATAGACAAAGATATAAGGCAGAAAGTAATGAAACATACAAATGAAGTGGCAATTTAGATTAAGTAATGATTAGATTACTTGAAAATACTGGGAAGAGAGAAAGCTCTGAGCTGTACTTTTAAATTATGGGTTTAATTTTGGTCATACAGGCATGAGGTGAAAAGCATTCTCAGGCAATGAGGCAGGAAAAAGCATGAACAAGGACTCTGAGAGAGGAAAACGTGGTGTGTATGTGCAATTGAAGTATCTTCATGCAACAGGAGGGGAGGTTTGCAAAGAGAATAGAAAAGATAAAGAGGGTAATACCTGGACACCTCATAATTGAGGGTCCCGAATCTAAAATAATGCACGTTGGACTTTATTTTGTAGGTATTGGGGTATCCATTAAGTTTTTCCTAACAGTGCATAAGAACTAAATAAGAAAAAGCCAGATGTCAGGAAGAACAGTAAAAACCATCTATGAAAGGGCCCGGCAATTAGATCCTGACCTAGAGTATAGTCATTTGGGATCAAAGAAAAAACAATTGACTGGAGTTGATGGAATTGATGTGGGAGGCAAGGAAAAGAGCCAACTAAAGATGATTTGGTAACTGGATGGAGATTCTTCTGACAAAAATTGGAGAACTGGGACAGAGAAGGGAAGGGAGGAAAAAGTTGGCCACAAGAGCAATTACTCAATACCTCCAGACACAATTCTAAGTTTCTTAGTTGTATTACCACATTTAACTTCCTAATAGTGAAACTTAGGCAGTTAAGGTGATTTGCTTAAGGTCACATGCACAATTTGTGGGTAACAGAACTAGGGAAGACAATCAGTTCAGTCTGTGTCATATACTGAGTTAGAGAAATGTAAAATGCAGGTGGCAGTATTGAGTAACACTCAATAAATAAATACTCAATAAAAATATTCCAGAGAGAGAAGAGTAAACCCAAGACAAATTTGGGGTGAGTTACATGAATAGTAAAAATTATTAAATTACAGAACATTAATGGAAAGAAACACAGCATTAAGAGGAGGGAGACAGTCAAAAAATATAGAAGGTAAACACCTTAAGAGTAGATATTTAAATGAACCATTACATCTTACAGATCTTCATTTGTTCTCAGATTTTAGAATTTTTCTCTTGCACTAAATATGAATAATATAAAATATAAACCCTGGGATTGCATAGGCCAAATAGTTTCAGTATTATTTAAATCTCATCGTGTAAATTGGAAAGTTATTCTAGTAGAAAAATGGTAAGTCAATTTTCCACTTCAAGATTTCTTAATTAATAAAACTAACACCACATATATTATATTAATAAATGATAGCTTGTTTAATTATATTTTGAGAACTTATTTCTCATACCAGGTTGATAAGTAAATAGTTCAATAATTAATCATAAATCTCATAAAACATGATAAGTTGGAGTGAGTTTGGTTTTTTAATTACTTAATAATTAATAGCATTATCTGTTACAACTAGAGCAAGTTAAATTTTTAAAATTACCAGAATATAGAGAAATAGAATGATAAAGGATTTTAACAAAAATGACTAGAACAAAAAAAAAAATGAAAGAAAGATAATGTAAAAGGGAAATGAAGAAGAGGAAGGATCAATCAAGGCCTTCAAATGCATCAACCAGTAGAATATGAATGTGTGCTAAGTGAGATAATTCATTATTCCCTGCCTGTTTTTGTTTGGTTTCTTAATTTGGGAAGGGAACATTGAAAAGATTTGAATGAGGTCATTTCTTACTAACATTTAATAGTCCCATAACAAAAATCAAGAAATATATTACTATGAACAATTATTACTAGCACAATAATTTAATATAAATAAATGGTCAATAATGTGCTAGTCATTACACAAAATTAAATACTTAATATAATAAGACTTATGTTCTTCTTTTCTCTGAGTCATTCATTAGTAAAATGTATTTCTCTAAGCAAAATCTATTTGACTTTGCTCTTCCCTTAACATTACATAGAATGTAATTCTTTCCATATTTTAAGGTATAATACTATCTAAAACATCGATCATGTAATTATGTTTACCAAATTTACACTCACGATGTACTTCTGTGATGATCAATAGAAAAAACAGACTGCTATGAGACAGAGACCACTTGAGGATGCTTGTGTGCAATAAGATACAATGTTTGGCCTGGCAGCTTTTCTTTCCTGGCCCTTCTCATAGTCAGATCCTGCACAACCCCACAGATGCCAAATTTTATCCTGGGGCCATAAGGAAATTTCACAAGAAAATGATGTCTTTTGATCTTTAAACTGTTGTTTGACCAAGTGTGTAAATGAATATGGTTTTTCACTCTGTTTATCAGGATGATGGTAAAAGCAAATTACTTCATGTAGTATTGATAGAACAAAACTTTTTACTACTGCCTTCTTTGTAGTTCATAGTGATTTTGAAAAATTCAGGATTTGGCTTAAATGAAAACACTTCTGTGTTGCCTTACTAACTCTTCTAACAGAAATCTCCACACAGACAATAACACAACACACCATAGCTACATGCAAATGTGTGAAATTTTAACGAGATGAAAATCAATATATAAATTAAAAGGCTACATTTCAAAAACTGACAAAATAATAATTGATAGCTCAATTTTAGAAAGACTAGAGAAGAAATGTAAAAAAATAATTAAATCATTTTATCTAAAAAGGTACTAAACACAAATACATTTTTTGAATTATTTTAATTGTTTAAAAATCAATGACATTCATCTTATTCACAAAATAAATGGTTAGGGAAAGAAACACTCAAATTATTCTAGAGATAATATGATGACTAAACCTCAAGTGGATTTGAAATTTTTTAAACCTGCCTATAGATGGATGTAAATAAAGTCCTTAAAGGGATGATTAGCTTCTATAATAACTTAAGCAAAAGTAAAAAGGAGGTTTACTACATAACTAAGTATGCATTAGGCCAATGTTATAATAAATATAACTAAACCTTCAACTTATAAGAAAACTAACCACGTGCTGAATTCTTTCATTCCTGCATCAAATCTTTAGAAAAAATAGATTTTTTCAAAATTCTAAAAAGAAAAGTAAAACCCCTAGGTTGCTTCCATATTTTGGTTATTGTAAATAATACTGCAATAAACAAGGGGGTGCACATATGTTTTTGAGTTAGTGTTTTCATTTTCTTCAAATACCCAGAATATGAATTATTGGGTCATATGGTATTTCTATTTTTAATTCTTAATTTTTTTGAGAAATCTCCACATTCTTTTCCATAGTATCTTAAGAGGCAAAACTTTCAGTTATCAAATAAATAAGTCACAGAGATATCAAACACAGTATAGGGAATATAGTCAATTTTGTATGATGACAACAACTTTGTCTGATGACAGATGCTTACTAGTCTCATCATGATCACTTCATAAGGTATAATAATGTTGAATTATTCTGTTGTACACTTGAAGTTAACATAATATTGTTTGTCAATTATATTTCAATTTCTTCTAAAAATTGTTCAAATAGATACCAGATTGAATTCTTTCTGAGGCAAAACAAAACAAAAAAATACACTGGAAACATCACAAATATCAATCAGTAGACGGATTCTTACTTAAAATCACAATACATTGCTCAATGAAACTTTAAAATGTGCTGCATAGATGAGAGGCTGCCCACTCATAGTATAAGGACAAGCATATTTACCCCCAAGCTTACCCATATATCTCTCCTTATGCCTCTAATTTTTGTCTTTTTGGCTTCCTTTATGTTGTGACTATTGGAAACCTTAGAGCTATACTGGAAGTCCAACCATATGAAAAATATTTGATCATGTGTTGTGATAAGTTGCTAGTCCCAATTTGTAGTTTTCTTTTTCCTTGCTAACACTTTTTATTTATATTTTATTATGCTAAGTTTTATTGTGACCTATTAACTAATTGTAAGATAACTTAAATAATTTGGGGAAAACATGTTATAGCAATAAATAAAATTTCAAAAGAAGAAGTGCACCCCCATGTTTATGGCAGCATTGTTCACAATAGCAAAGATCTAGAAAAAGCCCAAGTGTCCGTCAGAGGACGAGTGGATTAAAAAGCTATGGTACATATGGAGGGGGCAAGACGCCGATGGAGTAAGCGGACGTACCAACTTCCAACTTCCAAAACCAAAGTGGACTATAACTTGATTTTAAGAACCATCATCTGGATAAACCAACGCAGAACTGAACTGAGAGGACTCTTCAACCGGGGAACACTAAAGAAGCCACATTGAGACTGGTAGGAAAAGCGAAAATGCGGAAAAGACTGCCCAGCCCCCTGGAGCGAAAGGCAGCCCAGAGAGACTCCTGTGGCGGGAAGAGAGGCCAGTGGAAGGGTACGGACATAGGTCCCAGGAACAAAGCCCCAACATACAGTCCCAGAGCCTAGAAGAAGAATATGGAGAGTATTTAGCTGGGAAACGGGTTAGAATACTGTTTGTGAGAAAGAGACAGTTGTCTCAGACCCAGGATTCTTCTTAAAGGGACAGCACAGAAAACCTCTCCCACAACCACTCACCTGGGACTCCAAGAAACAGAGAGGGGACAGGACTGGAGTAGTGGGTAGAGAATGCGGTCTGGAAGGCACAGGGAGAAAAGCTTTGAGGGACAGCCACCCTAACCCTGGGCTGAGTCACTCCACAAATATGAAACAATATTTCCCCTGGAACCAGCAAGGGGAAGCAAGACACCAGCAAACCAGGCTCTTCTGCAGCAATTAGAGCAGAGCTGCTTAGACAGAGGGAGCTTCCAGGACTACAGTATGGGGTGTTAGGGTCTGAGCTGCAGTGCACCCACTACACTGCTGAGGGCTTGCTAGAGATCAGGCAGCCATGGGACGCAGAAGCGTGGTTCCGGTGGCTAGGGGAGAGGCCCGGCCGGCTGGCTTGAGCTCCGTCAAGCCCAGCCACAGCAAAGGGGATGCGGAAAAGTGGTCGAGCAGCTGCAAGCCCGCCTGTAATCCCATCTGTGGGGAAAAAGCAGGAGCCCAAAATTGGCTGAGATCCGCTGCTGGGCAGGGGCAAGTAGGTGCACACCGGCCTCTGGGGTTTGAAGCACTGCCTAAACCGGCTTTGCCATCGGAGGTGGGGCAGAAGCCCAGCACGTGGCTGAGCACATAGGAGCAGCCCAGCCCAGCCCAGCCGAGGAGCCCAGGTTGGCAAGGGCGGGGCTTCTGGCCTGGGATAGCAACTGAGCATGCACTGAAAGCCCTCCCAAGTAGAGGAACAGGATGACAGGAACCATCATCTAAGCAAAGTTCTCACCCTTGCCCTGGTGCCCACACTTGTGGCCCGAGTGTAATGCAGAGTCCCACCTGTGGGAGAGGAGTGAAGGCTGAGACTGGCTGAAGCTTATAGAGCTGGGCAAGAGAACACAGCAACTCCTGCAGAGGCGAGGCAAAGACCACGGCAGCCAAGGCCATCACAGGCAACACCAAAACCCATCAGTCTTAGGCAGTGGCAGAGGGGGTAGCTGGTTTACAAACAGACCACACTTAGGGAACACAGAGGCAACACCTATTGAACTCCAGTAGCCAAACTCTTCTTACACACAGACAAAATGGACAGGCAGAGAAATGCAACCCAAATGAATCAAGAGAAATCCCCAGAGAAGGACCTGAATGAATCAGATATAACCAAAATACCTGATGCAGAGTTTAAAATAATGATAGTCAGGATGTTCAGAGATCTTAGAGCAACAATGGATAGTCATTACGAACACCTAAATAAAGAGACAGCAAGTAAAAAAAAGGAAATAGAAAAAATAAAAAAGAATAAGACAGAAATGACAAATACAGTATCAGAACTGAAGACCACAATGGAAGAAATTAAAAACAGGATGGATGAAGCTGAGGATCGAATCAACAAGTTAGAGGACAAAATAAACAAAGGCACAGAAGCAGACCAGAAAAAAGAAAAGAGACTCAAAAAATCTGAGGAAACCCTAAGGGAGCTCTGTGACAACATGAAGAAAAATAACATCCGCATCATAGGGGTTCATGAAGAAGATGAGAAAGAACAAGGAATAGAAACTTTGTTCAATCAAATCTTAGCTGAAAACTTCCCTAAATTAAGACTGGAAAACGTTTCACATGTTCAAGAAGCACAGAGAACTCCATTAAAGAGAAACCCAAAAAAATCTACACCAAGACACATCATAGTTAAAATAACAAACCTAAGGGATAAAGAGAAAATTTTAAAAGCTGCTAGAGAAAAAAAGGCTATCACCTACAAAGGAGCCCCCATAAGGATGACATCCGACTTCTCAACAGAAACACTTGAGGCCAGAAGGGAATGGCAAGATATATTCAAAGTAATGCAGATCAAGAACCTACAACCAAGAATACTCTATCCAGCAGGGCTAAAGTTTAAAATTGAAGGAGAGATAAAGAGATGACAAGACAAAAAAAACCTCAGAAAATTCATTAAAACCAAGCCAATTCTGCAGAAGATGCTAAGGGACCTGTTGTGAACAGTTCAAAGGAGGGAAAGAATATAGCAAAAGAAGAATACAGCTTTAAAGAATAAAATGGCAAAAAACAACTACATATCAATAATAACCTTAAATGTAAATGGATTAAATGATCCAACCAAAAGACATAGGGTAGCTGCGTGGATAAAGAAACAGGACCCATACATATGCTGTCTACAAGAGACACACCTTAAAACAAAAGATGCACACAGACTCAAGGTAAAAGAATGGAAAAAAGTATTTCACACAAATGGAAATGAAAAAATGCCAGGGAAGCAATACTTATAGCTGACAAAATGGACTTTAAAACAAAGGCTATACAAAGAGATAAAGAAGGACACTACATAATGATAAAGGAAACAATTCGACAGGAAGATATAAAAATTATATATATATATATATATATATATATATATATATATATATATATATATGCACGGAACATAGGAACCCAAACATACATAAAGCTGACTTTGATGGATATAAAGGGTGAGATTAAGAGCAATACTATCATAGTAGGGGATTTCAATACCCAACTAACATCACTGGACAGATCCTGAAGAAAGAAAATTAATAAAGAAACAGCAGACTTAAAGAATACACTAGATCAACTTGATATAATAGATATCTTCAGAACTTTTCACCCTAAAACAGTAGAATATACATTCTTTTCAAGCGCTCATGGTAAATTCTCTAGACTAGAACACATATTAGAACACAAAAGTGGTCTCAACAAATTTAAGAGGATTGAAATCATATCAAGCATTTCCTCTGATCACAATGCCATGAAACTAGAAATTAACCACAAAAGGAAAACTGAAAAATACTCAAACACTTGGAAACTAAATAGCATATTATCAAATAACGAATGGATTAACAATGAGATCAAAGAAGAAATAAAAAAGTTTCTAGAAACCAATGATAATGAGCATACATCAACTCAAAATTTATGGGTCACAGCAGAAGCCGTACTGAGAAGGAAGTTCATAGCAACACAGGCATACCATGAGAAGCTAGAAAAAGTCAAATAAGCAAATTGACCGTGCATCTAAAAGAAGTAGAAATACAATAGTAAATAAAGCTTAGGACTAGTAGAAGGAAGGAAATAATAAGGATCAGAGCAGAAATAAATGACACAGTGGCTAAGGAAACAATACATAGGATCAATGAAACCAGGAGCTGGTTCTTTGAAAAGGTAAACAAGATTGATGAACCTTTAACTAGACTCACCAAGAAAAAAAGAAAGAGGACTCAAATAAACAAAATTAGATACGAGTGGAGAAATAACAACTGACACAACAGAAATACAAAGTATTGTAAGAAAATACTATGAAGAACTATATGCCAAAAATTTAAGCAACCTGGGTAAAATGGACAAATTTCTTGGATCATATAATCCTCCAAATATCAATCTGGAAAAATCAGAACACCTAGACAGACCAATTACAACAAATGAGATAAAAACAGTTATGAAAATACTCCCAAAAAAGAAAAGTCCTGTGCCTGATTGCTTCACAAGTGAATTCTACCAAAAATTCAAAGAAGAACTAACTCCTATCCTCCTCAAGCTATTTCAAAAAATTCAAGAGGAAGAAAGACTTCCAAACTCCTTTTATGAGGTGAGCATAATTCTGATCCTGAAACCAGGCAAAGACAACACAAAGAAAGAAAATTAGAGGCCAATTTCCCTGATGAATTTAGATGCTAAAATTCTCAACTAAATATTAGCCAATCGGATCCAGCGATATATGAAAAAAAATCATACACCATGATCAAGTGGGATTCATTCTGGAGAGGCAAGGCTGGTTCAATATTCGCAAATCAATCAATGTGATTCATCACATAAACAAAACGAAGGACAAAAATCACATGATAATTTCAATAGATGCAGAAAAAGCATTTGATAAAATCCACCATAGCACTGTTCGAAAAGAAGAAAAGGGCCCCCATGTTCGTGGCAGCATTGTTCACAATAGCGAAGATCTGGAAACAGCCCAAGTGTCCATCCAAAGACGAGTGGATTAAAAAGCTTTGGTACATATAACATATATACTATGGAATACTACTCAGCCATAAGAAATGATGACATCGGATCATTTACAACAAAATGGATAGATCTTGATGAACAATATATGGAGTGAAATATGTAAAACGGAAAAAAAAACTGAGAACTGCATGATTTCATACATAGGTAGGACATAAAAACGGGACTATGAGGCATGGACAAGAGTGTATTGGTTACAGGGTGGGAGGAGGGAGTAGAGGGAGGGAGAGCGCGGAGGGGAGGGGCACAAAGAAAACCAGATAGAAGGTGACAGAGGACAATTTGACTTTGGGTGATGGGTATGCAACATAATTAAATGACAACATAATTTAAAAACCTGGAGATGTTTTCTTTGAACATATGTACCCTGATTTATTAATGTCACCTCATTAAAATTAAAAAAAAAACTGAGACTCACAGATGTAGACAAAAATGAAGTAGTTGCCAAAAGGAAGGGGGTGATGGAGGATATTAAAGGGGGTCAGATATGCTCTCATGGGAAGTGGTTTGACTCTGGGTGATGGGCACACAACACAATAAATAGTTCATATGCTATGGAGATTTACTCCTGAAACCTACGTGTTCCTACGGACCAATGTCACCCCAAGAAATTTAATTTCTAAATAAAAATTTACAAAAATAAACAAATAATTAAGAAGGAAAAAAAATAGTGTGGTATATATACAATGGAATACTATGGGGAAATCTTACCTTTTGCGATAACATGGAAGGAATGGAAACTATTATGTTGAGTGAAATAAGCCAGGCAGAGAAAGAAAAATATCATATGACCTCACTCATTTGAGGAATCCAATGAACATTGTGAACTAAGGAATGGAATTGAGACAGAGGAGAGATCAAAGGGGCCAGAATAAAAGAGGACAGAGTAAAAGGGAATGATAGGATGTGATAACCCTGAAGGGAAGGGGGGAGGGCACTACAGGGAGTGGGGCAAGGGAGATGTTGAGGGGAATACAGGGGAGCGGGATGCATTCAGGGCAGCACTAGAACCTATGTAAATACAATAAATTAAAATCAATAAAAAAATAAAATATGTAGGTTAAACACATAAAATATAAAATATATGAAAATGCAATGTATAACATACTAAATATTTAATAAAATACAGAAACAATAATTGTAGTACATTTAAAAATAATTAAATGAATTAAAATTGATTATCAATAGGTTCTAAAGAAAAATCCAAAAAATAAAAATTATTAACTTTAAGATAATAGCAGTTTTCTTAAACTGTCATATTTTAATGTTCTGCAGAATATAACCAAAAACCACAATAAAATCAAGAAACAGAAACAGAGAACAAGTGAGAGAGAAAGCTTTTTTAAAAAAGTAGCCTGGGCCTGACCTGTGGTGGCGCAGTGGATAAGGCGTCGACCTGGGAACACTGAGGTCGCCAGTTCAAAACCCTGCACTGGTTCAGTCAAGGCACATATGGGAGTCTGATGCTTCCAGCTCCTCCCCCCCTTTCTCTCTCTCTCTCTCTCTCTCTCTCTCTCTCTCTCTCTCTCTCTCTCTCTGTGTCTCCTCTCTAAAATAAATAAAATAAAAATAAAATAAATTTAAAAAAAAAAAAAAAAAGTAGCCTGGACTCAGAAGGCAACCCCGTGTCACTAGAGGTCAGGGGACCTGCATTCTGGTTTCTGTTACAGAGCTATATAATTAATGATAAGACATCCCTTTTGTAATTTGGAGCTTTGTCTTCTATCCTAGGGACCACAGTTAATATTACTTTTGAGTCTTAAAGTTCTTTGCCACTGAATGCAATTGTTGAAATGAGTTTCTGCATTGTGGAAAGCATTATTATGTCAAGAGAATATACTTTGGAGCTCATGTTTTAATAATTTTATGCAGACATTTAATAATCCATTTCTATTTTGGATATCAAAACATACTGTATCCCTGTGACTGTAAATATTTATTTAACAAATGTTTGAATTTATTTTTCATCATCATTCTTCCTCAACTTAATAGCTCCAGTTTGATTATTCTGGGGAATTACCTTTAAAGTCTAAGCTTCTATTAACAGTGAGGAATAATGACATTTCAATGAGTTAAGGAGGCAAATAATAAAGCCATTGGGACTCTGAAAATATTTCAGTATTTCAAGGCCAATATAAATGAGATTGTATAAGCAACTACATAATCACTGAGAGTCTATGCATCCTATATTTCAAATGGTTAATTCATTTGTTTTAAAAAATATAGAAACCTACTGAGCCCTTCCATACAATAGCTACCATGCTTGTATATTTAAAGGTAAAGTCTATAAATTTTTCCAGCAAAATATTAGCAATAAACAGTAATGCTGCATTAAATTGAATTCACTGAATCTACTCTTCCACGGTGAAGAGGATGATCACATTCCTCCCAAGTTCATGCCATCCATATACATCACCTACGCAACAACCCTGGTTGATCTATAATGATTAAGATGCATAGCTGCAATAAATATTAGGCAGATAACAGTTTAGCAGTTTGTATTATCAAGTTTTGTGCTTTCTTCAAGAATGGCGAATCTATATGACCCCTGAGGTAGGCATATGGGTATATGTAACTTCCATGTGACCCTTGAAATAAGTGTGTAGATATAACTTCAGGTATTTTTATGGAATTATTTTATTTTATTTTTTACAGAGACAGAGAGAGTCAGAGAGAGGGATAGATAGGGACAGACAAACAGGAATGGAGATAGATGAGAAGCATCAATCATCAGTTTCTCGTTGTGGCACTTTAGTTGTTCATTGATTGCTTTCTCATATGTGCCTTGACCATGGGGCTACAGCAGACAGAGTAAACCCCTGCTCAAGCCAGCGACCTTGGGTTCATGCTGGTGAGCCTTGCTCAACCAGATGAGCCCGCGCTCAAGCTGGAGACCTTGGGTTCTCGAACCTGGGTCCTCAGCATCCCAGTCTGATGCTCTATATACTGTGTCACCGCCTGGTCAGGCTGGACTTAGTTATTTTAAAGTAACTAGTAGGTTCAAGATGTTCAGCTTTGGGGGGATAAGCTAAGCCATTTTCAGTTGCCATTCTGTAAGGTGTATAATCTACAGCTATCACTACTTGGATTGCCACAGAGAAAATTCTCTAGTGTACAACGGTTCTCAATCGTGGCTCCATTGGGGCCACCACCAGAGATGATTCAATGATTTGCAATGGGGCTGAGCCTAGCTTTTAGATATCTCCACATGATCCTAATATAGAATCAAGGGTGAGAACCATGGTCCAATTTATAAGAAGATAATATCCAACAAATTTAGAGGTAAGTTCTTTTCTTCTTGATATTAAAAAAATAATAAAATGTTTTATCTTCTCTTTTCTCTTAACTTGGGCTCACTCGCCCTCAAGCTTCAGTCTCTATGCATTCATAGGTGCTATAAAAACACATACACACTTAATAATTAATACCCCACTCATGCTATACTGCTCACACAACTCCAGATATGCTAACCTTAAAACCTTTCAGAAGAATGAGACTCCTGGGTTCAATAAATTGTTCGGTTCTGAAGAGGCGTTAGACAAAGAAAGAAACAGTAAGCTAAATCTGCCGCCAGTGCCATGTCCTTTGAGACTATTTACATTTTTGTGAAACTTGTGAATCAATCTTCACTCACACAAATGGGAAATTAACTCTCTGCTCATTTTTTCTATGTCTTTCTGGTTGGTACACTTTTTTCCAGTACTGGTTCCACTTGGTGTACTTACTTACCCATTGTGCTCTAGGCGCCTCACATTAGATGTTTTTCTTGACCAACCAAACACAACATGCATTTAAAGTCAGAAAAGCCTAGTAGATAATTTCATTCGCACCATTTTCCCTCATTTCAAAGATTTGTCTATGGGGTAATATGAAAAATATCTTACTTTTATTCATTACTTTCTACTGATGAGGAAGCTGAGGCAGGAAGACTTAAGAGTCAAAATTGCTATATAAGATTGGCCACCACCATTTTGGAAATTTTACCATTGTTGTGGAGTTCAGAGCTACTCTTAAATCCAATTTTAATATTGTAGAACTGTTCCTAATTTTGATTTACCTCATAACTTTGCACTTGATAAACTGATTAGTACCCTATTCATGTTTAAATTCAATAAAATTGGAATAGAAGAAAAGTACCTCAACATAATAAAGGCCATATATGACAAACCATCAGCTAATATCATACTAAGTGTTGAAAAAAAATGAAGGTTTTTCCTCTAAAATCAGGAAAGAGACAAGGTGCCTACTCTCTCCACTCTTACTCAACATAAGTTCTAGAAGTTTTAGCCAGAGTAATCAGGCAAAGGAAAGAATTAAAAGGCATTCATATTGGGAAAGAAGTAAAGGTATCACTTTTTGTAGATGACATGATCCTGTATAAGGAAAACCCAAAACTCTACCAAAAAATATTACAAACAGTAAACCAATACAGTAAAATAGCAAAATACAAAATCAATACACAAAAGTCTATTGCTTTCCTATATGCCAATGATGAAATTTTGGAAAACAAACTCAAAAAAAATTTTCTTTACAATTACAAAAATCTAAAATAAAATACCTAGGAACAAACTTAACAAAGGATGTGAAGGACCTATATTCTGAAAACTACAAAACATTACTGAAAGAAATTGAAAAAAACACAATGAAATGGAAAAATATTCCATGTTCATGGATTGAAAAATCAACATAGTTAAAATGGTCATATTACCCAAAACAATATACACATTTAATGCAATCCCCATCAAAATCCCAAATGCATTTTTTAAAAAAAAGAACAAAAAGTCACCTGATTTGTATGGAACCATAAAAACCCTAAACAGCCAAAGCAATCCTGAGGGAAAAGAATGAAGCCAGAGGTATCATACTACCTGACTTTAAATTATACTACAGAGCCATGATAATGTTTACTATTTTATACTCAGTCACAAAAGAATATTACTATCATGCTCATTTTGAAATCTCATTCATATTTTGAGGATAAGTTAGTGATTTTTGTTTTAATTTAAATATTAACTTGAAATATGCTGTTCAAAAATAAATAATACTGTTGATGATAAATCTATATTAATTAGAAATTTTTGAATTAGTAATTAAAAATATTAAGAATAGAAGTCCATTATCATTATCTATTCCATAGCCAATTATAATTTCCAAGTAATTCAAGATATATAGATGACACCATTATGGACACCCTCTTTGGATTCTTATATAAGAAACTGCCAATTTAGAATATATGTTCATTTAAAGTAACTAAGGCCTATACCTGGCTAGTAAGGTATTTAACATCTGTTGAAAATGAATATTATACATGTTTAGATTTTATTTTTAAAAATAACTGTTTACAGATATATAAACACACACACATGTATATATATATATATATATTTGATGGAATCATGCTTTTATTTTCTATTTATAATTTTTTGCTTATTTGTAATTATATTAACATCTCAATTCTTAGCTTGGCCTACAGGGCTCTGGGTGATGTGGCACCTGCTGAAGTTTCCTGTCTTATGTAATAGCACATTCCATGCCCTCACCCTGATCCAGCCAGTGAAACCATTTTTAGTTCTGATACTAAACCAAAACAAGCTCTTCCCACAATAAGGCCTCAGTACCCACTCTTGCTTGCTTGAACTATTTTTCCCCTGACAAATTAATAACCATCGATCATAATTCATGGCATGGACTCAGAAAAGCCTTCTTTAACTGCTTCCCCTTTCCAGCTAAATATGAAACCACTGTGTTTATAATTTTAAAATAATGGGGAGATTTCATCAACATCTGTTTCTAACAAAACTGTAATTCTATGGAGACAGGGACCATAACTGTTCTGTTCAATCCTGGAAAATGTAGTCATTGATAAATGAATAAGTAAGTGAATAGATGTCTCATTTTTAGATGAGAGTGCTAAAATAATCATGAAAGATATAGTCACACAGGCCATTTGTGAGAAATAGAACCACAAAAGACTTCGAATAGCCATAGCAATCTTGAGAAAGAAGAACAAAGTTGGAGGTATCACACTACCTGATATCAAAATACCACAAGCCATAGTAATCATAACAGCATAAATAGTACTAGCATAAAAACAAACATATAGATCAATGGAACAGAAAAGAGAGCCCACACCTTTACGATCAATTAATATTTAATGAAGAAGGCAAAAACCTAAATGGGGTAGACAGTGTCTTCAATAAACGGTATCAGGAAAATTGGACCAAAACATGCAAAAAAATGAAACTAGACCACCTTTTTATACCATACACAAGAATAAACTCAGAATGGGTAAAAGCAATGTACAACATTTGGAACCATAAAAAATCCTAGAAGAAAATATAGGCAGTAAAATCTCAGACATTTCTCATAGCAATATTATTTCTGATACATCTCCTCAAGCAAGGAAAACAAACAAACAAACAAAATAAACAAGAGAACTACATCAAACTAAAAAGGTTTTGCACAGCAAAGAAAACCATCAACAAGATGAAAAGACAGCCCACTGAATGGGAGAACATTCACCCATCCATCAAAGGTCTTTATTTATTTATTTATTTAATGGAAAAGGAATAAACAAATAAGAATGTTCTTAAAATACGAAGAGAAAAAAAATATTTGCCTCAAACTGCTAGATTTGCAGGTAATATATCAAAGCCCCACCACCACCACTTTTCAGAATCATGTGTTTTGGAATGAGGCTTTACAGTAGAAAAGAAAAAGCCTTAGGCAATAAATCATAAAGCTAAACCTATCTAGTCTGAAACTAACTAGACAGTGATGGTAAATTATTTTCTACTGGAAAAACAAGTCTCTACCTGGAGCTTTGTTTTTATTGGTGAGCAAGTGGGTATCAAATCATAAGTGTTGTGCACGTGCAACTAAACCATCTTTTCAGTTCATAAAGATGATGCACAGGGCTTTATCAGAATTTTAAAGTTTGCTTAAAGCAAGCAGTACATTCAATATCTACATCTAAAATTGCCTAACCTTGCAACATTTCCCTGAACGATTAATAAGGTGTTATTTGATTCTTCAGTGAATCCTGGGTAGTTTTTTTGTTTGTTTTTGGTGGTTATTTTTGTCAATAAGAGGGATTCATATCGATCAGCCAAGGAAAACATTATTAAAAGGAAAATCAATTTGAAAGTTGTAGTAGATGTGAGAAGACCATTTTCAAGTCTCCTGTCTATTATGGCTGTTTGTGCAAGAACACCAGTACTGATGAGGTTCAAAATATCACCATTTGGTCAAGATTTATTACTCTCTACTTGGTGTACAGCATGTGCCTTGGAATCCACTTTCAAGAGTTCATACTATTCTGACAAGATGTATAACTATGATAAGAGATTAGGCAATTTGCCTTTAATCTAAGTATATTAATTGTATATCAATAAAGAGGACCAAGAAAAAAAATGGAGAGTAAGAAGGATGGTTTATTATACACGTCAAAAATTAAAAACCAGGCCTGACCTGTGGTGGCACAGTGGATAAAGTGCCGACCTGAAACACTGAGGTCGCCGGTTCAAACCCTGCACTTGTCTGGTCAAGGCATATATGGGAGTTGATGCTTCCTGCTCCTCTCTCTCTCTCCCTCTCTCTCTCTCTCTCTCTCCTATCTAAAATGAATAAATAAAATACATATATAAAATAATTAAAACTATAAAAGAATCATTAGAAAGTATTTTCCAAAAAGCTGTATTCCTTTTCTGCTGGTATTCTGCTGTCAGTATACAGACTTCCCCCAACCAGCTCTTCACTCCCTTTGTTCTATTAGACAGCTATTTGACTTATGAGAAATGTTAAGACTGGAAGAGTTAAGGGATGGTATAGATATGATTATACTGTGACAGAATAATCCTTGAAAGAGCAAAAGGTTAAAACCCCTCTGGATAAGTGTTAGCTAATTAATGATGATGGTACTAAACAGTGTTTGGATCATTTTTCCTTGCCCTCTGACATAAAGTTGATAAATAACTCAGAAATAAGAAAGAGATTAATGGCTGATTAAATTCAACTAAGGTACTTCATATTAGCTCCTAAAATTAGCTATTTATAAACTGTCATAAGTTGTAGAGGTATGTAATGTGTAGATTTAATTTATCTTTGGTGAAGTGATATTGAGGTAGTGAATCATTTATGTCAAATAGTCAACTAAGAGAAAAATAAAGGCATGTTCCCTTTTCCTGAAAAAGCAACGTCATTAGTTGAGATTAGTTGAGCCTGGAAAAATGCACTTAAAATGATAACAGTAAACAAATTGATTACTCTGATGACTTTGTGCCACCACAAAAATTCTTACTATTTGTCATGTCCAAGTTACCTGTTATACTGTTATAACTCTTCCTTTCATTTGTTTATTCAAAGCTTTCTCAGATCTTGTCCACATGCCATTGTCTCTCTCATTAAGAAAAGAAAGACCACCTGACAAGGTGATGGTGCAGTGGATAAAGCATCAAACTGGGACACGGAGGACCCAAGTTCAAAACCCAGAAGGCACCAGCTTGAGTGCAGACTCACCAGCTTGAGCATGGGATCACTGGCTTGAGCGTGGGATCATAGACATGATGCCATGGTCACTGGCTTGAGCCCAAAGGTTGCTGGCTTGAACTGGGGGTCACTCACTCTGCTGCAGCCCCCCAGTCAAGGCACATGAGAGAAAGCAATCAATGAACAACTAAGTTGACGCAATGAAGAACTGATGCTTTTCATCTCTCTCCCTTCCTATCTGTCTGTCCCTATCTGTCTCTCTCTCTGTCTCTCTGTCTCTGTCACAAAAAACTCCCTCAATTCAACAATATCCTTCAGATACTATTTCATTCTCTCCTTTTTAGATTTTTGAAGGTTTCAAAAATTTACCTATTCTCACACCCTCCATCCTTATTTATTCCATTCTAATGGACTCAGTTTCTGTTACTCCATCCAAACAAGACTTGGTAACCCTAGAGTCACTAATCCCAAAATATGCTGAAGTTCTTATCCCTACCTCTCAGCAGCGTTTACAGATGTAAGCACTACCTTCCTTGTTGCTTGAATTCTGTTACTGAACACACTTGCAGGTTTTTCCTCTCATCTTCCTATCTCATTCATCTTTCTCCATTCAGCAATAAAATCTTGCCTCTCTATTTCTCTTTCCGATCTGCATTACCTCTGTAACCTATTTTATCTGTGTCCACTGCTTAAATTATCATGTATTAAACTCACATACAGAGAGACATGTGCATGTATGTGCATGTGTGAAGTCATGTGTGTACATGAGCCTATATGTGTCCCAACCTCCTCTGAGTGGCAGGTTGGCCCAAGTCAGGACAACTACTATCATTTTATCTGGCAGGCTTGAAGTCAGAGGGCTTTTTCATCATTGGTTCTCTCCTGGATCTCCTCACTTTCTTCAGATTTTTGCTTACATGCCACTTCTCTGGGGGACTCCTCTAACCTATTAAAAACACTGCCTCACATTCTAAGCTGTGCAAGGACAGTTTTTCATCTGTTGTAGTCCCTGCTGTAGTGCCCAGAGCAACATCTGACAGATAACAGCCCTTGGTAAATAGATGCTAAAGGAAGTGATAGGTTTAAATCAGATCACATCACCCACTAAAAGCAATTCTTTGGCCTCACAGTGGACTTAGAGAACAAATCTTTTCTCATACAATACAAAACCCAGCGGAATGCAGACACCTTCTTCTCCCCTCCATCTTCTTTTCAACATAAGACTTTTCTTCATTTCTTGATATATACCTGCTTCAGCCTATCTCAGGACATACACGCATGCTCCCCTCCTCCCTGCCTAGCAAGACCTTTTAACTTTTCCTAGTGAAGCCCTAACTCCACTTGCATTCAGCCAAAGATCCATTCTCTCCTGTAATCCTTCCCTGGCTTCCCAGCCCACTCACTGTATGTTCATATATCATCCACAGGTATTTCATGTGACATGTATCACAATGGCAATTTTTATTTCCATTTTAACATTTTCTATTTCCCATATCCAACTGAAAGCCTCCTGCAAGCAGGGACTTAGTTTTATTCCCCACTGATCTGTCCGGGGTCTAACGCAGGAGCCAGCACTGACTGCAGTGAATGAGGCTTTGTGGGACGAATGAGAAGAAGGAACTGCTGTACCTTTAAATCATGACAGCAGGGATCATACATAGAAAAGTGGCCAGATTGTTGTAATCCATTTACATTAGTTCCCAATTAAGGGGAACTATCATTTAAAAAGAAAAGTCCTAAATTAGTAAGTAAAAAAAAAAAAATTTAAATAAAAGAAACACAGCAAGTTAGAAGAAAAAGGAATTAAAAGCTTTCTCCCAGGCCACTAAAACAATCTAATTAAGTTATGAACTGCGTTAGCATTCACAAAACTATATTACATGTCAGACACATGCCCACCAATCAAAGACAAAACATTAGCTTATGCCAAAGTTGACCTTGAAAAATCTTTCAAATGTGGCTCAATGTGATTGTAAGTTATACATGAATCTGTTTTCCTAAGGACCTATCAGCAATGCGTCAGTATATGTTTCAGAAATACAATGCATCTGAGTAGCCGCAGATAAAATTACTCTTATATCCCTCTTTGTTAGCAAGAGATTTTGAAACCCTGACCTACATAAGAAAACCCAATATGGATTAATTTCTTTTGGGAGTCAATCTGTTATTCAAAAGAAATCTGAACATGGGCAGTTAAAACCAAATAATTGTTTGGCTGTCTACTTAGAGCAACCATGTGACTGTTGTATTTCCCCACCCCTCCCCTGCCCATGATGAAGAGTACCCAATGAGTTAGGACGGGTAAAAAGAAACCCATAAAAAAAAAAAACTACATGAGCCTGACCAGGTGGTGGTGCAGTGGATTGAGCATCGACCTGGAACACCGAGGACCCAGATTCAACACCCCTAGGTCACCAGCTTGAATGCAGGCTCATCTGGCTTAAGTGCAGGCTCTCCAGCTTGAGCACGGGGTCATTGGCTTAAGTGTAGGATCATAGACATGATCCTATGGTCACTGGCTTGAGCCCAAGAGGTAGTTTGTCTGAAGCCCAAGGTCACTGGCTTGAGCCCAAAGGCTGCTGGCTTGAGCCCACTGTCACTGGCTTGAGCAAGGGGTCATTGGCTCACCTGGAGCCCCTTAGTCAAGGCACACATGAAAAAGCAACCAATGAACAAATAAAGGGCTGCAACAAGTTGATGCTCCTCATCTCTCTTCCTTTCTATCTGTCTGGCCCTGTCTGTCTGTCTCTCTCTCTCTCTCTCTCTCTTGCAAACAAACAAAAAAAATTACATGTACACAGATTTCCCCAAATCTTCACATGCACATGCATATGCTATACACAGCTAGTAGTATATAAGTTAGGCCCTTTTATAGTCTTTGTTCATATAGATAAATTTGCTACTTTACCTGAAAATGAGGCACTGGCTGGGTGGCTCAATGTAGAGCATGAGCCTGGCATGTGGATGTTCCAGGTTTGATTCCCAGACAGGGCACACAGAAGAAATGACCATCAGTTTCTCCACCCCTCCCCCTCCTAACTTTCTTTCTCTCTCTCTCTCTCTTCCCCTCTCACAGCCATGGCTCGATTGATATAAGCACATCAACCTGGGCACTAAGGACGGTTCTATGGAACCTCCACCTCAGACTCTAAAATATCTCGGTTGTGAGCATGGGCCCAGATGGGCAGAGCATCAGTCCCAGACCGGGCATCCCAGGTGGATCCCAGTTGGGGCTCATGTGGAAGTCTATCTCTCTGTTTCCCCACCTCTCACTTGGAAAAAGAAGAAAAGAAAAGAAAATTAACATACATTTTTTAAATAGTTAACCAAAATCTGTTTACAATTTAAAATGTGATATATATCCATACATACAATTTAGGTCAGGGAAAAAAACCCAAATGTCAGAATATATAAAAATTTTAAAATACAAATAAATTACTAACCTGTTAAAAATTTATACAAGATTTAAAATATTTTAACAAAAAAACCCTCAACTAGTCACTGAAAAAAATATAGAAAGAAAAATAAAGTACAAAAATTTTAACTGCATAAAGTAATGTACTAAAAATATAGAAAAACAGTAGAATTGATAAACAAAAGATCTTTAGAAAGAACAATAAAATAGAGCAACTGTCAAAACTAATAAGAAACATAATAAGACAAAGGCATTACATACATAAATGAACATTTTTCAAAATGAGAGAAACTCATTCTATAATGATAAAATTACATGTCCATAAGTAGAACAATTTTAGATAAATATGCCAAACTTAACAGGAAGGAAATAAAAACTGAAATAGATAAAATATGCTAGAAATAATAAAAAATCTTGTCAGCCCTAGCCAGTGGTTGAGTAGTAGAGCATCAGCCCAGGGTATGGATGTCCTGGGTTCAATTTCTGGTCAGGGCACACAGGAGAAGCGCTCATCTGCTTCTTGACCCTTCCCCCTCTCCTTCCTATTTATCTCTCTTTTCCCCTCCTGCAGCCATGGGTTGATTGGAGTGAGTTGGCCCAGGGCACTGAGGATGGCTTCATGGTCTCCACCTCAAGTGCTAGGAAGAGCTCAGATGAGCTATGCCCCAGATGTGCCGGGCACCACTGCCCCTTAGTGTGCTTGCCAGGTGAATCCGGTTCAGGGCACATACAGGAGTCTGTCTCTCTGCCTCCCCTCCTCACACTGAATAAATTTTTTTTTTTAAATCTTGTCAAAAAGTTACCACCAAAAATATTCTCTCACACTGGAAATTATTTTTTCTTATCAAACTTTAAGTGAAGATATAACTTCTGTATTATTTAGAGAATGCCTCTCTAATCATTGTAACAAAAATTACCTTAATACTAAATATGACAATGAAAACAAAAATAAAACTCCACAGACTAATTTTAATTCTGAATAAAATTTAAAATTCTAAGTAGAGTATTATCAAATTAAAACCAGCTTTATATAGCACAAACTAACTATCAACTAAGTAGGTGTTGTTCTGGAAACTCATCTTGTAAGAATTCTGAAAGTTCACCTTTTGAGAATTAATTAAAATAATTTACCACCACAGTAATTTAAAGAAAACAATTATATATTCTTTTCAATAGGCACTAAAAGGACATTTTGGGTTAATTTTTACATTCTTGCCCTGTATTAGAAGTTAGAAACATAGTTAGAAAGGTAATGTAATTCCTGCATTAAGAAAATATACAGTCTATTACAATGTTCTTGTATTTCTAATCAAATCAATAGAAAACAAAAACAAAATAAAACGTTTATGTTAAAAAATTAAAGAGAAAATTATCTGTGCACAAGATAACCTACCTAATAATTCAATTAATACAATGGGAAACGCCTTGGGACTGAGAAAGGTGCCACCATGGGAAGGTGGCCAACTAAAAAATGAGTATCTAAAAGCAATAGTTTGTTATCAACAATAGTTAAAAATAAATTTTAAAACTTGATTTAATTTTCAAAGATAACCAACATTTTTCTATATCAATATATAGAGATATTTATAGATCTATAAATATATAGAAATATTGAAAACTAAAAAGGCTCTTTTAATTTTACTGTAGATATAAAAATTTACAAATGCACCATTTCTGAGAAACCAAGTGTTCACCCAATTTGCCTTTTTGTTTAATAAACCTTAATCAAATGTCAACAAAACTTATTTTGAAAACTGTTCTCAGTGATTCTTAAGTTCATTTGTTAGCATAGAAGTGAAAGTATAGGGAAAATTAAACTTTAAGACAGAAGTTAATTGAAGAAGCATTATCCCGTCTCATAATGAAAAAGATTATGAGATTTAATGGTTCATGGTATATTTAATGTGTGCAGACATTATACTAAGATTATGTCAGTTAATCCTCTCAATAGTCCTATGAGAAAGATATTGTTATACCCATTTTATCATTATTCCCATTTTAGCATTGAGTAAACTAAGGTTTAAAAGTTTATTTTCTCAAAGTCCCAATCTAGCATAAAGCAGACCTAACCACACATGACCTCAAACACAGAACTCAACACCCAATCACTGTCCACAGGGACCAATGGAGAGATGGGCATATAACACAAGTAGGGCTCATTTATAAAGCGGTGGATAGAGATCTCTTTTCTTCTAAGGCCAATGATTTTAACGATTCTCTAGTGTTGTCAGGGAATCATTTTCATCACCCAGAAATGAATACTCCCTACAGAGGAAAATAGAGCAAAGAGACTGAGAGACAGGGGCCTGTTGATAGCTGTTAAATCTCTGGATCCAGCTGTTCTGAACACTCAGACTTCCAAATTGTGAGAAACAAAAACTTCCCTTTTATTCAAATGAGTTAAATTGGTGTTCTTGTCAGGGAGTGTCTATAATGAGAAATTTTATGCAAAGTGAAGCAAAACAGTGGTGATGGAGGGTGACAGATTGATAGGTAGATGAGTTGGAAGGTTGAGGATATGGAAATATTGCTCTAAAATAACGGCATCAGTCATCTGACAATAAACTTGTTGAAACTGAGATGTTGGCAATGGTGAAATTATTGGTGATTATTATTACAAGTGTAATCATGTCAAAAGGTGACCATGGTGGATAAAGATATAGAGTTTGAGAAAGTGGGATATTGGCCAGGATATGGGATGATAAAGTAGAAAAAAATATTGAGAAAAGAGATACAATTATGAGTGAATTAGAGAGCTGGAGAGGGTTTAATAAGGAGAGTGTTGCCTGACCAGGTGGTGGCACAGTGGATAGAGCACTGGCTTGTGACACAGAGGACCCAGTTCAAAACTCCAAAGTTGCCAGCTTGAGTGCAGGCTCACTGGCATGAGCCCAGAGGTTGCTGGCTTGAAGCCCAAGGTCGCTGGCTTGAGCCCATGGTCACTGGCTTGAGCAAGGGATCACTCACTCTGCTGGAGGCCCCCAGTCAATGCACATATGAAAAAAGCAATCAATTAACAACTAAGGACACTGCAACAAAGAATTGATGCTTCTCATTTCTCTCCCTTCCTGTCTCTGTCCCTATCTGTCCCTCTGTCTCTCTCTGTCTCTGTCACACACAAAAAAAATAATAATAAAAGAGACTGTTACAACCAGATAGTCTGAGTGTTGAAGATGACAGAGATTAAGGAAGAAAGGCTCAAAATGATTTCATATTGGTAATTAGGAGCATGGGGGATCTTTCTAGGAGATACGTGATGTGAGGGAGAAGAAGCAAACTCCATGTAAACACAATCCAGTTCCTATAAGAATGCAAAGTAGCATTCAGAGAAAATACTGACCTATGGAAGAGTTTATAAATGAGGGAATAAGATGCCCACAGGGGACAGTAAAAGGGTGAAGTAAGGAAGCAAATACCAGGCACTGAGCCAGGTGAGAATCGTGTGACTGATAAAGAAATGAGAATCTTAGTGTAATTGAAAGCCAGAGTGATCTAGACTTTTGGATGTGACTATGGTCTGTGACATGTGGGACATTTTGTGATTAGTTCAAATCATCACTCAGAGAAAAATGAACAAACCTCTTGCCCCTGCAGCCTGCCATGCTTGGTGTTACGTGTAGCCTAGACAGCAGAATGCATGCTTCCTCCAAAAGGAAGTGACTGCATAATGGTCTCAGGTCAACCATTCCAGATTGCTCTAATGATAAAGTTGTGAGCTGAACATGACACATTTGGGATCTTTATAATCCAGATCCTTTAGCCTCCTCTTTTGGCACTTCTCAGCATAGCACATTACAGCCCAGCTCCACTGAACCTAAACCACTGTTAGTTTCCCTCAATGCTCCATATTGTCTCTTGCCTCTATAGACATATTTTTCTTCTGCCTGAAAATGCCTCTACCTCCCATTCCACATGCCTCTGTATTTGGCTGATGGCTGTAGTCATCCTCAGGAAAGCCTTCTTTTTCTCTCCAGTACTGGCTCGCTGCTCCCATGTCTTTATTCCTATTAAAGAATTACTACATTACATCATCTTTGATTTTTAATGTAAGCTCCTTGATGGAAAATATTGTGACTTGTATAGTCAGCCCTTAAGAAGAAAAGCATGTGGTGTTTTTTTCAGTACCTATGGATAATATGAATGAACTGAACAAATTAAAAAGGCATGACACAATCAGCCTTCTGCTTCAATATTTCATGTGGTTGATCTCAGTGCTCTTTAATTCATGTATTTTTCCTACACAGTAAATGCTGCCTATGTTCCTGACAATTATGCACCGCAGTAGATGTAAGAATATAATGGAAACAAGCGAAACATCTGAATTAAGATTTCTCCTGGGTATTCAGGTTTATTTCCACACTGTCCTGAGACATAAGTGTTCTTTTAGAAAACATCCCATTCAATGCTGTTTTCCTTCCCCAGAGTATTTGCTCAATGATTCTCTTAGTAATTACTAACTTTTTTTCTAACAGAAAGAGAAAAATTTTCAGGTCTATAAAATTTACAGCCAATGTCTTTATCTATAGGTAGAGTGAGCTCAAAAATAGAAAAATATAAATATTTGTTCTGATGTTATCCAGTGGTATAATGGGTCAAATAATATATTTTAAAAAATAAACTTAAATAAGAAATTTAAAATGAAAAACAGAAATCTGAATTTATGCTTTAAAGGGCCTCATACCTGTTTCTGAAATGTACCTAAATTTGTAAAAATCATTCAGCCTTCTATTTTCTGGGCTAAGTTAACATGTACAGTAATTGTGATTTCAATATTTGAACATAAATCTATAATCCATCTGGAGTTTATTTTGGTTTATGTCACAAGGAATGAACCAATGTTATTCCTTTTCCAAATGGTTAGCCAACTGTTTCAATGCCTTTTCATTGCCCCCCACTCATTTGAAATGCCTCCTTTATGATCTACTACTTTGTTTAATCAGGTGTACTGCTGCTCTTTCTATGCTGTTACACTGATCTTTCTATTCTTGTATTGGAAAAAACAATTCAGATGGTGTTCACTATTGTCCAAAAAGCCTACTGGTCTTACTTAGTAAATTTATTTACCCACTCTCTGCATTCAGCTTTTTCCTACTCCATAATATCAAACACACCTTCCCTACCACATTCACAACATGTATAAGTCACTTTAGAGGAACTGCCTCACCTTGCCTTCTCAAAGTTTATTTTCACTCTTGCTCTCAAGGAAGATGCCTGGGGAATGGGAAAGATGGCTCTATCAACTAAGAGACAGAACACAGACAGAGAAAGAGAGGGAGGCTTGGGGAACAAGGGCATCATGGTGAATCTTCTTTGAGACATTCTGAATATCCAAGGGAGCAGTGTCAGCAGCTCAGGAATGTCTTGGGAAAGTATGTGTACTAATTGAAGGCTCTGTAGACAGGTCACCCATAGAAATTATATATAATAAGAAAAAGGAAAATGGACTCCATAAACACCAACAGAGATATTAAAAACTATTGCCGGAGAAGAGCAAGAACAGTAGATAAGGATAGGAGGAAATTCAGGTGGGAATGTATATGAAGGGTAATGAGATAGAGAACATCATAGAAATCAAGAAGAAGAATTTTTAAAGAGATATATTTTGATTTCTAATTTGGTCTAGTGTATTATACTTGTCAGCAAGGAACTGTTTTGTTATAAATGGAAGAGCTAGTAATTATTTATCAATTCAGAAAGAATGATTTAATGTCAAATGCAACTTTTGGTTAAGAATGACTGATTTTTAAAAAGACAACTGGATTCAATAATTAAGATTGATTTATGTTATGTCTGAAATCAGTCCCACTGAAGAGACTTAAGCAACGAATTGGAAATAAAAGGTAATGAAATTGAGGAAACTTAGGTCCTGAGATGATAAGGTTTACGATGAATGGCTAGTCAAATCACTTAGCATATAGAAAAACACATTCTTAGTCTGGATATGAGACAGGACTAAATGTTTTTGATAATTCATTTGAGGATTCTGACATATAACACTAGTGTAGACCAAATGAAAGATATTCAGGAGACCACTCAACTTGCTTTTTCTCCAGTCTTTAAGCTAAAGAAGACCAAAAAAAAGAAAAAATAAGAAAGGAAAAAAGATAGCTTGTTGGGCTTAATACACCAGAGTAGAAAAAGCCAACAGAAAATAGGGTGTCCCATAGTGTTTCCAGACACATTCACCTTTATTACATATCATGGCAACTAGGTAACTAATGATTTGAGTATTCAGGTTGTGGCTATATACCGTGAAAGAAGCAACTGACCTTGAATGAGCTGAAATACTAGTTTGAATTTAAAAAAAATTTTTTAAACAGTTTCAAACAGCTTCCACAGTCTTGGGAAAACAAGAAATCAAGAACAGACTGACTTATTCTGTGACTTCCAGGATATGCATTATTGCCCTCAAACATACCTACCTGGCTACAGGTGATCAATTACCTTGCATGTTAAAGGACAACTAGTTCAAAATCACCAAGGCATTTTTCTTCCTTGATACATACTGAGAAATGAAAAGTAGTTCAATAATATATAGTTGGCACTTCTTCTCCAAATACAATATGGGAAAATTAGATACAAAGTAATCCAAAAATATTTGGGTTTTTAACTAGCAAATACCTAATTCTTTCTAAGTAACTGTAAAGCCAGTAGCTACAGCCACCATCACAGCCGCCTGGCCCATGCAGGTTCGCATTAGATTTGGACAGTCGGTAATGAAACAATGGAGCCAAGAACTGGTGGGCCATTACCTTTAATCCTAGTTTGCACCCAGCGGGCAAGTATAAACACACACTGGGCTCAAAACCCACCCATTCAGTGCTCACAAAGCTATTGACTTATCTGAGTTTCCTAGAATCAAAGGCTTCTAGCTCGCCAGTCTTATTCACCTCTGTTCCCCATCTCCTTCTCTCTGCATAAACTCTGCACAAACTGGCTTCTCCCTCAGCACTCCACTATCTTGGCTGCTTCTCCTGGCCTCCTCCACATGGCCATACTCTGCTTTCCTCTCTAATGCTAATCTCAGGAACCAAGAGAGAGCAAGCTCCCGGTCTGCCCCACTTTATAGTGTAGATTCAAAACCTTTAATCCAATCTACAAACAAGAAAGTCTCTAATACAAAGTCACTTATCTGAGGCATAATAGGAGGATTCCTCATGAGAGTGCATCACCCTACATCAAAAAATGTGGGAAAGGCTTAGTCTTAAAACTAAGCCTTTGGCTATAACGACTCCGCCTGCTTACAGCCTGTCCCCTACACACATTAATATAATCACGCCCATCCCAAGCAAGAAGGGCAACCAATATCATCACCTGGGCAACGAGCTCCCACGTAGGCAGCACCATCTTTAACAAAGTGAGCATAATATATTTTATCTGCCCAACAGTAACCTTAGCTAAAATATATATGTACTTATAGTAATAGACTGTGTTCCTCCTCCATGTACTGATCACATAATAAAGGTAAAATGGCAGTCTATTTAGTAATTATAAGTGGAAGCATAAAAAATTTTTATTTTAAGATATTACCTGACCAACTGAACAATAACATATTTATGAGTAAAAATTTTAAGAATTTCCAGGGCTTCAGAACAAAGACAATTGTATGTCACTAAGAACTATTATTTCATTATAACCAATAAAGTGCCTACATATTGAAATGCTATTTACTAATAAAGAGATGCATTTTATTTCTTTAAGTTGAATATCCTGGTAATTGTTTCATTTTCATACTATTTTTTTAAAAGCTAAACGGGAATCACAGGTTATATAAAATGATAATTCAGGTCATACCTTTCTCCCAACAGAATTTCTGATAAAAAGTACCTTGGTCTCACCTTCTCCCTACCAGAACTCTTAGGGAGGAATAAACGAGTAAGTACAATAATAAAATACTAATAGAAAACTCTAAATTTAACTGATAGAAAGAACAAGGAAAATATTTCATAAACTAAAATAACTCCAACAAAATGGCTATACAACTTTTTTTGGTATCCAACTTAGGTTCAACTCTCCAAAAGATAAAGGGAAGTTTTATTCACATGCCTGGCTGTGTGGTTTTTTTAAGAAACTTGTATTAATTAGAAAGTTCCTATGTGACTAACAAAATACCACCACCACAGTATTTAACATCTAAGTTCATAGTATATATCAATCACTTGCCCTGAGTATTTTACATCCATTATCCCACTTGTTTTATATTAGTTAAGACATTTTATTGAAAGCAAAAATAACAGAGACATAGTGTGAGTTTTAGCCTTAAAAATAAACCTTTATTTTCCACACATCTTCTTATTCCTAAGGACTTGTTTATTGCAAGTTAATCTGATTAACAAATTCCATCAGCAATAAAAAAAATACTCAAAACATTTTATCTAATTAATTTAACAAACCAGTAACCTGACCGGACTTATTTAGCAATTATTGTCATCTGTTTTCCCATAGAGAATCACAGTGTTAGAAGGAAAAACAGCCACAAGCGGAGACATGGATGCTCAATGTGTGTGTAATGAAGTCTTTTGGATGACAGCTCATTTTCATTTCAAATACAGCCAAACATTCATTCCCTCTCTCTCCTTCTGTAACAGATATAATCTTAAAGTGTTGCCTCATCTCTTTGAAAAAAAAAAAACACATCAAAAATATTCCTTGATTCTTCCAGAGAAATAATTTGTCACCCAAGCCACATTCATTTTTAAGGAAACCTAATCTTGAGTAGACCTCTCTCTACATCCTGACACCATTAAGATTAAAAATAAATATTCAAACCATAAAATAAACAGAAAATATAGGCTTTATGGGTTCACACATGTAGATTTGGTCAGTGTTGATTCAATTGTTCTGTTTAGGAAAGAGCTGATATATAATAAAATTAAAGCACTAACAATCTGGAAAAGACAAAGGATACAAGCTTTTTACAAAACCTATGTGAACTCATAAGGGGTAAGGGCTTTCATCATAATCCTTGTAACATTATTCTCATAAGTAGCAATGAGTATCTTGGCCATCAAGTAAAATTAAGTGGGTTGTGGGTAAACTCTAGATTCAGTGATTAGACACACTGACAAATGCTAGAAATAAACTAATAATGATAATAGTAACAGTGATAATGAAATAAACTATGTGGAACTGACTGTGAAGAGAAAGCCTGCCTAAATTCAGTGAAACTGCTCTGAGACAGGGAGAAGTCAGACTGCACACTCTTTGCTTGTGAATGACATTGTAGTTCCACAGACCCCATGCTGTGGGTAAACATAATGAAGTTCTTCAAATTCTTGAGAGATGGAGACTGAAGAGACACCACAGCAGGAGAATCCACGACTTGGGAAGAATAAGGTGAGGGGGACTGGAAAGAAGTCATTGAGCAGTGCCAGACGCCCGGCAGGGCTGCTTAAGGCAGTGTGAAACAGGCCTAGTTATGAGAATGGGTTCAGGCCCATCTCAGAAACCAAGATTTCTTGGCACCACCCTAACCCACTGAATCAGACTCTCCAGAGCCACATTCCAGAAAAGGTTAACAAGTCGCACAATAATTCTTATTACTGATAGAAGGGTGTTTAAAAACACACCTCTCGGGCAAGTGGCTACAGCAAAGGATCAGAGATAATTCTCAATTGGTGAATTAACATACACAGGAATCCAGTTGCCAAATTTAGCAAATAAAATTACAGGGCACACCCTGGCTGACTGGCTCAGTGGTAGAGCATCAGCCTGGTGTGTGGAAGTCCTGGGTTTGATTCCCATCCAGGGCACATAGGAGAAGTGCCCATCTGCTTCTCCACCATTCCCTCTCTCCTTTCTCTCTATCTCTCTCTTCCCCTCCTGTAGCCAAGGCTCCATTGGAGCAAAAGTTGGCCTGGACGCTGAGGATGGCTCCATGGCCTCCGCCTCAGGCACTAGAATGGCTCTGGTTGCAATGAGGCAATGACCCAGATGGGCAGAGCATCGCCCCCTGGTGGGCATGCTGGGTGTATACTGGTCGGGCATATGCAGCAGTCTGTCTCTCTGCCTCCCTGCTTCTAACTTCAGAAAAATACAATAAATAAATAAATAAATAAGAAAGAAAGAAAGAAAGAAAGAAAAAGTACAGGGCACCATTTGAATTTGAAATTAACAATATTTTTAGTATATTTCAAATATTGCATACTTACATTAAAACCGTATTTGTTGTTTATCTGAAATTTGAATTTTACTAGACATTCTCTATTTTATCTGACAATCATACACAGGAAGTCAATATAAAACATTTAAAAACTAGTAAAATGTTTATCCGTCTGTAGTATAAAAATGGATGAAATCTACATTAAAGGTCACTTATCCAGGTCAAGGGTTGTGCAAAGTCCATGTTCATAATAGTCAGATGTATGGCAGGCATTTCCTTGCAAGGGATGCAAGGGAGAAACAGCCCATCCTCACAGAAAATTAACTTTAAGGTCAAATAGTCAAGAACGACCTGCCATCTTTTTTACTGTAAGGTTCCCTGCCTGTCACTCCAAAGGGCTGCCTTCAGGATAAGCTAAATGACAATATGGCTTAAGACCAACACAGTTGTCATGTTGTAACAGGGCTCTCAGTTTCAAAGCAGCGAAGATGTCACTAGACATCTTGATTAGGAGAGACTATTCCAAGGCATTCCTTAGAATCAGTGAGTCAAATTTTTAAAAGTCATCTCAGCTCTGTCACTCTTCCTAATCACCTTGAATGCAACTAGCCAGGATTTAAATGAGAAATGCTCCTTTATTTAAACTTGGGGATCTTCCAGTATCTCTAACTTCAGGATGTGAAAGAAAATACTTATTTTTTTATCGTTGTGGTGGAAGTGGTTCTGATATAACCTGAAAACTAGTCCCTCTGTCATTGTAAGAGATTCCAGGAGGTCACTTGAGAATAATTCACTGTTGACTGTATTTCTAAGGTTGTATGTACATGTGGAAATAAAAGTTCTTAGAAGTTTGTTTATCTAACCATTAGACTGCAGTGATATATTTCTCAGAAAAGCTGAAAATCAGGGCATACTTAATGGAATTTTACAACTGTTAATATAAACTGGCCCAGAAACACAAAGATACTATTTTAACTAAGACTGCCATAAGAAGCTTATGAATATCCAATATATATATATATTGTTGTGTGGCTGTAGGAAGAAAATAGAAATGTCACAGGCAAAGATTAAATGCATGATTCATATGGTTAAAAATCCTGGGCAAATTCTAAAAAAAAAAAAAAGACTGAACGTTGAGCTCTGAGTTTTCATGGACTATAGAAAGTAGTCTTGTTACTGTACAAAGGATAACAACAGAAATTTTTTAAAAATCTTACCGCAGAAGCAAGAATTACATAGAAGACATTAAAATAGATTAAAATTCAGACTTGTGGTTTTTAAAATGGGGGTTGTTCATAGGTGGTGGAAAAGAGAATCCACTGTAATTCCAAGAAAAAAGCAAAATAGAAAGCAAATGGTGTCTAGGGCTTTTAGTGATAACCAGGTGATTCCAAAAATTTCTCTGAATGATGGAAATGAGACTGTGTTGTTTGTATTAGGTAAGAAGTACATATAGGAACAAGATATTAAAGAAGGAAATAAACAGAACAAGAATTTTTAGGTGTCAAAGCAGAATGAATAAAAACTAATTATGAGAGAACATGGGAAGAAAAAGACATCAAGCCAGAAGTGGTGGTAAAGGATAATATAATAAATAAATAAATAAATAAATAAATAAATAAGAGAGATTTTCCCCCATCCACCAGTTATGATGATTTTCTCCCCTTGGTTATATTATTATGTAAATACCAACCAAATTTTCATCTTTCACCACAGCTTTAGATAACTGTTGTAGCCATAAGTAAAGTTCTTTTGAAATCTTTGATAAAGACTCAAAACAAACGTGAGGTTTCCCACCTTTAATTTTTCAGAAATCATGTAACATTTGTAACTGTCCTTAAAGTACATATACACTATATCCGTTTACTTCTCAAAAAAGAAAACTTATTAACAAACCCCATTACTACATATTCTCTTTTATTCCTTGAGCATCCAAATTGTTTCATTATATACTTGCTAGACCTGGTTAGGTAAAAAGTACTTAAATCTTAAATGATTAAAATTTGAAATGTTCCAGATAAAATATGTACTGGGAATTTTATTGTTGGTTTTGTTTTGTTTTGTTTTGTTTTGGTATTTGCTACATTCTGTTCTTATTTTAGTTAATTTTTTCTTGTTTTTAACAAAATATGTAAATTTCAATTTATCCCAATTAAATTGGTGACCTTTCAAAAAATCTAAATATATCATGCCATACATTATACACTTCAGCGGATTATCACACTATAAATCCAAGGATTAAAATACTCAGCTCTTTATGCTCTAATCCTAGCCAATCTTTTTGTTATCATGTCTTACCACTAGGATCTATACTTCAGCCATAACAAATGCTGCTATTTCTAAATAATTCTGTGCCTTCACAGAATTCCCTGTCTTCTCTTATTTCACCTCTCTCTCTGAAATTGTTCTTAAATCCTTTACCACACACAAACACACACACACACACACACACACACACACACACACACACACGGTTCCTCCCCTGTGTTCTGAAGCACCTCATATATTTCTCTGTAATAGCATTCACACATTGGACTATACTTATTTGCATATTTATTTTTAACATGAGCAAATGTGCTTTTTCAAGTCAGATGCTACATCTTATTCATCCTGCTTTCTCAGCATCTTGACTTGTCCTTGGGGCTCGCCAGTCACTCAGAGAAAGAATGAATGAATAATAATGCCTTTATAATTACATAAAATATTAGGGAGAATATTTTATGTAATTACTCATTACTTTTTTATTTTTTATTGAATGTATCAGGGTGACATTGGTTAATATAATTAAGCAGGTTTCAGGTGCACAATTCTACAAATATTATCTGTATGTTGCATTGTGTGTTCATCACCCCAAGTCAAGTCTCTCGTTCTTACATTATTTGAAGTTTCATCAATTGAAACAAAAAGATATTGCATTACAAGAATGTAGGATACACTCTTGAAGTTTACTAACTTGCTGCTTTACAAAAGTCATGCACTTACATTCATTCATACTCATTTCTAAAGTTAAAAAACTAATCTTCTCTATTTTAAATTCTTTCAATGTCATTAAATCAGACCCATGACTGAGGTAAAGAAAGACTGCTTTCTTTTCAAGTTGTTAAAAATCCAAGAACTCCCTCACCTTTCACTCTCCAAAAAAAAAAATCTATATTTTATTTAGTTGCCTAATTTTTGCTAATAATATATTGAGAATTTCAATTATGTGGTTTAAAGCTAAAATGTATAAATGAATATTTAATCACATAATTCAAAAAGGGAAATGCTCTCAAATGATGAAAATAATCTGAAAAACTATTCATACTTCATTTTTATGAAAGCCAAAAATTGATTTTATGCTAAATATCTCAAATTTTCATATAATAGCCCATGAAGAAAAAATAACGAAAAATTATAGATCAAATCTATTTCTATTTAACTTCTAGAAATAGACACATTTTTCAAGTATATACATGGAAGGCAGATCCAAATAATTTTAGTTACAAACATGCCATTAGTATTTTATTTAAATCTTGCATGTTAATCATTCTGAATTTATGCATTTTAAGCAGACATTTGTATAAATATGATTATTTGTAGTATTATAATTGTTTATTTATCATGAATTTTAAACAGAAAATTCTAAAATACACTCAGTAGACCAGAGAATTATGGTTAAGAATTGAAGGATTTAATTCTGCTGATGAGAAAATATGTCATCAGTTTACGATTTTTAAATGCTTGAGAATTTATAAAAAATTGGTTACAGTTTTTCTATTCTGATGTTAAAATTCAACACTATAAAACAAAGTTCTTGATCACTTAGATGAAGTTGGATTACAGTAATAGAAGAGAAAGTCTGTTTTGGAAAAGATCTTATGTAACAGATTTTTTACTTACATATAATTAAAATTTTCATTGCATGTCATTTCTAGTGCTATGAAATTAAATGTAATACATTTTCTTTAAACTACTGATTCACAGAATCACTGTTTTAGTAACAAAATTATTTAATTTGTAGAGAGTGATATCTGAATTACCATTTAAAATGCAATAAAATACAATGATAATTTATTTGAACACACTTCTACACTCCCTTGATGATTCAGGGATACTTTAGATATATTACATTCTCTCAGGTGTTTTAATGGTATTTATACTTGTCATCATTCATTCATTCATTTATTCAACACATATTACTGATACTGTTTTCTGGATTTTGCTGAAGTATGAATACTAGTTTATTTGGGGTTCTTTTTATGACTCAAGACCATGTCACAAAATCAATCAAACAGGCTAGGGATGATCACTGGCATTGTTAAGATGGGTCACATTTCTTCTTCTTTTTTTACTTTTTTTATTTATTACACTCAATATTATTCTGCATTAGTTTCAGATGTATAGCAAAGTGGTTAGAAAGACAGATACTTTACAGAGTGGCCCCCCGCGGCTTTAGGACCAACCCGGCCCCTTACATATATATCATGATATTGTTGCCTATATTAATCTACATCTCTGTGTCTATTTTGTATCTGTCATTCCTGTTGATTTTTTTAACCCATACATAAATAATCAATGGATGGTCAAAGAAATTTTAAGTGTTGAAAGAGCTTCAGTATCTTTATTTTAATATTTATATACTTGCATATAGTCAATTTGTCATACATCTACTTAATGACTGCACAGCATTTGTTAGAGTATCTAGAAAAGATAAAATTTCAAGTTATATATTTTAATACAAAAATACTTGTCCCAAATATGCATCATTTTTTTTTTAGTATTTTTTTGTGACAGAGACAGAAAGAGACAAAGAAAGGGAGAGATAGGGACAGACAGATGGGGAGAAAGATGAGAAGCATCAATTCTTTGTTGCGGCACCTTAGTTTTTCATTGATTGCTTTCTCATATGTGCCTTGACTGGGGGGCTACAGCAGACCAAGTGACCCCTTGCTTGAGCCAGCGACCTTGGACTCAAGCTGGTGAGCCTTGCTCAAACCAGATGAGCCCGCACTGAAGCTGGTGACCTTGGGGTTTCGAACCTGGGTCTTCTGCATCCCAGTCTGACGCTCTATCCACTATGCCATTGCTTGGTCAGGCTATGCATCTTTTAATGTAGATGAATCCAAGAAGCCAGAACAAAAAGTATATGAAAGTGTCTGATGGCCAAATTCAAGGTTAGCTATGCCTGTCAAGGAGGCAGTATAGCCTACTGGTTAAAGCAAATGCTGCTGCACCCATCAGACTTAAATTCCCGCCCTTGCTCTGTGTGATGTTGTCAAATTGTATAAACTCTGATTCCACTTTCCACATCTTTAAATGAAATAACCTATATTTGATAGGTTTGCAGTACTAAGAGAAATTATTAAAATTTCATGTTTAGCACAGTGGACTGAATTTAAAAAGCATACAAGAAATGATATTATAAAACTTTTCTCCAGTGGAAACAAGAAGGGGCCCTGGTAGGTTAGCTTGGTTCTTAGAAATGCCAAAGTTGCAGGTTTGATCCCTGGTCAGGGCACAAACAACAAGTGGCCAATGAATGCAAAACTAAGTGGAACAAATGAATGCTCTCTATTTCTCTCCCTCTGTCTTTCTCTGTCTCTCTTTCTTCCCCTCTCTCTCTAAAATCAATCAATAAATAAATTTTAAAAAATACAAGAAGGAAATATCCTCCACATATTCCTTGAATCATTAAAAATGGGGAGGAGCCTTGAGTGTTGGCTGAACTTAACAACCTACTTCCAAAGCACAGAGAATGGGATGGGCATGGAAAGGAACTAGACAGCGGAAAAACCTGAAACACCTCCCTTTCCAGGTGACCAAGGTTCAAATGATGGTGATAACCATATTGGAAGCAGATAACTGATATAAAATGATGAGAAACGTACTTCACCTCTGGAGTATTTATCATAGTCTTTCATGAATTAAAAATCAAACATAAATTAAGATGCATTCTACAAAAACAGCTAATTAGTACTCCTCAAAACTGGTACACTTATGAAAACCAAGGACAGATTGAGAAACTGTCATAAATAAGAGTAGGCTAAGGAGACGCAAAGCCTAAACACAACATGGTATCCTGGATGGGATCACAGGATACAGCAGGGGCATGAGTGGAAGAACTAGTGAAGTCTAAATAAGTTTTGGAGTTTAGCTAATAGTAATTCAGGAAAAACTAATGGTTATGGAAGATGTTAAAAACTGGATAAAAGGATGAGAACTATATAGGAATTATCTATGCTATCTTTGCAACTTCTCTGTAAATCTAAATTTAAGATGATTCCAAAATAAAAGTATATTAAAAAGTGGTCTTGGGGGATACCATAAAACATAGAGCCATCTGATTCAATTTACCTAAAGCATGCTTACTTAAATATTAAATAGACACCATAAATTTTCTCAATTTGAGAGCATATGATTTTGAATTCTGATATCAACTTCACAAGTCAGGTCATGCTCCCCACCTAACTAATCTAGTAGGGGATTAATTGAATTTACTGGGGTAACACTGGTTAATAAAACGTACAGGTTTCAGGGGCACAATTCTACAGCACATCTGCATTGGACATTCAGCACCCCACCCCAAGTCAAGTCTCTTTCCATCATCATTTATCCTCCCCATACCTTCCTTCACTGCCCACCCCCCAGCAATCACCTCACCGTTGTCTGTATCCATTAGGGTTTTGTTTTTGTCCTTTTTTTTGCTCAATCTCCCTACCCTTTCTCTCAACCCCACCACCTTGACAGCTGTCAGCCTGCTGTCTATCTATGAGTTTGTCTCTATTTTGCTTGTTAGTTCATTTTATTCATTAGATTCCACATGTAAGTGAGATCACATGGTATTCATCTTTCTCTGACTGGCTTATTTCACTTAGCATAATTGCTCTCCTGGCCCATCCATACTGTCGCCATCAGTAAGATTTTTATTTTTACAGCTGAGTAGTATTCCACTATATAAACATATGACAGTTTTTTATCAACTCATCTACTAATGAACACTTAGTAAAATAAGGGCGGGACAAAAGTAGGTTTACAGTTGTGAGTACACAAAAGTTTATTCTTTTATTATTATTTATTAACCATTGCATTATTTTCCATAAGAACAACTGTAAACCTATGTTTGCCCCACCCTGTACAATGCTAAATGACAGGAGTAAAAATATAAGACTCATTAATAGTTTTAATAGACTTCAAACATATTAACAATTTTTACTCTTGTAAGTAAAAGCATTTGGACATTTCAGCATCAACACCCTTTTTCTTTATTGAACTGCTCAATACCGGCTATATTTTTATAGCAAATTCAAATATGCAATAAGTATAATAAAAATACCTTAAAATGACACATGAAAACGGATAAAAATAAAGGCCTCTCCAGAGTTGTCTGACATTGCAAAAAGTGAATGACTGTATTTATTGAACAAATTAATTAGTCTGAAGTAGCACTTCTCTTTCTGAGTGCAGGTTAAAACAAAAACAAAAACCCTATGGCCCTGAGGTCTTTCCATAACAGGTACTCTCTTCAGAATCTGAGCAATGAATACCCACTGGAAGTAACCCATTACAACTTAATTGATAGCTCAGAATGTAGACAATTCCCTTTTGTATATTTTAAATAAGTTTCTTATTTTGCTTCCCATAATAAGATGTGATGCATAACCTTTGAATGGATTTACAGTTATTCCTAAAACACTTAGTCATTCTATCTAAAGGCCTTTAAGGTTTGTTTTCTACAAAGGTACACTCAACTCCCACCAGAACTTAAAATGGGTTGTTCTCTTAGGATGCTCACAAAGGCATTAACTCTCTAAGGTTATGGGCAATATATCATTGCTTCTATGGACAAATGGCACTCTGGCTATTTCAAGGACTTGCTCTTCTGAGAATAACTCTAGCCAGAGGTTATATTTTATTATTCTCCATGTTAACCTACACAAAGACTGAAACAAAGAGAGGTACACTGCTATAGTGAGAGGGAGTTAAGCAATGGGTAGGAAATATTTTTTTTCCCTTTGAGTGCACTCTATGGAATAAAATGATTGAAATTTTTTCTTCAGGACAAAAATGGTATAAGGAAAATAAGATATAACAAATATGCTTTAAGTGGATTTTCTTTAAAAGTCCTGACATTTTAAACAAAATACATCTTAAAGTATGCACTCATACCACTCACATACATTCCTTCTGACATATACATACTAATCAAATACCAACTCAAAATGATCATTTAGCCTGACCAGGTGGTGGCGCAGTGGATAGAGCATCAGACTGGGACATGGAGGACCAGGTCTGAGATCCTGTGGTCGCCAGTTTGAGCACGGGTTTATCTGGTTTGAGCAAGGCTCACTAGCTTAAAACCAAGGTTGCTGGCTCAAGCAAGAGGTCACATGGTCTGCTGTAACCCCCGCCCCCCCACCCCCCCACCCCCGTCAAGGCACATATGAGAAAACAATCACTAAGAAACTAAGGTGCCGCAAAAAAGAATTGATGCTTCTCATCTCTCTCCCTTCCAGTCTGTCTGTTTCTCTCTCTCTCTCTCTCTCTCTCTCTCTGTCACACACACAAAAAATTCATTAAACACGCATTCATTCAACAAATATTCCTTGAGTGTCCACTATGTGCAGGCTTTGTGCAAGGAAGTAGCATTATAGTCATTCCTTTAGAGCTATGTCCCTCCATTAAGTGAGCTTACTGGACTCAAGCCATTAATTGTTCAATAATTTATAGTGTTAAAGTGTATGTGTGAATGGATAAAAATAAAACTAGGACTAAAAGTCCTGACAACTTGTCACGTTAAATGGAAAACTTAGAAATATTGTCATGGAAAGAAGCCATTGTATCAGAAAGCAGCAGGTCTTCATATTAACAAAAAAAATTTAGAAATTGCCTTTATTATTAAAATGAGGTACTAGCGCCAGGAAAATGAATCAAGTAATCAAAATGATACAAGGCACCATTTATTGGAGGTGAAAGAAGTTGGCATTTGGCTCCTGAATTAAATCTGACAAGTTAGTCAGCCCAGAGCACACAGATCCTAAACAGACAGAGGAAAAATTTTCTATTTTGTGCAATTGATGTAAGTAAACAACCTAGACCACAACCACTGTCCCTCTCTACCTTCCATGATGTTCTAGGGTCAGAGAGCAGCTGAGCTCTTTGGCTAATGGGCTATGACTCTACAGAATGTCATGTTCAACTCTTAACAGAGGAAAATAACTTAGATAAGTGGCACTAAGATAAAGACATGAGTCTGCTTTTCATAGCATTCTGTTTTCTGAAACAAAGATAAACATGATCATGGATTGTTTGCTATAAATGAAATCATTTAAAATATAAACCTCATATTCTATTATTCAAAATAAAATAATTTTCAATAGAATTCACAAATTATCTAGCAGAATTATATTAGCAAATGTGTTCATGGAAGATAATGATATAAATCAAACAAATATAACTCTCACCAATATCCTGGGAACCTGTAAATAACAGAAATAAAATTCAAAACTTAACAAAGCTAAACCCACGTTTTCAGGCATGAACACTTCTAAAACACTAGGCATTCAATTCAGTCCTAAGTGGCTTATCCTCTCCTTCCTACTCCCTTCCTCAGCCATAGGATATCAGTATCAGTATCATCATTTTTATTATTGTTGAAAGTCTGCTTTAATGAATACTCTAGATCTCCTTCCCAATTCTCTGTATGAAATGATATCTCAGACAATAAATTATACACCTGGCTGATTGGAGCCAACCAGTATATACTTAATGGAAGTGTACTGAAGGCCATAATGAGCCCTGGAGACAGCTATCATCCTAAAATTAGGCTTGGCCTTTAATCTACTCATGGATGTCTCAAGATTACCTGGAATTCCAGAAATGGTACTCTAGGACCCCAGAATCTCCTCTATAAAGATTTCAGATTCCTGAATAATTTTCACTCCTTGAACTAATATTTTTAAATATTAGTGGAAGAAACACACATGAGATGAACAGTGATACTGTGTGAATTAACAGGTGTAAAATGATAAAAGAGGAAGAATTTACTCATTTTCCCTAGTCTGATTCAGGATGGTGACAAATAAGAGGTGACATTTAAACTGAGCATTAAAGGATAAGGAAGATATGAGCAACTAAGGAAAGAGAAGATGGGAAAACATAAAGAAATATCATCACTACACAAACATGAACATGCACCATGATTATTAAGTTGAGTCTTTGGAGAGATGCCATATTAAAAAAAAAGAAAGAAAGAAAGAAAGACACTATAAATGAACATGAGACTAGATCTTAAAAGGCCCGGACATATAATTAAGCATTTAATATTTTTAAATGGGAGGCATTTAAGTTTTATAGAGGAGCAACAACTCCCATGACTATGTGAGAAAATGCTAAAGTAGAAAAGGAATTAGGGATGGAATAACCAGCTATGCAAATCCATGACAATGGCAAAGGGATACAAAACAGAAATATTCTGAAGATATAATTGCTAGTATTTGACAAATGAAGAAAAAATTCATGGATCTCTGCCTATTTATTTTCTAGCTGGCTGAAAAGAAGCCAGCAATCTAAATAAGGAACTCACAATAGTCGTAAGGCTGTCTTAAGAAGACAGGATTTGACTCTACCCATACTAAATTCTATAGAAAAAAGAGGTGGAAAGGTCCATCTAACAGAAAGAGAGTTCCCTTGGTGCTCAGGAGAGTAAATAGGGCTAGAATTGTATATTAGAAAGTTGTTAGGAGGCAATATCTGCCACTCCAAAATATTCCACTTTGGCATATTGATTATTTTTTAATTAAAGTTCATTGTGAAACAGCCAGTGTTAAGAAGTGCACTCTGACCCTCCTCTTAGTTGCACTGAAAGCCAGAAATAAATCTCCCACATGAAAGGTACCCTTCCAGCACCAGTGAGTAAAGGGATATCATCAGAGGTAAGAAACTCAGGGCCCAGGAGGCTATGTCGACAAATGCTCCTTAATTTCTTTACCAATAAGTACACAAGCATAAGTTTGTCTTGTCAGCTCTTCACAGATTTATTATTTATTTGTCTAAAAATATGAAAACTGCCTGTTTGGGTCATTTCTTTAGAACTGTATCTATGAAACCTCTGTATGTATAAAATTAAACTTGATTTTCTCCTGGCAATCTGTTTAATGTTAATTTAATTCTTAAAACAACTAGAAGAACTTAGAAGGATAGAAGAAAAACATAATATCTTCCCCAACAGGGTCATGAGCACAAAGCTGATAGCTAAGCCTTGGGAGTAGGTAAAATTATCCAAGGAGAAAATGCTGAGCCCATCAAGACCAATGTCAGAAATTTAATGAACTCACATATTTAATGAATGAGTGGACAAAGAACCAAAGAAGAAAACTGACCAAAATATCAAAGAAATAAAGGAAAAATGCCAAAGGTTCAATTTCAATATCATAAAAGGCAAAAGGAAAGAAAATGTCCCAAAGTAGATGGCAAAACATTCTAGAAAGATTGAAGGCTGGGAGAAATAATGAATTTGGCTGACTTTCACAAAGGAGTCAAAATAAAGCAAAAAGAACATTGAAATGAAAGAGAAAACTTAATTACAGAAGCAATGGAATGAAAAAGGGAAAGGCCAGAAAATGCCGGAGAGATAGAAAAGAGAAATGATGGATAGGAATGCCAAGGGGCAAGAGAAGAGGGGATGGGGGCAGGTTGTCCCGGAGAGGAGTATGGATTCATTTATCTCTGCATTAGTAGGGAGGTGCCTCTCATATACATAGGAGCACATCATTTTTAACTGATGAAGCATTCAGACTTTACACAGCTCTTTTGGAAAGTGATAATGGCAAATACAGTGTGTCTGTAAAGTCATGGTGCACTTTGACAGTTCACGGAAAAGCAACAAAAGATGATAGAAATGTGAAATCTACACCAAATAAAAAGAAAACTCTCCCAGTTTCATACCTATTCAGTGCAGTTTAATGTGGGCTCCATTTGTTGCCCTACACACATCCAAACGATTATGAAGTTCTTGCCACACACGGGTAAGAACGTCTGGTGTAACAAAGTAAATAATGTCTGTGATTCTCTGTTTTAAATGATTAAAGTCGTTGATACGTTCAATGTACACATATTGCTTCACATAACCCCAAAAGTAAAATTCTAAGGGCGTCAGATCCGGGGATTGTGGTGGCCATGGCTTGACAGAACCCCTGCCTATCCACCGCCGGGGGAATGTTCTATCCAGAAACTCACAAACAATGGTGGCGTAGTGTGGAGGAGCGCCATCCTATTGAAAGATGACACATTCTGGAAATTGTGGCACGGCATACAGTTCCAACGTGTCAAGATAGGTGTTTGCCGTCACAGACTGCTCCGCGAAAAAAAGTGGGCCTATCACCTTATCATGCATCAGGCCACACCACATGTTCACTTTAGGAGTGTTACGTTCATATTCAACGTAGGCATGAGGATTTTCAGCAGCCCATATTCGGACGTTATGGTGATAAACATATTCACAGATATGGAAGGTCGCCTCATCGCTAAACACAACCTCCTGCAAAAATCTTGCATCACTGTCGATCTCATGAAGCATATCTGTAGCAAACGCACATCATGTGGATCTATCCACCAGTTTGATAGTGTGCAACAGCCACAATTTGTACCCCGTAAAACACAGACGTTTCTTTAACACCTTATGAACTGTAGTCTTGCTTAGGTGTAATTGTCGAGCACACGCACACACAGATTTTTTAGGGCTCCTTAGGTAGCTATCCCATATAGCCTCTACAGACTCATCACTGACTGATGGCCTACCAGAACGGGGTTTCTCCACCAAACTGCCAGTTTCCTTCAACTGCTTATCCCACCGAGTAATGTTATTCCTATGTGGTGACGCTTTGTTATAAACACGCCAATATTCACGTTGGACTTTGGTCACGGATTCGAATTTAGCGAGCCACAGAACACACTGAACTTTCCTCTGTACTGTCCACATCTCAACTGGCATGGCCATGGGCTGCTCCACTGTATACACAGTGTTACGGTCATTATCTGCGCATGCGAACATGCTGCCACATCATCCTACAGAAACTGGGAGGGTTTTCCTCTTATTTGGTGCAGATTTCACATTTCTATTGTCTTTTGTTGCTTTCCTGTGACCTGTCAAAAGTGCACCATGACTTTACGGACACACTGTACAACCTTAGGTCACCTACAATTTTGACTAGTGATGCCCCACACTGAGCACTACAAAATAGACCATCTGGGAGGCCCAACACACAAGTTGGGCCTCTTACGGGCTACTGTCTATTTGCTTCAATAAACACTTCTCATACAAGCACAATACAAGCACATTATTCCACTGTTCTAAAACAATAGAATTACAAATCTTATATGGCATATTTGAACTTGAACATGTCTTGAATTAAAATTACTTTATAGTTAAAAATCTTAAAACCAACCTCAATTTCCTGAATCTCCTTTATGAGAAATTGTAATTTCTCAAACATAGACATAAACATGCATAACATAAAGAACTTAATTTAAACCTGATGTCATGTGTCTTAAAATGTTAAGAATTTCAGTTACAGAAGATATGACTGGGAGAAAACCCAATAACACTTTTCTTATGTTTGTGAGTTTTATTTATCTATTTATTTGTTTGTTTATTAGCTAGAAAGAAAGAAATAGGGACAGACAGAAAGAGATAAAAATGAGAACTATTAATTCTTCATTGCGACACCTTAAGTTGTTCATTGATTGCTTTCTCATATGTGCCTTGACAGGATAGGTTGGGGGGTTGGGGGTCCAGCCAAGCCAGTGATCCCTTGCTCAAGCCAGAGACCTTGGGCTCAAGTCAGTGACTGTGGAGTTATGTCTGTGATGCCAGCTTAAACCAGCAACCCCATGCCCAAGCTGGATGAACCTGCACTTAAGCTGGTGACTCCAGGGTTTTGAACCTGGGTCCTCAGCATCCCAGGCCAACACTCCTATCCATTTGCATCACCACCTTGTCAGACTGTTTATAAATTTTATTATAAAGAATATCCTAATTAGCTCTCTATTATGGCCTGAAGAAAGAACAGAATCTATGTGCAGAATGAAGCAGTACAGTGAGACATACTTGCAAGTACATTTTCATGTTTACAAACAAAAGGCTTACAAAAGAGATCTTTAAAAACCACTAAGATAAACTAAGATGTTTATCTTTTTGGAGTGGACATGGTCAGACACTATGAATCCCACAGGCTCACACTGGAATCTGCAATTTTATCTCTTCCACTTCAATTGATTCATCTTCTTTCTCTTGTTTAGATTAATCATAACAATGTGTGAACGTACACACTTCCTGCTGCCCGGATTACTTTTGTTGTGTTCTTTTTCTTTCAATAGGGGACCTCTGGACCTAAACAGACTTCTCTCTGCCTCGTTATTTGTGGCCAAACTTTATAATTTGTTTCTGTGCAATAACCTTAAGAACCTAGCTCTTTTAAATAAGAATACACATTTTTTTTCTGTGAAATGAAGACTGCAATTGTGATGAGGAAGAAGAATAAAGATGCTCCTCAACTGATGATGGGGTTATGTCCTGAGAAGTTGAAAATATTGTTATGCATTTTCTATGCATAGCCTCACAAACATTATGGCTTAGCCCAGCCTACCCTAGAAGTGCTCAGAACACTTATATCTGTCTACAAGTGGGAAAAAAAACATCACACTGCTATTGCCCAGCCTCCCAAGAGAGTATCACACTGCTGGGAAAAGATAAAAGTTCCAAATCCAAGGTATGGTTTCTGCTAAATGGATATTGCTTTCAGACCTTAATTAAAGTTGAAGAATTCTAAGTCAAACCATCATACGTGGGGAGACTATTTTTTCCAGCAGCCTCAAGAGGGAAGACAGCTGGGCCAGTTTGGACCAGTGATTTAACTGTTCTGAGCTTCTGTTTCCTTATCATCATCTTTGATGCCACTCATGATTAAAAGAGGAATAAATGAAGATTGTGTGTAGACTATATTTCACTATACTTGACACAGAGTAGGTGATCAACAGATTAACATTCTTCATTCCTACAAGGAATCATAGTCATGCCCTTACAAGCGTATCTATACCACCTTAGAAGGAGTGACATTAAATAAATGTGGACTCACAGGATCTTAATTCATTTCAGCACAGCCTCCCTACCACAACTACCCATGCCCCATCCTCCCAATCCCTACCACCACCAACACATGCATACACATTTCAGGTCTGAGATCTTAAGTTAAATTCTTGAGCAACAAAGTAAAGGAAACTGAATTTTCTTAGTTGCTATTAGGAAAGAGAAAATTTACAGCCCTGTGGGCATTAATTGTGATAATCTACACCCTAAATGACTGAGGAAACTGGTAAAATCTCCCCTAGCCCTATCCACTGTTGGCATTTAAGATATCAAGCTGACATGCTATTCAGTCCCTTCCAAGTGAATTACTGCAAGCTGTTTCAATTCTGAATCACATTCTTTAGAACAATCAAATTATGAATTAATCCCTAAAGACTCAATGATTGCAAGCCACAAAATAGTACAGAAGCTTGCAATTAGAACTACAAATAGGAGATTGCAGAAGAGCTGCCAGAAACTGTTACATAATTAGCTATAACCAATGTGAGAAAAACAAGTCTAGACATCCCTGAAGATAACCCATGAGCACAGACCAGGTAACACTGGTGGGGAAAATGCAAACCATGCAGCCTCTAGTATTAAATTCTAAAGAAGCAAATCAAAACAATAATGTCAAGTGTATATCACTAACTATTAAGCGGAGAGATTTTACAAATAATGCAAGTGCATTTTGAAATGAAGGACAAGTCATGTTCTCCTTCCCACTTCTTCATGTCTTTACTCATTTTGAAACTATTTAGACTCAGTCAGCAGTGGTCAGACTTGGCGCAGAGTCTTTTAGTGATCATTTCCAAGAACTTATATATACTAATCTCAGAAAGTTACCTAGTTTTTGTTTCAAGGGTTAAGTTACACTGACAGAAATCCTTTGTAATAAAGAGGATTGTGGCAGCACATGAGAAACTAAGTAAGTGAAAGGCCCAAGACCCTAGAACCTATGCATACTTCCCAATAACTTAAATATTCAAATCAAAATGTGGCATCCTTGATGCATCCATTAGGTTCACATACTCTGTCTTTATAAATGTCCTTAAACAGCAGGCTACCAGGTCCACAGGAAGGTATTTGCTTTGTTTGTGAGAAGAAAACTAAATTTAGTTAAATAAACCTTTTATTTAGTTTTTTAAAAGAGTTGCTTCTAGATTTTTAGATGTTTGATGACTGAATTTTTGTTATCAAATAGATGTGTAACTCTAGGCATAGCCTAAGTTTCCAACATCATTTGTAAAACCCCAAAACACTCTGCTTTGATCATGGTGGACCCTCCGGCATTCATCAATGGACATGTTATCTTTCTTCCTACAAATTTATTATATTCTCGGCGCCACACTCTGTACTAATCTCTCAGAATTTAAGGTTGTCCAAGAGCAGCAGGATCTCTACCACCAAATGGATTGTGCTTGAGTTAGGAAGACAGATATGTATTAATCCAATAAATACAATATACACACAGATGTAAAATCACACATTATGTAAAAGCACTAAAAAGGAAAGGAAAAGAATATTTTGGGAAAAACTAACAGTATCGAGTCACGGATTCAGTCATTTAGCTAGAGTCTGAGAAAAAAGTAGGAATGGAGGCCCAAAAGTGGAGAAAGAATATTTCAGACAGAAAAACGTCAGACACTGGAAAAACTGGAAGAAGGCCAGAGAGAACTGTGTGACCAGAAGAGCACAGCACTTGAAATCAGAACATCTGAGGTCTAGACCAATGGCACCACTGATTCACAGCATGAACAAATAAGAAAGTGAGAATAAGATGTCTTCCAACTCTATAACCCCATTCATTTTCTCTAAGTAATCTTCACCTCAAACAACACAATATTCTTCCAAAAACTGAGATGTTCAAATGATGGTTAAAAGGTAAATGAGTCCTAATATAACTCAGTGCACATCCAGAATGTTTATAAATTTTAAAAAGTAGTTCTTTTGTGCCCATCTATCACCCATCTGGAAAAAGGGAGCTCTATATTTAATAAAATTAAAGCATAAAATATTAATTCTCTCTTCTATACAAAAGATATTGGTTAAAAGTTTGATTTTAACATGCAATAGATTAATCATCATCAATGACAACATCTACTTATTGAGTTTTTAAATTTCACTGCTGAAGGAGAAGATAATAATTGGAGATATTACACACACATTTTCTATATATTTTTTTACACTGTCGCCCTTTAATCTTTAATGATTTCCTCTGACTTTTTAATGTCAAGCCCTTAGGTCTGGAGGAATAGGAAGAATTCTTGCTGAAAACAAAAGGTCTGAAAAACTGGGTGAACATAGAAGAAACAGAATCTAGACTTCCCTGCTACACACAAATCATCTCTTGCCTAGTGCAGATATTGATTTTCTGCACCGAGGACACAATCCTCATATGAGTTTATAAAACTAGGCAACAGTAAAAAACAAAATTGAATTGTGCTTCTCAAGGATTTAGGAAAACCCTGTGTTTAGACAGACTAAGCATCGCAGAGTTCCTTACCGCGTCCCTTACAGCCCACCATAGTACAGAAGTCACCACATTAACTCCAATGCCCAAAAAGGTGATGGATCTAGTCTTTGAGCATAGGAATGAAAGAAAAAACAGCACTAACCTATTTAGTACTCGAAGGCTGAAGTAAAACAATGGATCTGTCAAAAATTGATAGCTGGATATGTGGCCAGTAAGACCAGAGCCCCTCGCTCCCAGCCTTATGTAATTCTCATTATGTCTCACAGTCTTCTACAGCCCACCCCCAAATTGCCAGGGGGAAAAAAGTCATTTCATTTTGGCTACTCCAGGGAATGGAGACCCCAATTAGAAATTAAATTCAACAGCAATGAAAACATTCCATTTGTGGATAATGATTGTCACCCTGTACATAAGGGACTGTGCCAAATGCTACAGGTAAATTTAAGCATTTTAGGAACAATTTAAGAAACAGATTATGCCCTTAAATTGGCATTACTGTTTGGAGACAGGGTACAGGTATAACAAATGTAAACAAAAATATAAGAAAATTTGTATGATATAACAAGACCAAAAAACTCTAAGATAGATAAAACTCGCTGATGAGCCTCCTTTCAGGAAGAATACTTAGCTTAATGTTCAAACCCTCAAAACTTTTGTGCTGTAAATGCTTTCAAATCGTTTGTCTCCACTCACATTATTGGTCCCCTAAGCCTACTAAGCTTGTTGAATCTCCAAGTTGTCTTACAGCTACACTGACCCTTTTATAAATGCCACATGTTGTAACTACACACTAATGAATATCAAGCGATCTATGAGAAGAGCTGAAATAACAGGACTAGAAAATTTGTGTCTCTACCAATAGCAGTTAGATCAAGTATCCCTTCAAAAACCACTAAACCTAATATATTTAATTCTAAGTAGATAAAAATCACAATAATGTTTATGACGTGACATAATTCACAAAGGATCTTAAAATTTCATTAAACCTAGCCCTGAATATGAGATCGATCAGCAAATGTTAACTTAGAAATTATACTGGACTAGACAGACAGACATGGGAAATAAGTCACCTGCTTTTATTCCCTGGATTCCAGGACAAAGAAAACAGTAAAGAATTATAATAATATCATTGGTGGAATCTATTGATTTCCAATCACACTCGGTAAAAATGCTACCTACGAGGATGATCATTTTCTTAACTAAATCAACCCATTTGCATTACCTGTAGTTTGTTTACCCAGGCTCCAGAAGAATTCAACTAAGTATGCAAAGTGATTATTAATGCTATTATTAAAGACAAACAATGTATAAAAGTATTTTAAGATATGATCTCAAAATAGTCACATAGGATAAGATACAAAGAAAAAGAAGAATGCAGCCCAAGGTTATATAAAATTTCATACAAGTGAAATAGATGACAGATAGACAGATGATAAATAATAAAGTCTATATTGTACAACGAGAGCATCATTTTGGGCATAAAGAAGGATAAATAAACGTGAAAACAAAATCAAAATATAACTATAGAATCACTTGCCTTGGATACTTTATAAGAAGGTCTATTTTACCATTAGTAAATGTGGCAAAAGAAATTTTCATTCTTTTTATAACCAGAACTTTGTGTGTATGTGTGGCTGTAGTATATACATATACTACATGTATACATGTATATATACTATATGCTCGCTATATATGTGGATATACTATATATGTGACTATATTTGTGTGTGTATATGTGTATGTGTATATATATATATAGTACTTTGTGTGAACTTGTGTGTTTGCATCTTGGCTCTCTGCTTCTCACTAGTATCTTTCTCGTTCTACCCTCTACATTTCAGAAATAGTATCAATGACAGTGATACCATTTTGGCAGAATCCTTCCTATGGACTCTTCAAGAGTTGCTGGCAAGTCTACAGATGGAATACTGTGGATGAAATGCTCACCTCTGGATTGAGAACACCTAGCACAGCATTCCCAAGCAGGGGCCTGGTGCAATACAGAATATTTTAGCACAAGTGGGTACAGTGGTGGGCATCATGACCATTACAAATTAATGAAATACAATTTTCACACTTACAATTAATTATAAATGCCTTGGAGACATGCAATTCACATCTTTCTGTTCTCTCCTATACACTAGGCTTACCAAAGTTCCAGAACAGTAGCCAACCAATAACTAGTTATAGAACTGAATCAAGTTCAACAGAACAAGATCCATTATATAAAATTTCCAAAGACATTAAGGGAAAAGAACTAGACAACTGGATATGTATGAGGAATTGCTGGGCAAACAAGGTAGTAACAACCCTGTGCTTTGTTTAATCACTTAATAGTAAATCAGAAGTAGTAATTACGTTGCTTGTTCTTTTTCTAATGTCTAATATCTCCCATATCAAGAAAAATATGTGAGCCTGACCAGGCAGTTGTGCAGTGGATATAGCGACGAACTGGGACATGGAGGACGCTGGTTTGAAACCCTGAGGTTGCCAGCTTGAGCGCTGGCTCATCCAGCTTCAGCACAGGCTCACCAGCTTGAGCACAGGGTCACTGCCTTGAGCATGGGATCATAGACATGACCCTATGGTCACTGGCTTGAGCCCAGAGGTCGCTGGCTTGAAGCCCAAGGTTGCTGGCTTGAGCACAAAGTCACTGGCTTGAGCAAGGGGTCACTTGCTCTGCCATAGTCCCTGGTCAAGGCACATATGAGAATGCAATAAACAAACAATCAATGAACAACTAAGATGCTATAACAAAGAATTGGTGCTTCTCATCTCTCTCCCTTCCTGTCTGTCCCTATCTGTCCCTCTCTCTGATTCTGTCTCTGTCAAAAAAAAAAGAAGAATGTGTGAAACAAAGCTCGTGCAATGCTAGAATTCTCTTTCACAACAAATCACTTTTTGTTCTTCAAACAAACTCATAAAATGGTGTTTCTTTTAAATTATTTTCTAAGTCATTAGAAATGGAATGGAATTTGAGTTTTATTGAACTACTAGGAACAGAAAGCATGTTTATAAAGAACATATTGATTCAAAAGACCATTAAAACTATTCTGTTCATAAAAATGTGTTTTTATCTTTACAGGAAATTGAAATGTACTTACAGCAGTAGATAATATATTTATTATTTCGTGGTGTTTATTCCTTTACCCTGTGTAACAATCTTCTCTGAAATTACATAGTTGCTTAAAGCTACCACTCAGGTCCTTAATTTTGAGTCATTAAATAAAACAGTAAAATTATAGTTCCATAAGAAAACTTAGGGAACAAATCAAATGAGATCACTTAAATATAATTTATCACACAGAGTTTAGAAATTTTTCTAATGACAGTAGAGGATAAATATTGATTCTCTTCTTCTCCACTTAGCAATATGTGGGTCTACATTAAATCCTGAAACAGACTCAATTTTGAAAACCTAGTTTCAAGAGTTTGTGAAATACTTTCCAACAAGAACACTACCTTTCTTCTGATGCTTTGCATTGGAATTCATCTTAAAGAATTCCAGGAAAAGGAAAAATAGAACCATTCCAAAAACATTGTAAATGTTTTTGTTATTGTTGTTGTTGTTTTTGCTCAAAGAGTAAGAAATTGCTCTTAATCACTTATTTAGTATGTTAACAGGTGAGTGTTTTTGAAATACTTTTTTCAGTTTATTATGAGGATTACTATTCACAACACCTAATATTCTCTTAAATAAGCTCTGTCATTTTCCCAGGTAACCCTGGGGCAGAAAAAGAAAAAAAAATGTGTATATATCAGTCACAGTTACATTATTAGCTTTATGATAGCATGAAAGTAGTAAAGTTAAACATTTTGGAATGGGATGGATAAAATTAATTGATGCCCCTGCTATGCTTATTTTGAGGAGAAACAACATTTTCTTAAAGATTACTATTATTGAACAATTCTATAAGAAATCTTTTCACTGACCATCTGTCCAAACTGTGCATTTAAGTTCTGAGACATTTAAAGAGTGATCCATGTGGTTAGTTTGCAGTTGCCATGGAACTGAGAAAAAAAAATTATGGTTCCAATTATCATCTTGAGTCACATTAATCTTGGTGATTACATTTTTGTGTGTGAACATTTTTTTTAATAATCTGATTAAATAAAACTTATGAAGAATTTGCCATCCATTTAGTATTACATCTATTCCCAAAGAAATTTTGCTGACAGGTATATTTCACATAACTACATATTTACACTGAGACTATGAATTAAATTGTAACAATGTTTATGCATCGAACAATAAAGACACTAAATAAATGATGAAATTACATCATAAAGTTTTTTCCGGAGTGGAGTTTTACAGCTTTCTCATTAAAACTTGAACAATGGTTTTCCTATCTTGTATTTTGGACTAATTTTTTTTCCATCCTGCTTCCCTTTCATCCCCAACGTTCAAATAAGACCCATAATGACCACGTATCTTTCGGTTTCCTCTGCGCAAGTCAAAAAGTCAATATTTATCTGTGGCGCTGTTACTGCCAGCACAGATGATGGCGCTGATGTTGTTCCTGCAGACACAGGGAAATCAGCTCTGTATCTTGTAAGAATTCTGACAAGCTCCCAACTGAAGTTTTAGAAAAGGTTAATTCAGTGTAGAGGGTATAGGTACCTCAGATGCTTCCTGGCAATGATACTACAGGTCACATTTGGGATGTTCTGCTAGAACTTTACATAAGATACTTTCCTCAAGCAATTGTATTTTAGGTACTAAAATCAAATAAAGTACTTATACATTACATTCTTTACACTGATCATAACTAAGGTTAGGAAAAGAAAGTACAGTGATGCCTCGGTGTTCGTCGATAATCAGTCCAAAAGCAATCAGCGAAATCCGAAACCGATGAGAACAGAGGCAACTATTTCCATATGAATCAATATAAATACAATTACTGAATTAGAACTCATAGTCAATAAAAAAAAAGGCACAAAAACACTAGAAAGCAATGAAATTGTATGGCTAGACATGTGGGGTGATGTTCACACAATGAGAAACAATGCCACACTGGGCAGAACGCATGGGTTGCCCTTTATTTTTCGCAAAATTAACAGCGAGGTCACGTGGGCATGCCGACAAAATCGGAGGCAACCAACAAAAACCAAGACAAATTTTTCGGATTAATATCAACGAAAACCGAAATCAATGATAACTAAAGTCAACGAAAACTGAGGCATTACTGTATCTGCTGTTTACTTAAGTTCTTATTCTAATACTGCTCACAGTAGTTTCCTCTTTCTCCATATTGAATTCAAGGTTGATTCATGTTAAAAGGCAGGTATTTGCCTGACCAGGCGGTGGTGGCGCAGTGGATAAAGCACCAGCCTGGGATGCTGAGGACCCAGGTTCAAAAGCCTGAGGTCACTAGCATGAGCATGGGATCACAGACATGACCCCATGTTTGCTGGCTTGAGTCCCAAGATTGCTGGCTTGAAGACCAAGGTCTCTGGCTTGAGTCCAAGGTCATTGGCTTAAGCAAGGGGTCACTGACTTGGCTGGAACATTCTAGTCAAGGCACATATGAGAAAGCAATTGAAGAATAAGGTGCCACAACTATGAGTTGATGTTTCTCTCCTTTCCTCGTTGTCCCTGTCTGTTCCTCCCTCCATTCCTCTCTTTCTCTCTCAAAAAATAAAAAATAAAAGGCAGATATTTTACACTAGAAAAGTAACTATATTAACAAATGGCAATAGCTCTACATGAACCCTGTGGACTCTATAGATCCAAGAACTACATGACCACAAGTTAGAACAATGAATCAGCTACGGCACAACTCAGGCCCTCTCTGATGATATACATACACCTTGGACACTGAGGATATTAGTTTAGCACTGAGGATGCCTTATCTTTATCTGGGAAACTCCGGAAAATTAGTAAACTGTAGGTTTCTATGCAAGCATGTGTGGATTTGCAGTGACTTTCATTCAACCATCTGATCTACTAAGCAGTCAGGAATTGTCCACAATGACCTCCACAATATCTAACATAAGATCAGACTGGGCTAAAAATCTAGATTCTGTTCAAGGTAAATACATGCTTCCCAGATCAGTTTCAGAAATATAAGAACAAAGGACTGGACAGGACAGGCAGCACTGTGAAGTGGGAATGACTCCTATCAGACCTCCAACTTCTTTCTCTTCTTTCCTCCAAGTAACACTATCACCAACTTTAAACAACTACGTTTAATGAGTTTCCTTTCTAAAATCATGTCTATTTTGAAGAAAACAAAAGTCATGAATAACTGAATGCATCATCTTGCCCCAAATCCTTTCTCCTTAGATTACCTAACAGCGAATGAAATTAACTCAACCCAGTCACCCACTTCAGCACCCTGAGAGCATGAGCCGTCTTCCTCTCCCACATTCAATAATCAAGCCCTGACAGATTTTTTTCTCATAAATAATTCTGAAATCCACTTCTTCTGTAGACCTTCTAATCTGTCTGAACTCCATTACCTTTTGCCTGAAACAAAATAGCTTCTCCAGATCAAGTACATCTATGTTCATCTTCATTCAGATGCCAGATGAAGTGCGTCTACAAACAAATCAAATCTCCACTCTCTCCCACTTCAGATCTTCTATTGCTTCAAAGATGAAGTTAAAATCCTTCAGCTTCTACAGAAAATTTATATTCATTCAGCATGTCCTGTTGACTATCTTCTCTCTCTCAAATTGTTCCGTGGTATTCTCCAGCCCATATCAGAATGGATAACTTTGTTCATCCTGATTTCTATAAAGACTAAAGAAAAATGCACTTTCGGCCAAGTTCAGACCTTAAAATGAGGTGTTTATCATCACAACTTGTCTGCAGGATTATCGTTCATCTTATTTGCTGGCAGGACAGATCCATGCAATGCTGGAACTAATCTGACTAATTTCATGCATCACATTGCTTCAGGTAAAGTCAGGTGGGAATAACTGCTCCCTCTCCCCAGCACCCAAGGACTCAAATGAAAGATTTCACTGTTTACTTAATCTAAGAAGTTTTCTCAGCTACAATATATTTAAGTCATAACTCCAGATAACTCCTTCTGTTATACTTAGAGACATCACCTATACTGTAGGCAGACAATAGTTTTGCCCATCAAGTACTGACAAATGCATCCACTGAAGTGGTTCAGATTTTAACCCTGGAAAATTCCAACCAAACTAAAATACATTAATAATGATATGCATTAGAAATTTTACCGTATTCTAGAGACTACATGGTTATTATGCAATTGTTAAACCATGCAAAATTTTAAATAAATATTCAGTTAGTCCTTTGTTAGTCATCTATTAATTTGGCCCTAGCCATCACATTTTTTCTTTACCAAGTCCTATTAGTTCTTACTTATATATTGAACATATATTGAATCCTTATTGTATAACAGATGCTATGTATTCACTACATTTATAAGGCAATGGCTTTTATTCCATGATACAAAATAAACTGAACTCTCTCAGGTCCTTTTCCCTTTGCTCAACCACTCAAAAAATGTTGGAAAATGTATATATTTTGATTACTTGCACAAAAATAAGCTCTTATCTATAATAGTGACAATCCAACAACTTTCAGAAATTATTTCAAAAGTCACTTGCCAAGTAAATAGCAAGTAGGGTACTGAATAAAATACAGAAAGTTATTCCACAGTTTACTCAAGTATGGCAAATGCTGAGGGACTTGGCCCAGCTAGTTTTATGCACTCAGATTGTCTATGCTCCATAAAACACTTCAGATCTCATTAAAACCAAGCGAACAATACCAATAAGAACACTTAAAGCCAAACTTAGCTATCCTTTGTATTGGGTCAATGTAACCAAAAAAAAAAAGAAAAATATGTATATTCCATAGACTTTTAACTTTCAGTTATAATGCCATCATGTAGAAAATACTGAAGCAATGAAAAAAAAAAAAAAAACAACTTGTTAACATTTTGATACAATTGTTAGCAAACCACTGTGGAAACATGGAAGGAATGTGAGATCTTCATACACCAATAGGCAATGTTAGTTCAAATTTTTCTAATTCTACAAGGTAAAAATCACTCCAATATATAACACTATGTTGCAAACCATTAGAATCCAGCCAATTGCATTATCCTAAGGAAGGGAAGTAGACACACCAATGTGTCATTGTCAGGTTGCAGAGAAGAGAAAAACATAAGGAAACAAATTTGTCTAGGGTGTGAATTAATAGTCCATTTTATATATGATTTAGACTTTCTTCTATTTGATCCAGGCCATGTACTGAGGTGTATCAGAAATCTGAAGTTTTCCAATGGCCCTGAGAAATCTTATTTGTCACAAGGTGTTTGGGAGGTACTGAGACTTTTAAGGGGGGTGGGAAAGAAACAGTTGTTTATATGCGATCCCTATTATTCATAACTAGGTCATTCCCAATAGCAATCGAATTATACTACAGTGTGTCCGTAAAGTCATGGTGCACTTTTGACCGGTCACAGGTCAAAAGTGCATCATGACTTTACGAACACACTGTATATGAATAACAAACCCTTTAAATATAAGCTATCAAGATGATCAGCTAAGAAGTACCCTTATTTTAGAGACCAGTAAATGGTACTATAGTGGTTATATAACTTGAGATGCAGAGTACAGGTTATGAATGCAGATGCAGATCTGTAGCCAAACAGGCTGTGTTCAAATCTAGGTCCTTTACTTTCTAACTGCAGAACTTTGAACAATTTATATCAATCTCAATGTCTTAATCTGTAAACTAAAAGTGATCATACTACTCATCTCGATGAGCTACTATGCGAACGAAAGAAGCTAAAACATGCAAAGTAATCAGACAAGTGCCTAGCATACAGTGAATGTTCAAAAATGTTAGGAATTATTATTACTCAAGGTCACTTAACTTCTCAGTGGTAGAGTCAGAACTGGAAGTCAGATCTACTGACTCCTGGGCCAACAAACTTCCCAGTCCTAGCATACCACGACAAAGGGAACAATGATTTCAGGGTTTTGGTGTGTGTGTGTGTGTGTGTGTGTGTGTGTGTGTGTTTGGGAGGGTGAGGTAAAAATAAGAATAAATAGATTACACTAGCAGTTACTTTTCAGACAAAAAAAAAAGACTTTTGCTCATTCATTAGTATTCAGATCTCAGTTGGCTCACTTTTTATTAAATTTATTGGGTATCAACAAATTTCAAGTGTACAAATCTATGATACATCATATATTGTATTGTGTAGTCACTACACAAAGTCAAATCTTCTCTATCACCATATATGTGCCCTGAGACGTATATATATATACAATGGAATACCACTTAGCCATCAGATAAGATGTCATACTGCTTTGTGACAACATGGATGGATCTTGAGAATATCGTGCTAAGCAAAGTAAGTCAGACAGAAAAAGTCAAGAACCATATGATTTCACTTATATGTCAGATATAAAACTGAAAGCAACAAATGAACAAACAACACAAACCAACCAACCAAATCTCAAAGACACAGACAACCATACGATTACCAAAGGGAACGGGGTAGGGGTTTAAAGGGCAAAGGGGGTCAGTTGCCTCATTTTTTAGGAGCAACAAATCCATAGGAGTTTAGAGCAAGAGATGCGAAAGGAGAGAAAGTAATACTAGTTTGGTTAAATATCAGTACCAATATTGTGCTTTTAAAAAATAAACAAATATTTTTAAAAATCTGTCTAAAATATTATTAAATATCCAAGTTATACACTCATTCATTAAAGTAATAGTAACATAAATAGTTACTAAGAGAAGTAAAAGATACCAATCTGTAAAAAATCCAAATATCTTGTTGAAAAAATTTTTTCATGCTATTTTATTCTCATATTGCCTTGATCACTATACTTTTTTTTCTAGTGAACAATGTCCTGAGGACATTTTTCTGATAAATACTATTTCTTGTAAAGAGCAAGGTAAGTAAAATAAATAAATTTCTATTTCAAAATAAGAAAATTTCTATTCTAAACCATACCATGTGCCCTGGTCAATTGGCTCAGTGATAGAGCATCAGCCCGGCATGTTTGATTCCCAGTCAGGGCACACAGGAGAAGCGCCCATCTGCTTCTCTACCCCTCTCTCTTCTTTCTCTCTCCTCCCCTCCTGCAGCCATTGCTCAAATGGTTCAAGCAAGTTGGCCCCGGACACTGAGGATGGCTCCATGGCCTGCCTCAGTTGCTAAAATGGCTCGGTTGCCAAGTAACAGAGCAGTGACCCCAGGTGGGCAGAGCATCCCCCAGTAGGGGGCTTGTCAGATGGATCCCAGTCAGGGTGCATGTGGGAATCTGCTTCTCCTCACTTCGCTTAATTTAAAAAAAAGAAAAACACCATGTGTGAATTATTATTAACCTGCTTACCTGATTTTCTATTGTCCTTTTGTTCCATTTTTCAAAAGTTGTCTCTTCTACCTTGTGTATGTGTCAGTTAGTTCAGCTGTATGATGCAATGAAACCAAAAATAATAGTTGCTTAAACAATACATGTTTATTTCTCTTACATTGAAAAAAAAAAGCCTGGGCAAGTGGTGTCCATGACTACTAGAGCAGTTTAAAACTGGACTAAGATACAAGGCTCCTTCCAACTCGTCTCACAGCCATTCCTGGAGGATAGCCCCTTACTCCATGGTCCCAGATGGCAGCCAGACGTGCAATCGTAACATCCACTAACTAGGCAAGAAGGTGAAAAAGAGTAGCCCCCTTTAAATACCTCATACACATCTACACTATCTCACTGGCAGAAGCCTAGTCCCTCATCGCTGCTTTGGAAAAGTGGAGCTGGAAACTAGTCTGCACTGAGCCACACTTTTACTCAAGAAGGGAAAGTGTTATTGGGAGACAACCAGCAAACTGCGCCTCAGAAAGAAAAGCCATGTAGAATAGAAAAGCCTGTCACAGGTGGGCAGGACTGTACTGGTTGTGACTAGGGAAAGCTGTGGACCAAAGGATTAGTGGCTCTACATAGGAGAACAAGTGGGAGATACGGATTAGGTGAACCATGTTTCAATTCTCTGTTCATTTGTACCTTGCTGGTGTGATACTTCTAGTCTGGCTAAAAAAAAAAAAAAATCATTTTCAGCCATAACACATGTCCAGAGGCATCACTGTGCAATTTGGGATTTTTACCTAGAAAGGAGGACTCCAACCTGAGGCCATGTTCTTAGTGTACATATATAGTTACTTTTGACAAGACCTAAATCGTACTTTCCTTTTAACTCCAGAAAGAATAAAAAGTCAAGGTCCTGAAAGGCAGTGTGGTACAATGGTAACAAATGCAAACTCCTGTTACCTACTGCTTGCATTTCAAACCTGGTTCCTCTTCAATTCTAAAAATGTGAGTTGGACAAGTTATTTAAATTCTTTAGCACAGGCTCCTCGTTTACAAAAATGGGGATAATAACAAAACCTAGTTGATCAGGTTGGTATAAGGATTAAATGAGTTTACAGATGTAAAACATTGATAATAATACATCCTTGCACATGGTAAGTGTTCAAAAAAGTTGGTAGCTCTTATCAACTGAAGACTTGCATTCTGGAAAAAGACTGTATACTCTAATCTGCAATCATGGGGTAATGGCTAAAAATAAAAATCACAGGCTAAAGAAGTGTTTGATGCTAATGGGGTGGATTTGGGTTTCATCATACTCAATCTGGAACTGATTCTCTGTTGTGGCATGAGATACCACACAATCTTCGTACAACCACAACGTAATTTAACAATTAAGAGAAAATGATTAACTGGAAGTATAAATATCAGTGAGTAATAGTACCCTACAAAGAGAGAGAAAACATAGAACAAAGGTAAAAGGCATTTTAAAAATGTGATAAACAAGGAAGGAATTGCCAGAAGTTTCATACAATGGGAAGAAGGATAGTTGCCCTAGAGACATGCATTTGAACGGTGTCTGTCTAAAGTATAACCGTTGACTACTTTTACTGACTGTCGAATCTATGTAGCTATTATTGAATGCCCTGAAGCAGGATGAGATGTGTCATATGACAAAGACAAGGTTGGCAGACCCTGCAGAACCTGGATTACAAAGCTTGCCCTTCTTTATCACTTAACACCAAAACTCTAGTCTATAACATTTGTCATATCTTTACATATGAGAAAACTTGTGGTTTTTCTACTTCAGATTTTGTATTGAACACCTGATTTAAGTAAACTCCAAAGACTATTACACATTCCCGATGCCCACAGTGAGCAAACAAGACAAGCGGTATCCCAACCAGCAGGTGCCTTGGCTTGTCTTATTCACCTCCTAACTTTGCTACATGCAATACTTCTTCCATGGAAAAGTGAAAATTTTATTTTAATAAGTAATGTGTTCTTTTAGTAAAACGTGTGATAGAAATGTCTTTAAAATTGTCATTAATAAAGATCTTCTGGCCTGACCTGTGGTGGCGCAGTGGATAAAGCATCGACCTGGGAACACTGAGGTCGCCAGTTTAAAACCCTGCACTGGTCTGGTCAGGGCACATATGGGAGTAGATGCTTCCAGCTCCTCCCCCCTTTCTCTCTTTCTCTCTCTCTCTCTCTGTCTCTCACTCTGTGTCTCCTCTCTACAATAAATAAAATAAAAAGAAACTTAAAAAAAAATAAAATAAAAATAAAGATCTTCGATGTAAGGAAAGAATGTAAATAATGTAATACTCTTATTTCAAGTTTTACCTCATACTTTAAAGAATTACTTTTCCTTATTACTCAAGATAATTTTTTGAAGAGGAAAACAATGACATAAATGGGCTTTGTAAATGACATATTAGCTAGGGGTCATGACTGGGTCATACTGTTATCATAGCATGGGACTAGCAAAGCAATACCCAAAACTTCATGCATATTTTTTAAACAATCACATAGGCCAGGACAATTGTCCTCATATGGTTTTCCTACTTTCATGTATCTAATTATAAATTACTAAATCCAATTTTTTATTCAACAAATATTTATTGGCATATTCTTTAGATACTGGAGAAAAAATTGAAACTAAAACAATATTCTTATCTCCACATACTTTGCATTTTACTTAATTTGTCTAGGAATCATGAAAGTTTTCTAATGCACTAGAATTTGTTCATTAGGAAATTAATTCTAGAATTCTCTGCCAGATGATATTTCCCAAAATCTTCAATGAGAGCAAAGGCCTAACAGAACACTGGAATCAGGAAAACTAAGGGATTACTCCTCCTAAAATAATGAGAAACAGGGCAAGATTAATTCCCTCTAGTAAGTATGACATCAAAGAAGTTTCACAGTCCTCACATTCCTGTCTCCACCCCAAGCTGAGAGCCACCAATAAGCAGTGGTGGGTTTTCCCACATTTTGTAAAACGAAGCTATTAACAACCATTTAAACTGTTCCTATATTTGTTGAAAAATATAAGTCACAGGCCCTGGCCAGTTTCCTCAGTGGTAGAGTGTCAGCCCAGCGTGTAGATGTCCTGGGTTCAATTCCCCATCAGGGCACACAGGAGAAGTACCCATCTGCTCTTCCACTCCTCCGCCTCTCGCTTCTCACTCTCTCTTCTCCTCCCCTTCTGCAGCCATGGCTCAATTAGAGTGAGTTGGCCCCAGCCACTGAGGATGGCTCCATGGCCTCTGCCTCAGGAACTAAAAAATGGCTCCTGTTGCAACAAAGCAAGGGCCCCAGATAGGCAGAGCCCAGATAGGCAGAGCACTGTTCCCTAGTGGGCATGCAGGTAGATCCCAGTGGGGGCACATGCGGGAGTGTCTCTGCCTCCCCTCCTCTCACTAAAAAAAAAAAAAGAAAAATATAAGTAACAGTATAGCCAGGGTAGAGCCCTGATAATCCAGTTACATAAAAGTAATTCTGAATGTTACTGACACATAAAAGCACATTCATTCAATCACAGCTCTACATTTTTTGTGTCAGTAGATAATTAAGTTGCTTGAAAGCTTCGGATCTTTAACCATTAGCACTCTTCTGATTAAAATATTTTAAAAATAATTTTGTTCGTCCTTTCATATTGCTAGTTAATATTTCTTTTATCCCCTTTTATTTAAAAAAATAACATTTCCACTCCTAAGTGATCAGCATTACCTTTCATTATGGTCTTAGAGATTTTACTGTTGGCAAAGAAACAGGCAAGTAAACAGTGACCCATCCAAAATAAGGAACATTAAAAATAGTATAAATGCAAGATTTAATAACAATGGTGAATAGTTAAGGTTTTGAGAGGGAGGGAGGGAAGGAGGGAGGGAGGGAGGGAAAGAAGGAGGGAGGGAGGAAGGGAGGGAGGGAGAGAGGGAGAGAGGGAGGGAGGGAAGGAAGGAAAAGAGGGAGAGAGGGAGAGAGGGAGGGAGGGAGGGAAAGAAGAAAAATGGGTGAGTTAAGGCATTCTTTCAAATGCTTTACAACGCAATGTGCTGAAACACAAAGTTTTGAAGGAAAAGAATGAAAGTACCCTCCTCTGATTTTGGACTCATTTGTACAATTGGATGTTAGTCCTTTAAACTCTCTTGCTCAGCCTTTTATATTGTATGTGCGCATATGCATATATTTTTTTAGGTGTTAATACCAGGCCATTACAATGCCAGAGGGATGCACTTCTGTTCCTTTTCTTCAAAATCATGGGCCTTAACAGGTCACTTCATAAAGCATTTAATAGAATGCTTTAATTTACCCCATATTTTTCTTCTTGCCATACTGTAGGGAAGCAAAATGTGCCACGCTAACATATGTCTCTGGCATGAGGGATATTTTATTTTTAAGAAACAAAAGAAGAAGAACCTTTAATGTTCTCTTACTGCCTCAAAGACTTAAGATAGAGGGCCTGGTTTATTTATAAATTGATGGTAAAATTTTATTTTTTACTAAGAGGCAGGGAGGCAGAGAGACAGACTCACATGCAGCACGACCGGAATCCACCTGGCAAGCCCATTTGGGATAGATGCTCTGACCAACTAGGGCCATTGCTCCATTGCTCCGCAACTGAGCTATGTCAGCACCTAAGGTGAGGCCATGGAGCCATCCTTAGTGCCTGGGGCCAATTTGCTCAAACCAATTGAGTCATGGCTGCAGGAGGGAAAGAGAGAGAAAAAGAGAGAGAGAGAGAAGTAGAGGGGTGGAATGTGCCCTGACCAGGAATCAAACCCAGGACTTCCACATGTTCGTAGGACAGTCTACCACTGAGCCAACCTGCCAGGGCCTCATATATGTAATTAAATTTAGTTATTTTTTTTGTTAATCTCTCTTGTGTCAATGTAATTCTTAGACCAGCCAGAAGAACCCTGTAAACAGAAGAAAATTTCTTCCCCTGACACCTTTCTATAACATATTTTGATTGTATATATATATACACATATGCATACATTAATAATTTATAATTCTCAGGATTTTTATGCACAATGGTAAAAAAAAACTTCTGAATACTTTCTCGGTTTTCTTAAACTCATAATCATCTTTATTTATAGCCCAGTTTATCTTCATTACACAAGATTTCAAGTATATATAATAGCAGAGAAGACAATATAATAAACTCCCATGTCCCTATCATTAAAAAAAATCATTGAAGCAAATACACAGGTGGTCCTAGTCCCCATATATTTGTTCTTTAGAAATATGCCAGTATTCCACATAGCTCCATGTCCCACAGAGCATTTGTCTCCGGCCTGGATGTCCGCTTATATCTGTTCTCTTTTCCACCTTTTATTCTTCCCCTTCAACTTATTCTCTCTCTTATTCTGTCTGTCCCGACTACGGTTGTGACAAGTCAATGTGGTAGATATGCAAGCAGAAAGAGAAGACAGTAATGGGTTAGAGCGTGCCTCGGATATGTATTCTGTAGTTGTCGTTTTCAGGATGCCTGGAGCTGACATACTATACAGACACACAAATGGCTGTTGTTTTGGTTGCTATCTCCTCTGACATTGCTGCCAAAAGCTGTTATCAAAAATAACAATGATAAAGTAGCTTTTAGAAAAATGATTATTCCTATTCACACATCTCGCTGTCTATTAGTACAGGTTGCCTTTCTACTAAAATGTACACTCTGGAGATGGGACTCCAAGGAAACAGGACATTGCACTGGGGTTGGGAGTAAGGAACCAAGCTAGGTGGGATGGCTGCAGGTAGCACTGTGGTGGGTAGGAAGAGACAGGGTCCTGTGCATCTTTGGGAGTCCTACAGGCAATATGCAGGAGAGAGCTGGGTTCTCAGATGCAGAAAAGATGATCAGCTTTATTGCATTTCAAAATTTACTGTAGGGCTGGCCATGAGCACAGAAAAGCAAAGCCCTGATTTCAGCATCTAGGACTCAGTACAATTAGTGCCACACTTTAACGGCATCTTGATTAACTGGGCATCTGTGCTACAGTCTGGATGCCAACTCATCACCATAAGACTGTAGTTCTGCATTTTCTTTAAGTTGACTTTGAAAGAAAACACTAATATAATCAGTTGACTAGGAGCTGCCTATATCAAAATATACTTTCATTGTTTTGAATTTGGGGGTGGAATTGTATTGTGAGTATAGTGTTTTCATGGCCCTTGCATTTAAAAATATATACTAAAATGTATGAGTGAAATGAAATGTGTCAGTTTTGCTTCAATATATATTGGGGGAATGGGAGGAATGTGGAAGAAAGATGTAACAAGATTAGTTATGGAAGTTCATTTTTTTGTCCAGTCTGTTATTATATGTGTTTCAATTTTACATAATAAAAATAAGATATAATGAAAATATTGTTATAAAATTGTATGTATATATATATATATATATATATATATATATATATACACACACACACATACATATATACTTCCTTGTAATCACCATAAGCAAGCTTAGTATACCAAAGAGTATTTTCAATAAAAATCTTTTTCTTTTCAACTTAAAGAAAGTAGTTGTAGAAAGAACAGTTACTTGTTCAATGGGAGTTAATGAACTTACATTTGTTGTACTGAAAGACAACATTAGTATCACACTCATGAATATAAAATACTGAGGCAGAAGGTTCACAGCTGGGAAGGGAGAGATTTTCTGACTGGACCACTGAAAAGATAGAAAGTGCTGTCTTCTTGACACATAAGAGCTTAAACAACCAAATTGACTATTCTGAAAATCACCAACATACCCAAAGGAGAGCCTATGTCAGTCAGAAAAGTTTAGTAAACAGCAGCAAGTGGCTATAACAGTAAGGTAATGCTGGCATTTGGTTGAGGGAAAAGAATGAAAATATTAATCAGAAAGGATTTTGTCTTTTAGGGTATGTACAGCATATGCAATATCCATTGTAAAATAAACTATGAACCTTAAAGGACTCAAAGATCCATCCCTATCATCATTTTTTTATGCAAAGCAGCTTCCTTACTCCATTTCTTAAAAACAGAGCAAGGGGTTATAGGACAAGTTTTTAAAATTTATTCCTTTTAAAGTAAATATTATATTTTTAAATAATGCCTCTCAGAAGCCATAACCGATCTGTTAAAAGAACACTTCCCCTCACAGTAGGAGCTGCTTATACTTGTATTAAAGATATATTGGCTTTAAGGTTAGAATTTGTGAATGTTATCAAAATGAAAGCTACTTTCCTTTCATCTTTTTTTTTTTTTTGGTAGGTGTGGCAAGCAACCTATCAAATGTTATAATCAGGTTGCAAATCTTTGTTCTTGTGATTATGTTGCGATTAAATGCAAGGAAGTATCCCATCACAGCAAAGGGGTACAAACTAGTCTGGCCTTGTGCAAAAACCTTTTTCTCCTACAAGTCAGTGATGATTTATATTAACTCGCTATTTAATGGCTCAGAAGAATTGTCCATCAGTCTTTCACACCACAGTGAAAATAAAATAATCTGAAAACAAGAAAGAAAGAAAGAAAGAAAGAAAGAAAGAAAGAAAGAAAGAAAGAAAGAAAGAAAGAAAGAGAGTAAAGCTTCAAAGGGGTAATTTTTAGAGCACATAGCACTGAGCACAGTAATAGTCTACTGACACTGTGCATGGTGTTGTTGCTCAGAACCTTGAATATGGAAATAGAGAATTCATTGTCACTGACAAAATTTGACTATTTGTATACTTTATTTTCTGTATCAATACTCTCTTTCATTACTTGGGTGAGTGAAACCAAGCTGTACAAAGTAGGTAAGTTTAGTGAGATCTAGAAAGGCTTTGATGGAATAGTATATAGAAATAAATTTGAAGTCTGTGAACCATTTCTCTTCCTGTTGCTGCTACTTCACTATAAATTCTGGCAAAAACCAGTCTCTGTCCATCCATTTGCATACCTACAAAACAGGTCTAAAAATAGTAAGGATGGTCCTTCACAACCTCAGAAGTTCTCCTGGTGAAATTCTAATTAGGCACTCATACATATAAGACAAGGAGAGACAGAGGGAAGAGGCAGACCATTCAGGTAAGTGGCAGAGTTGGTAAACCAGGGAACTCACACATAAGATTGTGATGGGCCATCAAAAGATGAGTAGACCACTGCACCTGCCCACCAGAATAGAAGCCTTAATGAGGTTCAGTCACTTACTCAGTCCAGATGATCTCAAATACACATTACTCTCTCAAGGCATTATCCTTGAGACTCATCTGGCTACGGGAATGGTGGGTGGAAAGTACATTCCAAAGATGGGGAAGAGGGTAAAGAAGCCTCCCATAGCCAGGGTCCAGCTCTCCCATCAACCACTGATCCATTCCTCACAATGATCTCTACCAATAAAAGAACACACCCATTCTGAGCCAGCCTATCCAAGCATGACAAATTAAGGAAACTGGATATTAAATGAAAGAAGTTTTTTTGTTCCTTACATTTATAAACCTTGTTTCTTCATAATCAAAGTTATTTATTTTCCTCATGTTTGCCAACACTAAGATATTCCTGAGCTTCAGAACCTAATAACACATTGCAAATACTGGAAGCTCTCTGAAGAGCTTAACAAGAATATACTAAAATCTGTCTTAATAATTCTCACAATAATAAAAATCATTCACAATCATTTTATTAATAATTAAATAAACAAATAACATCAGGTATTTATATAAAAGGCATTTTCTTAAATTAAGTGAGAGCAGGGAAAGTGGAGAGATAGACTCTCGCATGATTCCAGACAGGGATCCACCAAGCAAGCTCCCTATGAGGCAATGCTCTACCCATCTGGGACATTGCTCAGCAACCATGCTATTTTTAGCACCTGAGGCAGAGGCCATCAGAGCCATCCTCAATACCCAGGGCCAACTCACTCAAGCCAATCTAGCCATGGCTTTGGGGGGGGGGGGTAGGGCATTTTTAACAATAACATGGATTTTATTAGGCCAATAGTTTGGTTGATGCTGAGACAAATTCACTATTACACAGTTAAGTGCTGAGATAGCAAATGTGCATGAGATGGCAAATGTGCAGTCCCTTGGGTATCAGAGCTCAGACTTTGTTCTCATTAGTTCTGAGTAAATGAGCTAAGTGGACCTAAACAGATAATGCCCTAGATATATCAGGATAAATAAAACAAATCTCTTAGGAGTTGAGCTCAAATAATAGAGACAAAAGAAATATTGTGATAACTAAAATTTTATATCCTATAAATATACAGAAGTCAAATGTTTTACTTTTAAAAAGTAAATGTTTTATGATTCTCTACAACCCATTTTAAGAGCATATATTGTACATGTATACTATATTACATATGTATATAATATAGATATATTATATATATATGAATTGTATTGTTCACATACATTTAGTCTTAAAGGACACATTCAATAGCTAAGCCAAAAGGCCCTGGAGACCTGGTTCTCATCTTGTGCCTTTTAGTATTTCTAGTACCAAGTATAGTACTGAAGGGTCCTGACAAATCCCAATATCCATAAGCCTGTAATTATAAGTACATATGCTTAAGTATAAACAGTCAGACATATAAAATGCTTAGTCTGTTTTCTTCAGAGATGTGCTGAATCCATAAAAAGATGGCTTTATTGTGCTAGCTTTACTAATTTGTTGAATGAATAAATAAATTCACATTTACAAAGAGCCATATACATTATAGGGGTTTTCAAAATGCCTAAATGAGTCAGGTCTATCCCTCTTTACGTGTGTTTAAGAAAAATATAGAAGTAAATCAAAATTAATTTAATTCTCTAATTTTAAAAAAATGCCTTTTTTTTAGACTCATAAACTCATAATACCATTTACATTTCCATACTAGATTTCATTTTAAATTCATTCTCTCCTGGCATTCATAACTGAGATTACCCGCCCAGAGAATAAGTTGGAATAAAGTAGACCTTTGCTTATTTACTGATGTCTCCCATGCTCTTTCAACTGAGTCTGGTATATACGAGGTGATCAACATTTGTTGAATGAATAAATGAGGAACAAATAAAAATAGATGGAACGAGCCTGACCTGTGGTGACGCAGTGGATAAAGCGACGACCTGGGAACACTGAGGTCGCCAGTTCAAAACCCTGCACTGGTCCGGTCAAGGAACATATGGGAGTTGATGCTTCCAGCTCCTCCCCCTTTCTCTCTTTCTCTCTCTCTCTCTCTCTCTCTCTCTCTCTCTCTCTGTCTCCTCTCTAAAATGAATAAAATAAAAAGAAATTTTAAAAAAAATAGATGGAATGAAACAGCTTGATTTGGGACTGACACACAGTTCTAGAAAACCTCTTTCAAATATCTTTATTTTTATTTAATCCAACACTTTGCATTATCATAGATTTCACACTTTATTTCTAAAAACAGCTGAGCAAAAGCTGCCATTGGTGGCATACACAGCTGAGAATTGGCTCCCAGAGCCGGAACATTGGAATATCAGGTTAAGTTCTTTCATTTTCTAGAAAAAAAAATGTCTCTTTTAGGCAAAGGGCCAGATGTTGTCCAAGGAGCCTGCTGTACCTCCTGTCATGTTAATGAATGATGTTGTATTTATTTTACCTGATCATAGCTATTTTAATTTTCTTTTAGTTATTATACTTATAAAAGGCAGTATATCCCATTTCCCAAAGTGGGTCAATTATTTAGTTGCTGTACCTCCACTGTGCTGCCATATTTTCTTAGAAGAAACAAAACATATTCCTATTCTTAGTCCCCAAAATGAAATGTATAATGAAATTCTTAACAGCTGTATAATGTAGAGCAGTTTACTAAGGAAACTTGTTAATTATGAGTTTCAGTACTTCAAAGAACATTACCTTAGACCCCTGGTCGGCCAACTGTGGCTCGCAAGCCACATGTGGCTCTTTGGCCCCTTGAGTGTGGCTCTTACACAAAATACCATGTGCGGGCGCTACCTCGATAAGGAATGTACCTACCTATATAGTTTAAGTTTAAAAAATTTGGCTCTCAAAAGAAATTTCAATCGTTGTTCTGTTAACATTTGGCTCTGTTGACTAATGAGTTTGCCAACCACTGCCTTAGACATAGGGTAAACTGGAAGCAAGGGACAAGATGCTGAAAGGAACAAAATGAAAAAATAAATGTATTTTAGAGTTAGTTAAGGTAAATAGAAAATGTGTTGATAACATGTAATACAATTTATTCTATATATTTCTTTTGTCAAAACACAATATCTAAGAAATTAGCCTTTGCCCTAATCCTATGAGCCTTCTAAAAATTAGATTTGAAAAGGGAGGAAGGAAAGAATGGAATAGTAAACCAAATTAAATGAAAGAGAATTGAATTCTTGCCTTTGGGGGAGTGAGGGAGGAGTGGCAATTCAATATTTCTGCAATTTTCTAGGAGCAGGTAGAGAGGAAGAGAGAAAATCTAGACACTTGCCCAATAACTGGCATCAAGAGAGTTAGTCTGGCTTTATTTGTGGAGGGTCAGCCTTACATCACAGCACAGAGCTGGCTCAGCAGCCCAGACTGTACTTCCATCAGGGCTGACTGATAAACTGGCTTCATTTCAAGGAAAGGAGCAAAGGAGGGAGATTTCATACTGGATTGTTGCAATTAGACATAGAGAATAAAGAGATAAACTTTACTTAATTAAAATATTTACTTATAAGAACAAGAATTATTTCCTGCATTAAAGGTGGGATTTGTCTAATACCAACTTCTTTTGAGCTTCATGGTGTGTTTCCATGATCCAAGAGGCTAAAGACACAGATATATATTAGCTTGTTTATAAGTAGACATTGCTCACCTTGGGTCCTTCCAAATATAAGAAAATATATTGATACTCTACTGATATGGCTTAGAGTCTAATCTGAGAGCTATGGAATGCTAAACCCCATGGGGGACTAGGGGCTCATTACAGTATCATTTCTAGAGAAAAGAAAACTATGGTCAGAAAATATATTAATATAACAAGCAAGCATATGAAACAAAGCAAAGGAAATAAGAGATAATGAGACTTACCTAAATAAATATGCAATCTCTTGATCTTTAGTTGTCTGTGACCATGGTAGGAGATGCTTAGCCAATTCATTCACACAAAAATTATTTACTGAGACATTACTGTAAATTATATATTCTTCCAGACATTGGAGACACCACAAAGAATAAGCTGGGCAATCTCCATGTCTTACAGCTTCTTATATTCTACTAAGGACACTTAGTTTATGAGCAACAAAACTTACTTTGAGGTTCCAACAGTAAATTTTTATACACCGAAAGATCTTCTATCTGGAAAAGGTTTATTCATTCTGACACATAGGGTTAGTACTGATATGCACAGAATGAAGTGGAATAATGGTGGGGAAGGACAGGGAAGCCGTCTCCGTGTCAGAACTGTTGAATCAGTTCTAGCCATTAATTAGAACTGACCTAAGGTCAGTTATCAAAACAGTTCTCCTACCTTCATTCACGAGTTTATATTTAACTTCTTGTTACAATAATGTATGTCCTCTAAAACTATCCTAGTAACTGAAAAGAGTTCACTCTACTTGCCAAAATGCTAGTTAGACTATAAATTACAAAAATATTTTCTGCTCCAACTCTTGAATAGAAGCAAAATGTAAAGAAAGACACAACACCTCTGTATTTTCTTTGTCCTCACTTCCAACAGTTATTATTTAAATAAAGCACAAAGTTAACATTATCAAACCATCAACCACTCAACAGCTCCCAATTCTGATGTATCCTTTTTCTACTAACAATGTCATTCAAAAAGTCCAATCTTTATATGACAAACTCTGGTGATATTTTTTTCTTCATATATCCTTTTTAGAGTACAGTGCTTATTTTCCAGTGTTTGTCCAATATTATGGTGTTTATGTCCTTTTATAGGAATGATTCTGGAATTAATGCAATCTTAAGGAGTAAGCGTTTTCCTAAGACTTCAAAGACTCTATAATTTGTAGAACTCAAATATCATAATCAGAATCACTCTACTAATAGGGATGTTTTTATCACTACATGGCAGTTAGTTGTAAAATAACACAAAATGAAGGGGAGAACAAGGAGGAAAAACAGAAAATGTTTCTATAGTACTTGAGATAAAACAGGAAAGTCACATGTAATGATGACATTTCAAAGCTATTTTATTCAAAGTTTTCAAGAAATGTTAAATAAATATTTGTCTTTTGGAGCCAGAAACAACAGAGCTGGAATTTCAACTCTATCGTTTAGGGATTAAATGATTTCTGTATACTCAACTTCAGTTTCCTCATTATAAAATTATGAAATTGTGAGGACTAAGTTATAATCTTTGTAATGCGTTTAAAAGATACTCATGTTCATAAGCACATAAATATTTAAACAGACATATTTCAGTAATCCTAGAAAAAAGGTACTAACTATTACTTTTATTTTTATGGGACTGTAGATATATAAACTGCCTTACTGTGTTTAAAAATAATGTGTGCCAATCAAGATTCATATCATTCCAAAATACAGTATAATATTTTCTGTCGACACTGGAGAAAGGCAATCTAATATTCTTTCATATTTATGCTGTCTGTATTACTTTCCTTTCTTGCTATAATATTTACTAAAAATTTAACTGCTTAAAATAACACAAATTTATTATCTTATAGTTCTGGATGTCAGAAATTCAAAATCAGATTCACTGGGCTAAAAAGTTAAGGTATTGGCGGGGCTGATTTGTTCTGGAGGCTCTGAGAACAGAATCTGTTTTCTTGCTATTTTCAGCCTCTAGTGGACACTTATATTCCTTGGCTTGCAGTCTTTTCTTCCATCCTCAAAGCATATCACCTAACCATCTGTTTCTGTCCTCACATCTCCTATACAACTCCAATTCCTCCTGTTATCTCCTGTAAGGATTGTTGTGATTACAACTGGTCAACCCAGGTAATTCATGATAATCTCCCCTACCCATGATCCTTAACTTAATCACATCCACAAAGTCCCTTTTGCCACATGATCTAATATGCACACGTCCTGGAAATTAGGAAATGAAGATTTGGGGACACTATTCAGCCTACTGCAGCCACATAAGACATACGATATGCCACTTTTAAGAAAACTATAATGCAATAAAATATACTAAAGAGAATAATTCTGATTGTAGTTCAGTTAATGTTCGATACAAAAGGAAGTCAGAATCCTACAGTGACAGAGGAATTAAAAATAATGTGTTATTGTGAGCACTAAATAACAAACGGTACACCCTTGTGACTGATAAAAACCAAAACATATTTTCTCTGTCCTCCAGAAACTAGCAAAATAAACCTTCAGCTAGGTATTACTTTAATATAAAATAGGTATTTAAGAAATAATTATATTCCCAAAAACTTCAGAAGAAAAAGGAAACATCCATTTTCTGGAAAGAATCATGGCATCAGGAAGAGTTTCAGACTCTCATTCTGGAAACCTCTAGTAATCAAATGATAGGGGGCAAGGTGAGAATCAAAAGAAAGAGAGGGAAAGACTATAGAAATTATACACTGAGGCTGTTTGTCCTAATAGAATACAAAGCACTCCCCAGGAATGCATAAAAATCTCTCCACAAACACGTTGAGCTTACAATAGTCAATCCACAATAAACACTAGAGCCCAAGGTATCAGCCAGAGCAGACCTCTGGAGCCTCCTTTGCTAGGGAACGCCTGCTCCTCGGACTGCTGCCCAGGCAAGTCATGAAGACTTGGATGCATGCCAGGAGCCCTCACGATCTCTTGGAATGACTAGAAAGACAGTCATATGCTGCACAACATTTTTTCAGTTAACAAAGGACCACATAACCTTTCAGTTAACAATGAAACACATATATATGACAGTGGTCCCATAAGATTATAATGTAGCTGAAAAATTCTTCTAGTCTAGTGACATGTGGCCACGGCAGTGCTATATAGTACAATGAATTACTTAATGTGTTTGTGGTGATACAGCAGGAAACAAACCCACTGTGCCAGCATTAGTAAAAAGCATAGTATATACAGTCACAGTAGTAGGCTACCATCTAGGCTTCTGTAAGAGCACTTTATTATGTTTGCATGACAAAATCGCCTAAGGATGCATTTCTCTGAATGTGTCCCTGTCAATATTGGGCACATGACTGTAGCCAGAGATCATAAATGGATAGCCCCAAGACTGCCAATGTGACTGAAGGGCATCAATGCTAACAAGAAAGTCACTGGCCAAGTAACATTGGATATGAGGCACCAGGGTGGTTTTCTTTGCAATAGAGAATGAATTGGAAGATAAAAGAAACCTTGGCTGCATTTCAGAAAAAAAACTGAGATAAGAAACAGAAGAGCAAGAATTTCAAAATGAGACTTACTAAACAGGATCTCTGAAATTAATTTCACAAAAGTAAATGACATTTTCAACATGGTTTTGTCTTTGGGGACATAAAAAGAGTGAAAAGGAAGTATAAGCTGATATTGCTCTTGGTAAATGGGAATTGGTAGACCTGGTTCATGTAAGTAGTTTGTCATTTAAGTAGACATCATGGAGGAAGAAAGTCAGTGAATAAAATCACGGAGTGGTGGCCTGACCAGGCGGTGGTGCAGTGAATAAAGTGTCAGACTGGGATGCAGATGACCCAGGTTCGAGACCCCGAGGTCACCAGCTTGAGCGCGGACCTATCTGGTTTGAGCAAAAAGCTCACCAGCTTGGACCCAAGGTCGCTGGCTTGAGCAAGGGGTTACTCAGTCTGCTGTAGCCCCCCCCCCAGTCAAGGCACATACGAGAAAGCAATCAATGAACAACTAAAGTGCCACAACGAAAAACTGATGATTGATGCTTCTCATCTCTCTTCATTCCTGTCTGTCTGTCCCTATCTATCCCTCTCTCTGACTCTCTGTCTCTGTAAAAAAAAATAAAAAGATCACCGAGTAGTAAAACAAGTGTAATTATATTAATATGATTAATATCATCCCAAAATAATGAAATCTATTTTCTAGCTATTAAAACAAGTTCAGCTTTGTGTATGAAACAGAAAATGCTATTTAGTTATTATTATTATTTTTAGAACTATCTTTTTCTAACTTTTGGTAATATTAGACATTTGGCAACTGACCATTTTAAAAAAAAATAGAGATGAAAAATAAAAGTTCCACAGGTCATTTAGTTTTTTCATGTATTTTTCTAGCAATGACATTTTTCTTTAAGATACTTAGAGAAAGAGAAGCTAATATATTCTAATATCTGAGTCTATTTTGAAAAGGGTTTTCTCTAATTACTCCACAAAACCTAACCTTAAATTATAAATATAAACCTTTCTGTTTTCTCCTGGGAATTCCAAGTAAACATCGCTAGTTCAGTAGGTGTATTTAATAGGCAAGCAATTCTACTCTTTGGCACCCAGCTGTGACAGAGTGTTGGGAAATGTGGACATTCACATCATGCCTGTAAGCGCTCCATTAACTCCAGTGATGTGTGCCATTGTGTATGCGGAGGGTGTGACAGTGCTCTGTTCAGGAAGCAGTGTTTTGGAAGGATTCCCTCTTTCCTTCAGTTGCCACTGTTTTCAGTATTGTTGTCTGATGCAGTAAGAAGCGCTAAATAAAATTCAGTAGGTCTGTCTGAAGTGAGGCCCTTCAATTAAGCTGCGACTTCTGTCACATGCCAAGACTGACCCCTCAGCTTCTTCTGTTGAGAAGAAAGATTATCTAAAAAGTGCATGATGTCCAAGTAAGCTCACCTGCAGTACTTACTTGTGATAGACAGTCAGTAAATCATGATGCCTATAGTCTATATTCTATTATAATCAGGTGAATATACAGTTTAACCAACTATATATGCTACAGAATGTTCAAATTATTTTTATGCTGCAATTTCGGCATGCATTCTGGTATGAAATAAATGAGACATTCTCTAGAGCTTTTTTTTTTCCATTTGTTGGGCAGATAAAATATATTATGCTCACTTTGTTAAAGATGGCGCTGCTCACGGGAAGCCCATTGCCCAGGTGATATTAGTTGTCCTTATGCTTGGAATGGGCATAATTATATTATTGGGGGGGGGGGGACAGGCTATAAGCAGACAGGATCATTATAGCTGAAGGCTTAGTTTTAAGAGTAAGCTTTTCCACACACCCTTGACTGATTGCATGATATAGGGTGGTGCACTCTCATGAGGAATCCTCCCATAATACCTCAGACAAGTGACTTTGTATCAGAGACTTTCTTGTTTGTAGATTGGATTAAAGGTTTGGATTTCTACACTATAAAGTGGGGCAGACCGGGAGCTTGCTCTCTCTGTTCCTGACGTTAGCATTAAAAAGGAGAGGAGATTAAGGCCACGTGGAGGAGAAGAGAAGCAGCCAAGATGGCAGGGTGCTGAGGAGAAGCCAGTTTGAGCAGAGTTTGTGCTGGAGAAGGAGATGGGGAACAGAGGTGAATAAGACTGGTGAGCTAGAAACCTTTGATTCTAGGAAACTCGGATAAGTCAGTAGCTTTGTGAGCCCTGAATGAGTGGGTTTTGTAGCCCAGTGTGTGTTTTTGCTTGCCCACCGGGTGCAAGCTAGGATTAAAGATGATGGCCCACCAGTTCCTGGCTCCGTTGTTTCATTACCAACTGTCCAAATCTAATGTGAACCTGCACTGGCCAGGCAGCAGTGATGGTGGCCTTGGCTACTGGCTTTACACCATTGTAGTGAATTATTTGCTGTAATAATGTCCATTTTTTAAAAATTATTTTCACAGGTCCCAATAATGCTGTATCATATGTGCTTACATTTACTAACATAACACATGTAAGTCCAACTCCTAGGAAACACGGGCCACTAAGTAAATGACAGATTGTTCTCATTTAAACTGTTGGAATCTCTGACAGTGGAGCCCAATTTCAGCAGTTCTACAGAAGAGATGATTCACACGAAAATATGAAAACCACTGATTTTTTTAAATTAAAAATGACATTATAACACAGTGTCATGTTGTAGTAGCTAGCCAATATGAGCACAATGGCCAGGACAATTTCAAGAGATCATTTCCAAGAGAACATTTCAGCCAAGTGTTAAGCACCTGTTGCAACACTTACCCTAACTCAGGTCATTCATTATTCTTGTGTAATCATTAACAGCATCATAATGAAGACTTTGTAACCCACAGAGCCACTGCCTTTCCTTCCACTGGCTTTATCTGCAATATCTAGCTTTATCCACTAAAAAAAAAAAATCTGTTCTTTTTTCCCCCAGGTTTTGTAATATGTTTAACACAGCAGGTGGCTGCTTGTAATACTTCCCGGGGCAAAATGGCTTCTCAGGCATCTGGCCCCCTTTTGAGAGAGAGAAGGGGAAGTCTCGTCTCCAAAGAATCCATAGCAAACATTTCTAGTATTTGTAGATCTTTATGTCTCTATTATTTCTGCACTTTAAAATGATATGAGAGAGACATGATCCAACAAAAATGAGACAGAATAAAATACCAATTGTACAGTTGTGGTATGTGTTCATACTCTGACAGAAATAGGCTTTACTCGAATAGCATTCTATAAAGTTGTGGTTTGTTGTACGTACGCATCACCCAGATAATTGGTTACATGTAAATTTCTCAACTCCATCCAAAGGATTGGCCTGACATGGGGTTCTGCATGTTATTAACCCTTCTAAAAGATTCTGATTCAGGTCGTCCATGAATGTGCTTGGAGAATGAGTACAGTGAGCGGCCCTCTGCATGTTCTCCCTGCTATGGAAACCAAAATTTCAATTGCAGCAACCATTTTCATATACTTATTTATGATTATACCTGAAAGGGTTTTTGTAAGTCTGAATTTTACAATAGCAGAAATATTCCGTGGAAGATACCTGAACCCACAACTGGCAGTAAACCGTATGTACATGGTTTATCGACAAATTAGTTATCTTACACAAACACATATGAATTAACCTAATGACACCCAAAACTAATACAGAATAATACTGAATGCAAACTGTAAATGAAAAATATTAAATTTTTTTAAAAGCTAGTGATATGTATGCATTTTGGTCTTACTGAAATTCCTCCACAAAAGGATGGGTAAAGCACTTGGCTAAACACAGCTGAAACATACCCATTTTAGTCCTGCCTGGCTCTTCTTTCTCTTCTCGTATTTCATTATCTAACTCTCTTCTCTTTCCTACAAAACTCTATGTCCCACACGTGCTTTCCAAAATAGGGTACTTCCTTATAGCCAAACTTTGATATTAATTACAACCCTTATTCTCTTATATCTACTGTTATTCAAAATTCAAATTAAGTTAGATCCTCCAACAACCACCACCTGCCTTTAATTCCATCAGGTGTCACTCTTCCTAGTTTGCTAATATATGGAGTGGTAAAATATAAATCTATAAAGGAATTTGTGTCCCTCCATTAGGAACACTATAACATATCTTTAGTATTGACTTAAACTACTCCTTCTCTGGGAATGTAATCTGCACAGAAACTCCATTTTTTTTACTACAACTTTTTCTCTTTTCTGTCAATCCACTCCCTTCCTTAATCCTTACATCCTTAGTGTGAGGTCGGTTGGCAATGGGGGAAGATCACATGAGGAACCAGGTCGGGGGACTTTGGCTGGAACCGCCCACACCCATGCCCACCAAAAGAAACTTCCCAGGAACACTTTGGAAAAGAATGACTGTCTGTCAGTCAATGAAATTACACCAAGTCATATCAACCAAACCAACCTACCAACGCTATAAATTACCTGCCCCCCCCCCCCGCAGGAAAATCCCCGTGACTTATCTGATCCGTTTTGCTGACCAGAGAAACCTCATCCGGGATGCGTTCTGAATAAAGCTTTTGTTATACCACACTTGGTGAATACGCCCTTCTTTCTTCCTTGGCGGGAAAAATACCTTACACTTAGGACTTTATATACTGGTCAGCATCTAACTGTCTTGAGAACAAAGACTCAGGTCTGTTAACCACAGGAAAAGAGTTTCTGTCAAGCTCAAAATAATATCTGAACTTCAGCTATGTTTCAGACCAGGCCCATGAAAGCAAAATGACCCTATGGACCACACTTTTATTAAATCAGACAAAACAATGCCATGTCTGTCATCAGGACCCAACACAATGATCAACTACTCCCCACCCTGGCCACAACCAATCAGTAGAGCTCAGGACCCCAATTCCTTTAGCTACCAAGATTGAAGATTTTCCACCTATATCACCTATCCCCTGAAAGTCACTGGAGAGTCAAGTCTTTGAATACAAGCTCACCTCTGACTCTGGGTGTGGCACCATTTCCTCAAATAATAAGTCCTAACGTTCTTAGCTGCAAACTCCTGTTCCTGTTTGATTGGGATTTGATGCCTGAGGGCAAACAGACCCCTTTAGTCTGTCTTTCTGTCCCTTCCTCCCCCCACACACCTTAAACATGCCGCTGTCATTCTCTCACGTTTATAGACATTCATATGACCATGAGCTTTGTCTGTGTTTCAATACAGCCTCAGGGAAGCTATTTTTCCTTGGGAGTTGAATATATCCAAAAGAATCCTTCACCATGAAGATTTATTGTACCATATCTAAGCATTAACCGTTTTCATGTCTTCTGAGATTTTCCTTTGAAGCATGTACAATTTTAAAAGATAACTTACTGAGGCAGAACTTAGCCTCTAATGTATACAAACTTTGAAATAGATTTTGAAAGTATATACAAAATACTGTCCTATAATTCTAGAGATCATGTAGGTTAATTTCATTAACAAAATAAAGACTAACAATTTTAATCACGTATCCCTATCTATTTGGCCCAAAAGCATTATCATAAATTCGGGGTGTTTGAGGCACCCAAAAATTCATGTGTACATTAAGCATTTGTAGAATTCTAGGATTTTTCCACATCAGTAAACACCTAAGGGCTTTATTATCAAATAATGTAGTTTAAGTTAAGTATACCTGGGATCTAAAAGTAAAAAATACAGTAAGTGAACAAATTTTAACAATGGCTTATATAGAAAACATTTCTATGGAGCAATGAATAGTATCTAAAACCTAAGGACAGTTAAGTGTGTGATTATCTGAGACAGAAATACATATACTTTAAAACATATAATCCTGAAAACACATGCCAAGAGTTCTATTTTGTTTTAAAATGGTCAACTCTCTATTAGCTGAACTACTAGAAGAAAACAGTGGTGTAGTCCACACCAGAAAAATCTAAATGAACAATAATTATTTTTACTACTGCTAATGTCAGAAGGGCATGAGTTCAGGGAGTCTGTTTTTCTGAATGGAGGTTAAAATTACACAGGAACTATAAGAAGCTCTAGCTCCATCAGTGGCCTTTTACCAGTTTACTGACACACAGACATCTAAGATTGATTGGATGGGAAACCAGTCACATTTTGCTCCCCAGAGAAGGTCAGAAATTTTCATTCATAACACAAAGTAATAACTAGTTAAAATTTAAATAGTTATTTGTGATTTATCAAAAGCTAGCCAGTTAAGACAGGGGAAGAAAATCTCAGAGATATAAAATGACAGGGAGTTTGTATAACAATAATAACACAAGTTGGTGAGCAATAGAGACATGCACTTTTGCTATAGCTAGAAACTCATCTACTAATAGTGTCATCTGCAAATGGCCATTCCTTTGTTCCAACTTCTCATTTATATATCTCATTTATAATCCTACCAGACTGCCTTGTTTTTGTTCTAATTGTTTTCTGGAAATGTGTTCTGTAAAATACAATTGTGTTTCTCACAGCACCTAAAAAATTTCTAATTAAGATATATAGACTCTTGTTGCATACACAATTGCCATAGTCCCTAAGAATCCAACACTCCAGGAGGTAAAAGGCCAATTACTGTAACAGTAAATCCTACAAGAAAACCATTCAGCTTACATAAACCATGCATGTGTTCCATTCTGTTTCAAACTTACATGTGGCAAACTTTTACCAACCAATGAATGGTGCAAGAAAATATATTTCCTGATAATGTACAATAAAACTAAATATGGGCTGGATCTGAGAAGTAATGAGAGCAGAAACCAGGTTTGTTTGTTTTTAAGATAAACCAATTTTCTTTCTTCTTAGAGTTAAGAAAATGTGAATAATTTAATATATGAAAATAATTTAAACCAACATTAACTAATTTTATTTTTGAGAGAGGATTCCAAGGTCCCAAAACTACAACTAGCAAGTTTTCTCTTGAGAAGCTGCATATATGAGGGACCATATCTATGATGTCAGTAGACAATGGATCTACAGGACCCCATCAATAGAGAAGCCACCAAAATTATCCCAAGAGTTTCAGGACATGAAATTTTGAAGAAAAAGAGAATAAAAGTAGACCCAGGGCATAGTAGTCCCCTATGTTCCTTTGCATTTCTGTGGTATCAGTTGTAATGCTTCCTTTTTCCATTTCTAATTTTATTTGAGTCATCTCTCTTTCTTTTTCTTGATTAATGAAGTTGACCTTTCTCATATATCACTTTCAAAATTAACATAATGAATTATAGGCTAAAATGTGAGATCTGAAACTGTACAACTCTTCAGACAAAAACATAAGGGAAAAGCTCATCAACATTGTACTTGGAAATGAATTTTTAGATGTGACTTCAAAAGAGAAAATCAACCAGTAGGACTACATTAAACTAAAGGCTTCTACACAGCAAAAGATACAACCAATAAAATAAAAAGCCACCTACAGAATAGGAGAAAATATTTGCAAACCATCTATCTGCTAAGAGATGAACCTCCAAAATAAAGAAGGAACACATAAAACTCAGTAACAAAAAATACAAATAATCCCATTAAAACTGGTCAGAGCGGCTGAAAGCATATTTTTCCAAAGATATACAAATGGCCAATAGGTATAAGAAATGGTGCTCAACATCACTAATCACTAATTAGGGAAATTTACATCAAAACCACAATGTGGTATCTATCACCTCACACCTGTTAGGATGGCTATTAAGAGAAGAGCTAGCAAGTACTGGTGAGGATGTGGAAGAGAGGAAACACTGTTGTATTCTTGGTGGGAATGTAAACTGGTACAGCCAATATGTAAAACACTACATAGGTTTCTCAAAAAATAAAAATAGGCCCTGGCCAGTTGGCTCAGCTGTAGAGTGTCAGCCTGGCATATGGAAGGAAGTCCTGGGTTCGACTCCCAGTCAAGGCACACAGGAAAAGCAATCTGCTTATCCACCCCTCCCCAGACCCTTCCCTCTCCCTCCCTTATATTTTTTAAAGAAAAACAGATTATTATAATTAGCCTTCTAATAATTAAGATCCCTTCTACATGTCTCCAAAATAATTTGGAGGTTTTTTTGGGTTACTTGGGTAATGTGGGATGGAAAAATTTAACATTTTTACATGGTCTTTAATAATGCCTACAAGCTGACAATTACAATTCACTTTCATAACAAAGTCAATGGAAACAGTATTTATCATCGCTGCTTTTAAGACCTGTTTTTTAACTTTGGTCTATAAAAATGAAGGAGGGTATTTTTGTCTGGGTTTGTTTTTCTAAGGGTGGTTATCTTCTACCATGAATATCATAAAAGAACAAATTTTTTAAAATCCCAGACTTTATACTTTATACTGGTTATGCAATATTTTACTAATCTGCCCAACTGATTCCCCTACTTCTATCTAATTCCCTGTCATTGTTGATGGCACAAATCTTTCTTTCATAATAATTACTGAACAAATACTGGCTTATCGTTTATTTACTGAATGTTTTTAAAATAAGACATATTCACAGGATTAAGAGACTTCATAAAAAAATAAGTTAAAAGTAACCTAGAAAATAAACTAAGTTAGCTCATTAAAAAGAGAGAAAGTTGGCAAGAACTATTATATATTATGCTAAATCTTAAAGTCATTTCACACTGTATCTGAAATATAACTTTGGATTCTATTAAGGCAAATTGCTAAGAAATGCCTAAGAAAAGATATCTCTAGTGAAAAATAGTTTGTCTCTAGCACCCTGAGTTTCAAATTTGGGAGAAATTAGCAGAACTTGTGTGAGTACCTAGGCAATTCAATTTTTATTAAAACCTAAGTACTAAAAGAACTAACTTGGGACTGAGTGATTAAATGTGGGTGTGCACCTTGCTTCAGTAGCATCTATATAGACTCCTTCTAAAGTGGTACACTATTAAAATCAATCTCAAGTAGAATTTTAGTTGAAATGCTTTAAATTAAAAAGACTACCTACAATTCTACTACCCTTAAAGTTAACAGATAACCACTAAAAGTATATAAAATTTATGACAATGCAAAACTACTTAAATATATACTGAACTCTAAATGCCTCATATGGTACGAAGTTTACCACTCTCACCAAGCTCTAATGAACTTCCTAATGAACCTTAGGACACTGACTGGAAGGCAGGCAAAAGAGCTCATTCCAGGTATTCTCCAGATTCCACTTGATTGTATCCCCAAAAATCAGGGGTTTCCAATATGTTATCTGAAATACATGACCACTTTAAAATGGCATTATATATATTTAGTTCACCTTTAGTATCTATCCATCACTAGACATATTCATCAAAAATCCCAGGCTAATCCATATAAATACAGTTCATTTAGGTTTTAACAATATACATTAAGTTAAAGACATTTCTAAAACAATTGAGCACAGTTTGTGACATTTCTTCTGGAAGAAACATATTCTGAGTTTCAGTCATATACCAATTAGAAAAGAAGCTGAGGAGATACACAAGGAATAATGGCGACATGAGAGATACTCCTGATGTCTCCCCTTAAACTTCAACAAATTGAAAAACTATAATGCAGTGAAGGAACCCCAGCTGGGCTAGCAGACACTCCTGAAAGAACCACACACAGAATGGACTGAAGGTGGGACAGGGTGAAAAGGGGGATAGAAGATAAAACTCAATTGCAGTGGGCTTTAGAGAGGAGAAGAGAGAAGACAAACTTGGAGTGACTGGGTTTGTTTTTTTCTCTGCTAGACTGCTTGCTCTCTCTGGATTTTGTCTGAGGGGTACAGAGAGGGAAACCTGGAGAGACTGGGTCTTCTTCTGCCAGGAGGAACAATGAGACAGAGGGGCAGAGGGGAAGATAAAGTGGCCAGAGTGTGGGGTCACAGCCAGGGTTCCTGTGGTCTGTCCATAACCCGCAATGGCAGAGACAGAGAAAGCTAAATTGTGGTCCCCAGCCTCCCAGATCCCACCTCCTTCCACATGTGGATAGAGACAGGGGCAGAGACAAACCCCACAGCTAGCTCTCCAGAGCCGTTCTCTCCCCTGAAGAACAGAGGTGTTCCATGTCCAGTCCCCAGGTCTGTTGAGACATGTTAAGGAGTGCCAATAAACCTGAGACCACCATTGTTAGAGCCATAAAGCCTTCACGACATGCCCCATCATCAACGCTACTGCAGTCCTGCCTACATCATTGCTACAGCAACATCTTAGCAGACAGCCCAGGAATTTCACAGAGCTAAAAGTTGTAGCCTGACCTGTGGTGGCGCAGTGGATAAAGTGACGACCTGGGAACACTGAGGTCGCCAGTTCAAAACCCTGCACTGGTCTGGTCAAGGCACATATGGGAGTTGATGCTTCCAGCTAGCTCCTCTCACCTTTCTCTCTTTCTCTCTCTCTCTCACTCTGTGTCTCCTCTCTAAAATGAATAAAATAAAAAAAAGAAAAATTAAAAAAAAAAAGTTGTAATACAGTGACACCTACTGAAAAAAGAACTCTCAAAATCCAAATTTACTGTTCCTCCCCCCTTTTTTTCCTGTTTTCAAAACATTTTTCTTATTATTCCTTTTTCATTTTCATTTTTGAATTTCATTTTTTTAATTTTTATATTTTTATTCTTACTTTTTAAAGGTGTTTTGTTTTTGATGTTTTTCTTTGCTTTTCATATTCTTTCCTGAGGTTTTTCTTCTTTACTTGTCATAACCTTTTTAATTTTTATATTATTATTGTATTTTTATTTAATTTTTCAATTCTTTTAGTTTTTTTTTATACAGTTCTTAACAATAATACTTTCAAATGCCATCAAGGAAGAAGAAATTGAATACCATAGCTAGATTTGGTACCTACCCTTCTCAAAGTAGTCCAAAAAATAGAAGAAGCAATACTCCCCGACATATTTAATGAGGCCAACATAACCCTCATAACAAAATCAGACAAGGACAACACAAAAAAATAAAACTACAAACCAATATCTTTATTGAATACAGATGCAAAAATCCTAAGCAAAATACTAGCAAATTGGCCTGACCTGTGGTGGCGCAGTGGATAAAGCATTGACCTGGAATGCTGAGGTTGCCAGTTCAAAACCCTGGGCTTGCCCGGTCAAAGCACATATGGGAGTTGAAGCTTCCTGCTCCTCCCCCCCTTCTCTCTCTCTCTCTCTCTCTCTCTCTCTTTCATTCTTTCTCTCTCCCTTTCCTCTAAAATGAATAAATAAATAAAAATAATTTAAGAAAAAAAATACTAGCAAATTGGATACACACTTAAAAAAATAATACACCATAATCAAGTGGTGGTACTCATTCCAGGAGCACAATGATGGTTCAACATACAGAAATCAATTAACATAATACACCACATCAACAAAACAAAGAATAAAAATCATATGATCCCATCAGTAGATGCAGAAAAGGCATTCAATAAGATACAACATCCTTTTGTGTTTAAAACACTCAATAAAAACAGAATAAAAGGAAAGTACCTCAACATAATAAAGGCCATATATCACAAAGCATCAGCTAATATCATACTAAATAGTGAAAAATGAAGGCTTTTCCTCTAAAATCAGGAACAAGACAAGGCTGCCCATTCTCTTCATTTTTATTCAACATAGTTCAGGAAGTTTTAGCCAGAGCAATCAGACAAGAGAAAGAAATAAAAGGCATTCATATTAGGAGAGAAAAAGCAAAGGTGTCAGTTTTTGCAGATGACATGGTCCTATATATAGAAAACCCCAAAGACTCCACCAAAAAACTATTAGAAACAATAAACCAATACAGTAGTTGCAGGATACAAAATCAGTATGCAAAAGTCTGCTGCATTTCTATATGCCAACAATGAAACTTCAAAAATTAACTCAAAAAAAACCAATTCCTTTTACTATTGCAACCAAAATTATAATGTACCTAGGAATAAACTTTACAAAGGATGTGAAGGACCTATATACTGAAAACTATAAAACATTATTGAAAGAAATTTAAAAAGACACATGAAATGAAAAAATATTCCATGTTCATGGATTGGAAAAATCAACATAGTTAAAATAGCCGTATTACCCAAAGCAATAAACAAATTTAATGCAATCCCCGTCAAAATCCCAATGTCATTTTTTAAAGAAAAAGAACCAAAAATTACCAGGTATGTATGAAACCATAAAGAAATCCGAATGGCCAAAGAAATCCTAAGGAAAAAGAAAGAAGCCAGAAGTATCACACTATCTGACTTCAAATTACACTATAGAGACATGATAATCAAAACAGCATGATATAGGCAAAAAAAAACCCAGACATACAGACCAATGAAACATATCCAGAGCCCAGAAATAAAACTACATATATATGGACAAATCATCTTTGACAAAGGAGCCAAAAACACCCAATGAAGAAAAGAAAGCTTCAATAAATGGTGCTGGGAAAATTGGAAAGCCACAAGCAAAAGAATGAAACTTGACTACATCTTATTCCCCTGCACAAAAATTAACTGAAAATGGATAAAAGACCTAAATACAGTACAAGATTTGAAACAATAAATTACATAAAAGAAACACAGGTACTAAGCTCATGGACCTCTGCCATAGAGAACAATTTATGAATTTGACCCCAACGGCAAGGGAAGGCAAAAATAAATGAATGGGACTACATCAAACTAAAAAGTTTCTGCAAAGCAAAAGAAACTGAGAACAAAACAAATAGGCAGCCAACGAAATGGGAGATGATATTTGCAAACAACAGCTCTGATATGGGGTTAATATCCAAAATATATAAAAAAATTCACAAAGGTCAGCAACAAACAAGCAAAAAGTCCAATTTAAAAATGGGGAGAGGAGCCTGACCTGTGGTGGTGCAGTGGATAAAGCGTCGACCTGGGAACACTGAGGTCGCCAGTTCAAAACCCTGCACTGGTCTGGTCAAGGCACATATGGGAGTTGATGCTTCCAGCTCCTCCCCCCTTTCTCTCTTTCTCTCTCTCTCTCTCTCTCTCTCTCTCTCTCTCTCTCTCTCTCTCTCTCACTCTGTGTCTTCTCTCTAAAATGAATAAAATAAAAAAAATAAAATAAATTTTAAAAAAATGGGGAGAGGACCTGAACAGAGACTTCTTCCAAGAGAACATACAAATGGCCAACAGATATATGAAAAGAAGCTCATCTTCACTAGATATTGGAGAAATGCAAATCAAAACTACAATGAGATATCACCTCACACCACTTAGATAGACTATTATTTATAAGACAAGTATTGTTGAGGCTGTGGTAATAACAAGTGTTGGAGAGTCTGTGAAGAAAAAGGAACCCTCATTCACTGCTGGTGGAAATGAAAATTAGTACAACCATTATGGAAGAAAGTATTGTGGGTCCTCAAAAAATTAAGAATAGATCTACCATATGAGCCAGCAATCTCTCTAATGGGTATCTACCCCCAAAACTCGAAAACATTGGTAAAGACACATGCACCCCATGTTCATTGCAGCATTATTCACAGTGGCCAAGACATGGAAACAACCAAAAGGTCCTTCAACAGAGAGTTGGATAAAGAGATGTGGTACATGTATACTATAGAATACTATTCAGCCATAAGAAACAACGATATGATGACATTTACAACAACATGGATGGACCTTGTGAACATTATACTGAGTGAAACAAGTAAATCAGAAAAAGCTAAGAATGGTATAATTATACACGTGTGGGATGTAAAACTGAGACTTATGGACATAGGTAAAAGTGTAAGTGGTTACCAAGGGATAGGGAACATGGGTGAGGGGGAAGGAGACTTGAGTGAATGGGAAGAGGGGAGAGGGTTGGAGAGAAGGGTGTAAAGAGGGATAAATACAAGGTGACAGAAAATGATTTGACTTCGGGTGAGGAGTATACAACATAGTCAACAGTTCAAATGCTATAGAAATGTTCACCTGAAACCTATGTACTCTTATTGATCAATGTCACCCGTTAATTTTCTAAATAAAAAGAAAGAGAGAGAGAGAGAGGAAGGAAGGAAGGAAGGAAGGGAGGGAGGGAGGGAGGGAGGAAGGGAGGGAGGGAGGGAGGGAGGAAGGAAAGTTGATAGACTGACTAGTCATTTATTAACTCCATTGTACTCATAAAACAAGATGTCAGTTTGTATCAGTTGCTTTTCAAAATAACAATTTGAAAAACAAAGGAAATTGTTTCTGATTGAGGGAGGTCAGACTTTCCACATCATTCACTCCCTGTGTGTGGATTTACTTGTTAATTACAATGATTCCTAAGTCATGGGTTGCTTATGTTCAGAAAAAAGTTACTTTTGTACGTTCGCCCATGTTGGGCGAGCATCACTCCTCAGGGAATGAAAATGTTTGCCAATTTATTATGTTGAGTTACCTTGAATTTACTGGTTATTTGAATGACTTTTTGGCTTTCACTATTGCTACTAAGTTCTACCTCAAAAAGGAAATAGGCAAACCATTTCCAAACCATAGTGTATATAATGTGACTTAGTAAAATCTGCTCTCTTTCTATAATAAAACTTCTGGGTTGTTTTTTTGTTTTGTTTTTTAATCAAATGGGTTTAGAGTTAGCTGGATTGCCTGAGCCTGTAAGCTAGGACTACTGATTCCAGTTTTATCATGAAGTAATGATCATGCACCTATTTTTGTAATTGGTGTAAAATAATAACCCATTTCAGCTGACAGTTATGGTGGTGTAACTTGCAGTAGACCAACATTACCACCAAAAACTAGAAAAGCCAGAAATAAGGGTGAAATTCCCTTAAAGTTACTGGAGAACTTCTAAGGAAGCCAAGACTAGAAGCTACAAGATTCCAGATGGAGGGAGCATCAGAGATGAAAGCTGAATATGTGAGGGCACTTTTCCCCCTGGGATGCAGAGTGGGGCATTTGCCAATCTAAACACACAGCGAGAGACTGAGAACATGAGTTTTGCCTGAGTAGAGGACTGCTAACATGGGATAGAGAATCCAGCAGAAATTTTGGTAGTCTTGTGGGGCTAAAGATAAAAAAAAAAAAAAAAAAAATCAAGCCCAGAGTTGCTAAGATCACAGTCAAAAGTAAATGATAAAACACCAAGCTGACACATGCCTGGTTTTACCCACATGACATCAGCTGATGCCTGAAGTTGCACATATGATTAGAGACTAAGACCCTAAGAAGAAAGTTTCTGAAAAGAGGAATGGGATTCAGAGAAGGCTTTATCTGAACTCTGTTCAGTACTTGTGAACACACCCGTGGAAGGCTCTGCCTTGCAGCTCTCAAGTGTCCCTGAAGCGGAAGAAGTCTATTAAGTCAGCTCAATCACTGATGACTGATCAGATTACACTGACTGACCACCACTTCATTTATCTGCCTAGCAGAAGAAATGCTGACAGCTCTTTGGATAAATCATTTGAAGCCTCTACAATTTTGATACATAATTTAAAAATCAAAAGTAAGAGAGATACTGTAAAGCAATTCACAGTAATCCAATTATTGGCATTAGTGGACAAATTTTAAATAATTTTGATTAGTATGTACAAAGTAACAGAAAAAAATGGAGTAAATAGATAAATTGGTATCCATAGAAAAGAATGAAATACACATTTGAAAACTGAAAGAAAAATGCAATAGCTAGAGTAATAACCCATACATTAGCTAGACAGCATAATAAGCATAGTATAGAAAAAAGGTTATCAGTTAAATGGAAGAAAAGTTCAAAGGAAAATATTCACACAAGGATAGAGAGAAAGAAAGTATAAAAAAATAGTGAAACAATGATAAGTGGCATTTAAGGTACAAAGAAATTATATGTTAAATATATCATTGAGGGCTCAGGAAAACAAAGGAGACAGAATAGAGAGCTATAGCTAAAGAATTAACCAGTGAATTTCATGTGATGAAATATATCTAGCCACAAATCCAAGAAGCTCTGCAAACTCCATGAAGAATAATTTAAAAGAAAATTATACCAAGAATATCATAATAAAACTGAAGAAAACTACAGACAAATGAAAAATCTTAAAATCAGTGAGAAACAAAGACATATTATCTTCAAAGCAACAATAAGTCTTGACAAGTTAGATAGCAGCCAGAGTCAAAAGAATAGCAAGTTAAACTGTTGACAACAAGTAACTGCCAACAAAATTCTATACCCAGCTTAAATATTCTTTAAAAATTAAGGCTGTACAAAAGTATTTCAAACATAAAAAATGAGAAAATCTGTTGCCAGAAACTTGCAGTAAAAAAGATATATAACAACCTACTTAACAATTTTATAAATTATAATAAATTGTCAAGAATGCTACTAATCAAAAACACCAGATATTTAAAACAGAAATTACAACTAACATCATCTCAATATAAATTCACTTATTTAACTGATAATACTTAGGAGTTAAAGATTACTAATAGATCATATCTGTTAGATAGTTCTTTCTATATTTTCAAAATCACTTTTGCACAATAGCTCATTTACTAAACACCATTCCCTATGAGAAAGGCAGGACAGGTACTATCATCTTTATTTAATGTAAAATGAAACTACTGTTCAAGAGGTTCAGCAAACTGTCCTCAATTAGATGACACAGTCAAAGCTAGAACACATTACTTCCTACCCAGTACTCATCATTCTGACACTGGGAAATAGAAAGTGAATCAATAATATCACAGAGGTCCATTAAGTTGCAAAATGTGTCTAATATATAACAAAAGGATAATTTTAGCTTATAGAGATGTTGTCTCAAATTTTTCTTAATTTTATTTTTTAAAACTCCATTAATTAAAACTCCATTAATATTACCTTAACCCTATGAATAAAATATCATCACACTCCTAAATATGTTCAACGATCCCATTAATGTTGGCTTTCACTCAACATAATTCCAGAAAAAGCCAGAACACCAAAACCTTTTAGCCAAGAAGGTTTTCCTGACCAATTTCCCTATCAAAGGCCTACACAAAAGTTAAAACCACAATGTTTTCTGATCCATAAAGCATGCTTAAACTGAAATTTAAATTACACCAAGGAAAATTCTGCAAGATACCCTTCTGATTGAGTTCAAGATACAATTCTGCCTCGAGTAAGGTGAAGAGTTTCACTGTATAACAGGACATCTGTTCAAATTTAGCGATTGGAACCAAGAAAGCAAGAGGTCACCAAATGGTATAAACTTGTTCCTTGTACATAATCTTCTCTTGGAAGTCGTTCAGTGTTCTAACACAATACTCTTTCCCATGACCTTGAAACATCCCTTATTGCCTATTCTTGGCAATATACCCTAGCTTTGTTTTTGTCTTATAATGCAACTCCATTCTCTTCCTCTCATCTTTTCCAACGAAGAATCCTGTATAACAAAATAGTCAAAATATTTGTGAAATACATTAAAAAACATGATGAGAATACTCTCTAGTGTAAGGACATCATTTTACTTCATGTTTTTAAAATAACATTGAACCACCTGTCAGCTACATCAAATCAGATTTATAAGATGCTTACACTTTCTCAGGACTTCCCTTACACATTCCAGTGTATGTGTACTGAAGTACATTTTTTACCTTCTTGCACAAATATTTTTGAAATAAAAGACTTCAGACAATATATATATTTTGAAATAAAAGATTTCAGAAACTATAACCTGTTTTCTTTCAAGTTCATTTTTACTTACCACATATGGAGAGGGGTAAAGCATCTTATTGTTAAAGGAAATATCATTCGCTAAAAAAAAAAAGATGAGCTACATACCACATACATCCTGCTTTGCTGGCTGATTGTCTAATTGAGTTTATATAAATGTGTATTTTTGAGTCAGGTACACCCTGCACATCACACAAGCACATCAGCAGGCTGTATGTTCACGGAGCTAGTTTCAAAAAGAGATGTTATTACAATAGTGAAGGAAAGCGGCCCACATGAGCAACAAGTTCTCTAAAGGCCTTCATATAAATCCTAAAGCTTTACTATAAAGAGATAAGTATAATAAAGTTAGAATAAAATAGTACTTTCAAAGAAACAGGGGGAGGCACTTTCTGATAAAAAGGAAATAAAGAATAAAATAAAAAATTATTTCTGAATCACAGGAGGAAATGTTGCTGCTAGTCCTGAAAATCCTGGATAAAAATAAGCTCCCTTTGGTCATGTCATGTCGTTGGACCCTCAATATAACAGAAGACAATCAAACATGTAGTTTTGCACTTCCCAGAAGTACAGACAGCATGTAAAAGCTACAGTGATCATTTCCAAAAGCAAAACTGATGTGACATTCTCTGATACCTATTTTACTCCCACCATTTATATTTAGTATAACTTCCCTCTATTCTCTCATCCAGTTCCTTTTTACTTCCACCACACTTCTCACTCCAATAATTTTCTATTCTGTCTGTTCTGAAAAGACCTCAACTTTATCAGAAGAGCAGCCACTGACCAAGATGGATGGATGGATGGAGGCAAGGAGGGAGGGAGGGAGGAAGGAAGGAAGGGAGGGAGGGAGGAAAGGAGGGAGGGAGGAAGGAAGAGGAGGGAGGAAGGGGAGGAGAGAGAGAAGGCAGACTCTCAAGTGAGTAAGCCTTTTTAAGAAAAAGAAAATAAAATGCACTTTGAATTATAATCATCAATGTTACTTTCTTGTATCCTAGCATTACGTTATATGCTGGAATATCCAAGATGTATGCCAAGAATCTCCTTGGTATTCTGGTATCATTTATCATACACTAAATTAATGAATAGAAAATACTGTAGCTCTAAAAATTTTAAATATTTTAGATTGCAATAGATAAAATTCCCCCAAAATAGTAACTGACCTCCAAAGTGGCAAACTTTCATTTCCTTATATCTTTTTCACACAGTATTTCTTTTAGAGATAAACTAACATTTAAATCAAATACTCCAAGAGTCATCACCACTTCTCTGTGATCTGAAAATTGGACTCTTCCCAAACAGAAAGAATTCATTGATAAAGAAGAGTGTCTAACGGACAGGTAAGGAGGCAGCATGGATATTGGTTTGCTGGCTTTCTAGCACTTACACGCAAGCACAACTCTAAACTGAAATATCCGGGCAGCTTCCAAATCTTTTTTCTCTTAAGCCCACAAATTTGTGATAGAACGGACACAAATCTCAAAAATGTTTAGCAAGCAAACCTCTTTCTGATTGACTGAATAACCAAAGGAATTGCTAGGAACACGTGGATCTCCCTAACTATATACTGGATATACCTCTAACTCCATCCGCCAATAAAAAATAATCCTCAAGATAGGCGCTTCAGAACCAGGCGGGGAAAGAGCGAGCATGAGTCTCCTAAGTTTGCTCTTTCACTCATACCGCTTGGGGACAGAACTTGGGCGTCTATCTGTCTCGACTGGCCACTTAACTTCCTGGAGCTCAGGAAGCTCTCTCTGAACCTGGGTAACTTCCACACTCACCCATGGGCGCAAGACTCTCCAGTGTCTTAAGTCCCAGCTCTCAGTCCCTCCTGCAGCTGTAACACAATGGCATCCCTCGCCCAGGTGGGCGGGTGCAGGCGACCTGGATCCGGCCTGACAGTTGAGGAGAACCTGACTTGGGTCTGAGCGCATCAGCGCTAAACCCAAGACAAAGATTGCCTTTGGTGGCGGGCGGCGCGCACCCTTCCTGGGTAATCCGTGCCCAGGCTCCTGAAGCCTACAGAGGTAGCTTGTGAGCCTGTGACCCGGCTCGCAACAATTCCGCGCTTTCTGCTTTCCGAGGGGTGAGGCTCCGAGACTAGTACCACACCGGTGTAAAGAGCGCGCCGCGCACTGGGATCCACCAGAAATGACTGGCGCGCGGGGCGGGCGCTAACGGGCCAAGAGAGGTAACTACCCCACACAGCTGGCTGGAACAGCCTCCACTCATTAAAAGCGGTGCCTACAGGGAGAACTCACCATCAGGGAGTTGGGTCCCAGCACCCATCATGCAGCCCAGTTAGGAGCCTCCGCTCCTCTGCAGACCCACCAGGCAAAGGTACCTGGTGCCTGGGCTCCCGGGTCCAGTGCTGTGCCAAGCCCCGCTGGGGGTCAAGGACGCAGGCACCCCGGACAGCAAGCCGAGGAGAGTGCGGATTCTCTGCGAGTCTAATTGAATGATCTTTGCAATCACTCACCGGCGGAGGGCGAAGTCACTCAGGCGGCTGCAGGTCTGCGCACAGCGAGCATCCCCAAGCACAGGCATCCTCCCATCCTTTGTCAATAGCCGGCTGAGCGCTCCTCCCAAGCTTGCGGACGTGCAGCTGGGTGGCGGACAGCCCGGCTCTGGCTCTGCTTCCCAGCCCTCTCCCTTCCACTCCTCCCCCTCCCCTTCTCCGTCCCCCTCTCGAAGCCGGCACTCACTCAGCTCCCATGATGTCATCTGGTGGAAATCTGCCATGCTCAAAGACTGGAATAATCCAGTGCTCACGCGGGGAACACAGCGCGGGGCGGAGGCGGCAGCAGAGCCTCTAGGCACGCGTACCCAGAACCTGCCAGGCCAGGATAAGTGGAGTCAAGGACAGGACAGGTGGAGGGGTTTGCGGAAAGGTGCTCAGAGGGTGAGTGCGAGCAGTGTGGGCGTGGTTGGGATAGAGCCCTGGACGAGAAGTGCGGTCTGTCGCTTCTGCGAAGATTTCTAACTTGGTGTTTAGTAATGATAAGAAGAAAGTTTTCTTTACTTCTCCGCAGCCCCTGCGCCCCAGCATAATGACGGACACATTCTGTGCAACGACAATCACTAGGACCCCTGAGACTGTAGAGCCCCAGCCTCGGCGCGGAAGTTTAGGACGTCGAGCTGATTTTAGCCTTAGTGATGAGCAGGTAAAATGATGAAGAAAGGCACATACTGTTTATGGGCAAAAGAATCTGAAAGAAAAACACTGTCTGAGGGTGAGGAGCGGGGGAACACGACAATAGATGAAACTAACACGGAAAAGACAGCTGCGCCCAAGCTAGAAGCCAAGAGCAGAAATTTATCCGTGGCCCTAGTTTTTTCTTTCTTTCTTCCTCACCAAACCCTATTGGACCCTCTGGATATGACTTCCTCCTAGCCTCACCCAAGGATTGCCATCCCTGAAGGAACCATATAGTTTGCAAGAGGTTCAGTAAGAGCCGGAAAAGATGTGATGTCAATTCTTTTTAGCTTTATATTCTTTATAATATCAAGAGATGTTTTATTAGAGGAATAGACAAACAGCCTCAGTACTTTGGGAGTACTGTATTAATGGACACATACACACCACCCCAGAGCTGAAATCCAACCCTACATCAATCTATCAATCTGGGAGGGGGGGAGGATTCATGTTAAAAACTCTCACTGTTCAGAGATACCTCAATAACTGATTCCGATCTTATCAATCATTGTTTCAAAGAGTCTCTCGAGGCTCCCAGGATAACCTACCGGTACCACCCCTGGAAGAACCATTACAGAGAACACCACCAACCAGTGCTGGTTAGTCAGGCTTACCTGGGAGTGCCTAAGTAGGAACATAGGGACTCTGACAGAGGATTCATCTACCATTATCCTTTAGAAGTATAGCAACTTGAAATGGCTTTTATTGCAAATATGGGAACAATTAGAAATACCTTAATCTTTGTAAATACAAAGAGGAGTACTCAATATAAAAAGGTCACTTCGAAGGCTAGTTATTGTATTAAATAAGCTTTTTAATACATTATGAAAATGTGAGATTCACTGGGACTTGTCTTAGGAAAAAGTAGTCAAGTGTGGAAAAAGATCATAAATTATTTTTTTAAATAAAATATCAAAAAGGCCATCAGGCACATAGTTGGGAAGTTAATATAGGAAATCTGAAAGTGTTAACTTGCATTTATTTATCTTCAAATTAAAATATTATAGGTATCAATATATATCATACATTATTAATATATATTATAAAGATATATTTAGCATACTTGTTAAAATCTTTACTTTTAAAAAAAAATTTTAATTTTAAGGATAGTCACTTATCCTTTCCTCCGAATCAAAGTACAAAGAAACATATAAAACACATGAACAACTTTATAGATGAGTATATATTTTAAATATCAAAATAATGATTTTTTTTAAAACCAGGGCAACTAGCTTGACCAGGCAGTGGCACAGTGGATAGAGCATTGGACTGGGATGCAGAGGTCCCAGGTTCAAGACCCTGAGGTCGTCAGTTTGAGTGCGGGCTCATCTGGCTTGAGCAAAAAGCTCATCAGCTTGGACCCAAGGTCACTGGCTAGAGCAAGGGGTTACTCTGTCTGCTGAAGGCCCACGATCAAGGCGGCACATATGAGAAAGCAATCAATGAACAACTAAGGTGTCACAACGAAAAACTGATGATTGATGCTTCTCATCTCTCTGTTCCTGTCTGTCTGTCCCTATCTATCACTCTCTCTGTCCCCGTAAAATAAATAAATAAATAAATAAATAAATAAATAAAACCAAGGTAACTAGAAAATAAACTAGATGAAAAAATCTAGTAGAGATAAGAATTTGGTAATGTAAGCAATGACCATCTTTGAGAATAGACAATCTAATTGCTTGTAAAAAGTAATTAGAACTGCTAATGATGCTGTTCAAAGTATATAAGAAGGTCAATTGTAAGCCTTCCTTCCTAGATTGCTTGTCTGATGCTCCATCTATCTTCATTGCCTGTTTATCTTGCTGTGCTTCAGCATTCTCTGGGCTAATGTGCCAAGTATGGAGATAAGAAGGTCATACAGGGAGTCAGCAGATCTGCGAGCGTAGACATTACTGAAAAGATCAGGAAATGTATCCCTTAGCTTTATAATTTATATTTAACTCACTCCTCTAAAGGATTAAAGCAAAACCTGTATCATGTTGTACAATTTAAACTTACACAATGTTTTATGTCAATCATATCTTAATAAAACTAAATTTTTTAAAAAAAAAAACCTGTCTCTTACTTTAAGGGTAATGAAATGCATTCATAGTGCTCATATATCTAGTCCTATGGAAAGTCTTCATATATATAATTCTGGTATTGTTTGAGAATTAAAAATACTGTGCTGTGGCCTTCACCATGCCCCTTGATCTTAGCAAAGTGAGTTTACCATATCTCTACAAGAACCTCTTTCCCAGTGTGTGTTAACCTACCAAGATCCTCGCCTGTGTCGCTGACATTTCCCACTTTCAATGCATGCTATTTTCTGTCTGTGCAATTTTTAAGTCATGCTGTTTGAATATTTTAAGATATTTTTATCCAAATAGGTGGCTATAAATAACTAAAATAAAGTATCTAATTGTTACATTAAAAGAAGTATCTAATTTTTAGAAAAAGATTGTATCTACACTCAAATCTTACAAACCTAACTCATTTTCTAATCTTGTTTACATGGTGAATATATTAAGCCTTGGAATTGAAGATTCAGAGGGGAAATATTAACTCTGCCTCAATTATTGATGCTCCGCTGCACTGTGTTCAGAGTGATACAGGATTCTCTTCACAAGAACAATGAATGTTTTGGTGGGGGAGGAGAGGCACATTTTAATATTTTCCCTTGTGGCTTTCAAAATACAAAATTTTATACTCTGGTTTTAGTTGAATTCATAGATTCATTAATAGCTAGTGGCTTTTTAAAAACAAGTTTTCCTAGCTATGAATTTAACTGTTAATAAATAATAACTAATAAGCAAAACTAATATCATTAAGCTCTTACAATGTGCCAGATACTATGCCAAGTGCTTACATGTAATAGTCCATTTGTTCTTTAAAACTATCCCCATGACATAACTGTCTTATTTACCTCTTTTGATGAGGAGGAAATAGACACCTAGAGAAGTTACAAACACTGTCCAGGCAACTAAACTAGTGACAAGTCAAATTGAAGATTTTGTTCTATTAGCCTAAACACATGAAGCCTGCCCTCATAAGAGCATGCTGGCAACTTTTAGATAATTTTTCCTATGAAAACATAGTAATTATAGACATTATTTTTGGTGATGTGAATAATAAGGTTTTCTGAATTTTGACATCAGTTACTAAACCATCATGAATATTATTTTCATTATCCCTGTTAATGAAATGTTTCCAAAATTATTTATAAAGTAAATGAATCTCAGGATACCAAATAAATTTTAATTTCTAATCTATCCTTAAACAGTTTCAGACTTAAAAAAAAAAAAAAGCTGAAATGATTTTTTACTTGGAGCTAGATCACTGTAAAATGAAATTTAAAAAAAACAAAAGAAAAAGAGCCTGACAAGGTGGTGGCACAGTGGATAGAACATCGGACTGGGATTTAAAGGACCCAGGTTTGAAACCCCAAGGTCACCAGCTTGAGCACAGGTTTGACCATGGGGTCACTAGCTTGAGAGTGAGATTATAGACATGACCCCATGGTCGCTGGCTTGAAGCCCAAGGTTGCTGGCTTGAGCAAGGGGTCACTGACTGTTCTGTAGCTCCCCTTCCCCCTCCCATCAAGGCACAGATGAGAAAGCAATCAATGAACAACAAAGGTGTCACAATGAAGAATTAATGCTCCTCATCTCTCTCATCAGTATGTTCCTATTTGTCCCTATCTGTCCCTCTCTCTGTCACACACACGCACACACACACACACACACACACACACACACACACACACACACAACCCACTAGGTTAAGTAAAGACAAAGACCACCTCAGCAACTATGTTCTCTGTATAGTGAACATATTAGTGGGTCTAGGAAGGCAAACTACATCACCAAATTTTTCTTCCCTACTGTGAATATTAACAAGGAAAATAAATCATTTCACATATTGTATCTCAAAGGCCCCATATGTTTTTATCATAGAAAGTAATATTCCCTGGGCACAGCTTCTTTAAATAGAAGAGTTTAGTATAGATTTTTTTCCCCAAAATCCATTTTTATCTTACCTTTTTTTATAATTGTCTGATGTTCAGTAACTCTGTTAACAAGGGTTATTTGGATGGATTTATGCAAAAGTTACAAGGTACAGATAACCGGTTTTCCTTCTTTCTAGCTGTGCTGCTAACCTAGCTCTCTGTGTTAATTTCTCACAAAACAAACAATGTAATAAAATAAAGAAAATTCTTATATTCATCAGATACGTTAGCAGGCATAATTTATTGCACACGTGTGATTTAAATGTTAACGTTATTTGACTTTGGCTGCAGTATGTTCCTCTGTCATTAAACATCCTTATTTTACAGGATAGGACCCCTGTCCCATGTTCTTAAGCTCATTTTCCAGTTGCTCTATTTATCGTGCTAGTCAGCGGTAATAACATGACCCAGAAGTGGTCATAGAGGAACTGCCTTTTTTTAAAGTTAAAGAAATGAATAAGGAAAAGTTATCTTGAAATGGACATACTCCTAGAAAGAAAAGGAAACTCCATGTACAGCCATATGAAAGAATGTATGTATGCAATTCCTCCCAAAATTAAATTATTTGAAAAGTGGAGATGCTGTTTTACCCAAGGATATGTCAGTTGCTCATCATCTCAGTGGGAATTTTTTTTGATCAAATGTTTGTGGTGTTCACCTATAATAATAACATGAGTGATCTGGCTTCAATATTCCCACCAAGATCTTGTGATAAAACGTATACCCTCAAATTACTTCAAAGAGTTTGGTTGAGCCCATTTATACGTTTTATACAATTAAGGACAATGCAAAACAAAATATTCACATTAGGGAAATAATTTTCTGAATTTTTGAGTCATAGTTCTTAATCTTTACAGTAGACTACTTTCCCAAGGCTAGCCATATATATATATTTTAAAACCTTGTCTTTCTCACTTGGAAGAAAAAAAAAACTTAATGATATCTGTCTTATCTCTCCTGAGAAAATTTAATGAGAAAAATACGTAGAGTATAATTATGATATGAAGGTACAGTAACAGTTGCAACAGATCTAAACAGGGATTCCTGAGCTGTGTCCTGTACAGACATAGGAAACATTCAATTACGTGGAGTTGGTTTTGGAGACTAGGGCAAGAAGAAGGAGAAGGAAGAGGAGAAGGGGAGAAAAGAAGATTTTCCCACAAAGGCTAACAATGGAGTGGTGGAAAGGCAGCAACCTTTGAAAAGTTCTAACTCCAGTTTTGCCATTTGCTATACCTTCATCACTATATTTCTTTGGGCCTCGCTATCCCCTTTAAAATACAATTAAAGTGTTTTCCTTGATCTTTTAATGTTTTTGAAATCAAGATAGGTATGCAATTCTAGTATACTTTTTCTCTTAAAAATATTAAAATTTGTAAATGTATATCTATTTTTCTTTAAAAATTTACAATATCCAGTAAAACGAAAGACTCAGGAAAATAATTATTTTAAAAAGGAAGAAAAAGAAACCCTAAGTTTCTAATTAAAGTTGAAGACATTCTTTTTAACCTTGTTGTTGAACCAGTGACTTTTTTTGTGTGCTCATGAGTGAGAAAAAGAAATATATTTAAAAACTTAAATTCAGACACCCACGGCTGCCTCTAAAATTCTCACTCCTCCCCTCCCTTCATGGCTGAATGGCTATTTTTCTGCCAACATTGCGACTGTCACAAGTTCACAGGTTTGGAGTCCTGGGTCTCGGCCATCATGCTGTCTGTGGCACCAGCCAGCTAGCATCAGTAGGAGTCAGATCTCTGTACCTTGTGACTATAACCTTATCCAGAGCCACTTCTGCCTTAATATAATGTTATTTCTCACCCTTTCCCAAAAGTTATTTCATTAATCATAACATACCATGTTAATACAGTCTTCAAGAAATAAAATACTATCTCAAAGAAAAAAGAGCACTTAATCTGCTTAAATGATACATAGCAAACACCCTGAATAGGACCTATTGGTTAATTCTGAAAACTACTGGTTGAATGAATATGTGATTGAATCATTACAATGATAAAGTAAAATAATAGAATATAGATAATGATTCCTGACATTTCATAGCTGGTTAATTACTAATACAACCTGGATTCAGGGACTAATTAGTAAAATGTAGAGTAGATAATATAATATTTTATATAATGCCCCCACTAGAGTGTGGTTCAGCACCCTGAAATCAAACATAGCAATAAGTCTTCAGTGAAATACATGACAATTCACACCAAGTGTTATAAAAACAAGCTTCACATCAGTTCAGGTCACGTTTTATGCCACAGGAGTTGTGAAAAAATTTTCCAATGTTCAAAGATTCCTAAATTTTATAATTTGGCCACATGGTTGTGAATATGAATAGTCAATATTTACTAAGTATCTACTATGTGTCAGGCACTGCTTCACGCACATTATGTGGATTTACTTTAGCCTCACAACAATACCGTAAGAGAGGAACTACTATTATTTCCATCTTATAGGAGACAAATCTGATGCACAAAGAGGTTAACTTACTTGCTTTATTTGGTTTATGAACCAAAATGAGTCTGGAAGAATTTGTGTTAAACATTATAAAAATAAATTGAAATTAAATTAAGAAGGATATAAAGATAGACACTTATCTTGGTAGAAAAGGAATTTTTAAGATATAAGCATAAAAGAAATCAAGAAAAACAGTAATATATTTTATTAAGTAACAAAATTTCTTAAATATAAAAAATATCACATAAAAGTTTAATAAACTGGATTGACTATTTGCAACAGATATGGCTAGCATATGCAATATACAGAGTTCATACAAATCAGTAAGAAGCACCAAGACCTCAGTAGATAAGAAGGAAAGAGAAGTCACAAAATAATTTAAAAAACAGCTGTAAAAAATAATAAAGTGTGAAAATTGACGTCTAAAATTCAAGTTTAAAATGGAGATAAAATTTTTCAAGTAAAGATTTTTGTAACTTGTAATAGATCTAATACTTTAGGAATTCCCATAGCCTTTGAGGTAGTGATTTGATTTTTTTAAGTCTATTATAGAGGAATAACAGATACAGGGGAATATATTTGTTTCACAAAGACGTTTATTAAAGAGTAATTTATAATATAAAATATTGGGATGGGAAATGATGCTTTTCAGGGTGTGGCATCAATAAAACAACTTCAATGAAGAAAAAAATGTGTGGGTCAAACAATACACCATTTTTTAGCACACTGCTGAGTCCAACAGAACTGTCAAATGTTATGAAATTATAGTTTAGTTTCCTAAAATCACATTCATAAACTCTCTGCAGTTGTTGCCAGGGAATCTGAGACCCTGAAGCCATACATCTAGGCAGGAGAGTTTGCTCTGCAGTTGTCCTGATCAGGTGGGAGGATAATTTTCACTGCAGAGATATTTTTTCACAGTAAGTGATGACTAGCTGTGAAATTTTTATGCTCCACTGTGAACCTGTATGCTGTCCCTTTCTCCAAATAAGTTAATACAGAAACTGTACAGCAATATTGACTTTGAAACCTTTAGGAACTAGATGAATTCAACTAGAGTATAATAAAATAGCAATTTTAATATTAAAAACAGACTTCATGCAAATTATTGACTTCCTTTCTTAACTCTAACTCCTTCTTTCCTGCTCTGGGTTCTGTAATCCTTTTCTGGTAAACATTTCCACCATCCATCTAGGGTTTCAAGAAGGAAATCTAAACACCACTACAAGAGCTTTCCTCTCACTTGCACCCCAATGGAATAATCAATATCTCGTATATACATATCTAACTATTTTTTAAACAAATTATTCTATGTTGATTAAATGCCAGCTCTTCTAAACCATGACACATTGTGGTGACTGTCATCATATATTTCCAATCAAATATTTTGTCATATGTATTAGTGGAGTTCTGTGTAATATAAGTGACATAGTCACCAAGTCCTATGGATTCTACTTTATAAAAAACTTTTGTAGTTATTTCCCCTTCTCCATACCCATTGCTATTGTCCTCGTTTAGACCCTTTCCATCTTGTGCTGGTTATTCTGTTTGCTTTCCTAGATCTAGTCTATATTCTTCTTTGTTTTTCTCAGTGTCCCAGAGGGTTTACCACTAGGAAGTTTTTCTTGCTTTCTGGCTTCTGGTTGGGCTGCATTTGGAGGCACCAGGAGGATTTGAAGATTAGGAAGACAGAGTACTAGGTTTATATCTCCCCAATTCCTTCTGCTTGGATATGATTCGTTTGAATGCTACTTTGCTTCACGAATACAGCTTCTCCCATGATTCCAGCCCTAAACCAGGCTCTTGTGATATCTTAAGAGTAGTAATGATAGTAAGGTTTAAGGGTACTAATGGCTTCCCCCTCTTGCTAGTGATAACCTGTTGGTTGCTTTACCTTTACCTATATCTCAGTAATTGTTTCCTTTACTAAAATCTCAGCAGATTGTACCTTCTGTTTCCTATCAAGACACAGCTATATATCCCTTCTCCAAACCACTGAAATGGTCTCTAATTGATTGTATGACTACAGCCTCACCCTCTCCCCCACTTCTCATAATACATCCTTTAGTGATGGACACAGCACCCCTTCTCAAATGCAAACCTGACAACATAATTCCTGTGAGCAAAATCTTCAATGTTCTGCACCATCGGCAGTAGTTTCCAGCCAGAGTTGTTCCAAATGATCTACAAATAATTATACACTCAAGAATTTTCTGTGAAATTATCAGTCTCATATATACACATACTACTATATTCTGAAAATCATACTATTGTGATTAATTAAATATTGGCTCATTTTAAACTTATCTTCATACTGACTTTGTAAATATGTGTTTACCCAGGCAATCAAATTTCCATCATGTATATTAAAATAATTCTCATATTCAAAATAAAGTCTAAACTCTTTCTAATTTTCTGGTTTATTCTTCTACTGCTCATCGACATACACTTACATTTTACTTAAGTGCCATACTCTCTCTCTTTCTCTTTGCATCTTTACTTTACATAATCTCCATGTTTCTAAAATATACTCACTCACACTCAATAATCCTTTCATGGAAAATTCTTACTTTTCATGATAGAAATATTACATTGAAAACCAACAGTCTAGGGTTTGAGTTAAGTACTTTGTATGTATTATTTCATTTAATACTCATTACAATAACTGAAATGAAGCTTAAGGGGTTCACGCAATTTCACACAACTAAAAATGTAAAATTAAGAATGGAAATCAGACCTGACTTTATATCTACACCTTAAACACTAAACTGTGTTTCCTAATAAAATGCTAGTCCAGGAGGTAAAAAAAATTATATACTCACTGAAATCTCCTTCACATGTCTTTCCTCATGTTTATTTCCACTCTGCTTCCTATAAAACTCCTCATAGAGTATTACCATTATTTGTTTACCTGTTTCTCTCTCCCACTGACCTTGAAATTTTAAGGCTAAAAACCCTATTTGGGGTTTTGTTTGGTGTTTTCCCTCTTTTTGCATACCAAAATTTAATAGCATATCTAGGTATTAAAAGAAGTTACTAATCATGTTAATGCTTTATAAATGAATGACACTACAACATTAATTAGTGATTGTTATACTACAACATTTCCAAATGTTCCCATTTTGTTTATATTCCTGATTCAATACTGGCTGGATACATTGTGTCTCAGTTTCCAACATCATCATGGCAACAGCCCAGTTTTTTTTTTTGTTTCTTTATGTTCTTAGTTGCCCAATAATGAATAACTAATCATATGTGCCAAGAAACATCAACTCTTCTGTCAACCTTAATTGACTTGGTTCATATATATATGAATGCTGATAGTTACTTTATTGTTATCAGTGCCATATATTGTAAACTGCACAATGAAAAACACTGTGTATCTAAATATCTTCATTTGTAATTAAATCATTTCTCATTTACTCAGCTACATAGGCCAAGTTTAGAAGATTCATATGGGAAATGAATGACAGCCAAACCTTTCTATTTAAACCATAAAATCAATGCATTAAGAAAAAAATCAAATCTTTAAACTGTTCCTTTTGGCCACAAAAGTTTTTTTGAACATGATAGGTTTTTTAAAAAAATCTTATTGCAACCTAATGAATGTCATGAAAATACAAATAATGATAGCAAATGTTTATTGAATTTTGTTGTGTGCCAGGCATTATTCTGAGTACTCTAGATATATCAGTTTATTTAGTCCTCACAACAACTTTATCCACAAGCATTATTATTTTTCTTATTTTGTAGATTGGAAAAAAGTAAAGCAACTTGTATAGGTCATGTAACTACTGATATCTCAGGTGATATTTAGAACCCTGGCAGCCTATGCTCTGAGCCTGCTTAATAATATTCAATTATGACTTTATTTAAATAAGTGTCAAATGGAATTTATTATTAGTGCATGTGTGCATATACACACACACACAAAATACATTAGAAATGAATGAGTACTCTGGCCCATGTTTTCTTTTTTATAATTTCATTTTATTTTATTAATTTTAGAGAGGAGACACAGAGTGAGAGAGAGAAAGAGAAAGAAAGAGAGAAAGGGGGGAGGAGTTGGAAGCATCAACTCCCATATGTGACTTGACCAAACCAGTGCAGGGTTTTGAACTTGCAACCTCAGTGTTCTCAGGTTGACGCTTTATCCACTGCGCCACCACAGGTCAGGCTCTGGCCCATGTTTTTAACCTGACTAGTTCCTAGGAAATAATCCATTTTCTATCTGTATATTTAAAGTTCCTGAATTATATAATTAGACAATAGGAGTATTGATTTTATAGGGATGGTTGTGATTATTATATCACTTAAAATATATGAAGTACTTTAAAGAGTGTCTGGTATATACTAAATGCTAGTTATTAGTATTTCCAGACTCAAAATACATTACTTACCTTTGGGTAAACAGTCATTTTGGTAATATTTATATAAAAATTAATAAACTGTTATTTTAGTTTGTAGATCAGTCTATTATGTACTTATTAAAATGGGTTATCTTCCATGAGTTCTTAAGTCCATGTACAGCTGAGATATGACTTTAGACTTGGACTGACTAACAGGTTTTAATTTCTAAGCCATCTACAAGAAATTGATGGCAGGTTCTTGGGTGTGTAGTTAAGATTTCTGTAGGTACACAAGTGTACAGCAGGAAAGAGTGCTTTGCTGGATTCATCGTTAGGCCATGGATTTTGGTCGAGCCTTTTTCAGCACCCTGGACAGCACACTGCACAGACTTGGAACACTGCTTGATTACGCAGGGATTTCTTGAGCAAAGAGGCACAAGATAGGACATAGTATTTTAAGAAATTTGACCAAAATACATACATGTGTATATAATTTAATTGATGTCGTGTGGGTGTGGCTTTGTGCGTATCAGTATTTGTTATTCTATTCACAATAAACCAAGATGATTGGAGCGAATAAATATGTCAAACAAAAGCTAAACAAGAAAGAAGAGGCTAGCTAAAATTTCAGCAACATTACATTGTTACCATATTACTAGATGCTCCTAAAAGATTGTATGCTGTTATTTTTCCATATTTTCTAAAACCATTAATTTATATGTTTTTCTTTGATGGAGCTGGTCATATTTAAAGTGGCATAATTCATGAGACTGGTAAGAGTTGGTAATAATGTTTTATAAGTCTTATTTTACTTAATAACAATATAGTATTATATAAAGTTTATAGTTAAAGCATATTTTAAGAATTGCTACATAATCTTGTTCTTTGGGAGATAATTTCCATTCTCAGTATATGCTTTTGCCCCCAAAGATGTTTGCACTCATATTTTTAAATATTTTACTGGCTCTTTCTGGTTGACTCAGTGGCAGAGCATCAGCCTGGTGTGTGGAGGTCCTGGGTTTGACTCCTAGTCAGGGCACATAGGAGAAGTAATCATCTGCTTCTCCATCCCTTCCCCTCCCCCCTTCTTTCTCTCTCCACCCCCTCCTGTAGTCATGGCTCATTCAAGGAAGTTGGCCCCAGGCACTGAGCATGGCACCATGGCCTCGCCTCAGATGCTAAAATAGCTTGGTTGCCTAGCAATGAAGCGGTGGCCCCAGATGGGCAGAGCTTAGCCACCTAGTGGGTTTGGTGGATGGATCCCAGTCTGGGTGCATGTGGGAATCTCTCTCTTTGCCTCCATACCTCTCACTTAATAAAAATATATGTGGGGTTATTTTTACCATAGAATTATAAATTCTATTATAGTAGCAGAATTATTTGATTTACTTCTGTTTCCTTGCATTTAGTTAATTAAAGCAAATCAACTTCTTTATTGACCTTTCAACTTGGTAAATTCTCTCCAAGACATAGCATTGTGTCAGTTTCCATAGAAGGCAATTGACTTTCCTTAGTAATTTTTTATCTTTAACACATGCCTTCCATTTCCAAATCCATAAAGCCTTTCCAGATTTCCTTTTTCTAAATGACATCTCCCCCTTTTCTGGATTCCTTCTCTTACTTCCTATTATATTCTTTTTTTTCTAAATGAAAAGCAGGGAGGCAGAGAGACAGACTCCCACAAGCACCCTGACCAGGATTCACCCAGCAAGCCACCTACCAGGTAATGTTCTGCCCATCTGGGACCATTGCTCTGTTGCTCAGCAAAAGAGTTATTTTAGCACCTGAGGCAAGACCATGGAACCATCCTCAGCACTCAGGGCCAATTTGCTCCAACCAGGTCATGGCTGCAGGAGGGAAAGAGAGAAGTAGAGAGGAGAAAGAGGGGGAGGGTTAGAGAAGCAAATGGCCACTTCTCTTGTGTGCCCTGACTGGGAGTCGAACCAGGACATCCACATGCCAGGCTGATGCTCTACCACTGAGCCAACTGGCCAGGGCCAACTTCCTATTATATTCTATTGCTGTCTACTTTTACATGGTAAACTTTTTGGACTATTTCACCTCATACAAACATTCCTTGCCCTATTAGACATCAGCTCTTTGAAGACAAAGATTATATTTTCTCCACACTTGTAATTTCCACATTATCTAATATAATGCATTACACAAAGAAGGCCATTAAACAAGGTTATGAAAGAGCAATCAACTATTTGAATATCAAATAATTTAAGGAGCATGAGCTGGAGGATGCTTTGTAGTATTCAGAACATTCTTCATTTGGTAACTTTAGAAAAATAAAATAACTATGCATTTCTACAAATATATTTCGCACACTGTGTAAGAGGATTAATAATCATCAAATAGAAAAGCCAAACTAGTTTGCTATGATGTCTAATATTCCTGACTTACAATATTTTCTGTTATAAAGAAACCTGCTATATGGTAAATTATCTTGATGCAATGGTATCCTTGAAATACAGTGGCAGGCGAGATCCCAAGGCCACAGAAAAGAAAGGCTCACAGAACTAGTTGAAATGCTCAAATAACATTATTTATTTGCTCAGTTAAAGTACATAGTGAGACAGCCAAAGTATGTAAAGAAATCATGCAACTCAACAACAACATAATGTTTCCATCTTATAATGTCACTATCTCAGTCCAAGGCTTTATAGTTTATCACAGCAGGAGGCACATGCATAAAGAATCTGCAATAGCATCTAAGTGCTTCTACCCAGAAGTGTCACACATCACTTTCACTCACATGCTACTGCCCAAAGAAAGTTACTTTGCCACACTAGTTTCAAGGAGGTGTGTGGCAAGAAAGATGGGAAACTGTAAGTTTTGGAAAACACTGGTAAAGTATTTCATGGTAATTATTAACATGAAAGCAACAATCAGAGATTTATCAAATCAAAAGGCAACGTGAATTAGCAAAAACTGAATATTTTATCTATATCTATATATCTAATATTAATATATACATATCTATGAATAAACATATATCCATATATGAGTATATATGTGTGCATATATCTTTATATGCATGCATACATTGTAAGGACTAACTGAATGCAACTCATCCCTGGTTAGCAGATAGTTTGGAACAAAATAATCTACCTTGGGGTGACTCCTCCCATACCAAATGGTTCAGAGTCATTCATAGCTGATGAGGCGGTCCTTGTAATATAAGCAGGCTCCACAACTGGCCAACTGCTTCTTAGTACAGGATTATTCATTCAAAGGTAGCATAGCCTAAGTCATGTAAATAGTATAAATAAATTTTCCTCATATGGTACCAAATGTGTAGTATTTGAAAAAAAATTGCATTCCCCCTTTGACATGCTATGGGTTTAGGTAACTTATAAGAAATGTAGCATCAGCACTTGCTGGGGGGTAGGGGGGGAAGTTAACTAGAATGAGAACACCCACTGATGTTTGAGAAAAAAAAATACCACTTTGCTCCCTTCAATATCAGGAACTGAAAGTCCTGAATTAACAGACCTCAGAAGGATGCCTTTATTCTCGGGGAAAACTGGACAGGTGTGTGGAGGCGGAGTAGGGGGAGAACCTGGGCTGGGAGATGTAGAAGCAGGGAGTTAGCAAGGAGCCATGGGTGAGAGGGAGAGGCCACCTCTTAATTAGGAGGAATTCTCTACTTCTGTAAAATGCAAAACATTAGTAAACTCAACTTTCTTGGGTGTGTTTTATATATTTTTATATAATATAAATCTGATCTTTCAAGAAAAATACTGTGTGTTTGGTTCTGGGGTAGAAGTCCTCAAAGATGATGATGTCTGACTCCTGAGCCTCTTACAGCATTCCAAGCAAAAAGAGGCTGAGAGACCTCTGGACCCTCCAAACTCCGCTTCAAGGGCAAGTGAATGAAGCTGCTGTCATTCACCAGGAACTACTGAGACAACTACTGACCTGCACATGGCTCCTCCCCCTTAAAAGACCCTAACACTGAACTTCCTATTCTTAAGTGTTCCCCTTGTATGCATACAGAGCCCATGGACACATGGGGGTTTGGGAGGAGAGATGGGAGAGCTAGGGCATCTGTTTTACTTATTAGTCCCTAGAAAATGCACTTTACCTCTCAAACTTTTATTTTTCTTATCTTTAAAGTAAAAGTAATATCTGTACTCATTCTCATGAACATTGTGAAGATTGAATGAGTAAATGTATATGAAAAGCCTCTGAAACTGCAATGAGCTAGTTCAGGGCTAGTCAACCTTTATATACCTACTACCCACTTTTGTATCTCTGTTAGTAGTAAAATTTTCTAACCACCCACCAGTTTCACAGTAATGGTGCTTTATAAAGTAGGGAAGTAACTTTATTTTGTAAAATTTATAAAGCAGAGTTACAGCAAGTGAAAGCATATAATCATAATTACTTACCAAGTAGTTTATGTCAAATTTTCGCTAAGTTTGGCAGAATAAATCTTTATAAAACAACTTACTATAGTTAAATCTATGCAATCAGCGCACCCTTTGGTTGCTCCGCTACTGGCTACTGCCTACCATGAAAGCTAAAACGCCCACTAGTGGGCGGTACCGACCGGGTTGACTACCACTGAGCTAGTTTTTCATTAGTAGTATTTATTTTGAGTATTTAAACTAGGTCATCTTAATTTATACTTATATAGTTTTTAAAAAACAAAACAAGTTCTTTTCTAGGAGAAAAAAATATCTGATATGTGGATTATAGATTTATCCTTTAAGTAAACATATCTGATATAAGTATTCCTCTTACAGATATCCCTTTGTATCAAACTACCCCACCTGTGGTTTAAGAAGATGAGTGTTTATTTTAAATATTCAATCCTCTTAAACTAGGGAAGATATACTACTAACCTTGTGGTCAGCACATCAGTCAAAAAAAACTTCTGATAGATGTTCATACTTTATTATTACAGCTATTCATAGAACAACTGATATGGCACTGTAATTACATTGTTATCTATTTTTCATAAAAATCTTGACACAGCTTGACAATTTCATAGAGTTTTAGAATATTAAGCTCAAAAGGATCTCAGAAATCATTTAGACCATGTCTAGATAAAGTAACTAAGACCCAGAAAGGTTAAGTGGCTTTCATAAGACCCTACAGTTAAACCTTAGCAGAATTATGACTCTGACTTAGAATCACTTTACTAAACAGTGAATTTTCAAAACCTTTATGAAAAGCCTTCCCAGTTTTACTTAATAGAGAGAATATATACTATGGTGATATGTGAATAAAAAAGAAAATATTTTACTTCAAAAACTGAATAAGATATTAAATTGAAATATACCTACTCATAATTAGTCAAGTAGTGTTACACTGAGTTTAAATATTCATTAACTCCACAAGTATAAAAACCGCGCTGTTTAAAAAATAAATAAAGCATGGATAGTATACAATGTATCCAATAGTACCTAAAACAATTCAATGCACTGCACATATTTACCTCCTACATCAAATAGTCATTTTAAAAGCGAATTAATGAAAATTGGCCACCAGCAGTTTTTCATATTAAGAAAGTATCAATTATATACAAACTTGTGTGTACATATACACACACAGAGTATAATCTGTTGAGTCAATTTATGTCAAAGGTTTCTTTTTAAGAGAACTATAGAATTATCATCAAAATAGCTTTTAAACATGGTTCTTTCCAATTTAAGATTTAAATTTTTTGGCTACTATATTATTTATCACCAAATTCTTTGGTTATTAACTTATTTCATATCTATTCAATGCTTTTAAAAAAGAGAATAAACTTTTCTCCTTTTGGAAATTAGTCATTATTCATCTACCACAAAATCATGTTGGTGGAAAAAAAAATGTTAGTAGGGGATTTAATAAAAGCACAGTCTTAATAGGATTTGAGTTCAATGACATCAAAATAGAAACTTGGCACCCGCAGTATCAAATAAAGCCCATATAATATACAAGCAAATAAGGGCAAAAAACCCACAAATATTATTACGCAATTGTTTTTCTTAGCATAGAATACAGACCTGACCTGTGGTGGCGCAGCGGATAAAGCGTCGACCTGGGAACACTGAGGTCGCCAGTTCAAAACCCTGCACTGATCTGGTCAAGGCACATATGGGAGTTGATGCTTCCAGCTCCTCCCCCCTCCCCCCTTTCGCTTTCTCTCTCTCTCTCTCTCTCTCTCTCTCTCTCTCTCTCTCTCTCCTCTCTAAAATGAATAAAATAAAAAAATAAATAAATTTTAAAAAAATATAATTCTACTGTAAACTTATTCAAAAAAAAAAGAATACATAAGAAATCCCCTTTTAGGAGAAATCCACAATACACTAATCAATTTCATGATGTTGATCCAAGAAGCCATAAGATAGCCATTTCAAATTTATTATTAAATTCTACCATGTAAGAACCTTGTCATTCATGACTAAGTTTATTAACAAAGAAACAGAAAATTACATGAGATACCATCTCCTTTGAAGAACTGCTATAGCAGCTCTGATGAGACCTTGACCTCTAAGACTAAGTGAAGGAGCATTATAAAGCGGTGCTAATGCCCAGCACCTTACATAGCTAGGCGGTGTGAGTTCCTGTCTGGTGTCATGCTTGTCTTCCCTCCTGTTGGCCAGCTGAAGTACCAGTCTTTGCTGTAATCCAGGGTGTAATATATCTGCACTCTTAGGAGCTCTCAAAGGATTTGTACACACATTGAATGAGCTCCAACACCTGTGCAAAACTCCTGTACGATACTTGATATTTGAGAGTTGTTCCATAATGAGTGTGTTAATTATCCACTTAAGAGGGAGGTGCCAAGTTTCGACATTGCTTTGAGTTGACCACCAGGAACAAAGTTTCTCTGCAAGTTCATTTTTCACTCCTCATGACTTCGCCTTTGCTTAGTTACAATTGTGTGAAATCCTCCAGTCGTATGGAGGATTGATTTTAAAAAAGACAACAACAACAAATTGTACAAGGCTTTCCTTACTGAATGTAAAACTGTGCTTATGGATATTGTACCCCCTGTCATTCAATGCTGTCTATCCAAGGACGCACATAATCAATTTGTGCTTTCGTTTCACCCAGCAATGAAAAATATCATCTTTATAGATGGATGTGCACGCTTTCAGTTGTCACAAGATGAAGACTGTCTTTCTTTCTTTTTTAAATCTTAGTGACCAAAACAGTACCAAATTCACTCACCAAACACAGTAATTCAATGAAAACATTTCTTTTTTTTTTTTTTTTGCTAACTTCAGAGGCACTTTTAAGATTTTTACTTCCAATATATAATTTCGAACTCTTATTCAACCTGTAAACTTTCACAAAATTCTCTTTTCAATTCTGCCTTCTTATGCTCCATTTATCTGTCACTATCATGGCCCTTCTTTGGAGGCCCAATGTTACAGAGCCTGTGAACCCAACCTGATCAGGAGAAGAAATGTATTAACTAGGAGGCCTTGCCTAGTAGAACTCCTGGTCTGAGACAAGCTATACTACATGAGATTTAGGATCCAGGGAGCTGGATTGTTTGTGGATATTTGGATCCCCATTTAGCAACATACTTGGCCCTTTATTTTTTCTTCTTACTGTGAAGATTTTTTGCCTCAGTTTCTGGAGTTAACACTTCACATTTCTGCATGGAATGAAGTCCTATTCTAAACACTAATTGTGTTAGAATCTTAATAAAAAGTATAATAATCTCTTTCTGACAAGGAAGATTCTGTTGTGTGTATCCCTATGTGAGGACTGGTATCCTCTGAATCAGAAAATTGCTCAGGAAACTATAGTAATATAGCCATTTATTGAAGCCTAAACATGATTGTTCCTTTGAGACCACAGCTGCCATACTCTTTACCTACTATATTGTATGTGCTTGTATCAGTGTTTTCTCAAATCAAGCTCAAGTTGATGATTTGTTACTCTTATCCCAGGCCTTCCAATCTCAGTGAACTCTCATTACTGCCTGTACACAGTCCTACTACACTGCCTTACTCAAGTCATTCTCTGACTTTCTCAGGCAGTTATTTTCTACCTTCTGTTTTCTCCTGAACCCCTTAACCCCCATCTCTTTATCACATGCAGGTGAAGCCCTTCTTATTGGGTAGCTTCTTTATCCTCACACATTATACCATCTGTACAACAAATAAAATACACCTGCTTCTACTAAGGTATGAACTCTACTTATTCTCTAAACCTATTTCTTCTCATCAGCTCATCCCTTTTCAAGTAGTCTGACTCTATCTCTGCATCATTATTAATTTTTTTCAGTATAAAAATATACTGCTGCTTCCATTAAAAAAAATTCTTAAGGTTATTGACTTATTTTTCTGTTATCCCTTGACAAAAACTTTAATTGACACTGGCCGGGTAGTTCAGCTGGTTGGAGTATTGTCCCAACATGACAGGGGTGTGGGTTTCATCCCCAGTCAGGGCACATACAAGAATCAACCAATGACAGCATGAATAAGTGGAACAACAAATCAATGTTTCTCTCTCTCTCCAACCCAAAAACCAATAATATATAATAATAAATTCAGTTGTCTCCACTTCTTGATTCTACTGTCATATTCAGTGATTCTATCTAGAAGTCACTCCAATCAGGATTTTGTTCTATCCACTCTACTAAAACAGCTTTGGTCAATGATGTGCACAATAATTCTTGAAATGTTTTATTTTCAGTCTTTATCTTATTTGACTTCTTAGAAACATTGAAAACATTCAATCGTGTTCTTCTTGAAATGCCATAATTGGTTATTTGCATTCAAGAACACCATACTTTCCTAGTTTTTCTCACATCTATTATCTATTCCCTGTGATCTCATCCAGTTTTATTATGCTAAGGACTTTAAAATTTGACTTCATACTTAATTTCCTTGGTGTACTTCAGATTAATATAAGCAAAAGTTTTCACTGAAATAAGCTTCTCAAACCAAACTCAGTCCCAACAATGCTCCTTCAGACTTCCTCACTTTAGTACATAGACTGTCATTTTTGTTTCATCATTCTTGGAGTCTCATTTTATATCACATCCCACATCAAGTACATGAACAAATTCTGTTAAAGCACAGTACAAATCTTAACACTTCTCTCCTGCACTGGTGGAAAAGCATTTCAAGCTGCTGTTATCCTTACCTGGCACATGGTCAGAGTATCCTGATGCTCTGTTTTTACTCTGTCTTTTCACCACAGACAAACCATAGTGATCTCATTAAAACATTAAAGCAGATCATTCTTGCCTGACCAGGTAGTGGTGCAATAGATAGAGTGTCAGCCTGGGATGCTGAGGACCCAGGTTTGAAACCCCAAGGTTGAGGTTTGAGCATGGGTTCACCAGATTGAGCGTGGTTCACCCGACTTGACTGAAGGGTCACTGGCTTGAGTGTGGAATCATAGACATGATCCCATGATCACTGACTTAAGCCCAAAGGTCACTGTCTTGAAGCCCAAGGTCACTGGCTTGAAGCCAAGTTTGCTGGCTTGAGCCCAAGGTCACTGGCTTGAGCAAGGGGCCACTGGCTCAGCTGAAGCCCCCTGGCCAAGGCACATATGAGAAAGCAATCAATGAACAACCAAGGTGCCTTCTTGCTTAATACCCTTCTGTAGCTTCCCATCATACTTAGAAAAGAATTTCGTATACAGTTCTACAGTTACATATAACTGGCCCTGGCTAACTCTCTATGAGCATCTCTTACTATCTTCACTCTGAATAACTAATTGCAACCACACTGGCCTTAGACTATTTCCTCATTTAGCCAATACCCCTACTTCATTTAGCCTTTGCATTGGATGTTTTCTTTTCTTAAATTGTTATTTTTCCCCAGAATCTACTTCCTAATTTTATTCAGTTCTCAATTGTTACCATCTCCAAGAAGACTTCGTTGAAAAAAAAATTGAAAAATAATAACTCACATCACAACCTATCTCCTTGAATTCTATATTTATTCTACGTCAGCTATTGTTACCTCTCACAGAAACAACCAGTAAACCAATCAATTTTGCTTTAAGAGCAACAGCCAGCTTCATGAAAAGTTTAGCCCTTCATTCCTTACATCATAAAAATCAAAAAACAAACCAAGGAATTAATGATGAAAGTTTATTTTAGCATTGAAAAGACACAAAATTTGATCGATACTATCTTCAGTCTCTCTCGTTTAAAGAACATTATGTGAAAATGTTATAAAGTATATTATGTGAAATCTACAGCAGTGTTATCTGGGGAAATCTGGGAGATAATTTTCAGAGAGAACAAGGGTACACTTTTCACATATTTTGACACTGAACTGACAGTATTTTATCAAATGCTAAAGATGCTTACACTACATGCTAACAATCTCTTTTCTAACCTATTCATCCCACTCATATCATTCAGGGACAATTTGTCAGAAAATCTTGCCCATTATGGTTGAACTTATAAACAACTTGAACAGTATATTGAAATGTTCATATTCTCTCACTTTGACTGGAGTATTAACAAAGAAATATGTGAAATTTCAAAAGCAGAGCTTGAGTCTTGGTTTCACTATTTACTATATCTGTGGTTTCGAGTGAATTAATCAATGCTATAGCCTCAGTATTCTCAATGTTGAAAGAAGAAAGAAAGAAAGAAAAGAGGGGGAGGGAGGGTGGAAAAGAGGGAGAGAAGGAGGGAGGGAGGAAAGGAGGGAGGAAGGAAGGAAAGAAGGAAGGAAGGAAGGAAGGAAGGAAGGAAGGAAGGAAGGAAGGAAGGAAGGAAACAGTAGATTTTTTTAGACACTTAAAAATATACAGTGAAATTGTCTTAAAATTGATAAATTATTAGGGTTCTAAAATAAATCTTAACAATTTTAAAGAAGGGCTAGAGAGAGAGGGGTGGGAAGAGAAACATCAATCTGTTCCTGTATGTGCCCTGACCAGGGATCAAAACAGCAACCTTCATACTTCAGGACTATGCTCTAACCAACCAAGCAATCCAGCCAGGGTGCAAACTTTATGCTATATTTTTTTAATACAAATGATGGTATACACCTGGCAACAACTATTCAGGTACCAAGACATACTCTGGGTATTTTACCACAATACAAGATCATAGGACTTTTGAAGGGTTAATATGTTTAGCAAGTCTTTATATGACAACCATATACAAAGGGAATAATTATAAAAGCAGAATCTGTTTCATATTCAAAGAATATAGGCTGGTACAATAAAGTAAATACATATATCATTATTTATTTGCACAAGACTTTCCTTAAAGTAGCTTCAAATCTCTAACATTTATGTATCAGTTACACTAGAGAGATTCTAAACTAGTAAGGGGAATTATTCTGGTTTTATGAATTTTGCCATTCATAGTCCAGCTGACATCTATCAACTTGCCTGAAGTCACATGACCAATCAGAGATAGATTTAAAAAGAAAAAAGTAACTACAGCTCAACATAAGTCTTAAGACAGAAATTTAACTTTTCACTTTTTTTATTTTTAATTTATTGTGTTTACATGGATTCAAGTGTCCCCTGAATATAACTCTCTCATCTCCCACCCCTGTGTCTCTTTTCATACTCCCTTTGCCCCCTTCTCCATAACTCCCTCCCCCCTTCCCTCTAGGATTTGCTGTCCTGTTATCTATATTTCTGTTATGTATATATAATTTCACTAAGCCGTTTACCTTCTCTGATCCCATCCACTCATCCCTCTTCCCTCTGACAGCTGTCCCTCTGGTCCCTGTGACTCTGCCTCTGACTCTATTCCATTCCTCAGTTCACTTTGCTCATTAGATTCCACATATAAGTGAGATGATATTTTTCTTTTTCTGCTTGACTTATTTCAAATTGTCCCTGAATGATTTGAGTGGGATGAATAGGTTAGAAAAGAGATTGTTAGCATGTAGTGTAAGCATCTTTAGCATTTGATAAAATACTGTCAATTCAGTATCAAAAAGAATTAGTGTTAGCATAATAACACTAATTCTCTTTACATATATTCCTATAATGTGCGAATATAGTGCTCTTCTAATCTTCAGTTATTTAAAAGAGATCTTAAGGACCTGGCTGGTTGGCTCAGTGGTAGTGTCGATCTGATGTGTGGATGTACTGGGTTTGATTCTGGTCAGGGCACACAGGAGAACCAACCATCTATTTCTCCTCCCTTTCCCCCTCTCACTTCTCTCTCTTTCCTCCTCTCCCACAGCCATGGCTCGACTAATTTGAGTGCTTCAGCTCGGGGTGCTGAGGATGGCTCCATGGAGCCCCTGCCTCGGGCACTAAAAATAGCTCAGTTGCCCAGATGGGCAGAGCATTGGCCCCAGATAGGGGTTGCCAGGTGGATCACAGTTGGGGTGCATGTGGGAGTCTGTTTATCTCCCTTCCTCTCAGTTAAGAAAAAAAAGAAAAGGAAGTAGATCTTAAATGATCCTGGTGAATATATATTACTTAATTAGTTGAGAAGTAACAAAATCATCTCATCACTGAAAGAAAATGGGTCAATTTTTAAAGACCACCAAACACAATATTAATTTTTGAAGTAAACCTTCACAAAGCTAGCATACGTGTGATATGCAGAAAGAATTCTCACTTTCTAGAAGGACTCTTTCATGTGTCTAGTAGCATATCACCTAGTCAGTAAGATAACCCTCCTCTGCCCCCTTTCTTCTCTTCAGAGGGTACTCAATCCATTACAAAGCCATTCTCAGTATCTTCGATGCTGCTATGGTGAGATGAGTTTTTTATTTGGATATAAGAATTTTACTCACATATTTACAGATTATGCTGTGGCTTTAAGGCATGCAAAGCTGACAGCTACTCTAATTAGGATATTCTCTTGAATTCAGGAAAATGTGTACATTTAAAAGATGCTGTGATCCTTTGGTGGGCATATCTAGCTTAAGGGATGCTCTTTCCATGATGCAATTTATTAACCTCTTTTCCCCTTTTTAAATATACCCTTGTTGCAAGTCTTGAGAACATTAGCATTTGCCCACGGGATATCACTTTTTAAGTTTGGCTTGATAATCAATTCTACCATGAACAACATTAAAATTAAAGTGATTGAAATTCAGCTTCTCATCTACTTTATGCAGTGGTACTTTTTGCATGGTATTTAATATTGTGATTTTCCATTTCAATTGCTTACACTGAAAAGAATGAACTGAAGTAGTATGCAACACCTAAGGTATTTTCTTATATGCTAGCTAACTATCTCATACTTTTCCAGAACCTACAACTTCCTCTATTTGGGTAATCTATGGAAAACCCTCCTAGGCTTGGAGACAATGTTCCAAATCTAATCAGATGTCACTATGAAACCTTTTACTTTCAGAAGAATCCCATAGCAAGAAACTGATTTCTTCAACTTACCTACTCATCACTGAGGACAAGCAACATCAAGGCATTCTGAACTTCAAATTCTCACTTTTTCCTGTCTCTCTCTCTTGTCATAAGAAAGTACTTTGTGCTCCATTTTCTCCAAACCCTCTTTCTCTTAAGAATTTGAGAAATTCATTGTTCCAAGCCAACGAAGACTCATGGTACCCTACCCAAGAAACACTTAACATATTAACATTAAATGCCTTCAATTTGACTGCTAAAAGAAAAGTTCAAAGGTAGACTTTCAGGAGTTAAAGAAGTTAGGGAAGGGAAATATGAGTGTTGTGGGGGAGGGGAGGAGTAGCTTCCTCAGTGGACTTCAGACCACACTCACTCTATTGCTGACTAACCTGCTGGAACATAAACTGGCTCTATTTGTGTATTTTGTAGGATAGCTGGCAGAAGCAACCACATGCTTTCTTTAAAAGAAGAACTTGGAAGATAATAAACAACAGAATCCTATCTGCTATTTTGAGAATATGTGAAATGTAGCAGGGGTGGAAGCAGGGAGAGCAGGTAGGAGGCTAAAAAGAAAAAAGGGGAGAGGCGGTGGGGACTTGTGCTGGAGTATTAGTGGAAGATAAGTTATGCCTCCAACACTTCTGAGTGAACAACTGAAGGAAGACATTTGTCACTTATGAAACTTAAAGAAAGAAGTGGAAGTGAGAGGCTTACAGTTGGAAGATCAGAATTTCAGGTCTAGATGTGCTAATTCTGAGCTTCTTAGAAATCTAAGTAGTGGTGTAGACATCTGCATGGAGGCAGTTGGATACAGGGGCTGGAAACTGGGAGAGATACCTGAACAGGAAATGTAAATTTAGGAGTCATCGGAATATAGTTGGTATTTTAACACATAAAACAGGATTCAATCACAAAACAATATGTGAGTTTAGATAGAAAAATAAAGTCAAAATTCTGAGTACTAGGACTCCCTGTAGCCTAGACATCTGAAGATTAAAAGAAACCAGCTGTCAAAGGCAGGACTGGGTGGAAAATGTAAAGGGATTAAGCAAAGAAAAAAAAATACTATAGCCACAGACAACAGTGTGAAGATTGCAGGAGGGGAAGGGGATGAAGAAAGGTAGAGGAGGAGAGAATGGGGATAGATGGTAATAGAGAGAGACTTGACAAGGTGGTGAACCCACAATGCAACACACAGAGGATGTAGACCTGTGCACCTGAAATATAATTTTCTTAATCAATTGCACCCCAATAATTTAATTAAAAATTTTAAATTAAGTTTATAGTTGGAAAAATAAGTTAAAAATAAAAAACAGGACTGGAGAGTGAGAAGAAACTTCTGCTAAAGTAAAAGAAAAGTAGGAGTGTGGTGTTCTGAAAACTGAGTAAAGAAGTTTTTCAAAGAAGAATAAATGACCCACTGTGTCAAATACTATTTATATGTCAAGTAAAAGAAGAACTGAGAATTGACCATCAAATTTTGAAAGATGACATTGTTGACTTCGACAAAAGTAGTGTTGTTGGATTTAAAGGAGTGAATTCAAGAGCATACAGAAATAAGATAGCTTATAAATAAAAGTTTACAATAAAAACACAATTAGTATTTTTCTATTCTGCCATTAGACAAATTGAATATAACATTTATATGAAAAAAATAGCCACGAAAATACTAAAAATAAAAGCAATTGGGGACTGGAAACATTACATGCATTCTGTAATTAAAACAGTATATCATTAGAGCATGCATAAACTAGCAGACCAATAGAATCAACTGAAAAATACAAAAATGGAACTAATGGCATAAACATTTAGCATGTGGTAAAGGCTGTATCTTAAATAGCTGAGGAAAATATTGACATTTTTAATAAATAATATTGAAAAAACTGGATAGCAAAATAATAAAACATGAAATGGAGTCTGTCCCTATACACAATCATGGATTCTAGATAGATCAAATATTTAAATATAAAAAGTAAAATTATTTGATTATTAAAAGAAAACAGCTAAATTCTTCTTTAACTTCAGGCTGGAAAAAAATTATTCTAACTCTACTCAAAATCTAGATGCTATAAGAGATTGATTGATAAATTGGACTAAATAAAATGTTAAATTTAAATAAGTAAATTTGAATTATTTTCCTGTATATGGAAAATTTTTATACTATCATGATTATGATAAACAATATTTAAAAACCAGAAAAAACATTTTATATGTATATATTATATTTTCAATTTATATATAATATTTTTCAACTCTAATATCATAATTTGTACTTATATGATAGTTATCATTGAGGAAGTATTAAAACCCTAATATTTAAATCATATTTTAAACAAAAGAAAGAAAACAAGAAGGGCAAGATGGCGATGGAGTAGTGGACGTACCAACTTCCAACTCCCAGAACCAAAGTGGATTATAACTTGATTTTAAGAACAATCATCTGGATAAACCAATGTTGAACTGGACTGAGAGGACTCTTCAATCAGAGAACACTGAAGAAGCAACATTGAGACTGGTAGGAAAAGCGAAAATGCGAAAAGGACTGCCCAGCTCCCCAGAGCGAAAGACAGCCTGGAGAGACTCGTTTGGCGGAAAGAGAGGCTAGCAGAAGGATAGGGACCTGGGTCCCAGAAACAAAGCCCCAGCCTACAGCCCCAAAGCCTAGAAGAGGCATATAGACAGTATTTTGCTGTGAAACAGGTTAGGATCCTGTTTGTGAGAAAGACACAGTTGTCTCAGACCCAGGATTCTTCTTAAAGGGACGGTGCAGAAACCCTCTCTCACAACCACTCACCCGGGACTCCGGGAGACAGGGAGAGAGGAGAGGACCAGAGCAGCAAGAAGAGAATGCAGTCTGGAAGGCACAGGGAAAAAAGCTTTGAGGGATAGTCACCCTAAACCCTGGGCTGAGTCATTCCAAATATCTGAAACAATATTTCCCCTGGAACCAGCAAGGGGAAGCAGGACACCAGCCAAACAGGCTCCCCTGTGGCAATTAGAGCACAGTCGCTTAGAAGGAGGGAGCTTTCAGGACTACAGTATGGAGTGTTAGGGTCTGAGCTACAGCGCCCCCACCTACACTGCTGAGGGCTTACTGGAGGGCAGGCGGTTGCGGAATGTAGAAGCGCAGTTCCATCAGAGGGTGCAGAGGCTGAGGCAGCTGGCATGAACTCGGTCTAGCCCAGGGGGGGAAAAGGGGACACGTGAAAGGGGTCCAGTGGCAGCAGGCCCACCTGCGACCCTACCTTTGGGGGAAAAGCGGGAGCCTGGAACGGGCAGAGATCCGCCGCTGGGCAGGGGCAAGTGGGCAAGCGAGCAAGCAGCTTCACCCAACCTCTGAAGCTTGAAGCCCTGAACAAACCAGCTTTGCCCATGGAGGTGGGGCGGAAGCCCGGGCTCGCAGTTGAGCGTGCACCAGCAGCCCCTCCTGGTTGGAGGAACCAGCTGACAGGGACCTGCAGCTGAGCAAAAGTGCTGACCCTTGCCCTTGGTGCCCAGCCTTGTGGCCCAAGTGTGGTGCGCAATCCCACCCATGGGAGAAAGGCAAAGGTGGATACCAGCTGAGGCTTATAGAGCCTGGCATGACAACACAGTCCCTTCTGCGGAGGCAAAGTGGAAACTGCAGCAAACCAGCTGGCACCAGCACCACCCATACACAACCGCCCTGCGCAATGGCAGGGGGGTTGCAGGCCTGCACACAGACCACACCTAGGAAACATAGAGGCAACACCCATTGGAGTCCAGTAGCCAAACCCTTCTTACACACAGACAAAATGGGCAGGCAGAGAAATGCAACCCAAATGAATCAAGAGAAATCCCCAGAGAAGGACCTGAATGAATCAGATATAACCAAAATACCTGATGCAGAGTTTAAAATAATGATAGTTAGGATGCTCAAAGAGCTTAGAGCAACAATGGATAGTCATTACAAACACCTAAAAAGATAGCAAGTATAAAAAAGGAAATTTAAATTATAAAAAAAAAAACAGACAGAAATGACAAATACAGTATCAGAACTGAAGACCACAATGGAAGGAATTAAAAGCAGGATGGATGAAGCTGAGGATTGAATCAGTGAGTTAGAGGACAAAATAAAGAAAGGCACAGAAGCAGAGCAGAAAAAGGAAAAGAGACTCAAAAAATGTGAGGAAACTCTAAAGGAGCTCTGTGACAACATTAAGAGATAACATCCGCATAGGGGTTCCTGAAGAGGAAGAGAAAGAACAAGGGATAGAAACTTTGTTCAATCAAATCATAGCTGAAAACTTCCCTAAATTAAGGCTGGAAAACGACTCACATGCTCAAGAAGCACAGAGAACTTCATTAAAGAGAAACCAAAAAAAATCTACACCAAGATACATCATAATTAAAATAACAAAACTAAGTGAGAAAGAGAAAATATTAAAAGCTTCTAGGGAAAAAAAGGCTATCACATACAAAGGAGCCCCCATAAGGATGATATCCAACTTCTCAACAGAAACACTTGAGGCCAGAAGGGAATGGCAAGATATATTCAAAGTAATGCAGAACAAGAACCTACAACCAAGGCTACTTTATCCAGCAAGGATAACATTTAAAATTGAAGGAGAAATAAAGAGCTTACCAGACAAAAAAAAACCTCAAGAAATTCATTGAAACCAAACCAATTCTGCAAGAGATGCTAAGGGGCCTGTTGTGAACAGTTCAAAGGGAGAAAAGAATATAGCAAAAGAAGAATACAGCTTTAAAGAATAAAATGGCAATAAACAACTACATATCAATAATAACCTTAAATGTAAATGGATTAAATGATCCAACCAAAAGACATAGGGTAGCTGCGTGGATAAAGAAACAGGACCCATACATATGCTGTCTACAAGAGACACACCTTAAAACAAAAGATGCACATAGACTGAAGGTAAAAGGATGGAAAAAAATATTTCATGCAAATGGAAATTTAAAAAAAGCAGGGGTAGCAATACTGATATCTGACAAAATGGACTTTAAAACAAAGGCTATACAAAGAGATAAAGAAGGACACTACATAATGATAAAGGGAACAATTCAACAGGAAAATATAACTATTATAAATATCTACGCACCAAACATAGGAGCCCTGACATACATAAAGCTGATTTTAATGGATATAAAGGGCGAGATTAACAGCAATACTATCATAGTAGGGGATTTCAATACTCCACTAACATCACTGGATAGATCCTCAAGAAAGAAAATTAACAAAGAAACAGCAGACTTAAAGGATACACTAGATCAACTCGATTTAACAGATATCTTCAGAACTTTTCATCCTAAAGCAGTAGACTATACATTCTTTTCAAGTTCTCATGGTACATTCTCTAGGATAGACCGCATTAGGACACAAAAGTTGTCTCAACAAATTTAAGAAGATTGAAATCATATCAAGCATTTTCTCTGATCACAATGGCATGAAACTAGAAATTAACCACAAAAGAAAAACTGAAAAATACTCAAACACTTGGAAACTAAATAGCATGTTATTAAATAACGAATGGGTTAACAATGAGATCAAAAAAGAAATAAAACAATTCCTAGAAACGAATGATAATGAGTATACATCAACTTAAAATTTATGGGACACAGCAAAAGCAGTACTGAGAGGGAAGTTCATAGCATCACAGGCATACCATAAGAAGCTAGAAAAAGCTCAAATAAACAACTTGACCCTGCACTTAAAAAAACTAGAAAAACAACAGCAAGCAAAGCCCAGGGGTAGTAGAATATGCTGTTTAATTATTTTCTCACTCACCCAGAAAAGGACATATTTTTCTAAAGGGTATTTTAAATAAACTTGAGTAACTGCTGTTAAAAAGCTAATATTTGTTTGGTTTTTAGGTTTTCAAAAATTCACCAACCCCTCTGAAAATTTCTGAATAATTTATGCATTTAATATTCAGTGAAGTACACAAGACCATGTATGGAGCTACCAAATAAATTTTACTAAACACAATAAAAGTGTAAAGTGACAGAGTTATTTATGATGTGAAAGTAGAAATCAGATAAAAGAGAACCTTTATTTGGTTAGGGACCTGAATCTATAATTCACATTTAACAAGATGAAAATCACCATTGTCAGGAGTACTGTATTATACTCAGTAACCTAGGAAGTCTAACTAGTTTGGGGGTGAGGAGAAGAAAGAAGTAATCAAGTCTTCAGCACTTGTCTTATTAATGCCAGTCTTATAAGCACATTTTCTTTTTTAAAAAAAAAGAAAAGACATTGAAAAAAACCAGTTATACTTCTATTGCAAAATCATGCCTTTTTATTTTAGCTTGAAAATTTGTGTCAGACATATGACAAAACATGACTATCTGGAACAAGAAAATCAGGTGCTATCACCCATTTATTCATAAACCATCTGATTAGTATGTACATAAATACCACACCAAGGGTTAATCTTTGTGCTAGGGACTAGACATTTGTAGTTCACTGTTGCTGGCAAATAAATTATTGTAATTCAATGGGATAAGTTCTATATAAAAGTACTTATAAAAGATGAAGACAGAAAAATTGAGACTGCAAAGCAAATAAGATGTGAGCTCTGTCTTAAAGAATGTTTTGTTCCTTAATCTATTCAGAACCAGATGGAAGTGAGGAAGAACACCCGTGCAAATAGATAAGCAAGTACAAGGAAATGGAGTATGATATTACATGATCTATCTAAGGAATGCTGCTAATTCTGTGGTAGCAGCATTAACTGCAGGTAAGTGGCTACAAATGAGGCTGAAATGTACCATAAAATGTACCATTGTGAAGGAAGTTCTCTCTGCCAAACCAAAAGGATTTGTAAACTACCTGATGGAGGATGAGAGATCACCCAAGCACTGAAGTAGGAGGATTAAATTTGGATTTTAAAAGAGAATTCTGATAGCAATGTTATATTTAGATTGGAGAAGTGAGAGACAAAAGATGTTTTCCTAATTATTTAAAGTCACTATTAGTCAACAGGTCTTGTTAACTAATTGGGTGTTTAAAGTAATAAAGAGGACAAGTCAAAGATGACACAGAAGTTCAATCTTGCATGAAAGGATAAATTTATATTCACACAAAATGGGGATGGGAAGAAAGTAAGTTTGGGGGAAAAGAATAAAATGAGTGTTAGATACCAGGATTTCCAGGAGATACTGAGTTAACAGATGAATATACAAATTTTAAGTTTGAGGTAGAAGACTAAAGACTCAGATCTCAGAGTAAACAACTTGCTGGTGATATAAATACTATGGAGGACAGAAAGTGGTGGGATTCAGCCGATTCGCACCAGTTCTGCAGAATTGATAACTAATTTTTCATTGAGTTCAGTGAACTGGTTGTTAAAATGGCACTTGCAGTCAGGGTTCTCTCTACGGTGGGTGCCTGGGCAGCCGCCTAATGTGGAAATCACCAATTTACATTCCTTACTCTTTTTTAATGTTTATCTGCACAATAGCGTATTCTAAGCGCTCATAGTAATGTTCCTTTTATTCACAGGTGAAAAAGAATTGACAGAACTATGCCTGCAATATTTATTTCATAAAACTCATTCTACCTTTGATGAAATACTACATTTTAATTCCCTCACATTTGTTACTTCAGTAGGAAGTGACACCAATCAAGAAGCAATATGAAAATATCTTAAATAACAGTTTTATTGTTTTTGTCAGATATTATTTAATATTTTTCTCATTAATATTTTAAAACTCTTATATTCTAGTTTTGCGTACCTCTCTCATTGTTCTTACTTAAGTATTAAGTGCATGAAATAGTTAACTACCTTTTGGTATATTATTTTTTTATACTTCAAATGGTTATTAGGTCAGAGAACAGGTTGTTAAATTATTTGAATCCCACCACGGAGAACAGATACTATTGTCAAGAAAAACTATGGGAAATAAAAATAAAGAGTTCCAACAACAGAATAAAATCTTGGATCACTGGTGTTTAAAGGACAAAGATAAGGAGGGAATCTAGTGGGAGAGATGAAGAACCTGGGTCATAGATATCAAGGGAGAGAAAATTTTATGAAGTGCATGTTATTGTCAAATGTTTTACACTAGTCATGAAAAAATCAAGACAAAAATGTTTTTATTGCAAACATGGGGCCTTGTAGGAAGAGTCAATGATTGGCAGGGGTAAAAATTGATTGCTGTGAGCTGAAAGTAAAAGGAAGAAAAGCAAATGAGGATAGTGTATATACACATTTCTCCATAAATTGCATAAGAAAATGAGAGTGCTTCACTGATATTTAAAGATTGAGCTCTTATTCTCAAGTTTTACAACAAGATATTGTCACACTAAAATAGAATTGAAATATTCAATTTGTTCACTTTAAGTAAATAGTTTTACAAAGTAGGAAAGTGTTATTACCATCAATCAAAAGATGAGAAAACTGATCCTTAGATGGGACAAGTAATATAGCCAAGATTGTATGAATGGGGAAAGGTAGGATTCTAAACTCATTCTGCCTGATGACTAAGCCTAGCATCTTGACCACTGAGCCATACCATCTTAGATGATAATGCCTGCGAAGAATGTGACATATTGATTTTGCCTGACTCCAGGCAAATATATCCATACACCAAAGTATAACTGAGTTTGTAAACTCCCATTTCAGCCTGACCAGGCAGTAGTGCAGTGAATAGAGCATCAGACTGGGATGCAGAGGACCCAGGTTCAAGACCGTGGGGTCGCCAACTTGAGCGTGGGCCCAACTGGCATGGGCCCAGCTGGCTTGAGCAGAAGCTCGCCAGCTTGGACCCAAGGTCGCTGGCTCGAGCAAAGGGTTACTCGGTCTACTGAAGGCCCACGGTCAAGGCACATATGAGAAAGCAATCAATGAACAACTAAGGTGTTGCAACAAAAAACTGATGATTGATGCTTCTCATTTCTCCCCATTCCTGTCTGTCTATCCCTCTCTCTGACTCTCTCTGTCCCTGGAAAAATAAACTCCCATTTCATACTTTTTTTTTTGTAGTTATTAATTGAGATTTTGCAAGTCCTGTAGGTATCCAGGCGTGATTTATTTTCATTTCAATTCCAACACATTTTGAGCCATTTCATCAGCCCATGGGGAAAGTAAATTGTTTTTATTTTGATTTGCTCCATTAAAAAGAAACAACTCAAAAAGTTCATTTATTAGGTAAAAGTCTTATAAACATTCACCTGGTGACATCTTTCTTGACAGACAATCTGTTTGTGGAGTATGATTCCAAGCAGCTTAGTTGAGCTTAACAATATAGGAAGGATTTGAACATTACAGGTGGGAGAGAGGGTGACTGAGCAGCAAAGTTGTGCATATTTACCCCCATCTCACAGTCACCTTGTAAGTGTACAGAAAAAAAGAAAGAAAGGGAGAGAGGAGAGAAAAAACACTTTCTACTTTCAACATATGGAGTTAGTTATGTAATTTTTAGACTTTTTTAAAGATTTTATTTATTGACTTTACAGAGAGAGGAGATGGGCGGGGGAGCAGTGAAAAGTATCAACTCCTACTTGCTTCACTTTAGTTGTTGATTGACTGCTTGCCATTTGTGCCTTGACTGGGCAAGCCCAGGGTTTCAAACCAGTGACCTCAGTGTTCCAGGTCAATGCTCCTCCCACTGAGCCACCACCCACAAGCCTATATGTGATTTTTGTTTACCTTTTATATTTATCTTTGGCTTTACTTTTGTTAAATGTTTGTGTGTCACTGAAAATCTCTGCTATAATGTACTTCCCATTGATGGGAATTTGTACATAATGCAAATAATACCTTTCTTCCTCTGAGCCCCAGTTCTAAAGAGAGATAGTGTTGTCTCTGGGTGAAGGGCATATGGAAAGGGAATAATGCAGAACAGGGAGCTATAGGACAGGACAAGGGTGGAGTACTGTGTCTCCCAGAATTCTACCCCCGATCTTCCCTAATAGGATTAACAAAAAGGCATACCATATGACCAGATTATTCTTTAAATTGTTGCAGACATCCTGGCAAATCCGAACAGGCACAGATTGTAGAACTATCCCCAGGTAGCCAAAAGTTGAATTTGGATCTTATGTTCTGAGCCTAGAGCTCCATCAAGCTGACACAGTGTCTCACCTTAGTCCGTTTATTAACTGCACAATAGCACAGTTCTACATTTTACCAGATGCAATTTTTTTGAATGCTATTTCTTAAATTATAACTGAGTTTTATTCTGTCTCTGTAATCATAAGAAAAGGTATATGAAAAAATAAGATATGCAAAATAATATGCTTACAATAGCAACAAAAACTAGAATGTATTTACTCTGTTGGCGTCTGCTAGATATCCCCCAATGTACATTTTCCACTTCTTTGCTGATAGAATACTGGATTGATTACTGACCCATAGTGTCCCAGAATTAAAGAAAGATTTCTCAGGCTGTCTTGCCACTAAGCAGTGGCCATGTGACATCTTATTCTTCTTGTGGATCGTTTTCCTGGTCAGTTTCCCTGGAATGCAAGTACGTTAGCTGCCATTCTTGCAGTTATCATGAATCATGAGGATCCGAAGGACATTTTTAGAGATGACAGGGTGATGTGGAAGGAACCTGGGGTCCCGAAGACTGCAGCAGAACCACCAGACTAGCCCTTAGTGAGATGCTTTCGTGTAAAAGAAAAATGAACTTCTTTCATATTTAAGCTGCTATTACTTAGAGATTCTTTTACTTTCAGTCAAACCTAGTCATAGGTGATATATACCTAGGAATAAAGTTGATAATAAATGTAAAAAACGTATGTAAAGCACACTTTATTTAATAAAGGACATACATGGATATGTGAATCAGTAGAGAATCATGCTAATTTTCTCATTGGCTAGACTCAATATTATAAAGATATAAATCCTCCCCAAATTGACCTATAAATTCAATGCAAACACAATCAAAATTTCAGTTGGATTTTTATATGAATCTTAAGGTGATTCTGAAGTTCATCTAGAAAATTAAATGCTCAAGAATGCACCAAAAAATATAAGAAAAAGAATCATGAATAGAGACTTGCCCTTTAAAATATCAAAATATATTACAAAATACATTAATCAATGTGTTATTGGCCTAGAAAGTATAATATACATCAATGAAATAAAAATATACAAATATATGCATATATATACATGTACATGTATATAAAAAGGTTTCATATATCACATATATATATATATATACACATGTATGAGGCTAAGTGCAACCTACTAACATTCATATATAGTTGATGTTAAAATATAAAGTATATGTATGTAAAAAGATATAAACATATTAAAAACATATATATATTAGTGTTTTTTAAGGCAGGTATGTTAAATAAGTAATGAGGATATTAGTTGTACTTTGGGGAAACATGAATTTAGATTTTATTTTGTATATTTTTGAAAATAAATTCCAGATGAATTTGAATGTCTAAATGTAAAAATAATAAATAGATAAGGAGGCAATATAGGAAACTATTTTTAAATATATTTCTAGATAGAAAGAGCCTTTCTAAACAATTCTCAGTAGTCATAAGAGAAAACTAAATTATTTCATTATGTATAAATTTAAACTTCTTTTCAACAAATGTTATGGCAAAGTTAAAATACAAGCAAAAAATTTGGTGAACATATTATTAACATATAAACAGTTTGTGCAACTAATAAATGGTAAATTTCCATAATATGTGAAGGGCTTTTACGAATCCAATTTAAGAAATGGGCTAAAGTTTCCAAAGAATTATGAGAAAAAGAAGTGCGAATGACATATAAATATAAAAATATACAACTATATTTAAGATCTCAGCAATCTAAGAAATTAAGAATGAAAAGTAAGACACAAACATTTTGGGCATTTAATTGCAAAATTTTAAGAGATAAATAAATTCTGTTTTGAAATGGGTATAGTATTCAGGAAATCTCATATACTATAGATGGAATTAAAAGAAAGCAATCTAGCAATATTTTTAATATTTATAATGTGCTTACCTTTTGGCCCAATAGTATCATTTTTTGAAGTATATCTTTAAAAAATGTAGCTCATGTACACAAATATGTGTATACGGATGTCTAAAGCAACATTTTTCATAATCTGAATAAATAATGAACTCCATATATATTAGAGATTTGTAAAAATTTCTCCAAAAATTAAAATATCAAGACAAACGTTTTGAATAAAATGTTCTCATATATGTAAAAAAGAAAGCCAAAAATATACAACTATATTTATTTTTTTAAAAAGGCATAACATAATGCACACAAAGTTTAGAAATGGGACAATTAAGAAGATATGAGCTTAAAGGGACACAGGCAAGCTTTTACCATATGCTTTTGTCTTATTTAAATTGTTCTGATACTTATTTCCCATGTAATTAAAATACATAAATATAAATATAAAAATCGTTTAAATCTGAACAAATGAAAGTTCATAGGCTATGAGGATAAAAGAAAAATCTACAATTTTAGAAAGAAAAGGTGGTGCGTGTCAAAAAAAAAATTTCAAAACCACAAGGTAAAGTTTGACATTTACTCCTGTAAACATGCTGGGCATGTGTGGGACCCAGCCTGTGCCACAAAGGGTCACCAAGTCTCACCCGGCTATTTCCTGAAAGTTCAAACCCATTTTCCTCCCAATCCAAAGTTTTTTCATATCCTCCTAGAGGCTGCCCCCTTACCAACAGTAACTCTACCAGCCCTGACCATGCTTTGAATTTAAGGATGTATGGTTAAAATTGTGAAATGTCATCATACGGAAAGAAGCCTAAATAACAACAAAACAATTGTATTTATTGCCAGAGTAGTTATCAGCAAATTTGCAAATTCTACTAACATATATCCTAGTAATATACTTATACTGTAAATTTGGATATGAGACTTATTTGATTCATATGTAATAAAATATCACTAATTTTATATACCAAGAAATTGCAGAACAGAAATGTCTAGAATCTCTTAGTTAAGGTTTCAAAATACTTTTAAAAGAAACAAAAATTACTTCATTTTTTTTATTACTACCCTAAAATATTGATCTTTTCTTTAGACTGTTTTATCAAAATTGGTCTATAATTATTGATCACTGAAATATTTGCCATCTGTTAAGTCTTACAAATATTTTATTCTAAACGTTGAGCTCCAATGATATAAAAAGATATTCACTTTTTTCCTATATAAACATGAAAACAAATGCTTGAAAAGTTGTTTATCCACTTAATTATTATCCTTCTATAAGTCCAAAACAATGGCTTCAGAAAAATAACTGGACATAGGAAAAATGTCCAAATCCTGACTCTATCTGCCAGCAATGTGAACATAGGCTATTTACATAACCTCTTTGACTACTAATTAATTTTTTTTAAGTGAGCAAATTGGTTGGCATGCAGTTGACCCTTGCTAAATATTATGCTTCCTTTCCACTAAGTATGCCAATGGGCTTTGGGAAGATTGAGCTCAAGTCACAGTTTCTGAAAACCTTTTTTGATCATTTATAGACACAATAATTTAGAAATTCTATTTTACTGAATAATATAAAATAATATAGATTGAGATTTTTGGACTCCAACACAAAGTTACTGAGTTGGAATGACAAGGAATAATTTTCAAACCTCTACACAAAGATCTTTCTAGGTAATGTTAATGATCAGCATCAAAAAGCAATAATTTTCTTTTTTACAGGGACAGAAAGTCAGAGAAAAGGATAAATAGGGACAGAGACAGGAACGGAGAGAGGTGAGAAGCATCAATCATTAGTTTTTCACTGCTGTTGCGACACCATAGTTGTTCATTGATTGCTTTCTCACACGTGCCTTGACTGCAGGCCTTCAGCAGACCAAACCACCCCTTGCTGGAGCCAGCAACCCTGGGCCCAAGCCAGCGAGCATTTTTTTTTTTTTTTTGCTCAAGCCAGATGGGCCCGCACTCAAGCTGGCGAGCTCGGGGTCTCGAACCTGGGTCTTCCGCATCCCAGTCCGACTCTCTATCCACTGCACCACCGTCTGGTTAGGCCAAAAAGCAATATCATCCTAGACCTTTTAGTAAATGCAAAATATTTTAAATAACTGACAATAAGCTCTGGCTGGGTTGCTCAGTGGATAAAGTGTTGTCCCAGCATACAAGGTCGTGGGTTTGATCTCTGATCAGGACACATAGGAGAAGCAATCAATGAGCACATAACTAAATGGAACAAAGTAAAACAATGAGTTGATACTTCTCTCTCTCTGTAAAAAAAATATATATTTTTAATTAAATAACTGGTAATATAATTAGACAGAACTAAAATAGCATAAATAAACTATGAGAAAAGTTGCAAATATATTTGCATGTTCTCAAGTCTCTTCATCTTAGCTGTATGTCTACATTCTAGTTTTTTACAGTTCATCCTAATATTCACATAGTGAAGAGTAAATAAGTCATTCTTGATGAGTATTGACAGCATCTTATTTATGCAAAAAGACAAACTTTGCAATTTAGATCATCACTGTAAACTCCTAAGGAGCTATCATTGTTGCTATCAGGTCAAAAGTATTAGATGATGAATAAATCTATATTTCACATTACAAATTGCTTTGCTATTTGCTTCATCTTGCTTAGAATTCCTTGTATCATTCGTGCCATATGACACTGTGATGGAAAGACACGCACACATAGAGCCGCACACTATGCTCCATTAATTTTATTTGTTTACTTAGTGAAAGCTCTGGCACTGCATCCAAATAGCTTCTCCTTTTTTCTGGGTCAAGAACATGAAATGACAAATGGAGTGTGATGCTATTCCAGGAGCTACCTCTCCTCCCTACCTCAGGTTGCTATATAACTAAGACTCCAAGTTCTGGAAAGGTCCTTCTGAAGTGTCTTAGTTTATGCTCCTGTCTCCATACTAGGTCCAGTATCCAACCAGCAGCAAAATGCACCATCTAAAGTCAAATTTTGAGACTATCTCTATGTTGGAAATTGGGTATGTGCATGTGTGAATGTGTTGGGTACTGGTTTGATATGATTTCAAATTTACTTTTTTATGACAAAAATGAAGCTGTTTTGGCCTGACCTGTGGTGGCGCAGTGGATAAAGCGTCGACCTGGGAACACTGAGGTCGCCAGTTCAAAACCCTGCACTGGTCTGGTCAAGGCACATATGGGAGTTGATGCTTCTAGCTCCTCCCCCCTTTCTCTCTCTCTCTCTCTCTCTCTCTCTCTCTCTCTCTCTCACTTTGTGTCTCCTCTCTAAAATAAATAAATAAAAATAAATTAAAAAAAAAATGAAGCTGTTTTTTGCAAGGTTTCTTAGATTACATATTTATTTATTTGGGTGATGGTAGAGAGTCTGAAAATAGTTGGGCCTGACCTATGCTGGTGCAGTGGATAAAGCCTCAACCAAGTACACTAAGGTCACCAGTTCAAAACCCCGGGCTTGCCCAGTAAAGGCATATGTGAGAAGCTACTACTACGAGTTGATGCTTCCTGCTCCTCCCCTACTCCCTTTCTCTCTCACTCTCCTCTCTCTTATAAATCAATAAATAAGATGTATTTTAAAAATTGGGGGTTAAGGCCCCCAATTACCTCTTGGCCCCAATACTGTACAACAGTACTATAAACATAGGAGACACTCAATGAATATTCAATTTATTATTTTATTAATATAATAAGATTCAAATGACAGAAATGCCATGATGCCTTCACAGACATTAAGGAGGACAATATTCCTAGGGGGAATAAAAGGGATAGTCTGTCAACCTACTAACCAGATAACATATACGTCCCTGCTCCAGTTCTCATTCCAGAATGTCCCACTATAAACCCCAGTGATCTATGGCTACTTTGAACCAGTTCCAGACAGATGGTAACCTTTATAAAGAAGCCTATTCTTACGAATTAGAATCAAGATTTTATAGCACACTCAAGTCTAAGACCATATCGCTTGCCTCTATAAAACTTGCAGAAAGGAGCCAGAATTTAATTAAGCTGCCATTACTCTTAAATTATGTATTGTCTTCTACTTTTTCCTAAAATTCTTCATTTTCTTTTTGTTTTCAGCCTGCAACAAAGAAAGAAAAGGAGGAGGAGGTAGAGGAGGAGGATACAACTAGGAGTAAAAAGAGCACTATTTAAGGGGAACTCTCAGTTATTTAAATCTATGTCCCATCTCAATGCAAGGGAACTTCACAACAAAAAGGGACCACAGGAAAGGACAGAAAGTTAGAGTACAACAGTATTTGAAATCAGGCAGATCTGGTTCCCTTCCTGGTTATACTAGTGACCAGCTGTGTAAATGAAGTTAAATTAATTAAACACTCCAGTGTCAGTTTTCTCATCTGTTCAACAGGAGACACTAATATCTATATATCTTAATGACTTAAATAAAGGAATGCCTATAAAATACTCTGCACAGGGCCTGGCACATTAGAACTCTTTCCCTAACAGCAGTTACCACCATAAGAGTTCCCAGGGCTGATGCTGCCTACTGATGGCAAAGGAGAAAGTACAATCTAGAAAGTGGAAATAAACATTCTTCCTTAAAAATATCTTACATACTGTCATTATTGCGATAGGATTAAACAATATTTTTTAACAGCTTTATTGAGATATAATTCACATCCCATTCAATATACCCATTTAAAGTACACAGTTCAGTGGGGTTTATTCAGTTTTATAACCACCACTACATCAATTTTTTAAATATATTCATCATCTTAAAAAGAACCCCAAACAATATACATTTTTTTCTAAGACTGTCATTTTATTATTTTTATCGAATTTGTTGGGGTGTTATTGGTTAACAGAATTCTATAGGTTTCAGGTATACAAATCTATAATATATCACCTGTGGGTCACCACTCCACGTCAAGGTCCTTCAATCATTACTTATCCCCCTTTTATCCTCTTCTACCTCCCCTACCCCTCTTTTTCTCTTGTAATCATTATACTATTGTCTACCTATAAATACTTTTTTTCTTAATCCCTTTATATTTTTCACCCAGCTCCCCACCCAGACCTCCTCCCCTCTGACAGCTGTCAGTTTGTTCTCTGTATCTATGAGTCTGTTCCTATTTTCTCTGTTATTTTATCTTGTTCATTAAATACCACATATTAATGAAATCAGATGGTATTTGTCTTTTTCTGGCTTATTTCACTTAGCATAATAACAAGATACTTTTTATTAACGATAATATTATGTTTTCAGAATGTCAGAGAAACATTCTTTAGATTACAAGTAATTTCTAGAAATATAATGTAAAAATGGTAAACAAAGTAGAGTGAGCCACATTTATGCATTATCGGCTTATTCAAGCATATTATGATATACAATAGCATACAAATTTTATAAATTCAATTAAATAATATTAAAACTAAGAATACTACTAATAGAAATGATAAAATAACAGCTATAAAATAGAAAATACACACTCCTTCTATATTATTTTCTAATTCTTTAAGGTAGTAAGTGATCAAATACATATAATATTTAAGATTTTTTTAACTTTAGGAAACATAGGATCATCATACAGAAATAGGGGTCAGGTATTTAAAAGTTTCAAGAAAAAACAAGAAGTAGAATACTATCTCTATTCTTACCCTTTTTTATTAATTTAAATGGGGTGACATTAATAAAGCAGAGTACATATATTCAAAGAGAACATTTCCAGGTTATCTTGGCATTCAATTATGTTACATACCCATCACCTAGAGTTGAATTGTCCTGTCACCTTCAATCTAGTTTTCTCCCCCCTCTCCTTCTCTCTCCTCCTCCCCACCCCATTTCTCCAGTAACCACGACACTCATGTCTATGTCTTTTAGTCTCTTTTTTATGTCCCACCTATGTAAGGAATCATGCAGTTCTTAGATTTTACTGATTTACTTATTTCACTCTGTATAATGTTATCAAGATCCACCCATTCTTTTGTAAATGATCCAATGTCATTATTTCTTATGGCTGAGTAGTATTCCATAGTATATATGTACCACATCTTCTTTATCCAGTCATCTATTGAAGGGCTTTTTGGTTGTTTCCATGTCTTGGCCACTATGAACAATGCTGCAATGAACACTGGGTTGCACATGTCTTTATGTACCAATGTTTCTGAGTTTTGGGGGTATATACCCAGTAGAGGGATTGCTGGGTCATATGTTAGTTCTTAATGGTATAGAATAGAGAACCATAATATCTACATTTTTTTCATAATTGGTTTTAAGGTTGTTTATACTAATCAGGCTCTTAGGGGAACAATAGTAGTAATAAGGGTTAACAAATTGCCTTAGGGAATCAGATGCTCTTTATGAAATCCAGGTGGGTGACCTTAAGAAAGTTACATGAGAGGAGGAAAGATGGCGATAAAGTAGGTGGACATACCAACTTCCAACTCCCAGAACCAAAGTGGATTATAACTTGATTTTAAGAACAATCATCTGGATAAACCAACATTGAACTGGAATGAGAGGACTCTTCAACTGGGGAACACTAAAGAAGCAACACTGAGACTGGTAGAAAAAGCGAAAATGCAGAAAGGGCAGCCCAGCTCCCCAAAGCGAAAGCCAGCCTGGAGAGACACGTGTGGCGGGAAAAGAGGCTAATGGAAGGGTTGGAACCTGGGTCCCAGGAACAAAGCCCCAGCCTATAGCCGCAGAGCCTAGAAGAGTTGTATGGACAATATTTAGCTGTGAAACAGGTTAGGATTCTGTTTGTGAGAAAGACACAGTTGTCTCAGACCCAGAGTTCTTCTTAAAGGGACAATGCAGAAAACCTCTATCACAACCATTCACCCGAAACTCCAGGAGACAGAGAGAAAAGAGAGGACCAGAGCAGCGGGAAGAGAGTGCAGTCTGGAAGGCACAGAGAGAAAAACTTTGAGGAACAGCCATCCTAAACCCTGGGCTGAGTCATTCCACAAACTGAAACAATATTTCCCCTGGAACCAGCAAGGGGAAGCAGGACACCAGCCAAACAGGTTCCCCTGCGGCAATTAGAGCACAGTCGCTTAGAAGGAGGGAGCTTTCAGGACTACAGTATGGAGTATTAGGGTCTGAGCTGCAGCGCCACACACACACACACACACACTGCTGAGGGCTTTCTGGAGGGCGGGTGGTGGCCGGACGCAGAAGCACAGTTCTGTTGGTGGGGGCAGAGGCCAAGTCGGCTGGCGTGAGCTCGGTCTAGCCCAGTGGGGCAAGAGGACGCAAGAAAGGGGTCCGGTGTTTGTGGGCCCGCCTGCAACCCCACCTGTGGGGGGAAAGTGGGATTCCAGAATGGGCAGAGATCTGCCGCTGGGCAGGGGCAAGTAGGCACGCAGCTTCACCCAGCCTCTGAGGCTTAAAGCACTACATGAACCGGCTTTGCCAGCGGAGGCGGGGCTAAAGCCTGGGCTCGCAGCTGAGCGCACACCAGCAACCCCTGGCAGAGGTTGGAGGTGGTGGGGCGAAAGCCCTGGCTAGCAGCAGAGCGTATAGCAGCAGCCACCACTGGCTGAGGACCAGAAGTTGGCGGAGTGGGGCGGAAGCTCTGGCTTGCAACTGAGTGCCAGCAGTCCCTCCCAGCCAGAGGAAATGGCTGACAGAGACCCGCAGCTGAGCAAAAGTGCTCACCCTTGCCCTTAGTGCCCAGGTTTGTGGCCTGAGTGTGGTGCGCAATCCCCCCCATGGGAGAGGGGCAAAGGCCAAGACTGGCTGAGGCTTGTAGAGCCAGCACGAGAACACAGCTCCTCCCACGAAAGCAAGGCGGAAACCACAGCAACAACCGCAGTGGGCCGGCGCCAACAATACGCATACCCAACTGCACTAGGCAGTGGCAGAGGGGGTGGTGGGCCTGCAGAAAGACCACACCTAGGGAACATAGAGGCAACACCCATTGAACTTCAGTAGCCAAACCCTTTTTATACACAGACAAAATGGGCAGGCAGAGAAATGTAACCCAAATGAATCAAGAGAAATCCCCAGAGAAGGACCTGAATGAATCACATATAACCAAACTACCTGATGCAGAATTTAAAATGATGACTGTTAGGATCTTCAAAGAGCTTAGAGCAACAATGGATGGTCATTATGAACACATAAATAAAGATATAGCAAGTATAAAAAAGAAAAATGAAATAATAAAAAAGAATCAGACAAAAATAACAAATTCATTATCAGAATTGAAGACCACAATGAAACGAATTAAAAGCAGGATGGATAAAGCTAAGCATCGAATCAGCGAGTTAGAGGACAAAATAAACAGAAGCAGAGCAGAAAAAGGAAAAGAGACTCAAAAAATCTGAGGAAACTCTAAGGGAGCTCTGTGACTACATGAAGAGAAATAACATTCGCATCATAGGGGTTCCTAAACAAAAAGAATAAGGAATAGAAACTTTGTCAATCAAATCATAGCTGAAAACTTCCCTAAATTAAGGCTGGAAAACATTTCACATATTCAAGAAGCACAGAGAACTCCATTAAAGAGAAACCCAAAGAAATCAATACCAAAAAACATCAGTTAAAATACCAAAGCTAAGGGATAAAGAGAAAATTTTAAAAGCTGCTAGAGAAAAAAAGGCTATTACCTACAAAGGAGCCTCCATAAGGATGACATTTGACTTCTCAACAGAAACACTTGAGGCCAGAAGAAAATTGCAAGATATATTCAAAGTAATGCAGAACAAGAACCTACAACCAAGACTACTTTATTCAGTGAGTCTAATGTTTAAAATTGAAGGAGAAATAAAGAGCTTCCCAGGCAACAAAAAAAAAACACATCAAGGAATTCATTAAAACCAAACCAATTCTGCAAGAGTAGCTACGGGGCCTGTTGTGAACAGACAGCCTTTTTAACAAATGGTGTTGGGAAAATTGGACATCTATCTGCAAAAAAATGAAACTAGACCATCAACTTACACCATTCACAAAAACAAACTCAAAATGGATAAGATACTTAAATGTAAGTCATGAAACCATAAGCATCTTAGAAGAAAACATAGGCAGTAAGCTCTCCAACATCTGTCGCAGCAATATATTGGCCAATATATCTCCATGGGCAAATGAAATAAAATGCAGGATAAACAAATGGGACTATATCAAACTAAAAAGGTTTTGCACAGCTAAAGACAATAAGAACAGAATAAAAAGACAAACCACACAACGGGAGAACATATTCAACAATACGTCTAATAAGGAGTTAATAACCAAAATTTATAAAGAACTTATAAAACTCAACACCAGGAAGACAAACAATCCAATCAAAAAATGGGAAAAATAAATGAATAGAAATTTCTCCAAAGACGACATACAGATGGCCAATAGGCATATGAAAAAATGCTCAACATCACTAATCATTAGAGAAATGCAAATTAAAACCACAATGAGATATCAACTCACACCAGTCAGAATGTCACTCATCAGCAAAACAACACAGAATAAGTGCTGGCGAGGATGTGGAGAAAAGGGAACCCTCCTGCACTGCTAGTGGGAATGCAGACTGGTGCAGCCACTGTGGGAAACAGTATGGAGGTTCCTCAAAAAATTAAAAATCGAACTGCCTTTCAACCCAGCTATCCCACTTTTAGGAATATACCCTAAGAACACGATAGCACTGTTTGAAAAGAAGAAATGTGCCCCCATGTTCATGGCAGCATTGTTCACAATAGTGAAGATCTGGAAACAGCCCAAGTGTCCATCAGAGGATGAGTGGATTAAAAAGCTTTGGTACATATATACTATGGAATACTACTCAGCCATAAGAAATGATGACATCGGATCATTTACGACAAAATGGATGGACCTTGATAACATTATACTGAGTGAAGTAAGTAAATCAGAAAAAACTGAGGACTATATGATTCCATACATAGATGAGACTCAGAGACATGGACAAGAGTGTAGTGTGCTGGCTACGGGGGGGGGGGGGGGGGGGGGGGAATGGGGGGATGGGAGGGAAGGAGGAGGGAGAGGGGAGGGGCACAAATAAAACCAGATAGAAGGTGACGAGGGACAATTTGACTTTGGGTGATGGGTATGCAATATAATCAAATGTCAAAATAACCTGGAAATATTTTCTCTGAACATATGTACCGTGATTTATCAATGTTACTCCATTAAAATTAATAAAAAGAGAGAAAAAAAAAGAAAGTTACATGACCTTCCTATGCCTCAGTTTTTCATATGCAAATTCAGGGTGATGATAGCAGCTCACGTAGCTCATAGGGTTGAAATGAGGATTAAATATATAACATAAAATGATACCCAAATATATGTAAATAACCCTTTCCAGGAAGTGGAGCTCAATTTCCCTCCACTTGAATGCAGCCGGACTTTGTGAGCTGCTTCCAAAGACTGGTGCAGGGAAAAGGGAAATGCTACCTATACATTAAAGAAAAAGGGTAAACAATCTTCCCTGCTTTAACACCATCACCCAAAAAGAGTAATTAAAAAACAAAACATTATTTAAACTGTAATACTACTTACTGCTTAAAACCTTCCAATGGCTTTTTTTTGTACTTAGAAAACCATTTCAATTCCTTGTCCTGGCTTTCTAGGCTCCATGATCTCACTCCTATCTACTTCATAATGAACCCCTCCTCCCTTGCTCCCTATGGTTTGGCCTTCCAAGCCTTCTCAGTATCACACAACTGCTCCAGTATTTCCCTGCCTTGAATGCTTTACCTATTGTGTCTCTGATCTTGCCATGGCTCAATCCTCTTTACCATTCACTCCCATCTCAATAGTTGCCTCTTAAATCCTACCATTGTGACAACATGGATGAGAAAGACAAATACTACATCTCATATGCAGAGTCTAAAAAAACATGAAACAACAACAAAAGCCCTCCAAACTCAGAGATAAAGATAACAAAGGAGGCATGGGCTAGGGGGAGTTAAAAAAGAAATCAACTTCCAGTTACAAGAAAAATAAGTACTAGGCATATAACGTACAACAATAATGACTACAGTTAACACTGCTGTAGACTATAAAGGAAATTTGGTAAAGGGGATAGTTCTTAAGAGTTCTCTTCAGAAGAAGAAACTTTTTTATTTTCCTTTTATTCTAGCTATATGAGATGAGAGATGTTGAATCCATTATGGTAATCATTGCACAGTTATGTAAATCAAACCCTTGTGCTTTACCCCTTAAGCTTATACATTGAGGAATGTCGATTCTTTCTCAATAAAACTGGAAAAGTTGCTTCTTCACATGCCTTCCCTGATCATCTTACTTAAAGTACTCTCCACATGACCACTCTCTGTCACTTTATCTAGTTTATTTCATTCACAGAGTGTATTATACCATCAACTTTCCTTGAATATTTGCGTGCTTTCTTGCTTGTTGTCTCTAGCCCAGCATTAGAAAGGTTGCTCAGTGAGGGCAGACTCCGCTTGTTTCGTTAAGTCCCATGTCCCCAGTACCTAGAACCTCATAGGAGCCCAATAGTTATTTATTGAAGGAATAAATGACAGAGTAAGTAGTAGAGATGTCTGGCATTATTTTCATGTATTTTAGAAATGATAAAAAAGATCAATTTTTTAATGAAAACTAACTGAACTAGAGGAATATCTACATTTTAAACATCTGTTCTTATTCTCTAACAGTCATCAGTCTTTCTCTTTCATGCTTACCAACGTTTGTTCCAGACCCAGAGGACCATAGACCGCATACTAGCAAAGGGGCTGTAGAATTAATCATTCTGCCAAAGCTGGGACCGCACTATGGGAATGTCTTCTAATCACTCCCTTCCCTCAAAAGCCACAGCTTTCCTTTCCCCCATCCCATATATTCTCAGCTTCAGTAAAGACTATCAGTAGATAATCTTGTTGTCCAGTGGGATTGCAGCTCTCTCTGACCCCAATATTATTGATCAGAACATTACATCGTGTCTAGCTTTGAATAATTCTCTACCTAAGACACAGATTCCCATACCTCTATGATTCTTTCACTCTTACTGCCCACACCAGGACTGTGTCATCTACCTCACTTCAGGCATGATTCACCCTATGCTCATAGCACCCAGAGCCCCAGGTTAGAACCTGGTGGTCCATGCGAAGCTGAGTTCCTATGCTTCCTTGAATACAGAACATGAAATGCTAGCTGTAAAACCTAGGTTTTCTTTCTTTTTTTTCCCATCAGCTCCTGTAGCAGAGGTCAGAGTATTCCTCAAAGAAAAGTCTACTTGCATCAAAAATCCTACTTAAGCCTGATCTGTGGTGGCGCAGTGGATAAAGCGTTGACCTGGGAACACTGAGGTCGCCAGTTCAAAACCCTGCACTGGCCTTGTCAAGGCACATATGGGAGTCGATGCTTCCAGCTCCTCCCCCCTTTCTCTCTCTCTCTCTCTCTCTCTCTCTGTGTCTCCTCTCTAAAATGAATTAAAAAAAAATCCTACTTAATGCAGTTGCTAAAAATTCTTAAATAGCCAGGCATAGCAGAACCTACTTCAAGTTCTCAGATATTTTAAAATAGTAAATAAATAATTATATTCCAAGCAAAAAATGTAGTGATAGAAATGACTAGACTGTATAATATTCAGCTCAAAGTTATGAGCTCTTGGCATAGTTTCATAATTACAGTTAATCATAACACTGCCCTGAAATAGCATGGACTATTTCATCATTTTGAAGGTAATATTTTGTTAGGAAATCACATATCTGAAGAAAAGTTTATGCTTTGTACTTTTACAAAACTATTTGCTACCACCTTTCACAGAAGCCCAAATCTTTATATTGGAAGTTATAGAATCTATAGAATATTGATGTTTTTATTTATTCAGATTCAACTTTCAGTAAAACACAAGGAAGAAATTCAATTCCTTTTAGTAGACTCATGAAATATAAATGTAGCAATAGAACAGCAAGTGATCAAAGGAAATATTGTGACTATCAGAATATAACAGGAATCATGTTTTTAAATATTAAGCCAAGATATTTTCTCATCTTATGAATCCAGTTTTTTCCCCCTATAACTCTATCTGCCGCTAAGGCTGCATTATGAAGTTTGTTAGCTAAAAGAAATGTAAGTAGAGTTTACCTAGGCTCCAGCATATAGTATATAACTAAAGAAGGTAAAATGACATAGAAAGTAAGTTCTCAACAGAGTCAGGGGAAAATCTAAAACACAGAGGTATTTGGAGAAGACGAGATATGACTAAAGGAGTATGTTCAGTATCCCTTTATTCCTGGCTTATGTTGAGAAGATAACATCACTGAACATCTGATGCAGAGGGCTCTTGCAGCCTGTTCCCACCAACACAAAGTGGTAATATAAAAGTAGTGGTATGTCATATTTAAGCAGAGGGTGGGTTGGAGAGATAGCATTCCAAAATCCCCAAAGGCTCATACATGGTATGAAAGTTATCCAAAATCCTCAGTACCCTAGGTAAAACTCTAGAAGAAAGCAGATGTTACTTGGCTAGCCAACTTGCTAATGGATTGGGCTAGTGATGGTTACTATGGCAGAGGTAAAGTGTTCTTGTATCAACAACTACTGGGTAGACCACCCAGGACTAAATGGAAATCACAGCAGAACTACAGAGATCTTTAGTACCCAGAAAAACCAAAATGAGATCTTAATCTGTGGAAGGCAAGGTCCAAACTTCTAAGGACTTTTGCCAATTCAGAAAGGACAGGTCAGGATTTTCATAAATGATTTACATCTACAGCAGATTCCAACAACATGTCCAGTGATCCAGATGAATTGGAGACACTACCACAGAGGTCAGGGAAAATTATACGAAGTCCAGCATGCAGACCTGCCTTTCTATTGTCCCTAATATATAAGCTTTCTCCTGCATCTAAATACTATCTCTTGAGGAATAAGTAGGGATGTAATAAAATTTTTAGTGAGAAGTAATACTGGTTGTTGAACCTTGAGTTTTATTAAATAATTATCCATCCTGACCTGTGGTGGCTCAGTGGACCTGGAGTGCTGAGGTCGCTGATTCAAATCCCTGGGCTTGCCTGGGCAAGGCACATACAGGAAGCAACTACTACAAGTTGATGCTTTCCACTTCTCCCCCGCCACTCTCAAATAAAATAAATAAATAAATAAATAAATAAATAAATAAATACTCAAACAAACTGAGACAACATTAAAGAAACTATTTCAAATTTGAAGAGTTCAAGTTAAATTCAATTGACGAGTTTCACCTCTGCTTCCCTATCCTTAATCCCCATTAGTGGGCTATTGGTTCATTAACAAAAAAAGGCCTTTATAAACAAAAAAGGAAACTAATATTTTGCACATCTGAGCAAGCATAGTGTGTAAGCATTTTATTCCATGTATCAATATTTTTAGAAAGATTTAATGAAAGATATTCAGCAGAGACTAAGAGAAATTAAAGTATGAATGAACAATTGCTAAATAGAAGTAGAGCAATCTAACAGTTGAAGTTTCAATGAAACTCACTTGTGTTAGGGTTCTCAGAAAACAGAACCAATTATATATATATAATTGTGTGTGTATGTGTGTGTGTGTGTGTGTATATATATATATATATATATATATATAGAGAGAGAGAGAGAGAGAGAGAGGTATTATAAGGAACTGGCTCATGTAATTATGGAAGCTAGCAAGTTCGAACTCTGTCCAATAGGACAGCAGGCTGGAGACCCAGGTGAGCCAACATTCCTGTTTGACTCTGAAGGCAACTGCTGTGCAATTAGGAAGAGCTGATACTGCAGATAAGGGCAATCTACAAAAGAATTATCTCTTAGTTGGGAAGGCCAGTCTTTTTGGTTTATTCACACCTTCACTGAATTGATGAAGCCCACCCATATTAAGGAGGCCAACTTGCTTTATTAAAAGTTGCACTGATTTAGCCTGACCGGACGGTGACGCAGTAGATAGAGCGTTGGACTGGGATGTGGAGGGACCCAGGTTTGAAACCCCGAGGTCACCAGCTTGAGCGCAGGCTCATCCGGTTTGAGCAAAAGCTCACCAGCTTGAGTCCAAGGTCACTGCCTTGAGCAAGGGCTTACTCGGTCTGCTGAAGGCCCACGGTCAAGGCACATATGAGAAAGCAATCAATGAACAACTAAAGTGTTGCAATGAAAAACTGATGACTGATGCTTCTCATCTTTCTCCATTCCTGTCTGTCTGTCCCTATCTATCTCTCTCTCTGTCCCTATTTATCCCTCTCTCTGACTTTCTCTCTGTCCCTGTAAAAAAAAAAAAAAAAAGCACTTATTTAAATGTTAATCTCATCCAAAAGCAGCACCTCCACAGAATTACTCAGAACCATGTTTTACCAAATATCTTGGCACCTCATGGTCCAACCAAGTTGACACTTAAAATTAATCATCACAGCCCTAGCCGATTAGCTCAGCAGTAGAGCATTGGCCTGGCATGTGGAAGTCGCAGGTTTGATTTCCGGCCAGGGCACACAGGAGAAGCACCCATCTGCTTCTCCACCCTTCCCCCTTTCCTTTCTCTCTGTCTCTCTCTTCCCTTCCCGCAGCCAAGACTCCATTGGAGCAAAGTTGGCCCAGGTGCTGAGGATGGCTCCATGGCCTCTGCCTCAGGCACTAGAATGGGTCTGGTCACATCGGAGCAATGGCCTAGATGGGCAGAGTACCACCCCCTAGAGGGCATTCCAGGTGGATCCCAGTTGGGCACATGCAGGAGTCTGTCAGCCTCCCCAATTCTCACTTCAGAATAAATAAATAATAAAAACTAAAAAATTAACCATCACATCACTGTGCAATACTTTGCTGATGTACCTACTATTTTGGAAGGAGAAAAGTAAACTAGGAATGAAAGGAGGAAAATAAGCGAGTATCTGTTATGCCTATTTTATACTTACATACTTATGGAATAGCCCTGCAGGAAATCAGAATAGATGGAATTGAGTGACCACACTATGACCTGACACAGATGGACTGGGTGAAGAAGTAGCAGGTACTTGCTATGGGAAAGCTTTTGCAGATATGTAATCAAAAATTATTCTTTAATCACACATTTCATTTGGCTCTCATTATGTTTTCAAATCCAATGGAAGTTTTAAATTAGGAAAAGATAGTGTTAATAAAATAATAAAAGCTTAGAAGAAATATTTTTATCTTTATCTTCTTTTTGTAGTTGACACAAGCTGTCTTTTCCCTCTTCACCTTTTATTATTGCTGTTCTTAAATTGGGTGTCTCACACCATAGGACTCTGTTAACATCCAGTGGTCAATCAGATAGCTCATTTGGTAAAGGTTCTTAGAAAAAGGAATGTTTTCCCTACTGACTCTAGCCAATTCTATGACACCAAGAGGCACACTAATTAAAATTCGCTTATTTTAGGAGCCAGATCACAAAAGGTGTTATAGGCTAGTCATGTTCAGATTATTATCTAAACTTGTGCCATTAATGAAAAAGGTTAGGTAAAAATAGCCTTAAATCCAAAGGGAATGGAAGAGCATGAAAAGAAAGGAAAAGTGGTATAATTGCATAGAACTTTCATTCCTTAATATGAGCATTTGTCCTTTCTTTCCTTTTAATTCTAACTTGCCTCATCGAACACTCTGACTCACCTGCCTCCCTCTCCCTTGCACGTCCACTCCCGTAATCATTAAGCCCTTAGAACAATGAGGTTGTGATCAGTGTCAAATAATCTTAGAAACAAAGCTTTGGGTCAAGCTAGAAATAATATATCATATTTTTCACTCCATAAGATACACCTGACCATAAGACACACCTAGGGTTTTAAGGAGGAAAATAAAAAAATATATATACTGAACCAAATGGTGTGTTAAAATATTTAATAAAATACCATATATTTCGCTCTGTAAGATGCACAGGCATTTCCCCATCCACTTTTGGGGGGAAAAAGTGTACCTTATGGAGCAAAAAATATAGTAATATCTAGGCCTCAGTTGTGTTTAAGCTCCATGCCCAGAAAAGCAGTGCAACCAGATGAAGCGAAACCATGGCTGACATCAGGACCAGCTGCGCTGACCAACTACCTCCTCCCCTAGCACAAAATAATCAGTATAGACCATGACCCTGACCATGACCCTAATTCCCCTTGTCAGCATGTTTAATGATTTTCCCCCTGTATAACCCATCCCCTGGTCTTTGAGCATTCATTAGCTCACCTGTCTGCAGGCATAGGCTACTTCTTCAACTAATAAACGCTTACTTTCTTGGCTGCAAACTTCTGTTTGTATTCTGCTGGGCTTTGATGTGCCCAGGCAAATGGATCCCTTTAGTTTGGTAGTGGTGACACATCTATGGTCAACAAAGGAAGAAATCAGGAGGGGGGAAAGATTGGAAGAAAGCCATTCCCCCAAAGGTCAGCACTTTTAATTCCCTCATTAATATAGTTTATTCTCCTGAACATTATATTTGAGTACTTCATAGTTAAAACTGGTTCAATCTAAAAAAGAGCCGTTTTCTTACACTAATGTAATACATTAAGGTAATGCCCCAGAGGAAAAGATCAAATGTTCCAAGGGTTGATGGACAAGGCCAGTCTAAGAATCCGCCACGCACACTGTCATCGTAATCTTTCAATACAACAAATGTTTGCAAACTAAACTATGAGAAAAAATGATTATGTTTAGTTTCCCCTTCACCCTTTTGAGGACGAGGACTGCAGGAAACATAAGAGGTCTCCTTGCAAGTCGCTTGTGCCAACCCACAGGGTTTTAAAGATCAAAGTAACATATGCAAACTCCACTGACTTCAGATATTAAATCTAAACATGAAAGCCTTTCTTTTCTTCAAAAACTCTAATGTATTTTGTCCGCGCATTTGTGTATGACTTTCCTATTTCTGTTTTAATTATTAGAGGTATTTGCATGAAAAGAGGATCTTTATTTTTAAGAGTTCATCAGTTCCTGCTGTTTTTCCCTCACTTGAAACTATAATCCAGTATAAGATAAATAGCAGCAGGAGGAGATAAACTCTTAAAAAGACAAAGATCTTGTTTTCATGCAAATTATTCAAATAATGTATTTGAAGTCAAACATAAGATTGATGGTATGTAAATAACATTGTCTATAATATATTTTTCTGTATATTCTAGGATATTTTTTTCAAAGTGCTTACTCTACAAAATAAATAAATAAATAAAAATCAGCATTCAGACTGTAGGGGAGCAAAATATACCACCCTAAAATATGCCTCTTGGCATATTGATTATTTTAAACTGGTTATTTTTAAGAAACAGCAGACACAGCCCCCACCCCCGACAGCTGTCAGCCTGCTCTCTATGTATGAGTGTCTCTATTTTGTTTGTTAGTTCATTTTATCAGCAAAGGAGGTGGAGAGATAGGTGAGATGTGGGGGGACAAAAAAAAACCTCTGATGGAGGGGCACAGACTGTAGTTTGGCAATTGCTGAGATGGGAGGGTAGGGGGGGGGGAGACTGAGTATGGGGGTGGGAATAAATAGTAATGGAAAGAGACTTCACTTGGAGGAGCGAACACACAGTACAGTGTACAGAGATGTATTGTCGAGTTGGGAACCTGAAACGTGTAAGATTATGTTCATTAGCGTCACCCTAATAAACTCAATGTACAAAAAGAAAAAAAAAAACCCCAGCAGAGATAGGCAAAGCTCTGACAACTGGTTAGAAGCATTTACATTTGTATGGAAATTCTCCATTTATAAGCATGTCTCCCTCTCTATACCCATGAGAGAAAGATGTCTCTAAATCTCTGTAAACGCTTATCAATGCAGAAAGCAAGGATTTAAATCTGCTTCTTTACAACCTCACCCTTGTTTACCATGCTTTTCCTGGTAGCTTCCCATCACTGGAGGTTTGTCTTTAGCTGAAGATGATACTTAAGGTGATAGCTTAGGTGATTTCAGGGACTTACTACTATGTGCAGTCTTCCTGGACTTCTTCCATGTATACAGGAGATAGACATGCTATTAAACCTCTGCTTGTTTTTCTCCTTGTCTGTAGTATACCAATTTAATATTAAACCAGCCAAAGAGCCTACAAGGGCAGAAGGAAAAACTGTAGTAAGGTACCAAAGAATTGCAAAAATTAATATATTAGGAGGAAGAGTCAGGTTTCTTGTCCTCTCCTTTCTGTAAAGAGTGAGGGGAGAGGAATGTGAAAGTTTCCTGGCTTACAGAGACATACTGTGTAGAAAACCCTCTTTTACTAGGAAGCTTTAAGGGAATTTTATAATTTGGGCTAAGCATACAGAAAGATTTTGTAAATATAATTTTTATACTTGTGTGTGATTTGCACCAACTCAGGACAGACAGCAGCATTATGTTGTAAATAGAGAGATTTTGTGCTACGTTTTGAGTGGAAGTAGAGAGGAAACTTGGATTCCCTCTGTAAAGCCAGTAGTGAAGGCCACCATCACAGCCGGCTGGCCAGTGCAGGTTCGCATTAGATTCGGACAGTCGGTAATTAAACACAGGAGCCAAGAACTGGTGAGCCATCAGCTTTAATTCTAGCTTGCACCCGGCGGGCAAGCAAAAACACACACTGGGCTCCAAAACCCACTCACTCGGTGCTCACAAAGCTACTGACTTATCCGAGTTTCCTAGAATCAAAGGTTTCTAGCTCGCCAGACATATTCACCTCTGTTCCCCATCTCCTTCTCCAGCACAAACTCTGCTCAAACTGGCTTCTTCCTCAGCACTCTGCCATCTTGACTGTTTCTCCTCTACTCCACATGGCCTTAATCTGCTCTCCTCTCTAATACTAACCTCAGGGACCGAGAGAGAGCAAGCTCCTGGTCTTCCCCACTTCATAGCGTAGATTCAAAACCTTTAATCCAATCTACAAACAAGGAAATCTCTGATACAAAGTCACTTATCTGAGACATACCATACTGGGAGGATTCCTCATGAGAGTGCATCACCCTACATCATCCAATCAGTCAGGGGTGTGGGGAAAAGCTTACTCTTAAAACTTGCACGTGGGCAGCACCATCTTTAACAAAGTGAGCATAATATATTTTATCTGCCCAACACCCTCCCTCCCCCCTCACCTGTGAGAAAGAGGATAAAGACCTAGCCAGGTACTGGGGGGGGGGGGGGATTAAGCGAGACCTTTTCCTCTCCTTAATGGGCCATTCACAAACACTTAACCCCTGGTGCCATATAGGCTCCCCCTCCCATCCTGAAGGCATACAGTTGATGTATATACCTCTAGACAAAGGGATGGCAGATGAACACTGAACGATTTGGAAATATCTTTTAATATGCAAAACAACATTTTTCGCTACTGTGTTACCTTATAAGTTTTAATATGTAAAAATATATTTTATAAATCCTATAGACAAATGTTATAAGCTTGCTAATGATTGTGTCATCTTCCCCTTTTCCTCCTTTTCCAGCCAACCTGTGTGTGATCAAAGGTATATAACCTGCCTCAGGGCTATATTCTGGATGACATGATTTGGGTCAGCTATGGCCTGTGTTTGTCATATGCGGCCGGCATATTAATATATCTCCTCTTTTTAATAAAATTCTTTAAAATTTATTTGGATTTGGTATCTCTACATAAACCCGGCAAAACAGTACTTTATAACAAAACTTTTCCCCTACAAGAGACTATAATAAACATTTTACTTATTAAATGACAATACAGGGGGTCCTCAGTTAGAACAGTCTGGACATATGACGTTTCGAGTTTACAATAATATATGGCCAGTAGTCGCAGCCATTGCAGTCATTCACATGCAGGTTCTCATTGAATTTGGACAGAAGGTAAAGAAACAGTGGAGCCAAAAAATGGTGGGCCATTCCTTTATTCAAGTCTCACACCAGTAACACTTCCCTTTCATTAAGAGCTCCCAAAGCCACTGATGCATTCTCCAGTTCCACAACCAGGAGAATCCTCTCTGGTTCCTCCCAGAATCAAAGGCCCCACCAGTCTCAGTGGAGCTCGCAAAAGCCCCTCACCTCTGGTTCCCCATCTGCACACCTCCTCTTTCTCTACACAAACTGGCTTCTTTCTTCACTGCCTCCTCTCCTATTCAAAAAGTTTCTGGCACAAAAACCTCTCCTCCAGCAAACATTAGCAAGACAATGGTCCTTCCCAAACAGGAAGGTAATTTGCAATTTTCACAGATCACATACCTGGCACTGCCCAGCACCATTTTTTAACACTAAAAATGGTGAGTGAGCAGACCAAAAAATACAAATTTTACAAACTCATTTGCCCAACAGATGCTCACTCCCATAAAAATATTTTTAAAATTAAGACGTGAGTGTTTTGGCTTATGCTGTTAGCGTTGTACTTATAGACTATGTGGGCGAACTCTCAGTTTGTTTGCACGTGGTGGAAGAATATGTAGTAACCCAGCATATGAATGAGGGAGTTGGCATCCCCCAATATGCTTACCTACACCATTTTGGACTGTTCAAAGCACAAGTGTATCATTTGTGTTAAGCTAGGGTGTGTTTTGACTCACACCAAAATCTGGGTTATGTCACTGTTATAGGAATGGAACTGTGTCGTAACCTAAGGACCCCCTGTATACGTATGTTAGCAAGAAATTCAGATATAATTGAAATGTGCCAAAGTATATCACCTACACTTTTGAAAGCCAAATCATTCTATTGTGACTTTGGAAAGTTCCCAAACTGGGCACAGGGTTGCTTATAATAATGAATCCTTTCCTCGTGCTTTTATTTTTCCAGATTTAAAGTTTCCTTTTTGTTTGCTCCTAAATAATATTCTCTCAAATGCATTGAGAAAATGGTTATTTCTTAACCTACTATCCATAGAACTACTTTCAATATATTGCTGTGTATAGGTTTAATATGACCTCAAATCCACTTGTTTATGATTTACATGAAGCTGTTTTAAACTACTCATTGATGACAGACAAAAGTTGCTCTTGATGTAAGAATGAAGTAAGTTGTGCATGGATATCATCATTTTACATTTCCTGTCACTGATAAACAGTCAGCAGGTCAGCTGCTGAGGGGCCCCCACTAGGGGCTTATGAATAAGAACACATGGATAAGGGTCTGGATGGGTTGTTCAATTAGTTAGATCATCCTTTGGATACATCAAGGTTGTGGGTTCGATGCCCTGCATGGCACATATAAGAATCAACTAGTGAATGCATAAATAAGTGGAACAATAAATAAATGTTTCTCTCTCCCTCTTTCCTCTAAAATTAATAAATTTAAAGAAAAAAAAAAGAGCACATGGAGAAGCCACTATGGCAAGGGGACGTTTAGACTAAAAATACTGAGTTTGTGAAGACTATTTGAAGTTTCAGTTTGGGGAGAGGTGACTCCTTGCTAAACTAAAAATTCTCTGAAAACCTTTGGGGAATTTTAATTTCTGCTGTGGCCAAAGTGATTCTTTGGCCCCAGGAAAGAGATCAGCCCACCCATCATCAATGGTGTTTCTGTTTCCTAGGAATCAGGTCTCTTACTGGTAGCTGAAAATCAGCTCTGGGTTGCTGTCTACTCCAAGTGCCTATTTATAGAAAAAAGGTACACCTCATATTAAATTTGGACCATTTCTTCATCTCCCTTGCCTTGAAGAACAATGTGATTGTGATTAATCTGTCTTATTTGGAATATGTTATTACTTTATTTGGCTTATTAAGAGACAGTATAGTATATGCTATTGGGTCATGAAATTCCCACCATGAACCTGTGTTAAATAAATTGGCTGGCAAAGACAGAATCAGTATCTAAGTATAACATCTGCTGCCAGCCCAAAACAAAACTAGGGTACACAAGTTTCAAAAATCTATACTGCATAAATACTTAATTGTAAGGTATTACTAATACAAATTAATAATTTTACATATATGATCTTGTTTGGTTCTTCAAAAATCTCTTGAAAAAAAACAGAGACAATAATATTAAGTCCATGTTTTAAAGTGAAAACTAATTAGTAAAGTTAAATTCCTTCCTTGTAAGTCATATGACTAGGCAATGTTACATTTGGGTCTAGAATTCAAGTATTCTGGCTTTCAGACTCAGATTTACCCAAAATATTATGCATATGAAAAAAGATCCTTGTAAGACCTATAAAAATGAACTAAATAACAAAATTGTAATTAAATATATACTTTACTATAAAGGTGTCAGAGTCATCATATGCCTGAATCAAGAAGACATTCTCTAAGAGTTCATTTATTTTGCAAATGATAAGGACCGTTACTTTATGAGATGGGGATTTCAAAATTATGAAACAAGTATCACTTAAATATATATGATATTTATATTTTGTTTCTATATGTCCTAAAAATACTTTAATATAACATATAGAAAACATTGGGCTAGAAAGTAGATTATCATGTTAGAAAAGCAAATGAGAACTTGCTTCTGCTGGTTTGCAAATTAATTCCATCTCCTGGAAAGATTTTACTAGTAGCTTTCAACTGCTCTCAGGCACTAATGGAACAAACACACAAAGGGAACTCTTAGAAAACAGGTAAATAGCTTGGTGAGGTATGTGATTTTTTTCCTCATTTATTTGCTTTTTAAAAATAGAGCCAGAGTGACAATCTCACATTTGCTCCCTTGCTCTCTCCCATTTTGGGTTTTAGCTTCCACTAAAGTCCCTGTAATTTAAATAGTTAAACCCATTATAATACATTTTTCTATAATTTTTAAAGTGTTATTATGTGGATAGCTCCAACTGCAGGTAACCAAAGTGTCAGTCCCTGTTAAGAGCTTATACAGTGCACAAATTTAATAGTTAACTGTTCCCTCTAATTTCTAGCTGTCAAACACATAAAAGGTGGGAAAGAATCAGCATATAAGGAATAAAATAAAGCTTAGCTAAGTTACTTTTTTATTCTATCTCTTACTATGAAAAAATATCTACACAGCATAAACAGAAAAGAGGTCTCTGTGTGTGAATGTATCAGTGGCTGAGTAACACATCATCCCCAAATTTATTAATATAAACAATAATGATTTATTAGTCTCATGACTCTGGTCCTTCTGCTGATCTCACCTAGACACCTTAAAACAGGTGTCTTCAACTAGACTACTGAGTTACTGGGGCTGGGGCTGGGCCCGGCCAGGTTAACTGAGGCAGCTGACTCTTCTTTCCCTGTGATCTTCCATCCTGAAGGAGGCTGACCCATGCCTCCTCGTGTGGCAGTGGCAACATTCCAAAGGGGCAAATTCCAATATGTAAATATATGTAAAGCTTGGCTTCCCATGGGTTTGTTATTGTCCCATTGTGCCAAAACAAATCACCTGGTCAAGCCCAGTGTCAGTGTGGAAAGGGCAATCGCCACTCCAGGCCATCAGTTCCCAAAGGCATGGTTCCCTGGGGCACACTAATGTAACTGCACCATAGTGGGAAGAAAATTGCTACTCTAGGATAAAACAATTTGCATGCTTAGACAAAATTATTCTAGAGGAGTATAACCAGATTACCTGAGTGCTTTCTCAGTGGGGCAGCTTTCAGGTTAGGACAAGTCTCTCTTATACTATTTTGTAACAATATTTATAATAAAAATAACTAGCGAGAGCTTTAAAAAGAAAATCCAGTGCCTTTCTCTAAAAAGGAGAATATAGTTACTATTGAGCCCTCACTATGTACTTGGCACTTAATCAGGAGAACTATATATGTTCTTATTTAATTTGATCTAATAGACAACACTGAGTAATTTTTTGTTAAATTTGATTAGTGCAAATTATAATACTGAATGCTCGCTCATTAAGTATTCTGATGAGTTATTTTTACTTGACAAACATTCTGAAGACATAAGTTCTAAATAAAACCAACAGTGGTTCATTGAGACATTAACACTCTTGCCTTATAAATCACTGAAGATCGGTTCACTCTTGAGTAACAAAGGTTCAGAATAACAGTGGCTGGAACAAGACAAGAGTTAGTTTCTCATTGAGAAGACCAGAGACCGACACAGCAGGGTTGGACTCTCCTGCTCTGAGTTTCAGGTACCCATGTCCTTCCAGCTTATCATCCCCATTCCTATAGTATAGTTTTAGATTCATGACCACACTTTGCTGCAAGGGAAGCTGGAAAATACTGTCCTAGCCTTTTCCTTAGTGTTTATTCACTCTGGGTGTGAAGGAACTGGAGAATGAATATCTGGGGACAAGGGCAAACTGTTTCACTTCGTATGCCATGGCATGCTCAGTTCCTAGGTTCAGAGATATAATCCCTAATGGTTCCATTAAACTGGATGATTTGTCTGAGTGATCCTCATTAACCTATAAAAGGATAAGCATATTTGGCCTTATTAGCACCATATTGAAACTATCATATTCCATGATATGAAGAGAGTTGGTACATTTTGTAAATACAGAACTAACAGCAAATTGATCTATTGTAATAGGCACAATCATGGTGACCCATTGAAATTCACAGAAAGAGACAAGAAGGCATCAAGTGGGATGTCAGACAAACAGTATAGTAGCTCCCCCTTATTGAAGGGGGATAACATTCCAAGACCCCTGGTGGATTCCTAAACTCATGAATAGTACTAACTTTAGAGATGCTCCTTGACTTACGGCAGGGGTTATGTCACAATAAGCTAATCATAAGCTAGAAATATCATAAGTCAGAAAACATTTCATATACTTGACTTATTGAACATCATAGCTTAGCCCAGCCTACCTTAAATGAGCTCACAACACTTACATTACCTACGATTGGGCAAAATCATCTGACTACAGCTGCCCAGCATCACAAGGGAGTATTATGCTGCAGATTACTAGCCCAGAAAAAGAGCCAAAGTCAAATTTTGCAGTATGGTTTCTACTGAATGCATATTTCTCTCACACCGCCTTTAAGTCAAAAAATTGTAAGTCAAACCATCATAAATCAGGGACCATCTTTATATACTATGTTTTTTTCTATACATACCTAAGATAGTTTCATTTACAATTTGGCACAGTAAAAGATTAACATTAAAAAATAATTTAAAAAAACATAGAACAATAATAACTATACTATAATAAAAGTTCTGTGAATGTGGTCTCTCTCCCACAAAATACCTTACTGTACAGTTGCCGCCCTTCTTGTGCTGATGTGGTGACTGCATATTAACTAAAACAGTGAAAGTGAAATCCCAGGGCTACTGTATCTCAGGAGATAAGGAAGTGGGAGGGGCAAGAATTCAGCTGGGGCAGTTGGGTTAGAAAGAAAAAGGCTGCCTTAAAATTGTGCATTATAGAGAGAGGAAGGTTTCTAATAAATTACAACTAAGGGAAAGTGTTATTATTCTACCTTTGAGGTAAAGGTAGCATTGGTTTCCAGATACTCATTTTACACTGACTAAATTACCACGTGATTTATTAGCTTATCTTACCACCCTTCCTATTTCTGCAGAGACTCCTTCAAAGAAATACGCTTGGCGCTCCTTGACACTGTATCCAGGTCTAGTTCAGCACCACATTCCCTCTGGGCATCCAGGACAGCCCAGTGCCACCAAAGGAGAACAGCTGGCACTGACCCCTGCCTCCTCACCCTACCGCAGGGAGGGAAGCCGAAAATAATTCTGAAGAATTACGGTAGACCACCTCTTTAAGAAGCACCTGACACAAACTACAGTTGTCTTTTCCCAGTTTCTCTTAGCTATATCTAAACCTTTTCAGGTAAATTGATTTATTCAACACAATTGATTGAATCAGACAGGTTTTCACCGATGGAAACTATGTTATTTACTCAAATTTTATCCATAGCGTTATCAATACTGAATACTGGTCTCTGTCTAAATAACATTGTTTTTCAGTTAGTAACACACCCAGGGCCCTCCAAAAGAAAATTTAGCTGCTGAGTCCAGATTCATGTAATGACTGATGGTTAGTTTCTACAATAAATCCCAGTTCTTCCACCAACCACACTTACTGAAACCTTGTATATTTCTTCAAACATCCCTGCCAGAGTCTCTGCTGTGCTGATGGCTCCAAATTAGAGATCTGCTGCTTCCCTGTGGGCACACTGTTGGAACATATAGATTTTCGATTGAGCTGCTAGGGCTTCACTTCAGTTTTGCACAGTGGCCAATTTAAGCAGATTGGAGCAATAGACGCAATCCTGCTGCATAGTCAGCATTGGAATTGTCTTACCAGGATGAATACGATGAAGACAAAGTCATGTCTTCTGTCACATAGAATGAACCAGTGTGACCTGAAAGAAAGTGCAGGGGCTAGGGAGCTATGTACCCTGGCCTTTATCTCATTTTTATCTTCTATAAAACTAGAAGGATGACAACTTATTTTAATTGATAGCATGAATTATAAAAAATGCATATGAAATACCGACCATAGTATCTGGGATATGATTCTACTCGGTGCTTCTTCTTATTATTATTTATAAAAAGTGAAAGATCTTTGGTTTAGAAAATGTAGGAAACCAAACATTTTTCTTTAATACTAATATTCAAATTGATTCCTCTTAATGTGTTAAGCGATCTCAATATTATTGGGCCTTTGTTTAAGTAAAATCAATAATACACATTGAGATGAATTTTAGGAAGTTTAATGCATTTCTGAATTTTTTTCATCAGGATTACTTATTTTCTTTTCAAGAAATGTCAATATTCAAAACCTTTTTCCTGGAGCACATTTTTTAATTTGCCTTAGAATAATCCGGTACTGTTTAAAATGTACTTTAATCACTGTCCCTCAAAAACTTCCATTTCTCTCTAATCTTTTTACCAAGGATTTTTAAAAGAGCCTGAGAAATTTGTTACTAAGAAAAACTGAGATATTGCCCAAATAGAAAATAAAATGGAAACATCTGTATTGAAACATTGGTTATTCATACTGAAACCCTGGAGCAAATAGTGAACTTTTATGGCATGAAAATGACATGAAAATATGTGTCTAAAAGCAGAATGGCATAATGTAAAGAGCCCAGGCTTGAAACTGGAGGACCACTGTAATATTTATTTATCTGTTCAATAAACATTTATGGAGTGCTTGCATTATGCTAAAAAATCTAAATATTATGGTAATTCCTACCCTGGTGTAGTCTGTGTCTTAAAAAGAAAAAAAAAGTAAAATATACTGTGGACTCATAATAGATATACCAAAATGATTGTAAGGGATCAAGGAAGTCCCTCTGAAGAAGTGTCATCTAAACTTAGACTACCCAAATGTACAGAAACTTGGACATTTGGAGTAAGAGAGAAACCAGTGGAGGAGGCAGAATGGGAAGGGTGTTTTATAAGGAAGTGACATGAACATATTGTCATTTCCAATCAAGTTTCTGACTTTAGAATAGAACATAGGTCAAAGGGCAACAAGGGTGGCTCTTAGGAAATTCATTAAGAGGGTCTTGCACTGGATCAGGTCAGGTACAAACCAGGTGACAGCTCCAGAAATGAAGAAAGGTTGGCCACTTTGCAAGGATAGACTTGACAGTTGTATAAGCAAGGGATTTATGTTTTATCAATTAGGATGGAGAGAAAAAACAATAGGCCACATACGATGTTCAGATCTAATAACGAAGAACTAAGTGGATGGGGATGCAATTTACCAATTTGAAAATACAGAAGAATAAAAAGTGTGGATGTGACAATGATAAGATGCCTTCAAAACACCTAAGGGAAGATGTCTAGTAAGCAGGTAGATACCCAGATTGGGTTTCAGTTCAGAAGTCTGAGTTGAGTAAAAATATTAAAAAGTTCTTAGCAGGATACATGGCATTTAGTAAACATTCAATAAGTGTCAGTTATATTTCACAGTAAAACTATTATCAGTGCATAGAAATATAACCATTGCTAACAACACACAAATGACTCTGAGAGAACTAAAGCTGATAGTCCATAAAGAAAAGTTCTTTCATTCATTTTGAAATGGTGGTAAACCATGAAATACTCACTGATAATATAAACATAATTCATGTCTTTTTAAATAAGAAAAAATCCTATACTTTTATGTCTTGGAAGGAAGCATCAATACTAATAGGCTAGGGTTTACCTGCAGACTCTGAGTCAAGGATTCTATTAATTGCTTAACTTTTGATTACACACTTTTCTCCCCTGAGGTTAATCAGTTGCTTTTTAACATTTTCCAGGCTTTAGGCCACCTCTTTTCCATAATGAAAAATAATGTCATCATCCTGGTAGAATAAGTTTTCTTCTGTCTTTTCCTCAAAGAATACTGACTTAGACAATCACTCGTGAACAACAGAGACTTGGTGGGAGTTCAGGCACCCAGCAGTGAAGTTCTAGCACACTGTTGGAAAATAATAAAACCAAGATGTACTGAAAAGGGTATCAGGAACAGTTTCACTTTACCTGGGTCACAAAGCATAGATGGATATTAATGGCATTATGCTAAGTGAAATAAATCAGAGAAAGACAAATACTATATGACCTCTCTATATGTGCAATCTAAAAACATTGAACTCATAGAAACAGAGAATAGTATGGTGGTTTCTAGGGGCGGAGAGGTGGTGGAAATAGAGAGATATCGGCCAAAAGGTATACACTTAAAGTTATAAAATTAGTACATTCTAGGATCTATTGTACAACATGGTGACTACAGTTAACAACATTGTATTATATACTCGAATGTTTCTGAAAGAGTAGATCTTAAATGTTCACCATAACACACACACACACACACACACACACACACACACACGGAAATGATAATTATGTGGGGTAATGGATGTATTAACTAATCTTATTGTGGTAACTATTTCTCAAAAAGTATGTGCATCAAATCATCATAGTTTATATCTTAAATTTATGAGTTATATATCAATTATATCTCAATAAAACTGGAAAAAATAAAATAAAGTAACATCTATTTATGGCAGCCATAAAATGACAAAACAAAAATCTGAGTAATTGGAAAGGAACAGAATCAAGTACAATATATGCAAACACTTGGCAAGGTTGGTGTCCATAGCCAGAGTTAAATCATGTTGACCTTTCTAAGATCAGTGGTAGCATAGGACCAAAAATGTCTACCCACCTCTTCAGACACTTGAGGGCTACGTAACCTGCATCTAAACCAAGGGCATGAGGTGACATAAGAGATTTCACCTTCCATGTGTTTTTCTGCTTTTGGAATTTGTGTTTATTTTCCAGCTAACTAAACTCCTTTTCCAATAATCTTGTGTTAAGAGTTAGCAAGAGAATTGAGTAGATCAGAGCAGCCCCATATTTCAGACATTACAGCCATAATGCCAGAAGAAGAGATATATGCCAGAAAACACAATAATGCTGAATCTAATGACCCAGGGAACTCATGATGTGTATTAACATGGGAGCTACATTGTTATAAGATCATTTATAAAAAGAGACGCTCTGGATATCTGGCTGTTTGTTATCTCCATAAAATAAGACTAGCAGAAAATTCAGAATTTGAGGACAGATCAGATTCTTAGTTCCATGTAGAATTTCTTACCATCCTACATAGTAGAACAATGCATTTATCTTTAGTCAGAAATTATAATTAAGGATCTTATTATTTTTTCTTTTTATTCATTCAATGAGAAGAGGTAAGGCAAAGACAGACTCCTACATGTGCCCCAACCAGGTTTACCCAGCAAACCCACTAACAGGCGATGCTCTGCCCATCTGGGGCATTACCCTATTGCTTAGCAACTGAGCTCTTCTCAGCACCTGAGGCAGAGGCCATAGAGCAATCCTCAGCACCGGGGGCCAACTCACTCCAATTAAGCCATGGCTGCAGGAGGAGTAGAGAAAGCTTCTCCTGTGTGCCCTGACCAAGAATTGAACACGGGACATCCATACACCAGGCTGACACTCTACCACTGAGCCAACTGGCCAGGGCCAATCTCATTTTCATTATTCATTATTTATATAGCTAACTCGAGAAAATCATATTCTGGTATCTTATAAAGAGAGTATTTTCAAAAACTCTACCAGAAAATTCAGTGTTTGATATCATTCTTTTTATTGGTTCTGCCCTAATACCATGACTTTTCTACAAAGGTATTTCATAGCCCTTATAAACTATTTTAACTATTGGAAATACTGTAATATAAATTTGGAACTTTTGCCATATAGAACATATTCTTCCTGCTTATGATAATTTACTAAAGTTCATTTGATGACTTACTAATGTCCATCATTAGGCCATGTGGATTGCAGAGGATTGTCAACCCCCACAACCTCAATTACAGGAGTAGACATGTGACTCTGGCTTGGACAAGCAAAGCATAACATTTCTCTAGGCACAGTGATCAGCTTAAGAAAGGCCACATGACACGATCAAATTCAACAAAATTAGTTCCGGGATGTGGGTGGATCTGCTGGGGGAAAAAAGTAAGTTTTTTTAATGCTTATTCTCAAGCATGAAAACCCAAAACTGATGGCAGCCCAGTTGCCACCACACAGAGAGGAGGACAGTCCTAATGACACCACCAGAGTCTTTGGATCAAGCTGACACTATTTTAGAAATTTTTCATTACACAAGCCAATATTTTACTACTGCTTTTTCTACTTTTAAGCCAATTTAAGTGCATTCTGTCTCTTGTAACTAAAAAAAAAAATCCTGACTGATAATGTATAATTTAATCTTAAGAGACACATATGAAAAGACTTTGGAGAGCTAAACAAACTCATTATGTTCCTTTGCTGCAAAAAAAAAAAAAAAATGCAACCTCTAAATTCTTAGGTAGAACATGACATCTATTTATAGAAAATACACTTATAATCTCTATACACATTTCTTTTTTAGTAAAAGGTAGATGGATGGATGGATGGATGGATGGATGGATGGATGGATGGATGGATAATCAATAAAGATTTGAGGCTATAAAACAAGTTAATTTATTTGGGGGATCTTAAAAGATTCAAATCCAAGAAATCCAGATTCAGGCTGTACTCCAGAGATAACAAAGAAGGGCAGGGTTTATAAGGGCCAAAACCACAATGTGTAACTCTTTCATGCAAATGAAGGGTGGCTCTCTAGGTTAACAGAAATTGGTTAGTTCTAAGATGTAAATGGTGAAGGCAAAATGTACAAGGAGGAGGTAGAGTCCTTATGTGTCCATACTGAAGCTGTTCCATGAAGTTTATGGCTCAACCTTAAGCTAAGTTTAATAACAAGTTTAGCAACTTAATAGGAGGCTCAAGACATGCATAGGTCCCACTTGCCTAATAGTCTCCTGATACTGGTTATTTCAAGTGAGCCTTTTAACAATGCTTATTTCATTTATTCCATTATCAATAGATAGATAGATGACAGATGATAGATAGATAGATGATAGATACATACATACATATATACATATATACATACATACATACACAGATGATAGAGTTATATGAATTATTCATTGGTTATCTGTTTAGATTGCCTGATATATGGCAATCCTGATTTATTCAGGGTTTTGAAAAGCATGATTTCAAACATCAGTTCCACTACTGCTAAGCCTCAGTTTCCTTACATGTGAAATAAATGTGACAAAAACAGAACCTACCTCATGAGCTTTAATAAGTTTAAATAACATAGTGTTGCAAAACTATATAAAGTGGGTGTTCAGTAAACATTAAATGTTAGGTATTATTCACAGATGACATTAAGATGAGAATACATTTATTTTCACTGGAGCTAAAGAAAAATAGAAAGTTAAGTCATAAGTAGGCAAATTTCGCTCTGACTTGGTCTTGCATCATTCTGATCGCACAAATAGCCAAATCTTCCTAGATGTATCTAAATTTTGTTTTAATGAAATTTAATTTGATTCATATTAGCTATTTTTATTTGTTATTTCAACAGGATGAATCACTTTTAGCATTTGGTCCAATTAAAATGACTAGAAATATTTTGAGAATTCTGGGCAGTTCCCATATTCTCTTTGATTTGTTTGCTGCTTTAAGTAGCCAACCTCTATCTGATACTGGATTAAATTATTTCCTATTAAGAGTGGAAACACAACAATGACAAGAGTGTTTGCCGCTTAACTGAAGCTACTATTTTGGGACTAGCAAAGGGGAAATGGTTTAGAATGCAAGTTTTAACATTACAGCTACTAGCCCCTAAGAAAATATGTCTAATATATGAGTTAATATTCATCATAGTTCATCCTATATAAAACTCATTTAGAGTGAAAAGAGAGAGTCTGCTGATACTTTTAAAAGGATATGTACAAAATTTCATTTTGTCAGTTTATATATGAATCTATTATGAAAATTCTGAGATTTTAACAAATTCAATGAAATTATTTTTTAGGGCAAAAGTACTCTCAACTCTTATCGGGTCAATTTCCACTTTAAGACAATTTGTAACTGAGGGAACATTTAAATCCAGATTATACAAAAGACAAAGATTCCCATTTGACACATTAGCAGGAGGCTTAATGGTTTGGTTGCTACAGTAGTTACAAGAATTATATGAACTATAATGGAAATAAAAACTAAATTAGGATCTAAGGAATGCAGAGATATTTCACTCAAATGAAAGAAAATATAAGCTTTTTGTTGGGCTTGCTTTCATTCTTACTGCACCTGTAATTTGCCTCTCTCCACATTTCCCATTCTGTCCAGGAGCAAGCTGAAAATCTTCGATATGCAGCTTTAGGAAGAAATCTGATCACTCAGATGAGAATGCTCTGCTTGCTTTTTATTCCTCCTAGTCCAATTCACTTTTAGTCCTTATTTCCCCAGGAGAATGAAAATAGAAGTTTCTTCCTTTCATCCTCAGCTAGACTCTCGCAGCTGATGCTGCCAATATTTTTGCAATGAAGATTCTTTAACAAAGATGAATTAACTCCAACTCTGCTCTCCTTGATTTTTCCTCTCATTATCTGCTTTTCTGCTAAGCCTAGAATCTTTCTGACCATTGATCTGAAAGAGAGGGTGCAATTCACAAAGTGCTGTGTACATGCCTTAAAGTATCCATAATGAGACTTTGTTTCTGGAGCAGCTAGTGACAGAGGCAGCAGGATGACACCTCTGGTTCATCTGGTCAGCTGAAACATCGACTTAAGTTTGTGCGTTTTCCTGTGCATCAGACATGGTGGGCAAAGGAGTTTCCCTACTGCTATTAGGCAAAAGGGGGTCAAATGTGAAGTAAAATGTAAGTGTGGAAAAAAACAGAATAAAAATTCAGTGCCAATATTCTGAGGGCAGACTGCCACAGAAAGGAAAGACTTCCCCTTGTAGTTTCTAAATTAAACTCAATTTATTTTTGCAAATGTTATAATAATGAATGTCATTAAGTATCGCAGTTTATTTGTACTGAACATACACAAATAGCAACCTTGCATAAAATAAAAAATAATGACTCCTTGAGATAATTGACATATAATATTAGTTTTAGCTCTACAACGTAATGATTAGATACTTGTAGATATTTCCAAATAATCACCACAGTCAGTCTAGTTAATATCTGTCACCATATGTAGTTACAAAAATATTTCTGTGATGAAACCTTTAAAATATACTCTCTCAGCAACTTTCAAATATGCAGTACAGTATTAACTCTAGTCACCAGGGTATACATTACAACCCCATGACTTATGTATTTTATAACTGGAAGTTTCTACCTTTTGATGCCATCACCCATTCCCCTCAGTACACTATAAAACCTGACCAGGCAGTGGTGGAGTGGATACAGCATCAGCCTGGGACCCTGGGGACACAGGTTCAAAACCCCAAGGTCACCAGGTTGAGTGTGGGCTCACCAGCTTGAGTGCAGAGTCACTGGCATGAGCATGGGATAATAGACATGAACCCATGGTTGCTGGCTTGAGCCCAAAGTTCACTGACTTGAAGTCCAAGGTCGCTGGCTTGAGCAAGGGGTCACTGGCTCGGCTAGAGCCCAAGGTCAAGACACATATGAGAAAGGAATCAATGAACAACTAAAGTGTCACAACTATGAGTTGATACTTCTCATCACTCTCCCTTCCTGTCTGTCAACCGATCTGTCCTTCTCCCTTTCTCTCCCTTTCTCTCTCTCTCATGCACACACATAAATACATACATACATACATACATACATACATACATACATACATGCATACATACATACATACACTATGAAGAAAATAAAAAGCCAAGCTACAGATTGGAAAATACAATGTACTTAACTGACAAATAACTCATCCAGAATGTCTAAAGAACTCTTACAATCAATAAGGAAAAGGTAGATATACTAAAAGAAAAATGTGTAAAAGACTTTAAAAGCCACTTCAAGAAGGGAAGAATACAAGAAAGCCAATAAATAATGTTTTAAAGTGTTCAAAATGATCAGCAACTAAGAAAATGCAAATCAAGACACCACAACACATGTTCCATAACAGATAACATTAAACATTCTGGAAATGCCACGTCTGGTCTGAATGTGGAACAAGTCACCTACTGCTGTTGGGATTATAAACTGGCAAAACCAGTTTGGAAAGCTGACAGTATCTACTGCACATATGCACATTTCATTGCTTTAGTTCACTTCCAGGAATTTAAAAGATAGTGTGTTTTTGTGTATACAAAGGCACAAACAAGAATGTTCATAGTTCTATTATTTGTAGTTGTCAAAAACTGGAAACAACTCTATTTTTTATTAATATTGGAGCAGATAAATAAATGGTGATATATTCATACAAAGGGAGACCATACATCAGTGAAAAGGAAAAAACTATGTGAAATAATGTTGGTAAATCTTACAAATAATATCCTGAGGTAAAAGAAGCCATGCTAAAAGAATGTATTTATATATAAAGTTCAAAAACAGGCAAAAACTAATATATGCTGACAGAAACCAGGATCATTACTGTCTCTGGAGAAGAGGTAAGAATAGTAGTGACTGAGAAAGAACCCAAGAGCAAGTTTCTGGGGGAGGCAGGCAATATTCTATTTCTTTATTTGGGTATTGATTCCATAAATGTGCTTACTTTGTGATAATTGATCAAATTGTACATGTGTTATTTGATACCTTTCTGTATTTATACCTTCCTCAATATTTAATTAAAATAAAGTATGTATAAAATAAAATTGCTGTATTTAGGACTTTGTTTTTGAAAATTAACTTTGCGAAGTGTGAAGAAGACCTTCCTTCTAAAAGAAATGTTTCCAGTAGATCATTGAAATTCCATCAGCACAAGGTACCTAGGTTCTTGGATGCCTTATCTTCACGTGTCCTTTGGAAAAAGAAAGAATTTAAGCTAATCATGAACATTCCTCCAAACTCTAAAAGTCTCATGGTCCCAATGACTTCCCTAATCAAGTGGGTACCAATTGCTGAGACATATGAGGCATACTCTTTACTTCTAACCTAGTTACAGTAAAACCCAGATTATAGAGGGGGAAATGGCAGTGTTAACAGAGCATATTATATGGCATATTAACAAAGAACTCATTTTCAAAGGCATATAAAATGAGTAATACACATAAAGTACAAAAATAAATTTTTCTTCCTTCTCATTTGACCTTTAAAAATCAAAATATTATTTATAGAACTCTCCACCCCTCCCCGTGCCATTTATGTACAAAACATTCTCAGCCTTTGTAAATGCAAGGCATGGAACTCGGAATGTGACTTTAAAAATCAATTAATAGAGACTACAAAGATATTTACCCATGTAGTTAAAAAAATTTTTCTGAAAAAACTTTTTGAAGGAGCCAGATAAACAACCTAATAAAGAATAAAGGTCATGTTGACTATAGAACAGACTCCCTTTCCAACTCTTCTAAACAATCATAGCAGTCTGGCTGTTGTCTGATAAGAGAGTTAATTATCCTATATTTAGTTTTTAAAAGCAATCTAAAATCTAAATTAAATGCTCAAGATGGGGGGGAGTGTCTCTTTTGTTGTTGTTGTTTTCACCCAATTTCTTTTTGACATGAACATGACAGTTGGGGGAAAGACAATTACAGTCCCTCCTTGCTCCCTTCTGAAGTTCATGGCCCCCGCTGGGGTGCTCCTCTGAGTTCTAACTATTGCTGTAGCCTCGCACAGTTGGAGGAGAGAGCTAATTAATTTTACTCCTGTCATAAATTTTCACAATGGGATTATTGTCTGCCACCGTAATTTCCTGAAGGCTAGGTCATTTTTCCTCATACATACAGTGACTTACCCTTTCAAATCTATGAGCCAGTTCCTGAGACCCAGTAAAGCATGTGAAATGAATTTTATACTGTGCCAACTTACCTCACTCATTTTCTTTTCAGCCTCGTTCCTTTTAAAACGATAATAAAGAAGAGATACTCAAAGAAGGTCAGGCTCTCAGCAAATAGCTTACCACTCATACTGCAGGACATAGCATATTCAGAAGACCCTAAATTTAGGTAACTACAGCTCTACAGTTCTTTGCTTTTTATATAAATTCCTAATTAATTTTTTGTTCCCCCCTTTTCTTCCTAATCCCTTTTATTTTTTTGCCTCACTAGCATTTCTCATCATAAATGTTTTCAGTCTAAATATTACAAAAAGGAGCCTAGCCAGAAAAGATTTCTGCCACAGTTATTCCTACTTGTCTTACTAGGGTCATTCCAATATCCAGAGAGCAACTGTGGCAACTTCAGTCAATAGAGAGGGAGGAGGAATTCCAACATTTAATCTTATTGTTTGAAAACAGCAATGAGAAATACTAAGCCAATGATAGGCAATTGAAAGTCCAGTAAGTGTCTGACTAGAAGTTTCTCATGGCTTCTTTCTATCCTATTTCTATGAGGAAAAAAAACTCATTCAGAGACACTGAATTTAAAAGAAACATTTGCCCTGGCCAGCTGGTTCAGTGGTAGAGCATTGACCTGGAGTATGGAAGTTCTGAGTTTGATTCCTGGCCAGGGCACACAGGAGAAGCACCCATCTGCTTCTCCATCCTTCCCCCTCTCCTTCCTCTCTATCTCACTCTCTTTCCCTCCTGCAGCAAAGGCTCCATTGGAACAAAGTTGGCCTGGGTGCCGAGCATGGCTCCATGGCCTCTGCCTCAGGTGCTAGAATGGCTCCAGTTGCAATGGAGCAACACCCCAAATAAGCACAGCGTCGCCCTCTGGTGGGCTTTCCAGGTGAATCCTGGCCGGGCGCTTGTGGGAGTCTGTCTCCCTGCTTCTCACTTCAGAAAAATACCATAATTAAAAAAAAAAAACATTTAATATATAGGTATTTTAGAAGCTTTATCAAAATTCATATTGCTTAATAATAGAAAAGCAATATAATCAAGAATTTATTGCTGCTTCAAAACAATAATAAATATACACAGTTCAACATAGTACACTTCATTCTTCTCATGCTAAGGAAAAGTTAAAGCAGACTTACTTGAAATCCACAGACATCCCTAGTTTTATAACCAAGTCTGTGAATAGAAAGTGTTAACAAAATTTAACGCTAAGAAAACTGTAGATTATGTCACTGGTTATACAGTAAACTAAATTGTGATGTTTTGAAAAACAAGCTAGTTTTTTTGTCAAGGTTTTATCTTCGGCAAGGACTGCAACATTTATAGAAAAACAAGCTCTCAGTAAAAAGTGAAAGACTATTGGTGGCCAAACTTTACACAGGACAGATCATTCAAGGATATAAACTAATCCTTCCTTTAAACCAGCCTGAAAAATGAATGGACCAGATTTTCCCAAATTCTTAAAGTCACTAACTATATTGGCTCATAGACTATCCATGTATCTAACAGGTTCCTAACAAATTTGAAGTAGCTATAAAATGCCAAGCCCTAACAGGCAGATGTGGAATGAGAATAGGTACATGAATCAGCACATAGACCAGGATGAAGCTGAAATATACAGAGATACCTGTCGATGCTTGATGGCCTGGGTGGTTGATGGATATCACTGCAAAAATAAGTACCAATCAACCATTTCAAGAAGAATATTGAGTTTAAGAGGCTGATCAGCACTGTGTAGATAACAGTCTGAAATCAAATAGTGAGTAAAATTCAATCATTAGGATCCTCACAGCCAATCCAATGGACTTTCTTTCATCCCTGAAGGTGCATTTTATGTTTCAGAGGTACTGCCTGAGTTTGAATTTCATCTTCTTTTATCTCCATTTCCCATCCTCTGATGGAGGCACTAATGAACTGTAAAAGCAGCCAAGAGGCAGACAAAATAAGAATGAGGAAATAAAGAACAAGGCTAATCTACAAACTAAAAAATTACTCCCACAAAAATTAAGAGTTGATTAGTGATGTTATAAAACAATGTCTCCAAAAATATTGTTCTTGTTTTTTTTTTTAACATATTTGAGAACATACAGAATTCCTTCAGGTCTCTACCACAGAAAACTGTCATGTTTCGTGTAACTTTGATTTTGGTTTCTCTTACAAAGAAAAATTGTCCATAGAAGAATGCATGAGTCTAGCTTGACTAGAGTTCTTGCATTGGTAAGCTATATTTTCCAAGGGATATAATTAACCTAAGGATTAAAGTGTGAAGGAAATTGTACAATAGGCCAAAGACAAAAAATATTGCAAAGAGCTTAATTAAATGTCAATTAAACTATTAGAAACCTCAAGGGGAAAGGAAAAAGTAGACTGGAAAAGGAATTTTATTTTTGATACTATACTTAGCTGATGTGGGGCACTGTCACATATGTAATCTAGTTTAATCTTCCAAACAATTCAGTGAGTTCACAGTTATCATCCTTATGTAGATGACAAATTGTGACTGAGAAAGCAACCAACTTGCTCAAGATCACGATTCGATAGACAGACATTCTGATAACAGAGCCCTTATTTCTTTTTATTTCAGATGATTCTCTCAAATTTAAGAGCAAATAAAGGGGGAGGAGTTGGGAAGAGATGGATGACAGGAGCAAAGAAAGTTATCCCGTATATTTTGGTTATTTTGTCTAACAAAATAAGTTGGAAATTCTTTTGCACAAGGTCCTGAGATATAAAAGAGTGTGTTATGCTTGAAGAACTAAATAAGAAGGCCTATGTAGCTAAGACAGAGTGTGACTGGGGAGAGAGTGGTAGAAGAAAAGTCTAAAAAGATAAGCAATGTTGCCTGACCAGGCAGTGGCACAGTGGATAGGGCATAGGACTGGGATGCAAAAGACAGGTTTGAAACATCAAGGTCGCCACTGGCTTGAGTGTGGGCTCATCCGGCTTGAGCACGGACTCACCAGCTTGAGCTGAGGGTTGCTGCCTTGAGCATGGGATCACAGACATGATACTATGGTCGCTGGCTTAAGCCCAAGGTCACTGGCTTGAACAAGAGGTCACTCACTCTTCTGTAGCCCCTGGTCAAAGCACATATGAGAAAGCAATTAATGAAATACTAAGATGTTGCAATGAAGAATCAATGCTTCTCATTTCTTTCCCTCTGTCTGTTTGTCCCTATCTGTCCCTCTCTCTGACTCTCTCTCTGACTCTCTCTCTCTCTCTATCTCTATCTCTCTATCAAAAAAGTAAAAATAAAAAATTAGCCTGACCTGTGGTGGCACAGTGGACAAAGCATCAAACGGGAATGCTGAGGTTGCTCGTTCGAAACCCCAAGCTTGCCCAATCAAGGCACATATGACAAGCAACTAGGAGTTGATACTTTCTGCTTCTCCCTTCCCTCCACCTTTCTCTCTATAAAAATAAATAAATAAAAATCTTTTTTAAAAAAGATAAGTAAGGTCAGACCATAAAGCATGGTAAAAGCCACATTAAGGATTTGGATTGTTATCTTAAGAAAAATGTAAAGCCATTACTGATTTTAAGTGAAGAATAACATGATCAAATGTAAATTTTGAAAGGAGCACTCCTGCTGCTCTGTGTAGAATGGACAGTAGGATAACAACAGTAGAATCAGAGGAACCAATTAGAAGTTTCCTGAAATGAATGGCCCAGGCAAGAGATGACAGTGGCTTGCTCCATGGTAAGGGTCTTAGAGTTGGCAAAAAGTAAACAGATTTGAGATTTTTTAATGACTTGGATAAGAGAATGGGTCTTGAGGAAAAAGAAATGTTCAGCAATAACTGTTGTCACACTACAGCCTACAAGCCAAATCTGGCCCGCTGCCTGTATTTGTAAATAAAGTTTTATTGGAACACACACACAAAGCCTTTGAACAATAAATTAGGTTTCACTAAAGTGAATTTACAAAAACTAATAACCAGATTTAAAAATGGACTAATGACTTGAATAAATATTTCTCCAAAGAAGAAATAAAAGGATTAGCAAATAAGTGGAAAAAAATGTGGCCCAGGATGGTTGGCTCAGTAGTAGAGCATCAACCAGCTATGTGGAAGTCCCAGGTTCAATTCTCGACCAGGGCACACAGGAGAAGTGCCCATCTGCTTCTTCACTCTTAAGACCCTCCTCTCTCCTCTCTCTCTCTCTCTCTTCCCTTCCCACAGCCAAGTTTCCAAAGTTGGCCAGAGCACTGAGGATGGCTCCTTGGCCTCTGCCTCAGGTACTAGAATGGCTCTAGTTGCCAGGGAACAACAGCCCAGATGGGCAGAGCATCACCCCCCCAGTGGGCATGCTGGGTAGATCTCGGTCAGCACATGGGGGTATCTGTCTCTCTGCTTCCCCACTTTTCACTTCAGAAAAATACAAAAAAAAAAATGCTCAACATCACCACCAGGGAAATCCAAATAAAACTACAATGCAATATCACACCTGTTAGGATGGCTATTATCAAAGAAACACAAGAGAACAAGTGTTGGTAAGGATATGGAAAAGTTTTGAATGCTTGCACACTATTGTTAGAAGCAAAATGATGTAGCTGATATGGAAAACACTATGGAGGGTCCTCAAAATTTAAAAATATAATTATCATATGACCCAGTTCTGGGTATTTATTGAGAAGAATTGAAATCAAATATCAAAAAGATACTAACACTCCTATGTTACTGCAGTGTTATTCACAATAGCCGAGATATAGACACAATCTAAATCTCCATTGACAAATGAATAGACAGAGAAAACAGGTGATATATATATACAATAGAGTACTTTTTAGCCAGAAAATAGAAGGAAAGTCTGCCATGTGCAACAACCTGGGTGAACCTCGAGGACATTATGCTAAATGAAGTAAACCAGTCACAGAAAGACAAATGCTGTATGACACCATTTACATGAGGTATCTAAAATAGTCATATTCATAGATTCAAAGACTGGAGTGGTGGTTACCAGTGGCTAGGAGGAAGGGGAAATGGAAAGTTACTAATCAACAAAGTCTTAGTTAAGTGAGATGAATAAATTCTAGAGGTCTGATTTACAACATGGAACAACAATAATGTATTACGTACTTAAAATTTTGTTAAAAGAGTAAATCTCATATTAAATGCTCTTACCATAATAAAATAAAATATGCTTACATCCAGAAAATAAAGAACTTTCTGAAAAGTGGAAACTGTATTAAATTTCTGTTACACATAAGGAAGATTTTGTCATTTGTGTGTGTTAGTATTATTTTCAGACGTAGAGTATCAGCATAAAGTATTCACTAATAATGAGAAGAGAGAAACTAGAGCATGTTCATGAGAAAAGTGCTTTCTTACCATTCCCTGAGGAATTAGCCAGACTACCCTTTTGTGTCTTGGTGCTCTGTCATGGTTAGAACTTCCAAAGAATTCTGCTGACTTGCATTTGGATAGGGCACTACAGAACTATAACTCTTGTACTTCAGAAACTAAGATTATTCAGATAAGAAAAGAGCTCTACATATAAATATATTAAGTAGGCTAGCACTCTCTTGAGTGATTTTATACAACACTTTATACTATATCAGAAGAGAATATTACCTGCCTTAATACAGAAATGAATTTCATGTTCACACTTGTCTGAATTCTTCATCCAAATTTTGGTTACACAGATAACATATTTAAGTTAATTTAACTTTTAATTTAATGTAATGTATAAGGCCTTTTAATTTGGTATTATAGAATTCAAAGCCTAATGAATTAGTCATTTTCATTTAAACTCAGTATACGGGGGTCCTCGGGTTATGACACAGTTCCATTCCTGTGACAGTGACTTAACCCAAATTTTGGTGTAAATCAAAACACACCCTAGAAAAATACAAATGGAATACTTGTGCTTTTAACAGTCCAAAATGAAGTAGGTAGCATAGTGGGGGTCACCAACTCCCTCACTCATATGCTACGTTACTGTATATTCTTCAGCTGTGTGTAAGCAAACTAGTTCGCTCACGTAGTCTGTAAGTACAAAGCTAACAGTGTAAGCCGAAACTCACATCTCAATTTTTTAAAATTTTTATGGGAATAAGCATCATAACTTGAAACATCGTATGTTGAGACTGTAGTAACCCAAGGAGCCACTGTATAGGGGTAGGCAAAACTAGGTTTACAGTTGTTAGTGCACAAAAGTTTATTATTATATTATATATTTTTCCATACAAACAAATGTAAACTTACTTTGTCCCCTTGTATTGTTGTCAACAATGAATTTCCTAAGTCTTTTTGATCATGCATTTTTTTGTTGTCGTTTGTTTTTTTTCTGACAGAAACAGAGAGAGAGTCAGAGAGAGGGATAGATAGAAACAGACAGACAAGAAGAGAGATGAGAAGCATCAATTTTTTGTTACAGCATCTTAGTTGTTCACTGACTACTTTCTCATATGTGTCTTGATGGGGGAGGAGGGGTTACAGCCAAGCAAGTGACCCCTTGCTCAAGCCAGTGACCATGGGGTCATGTTTATGATCCCACACTCAAGCCAGCAATCCTTGCTCAAGTTGGTGAGCCCATGCTCAAGCCAGGACCTCAGGGATTCGAACCTGGGTCCTCCGAGTCCCAATCTGATGCTCTGTCCACTGTGCCACCACCTAGTCAGGCTGACCATGCATTTTTATGAATAAAAATATTATGACTATATACAAATATATGCATATTTACAATACACATAGAAATACTCTTTTCTCAATAGCCTTCCAAATTGTTTAATTCTTTGTCTTAAACAAAGAAGCCAATGTACAAAATACCTTAGGGTTTTTCTCTGAATGATAGTTTTCTTAGGTAAAAGGGTATCTCTGGCCTGACCAGGCGGTGGCGCAGTGGATAGAGCATCGGACTGGGATGCGGAAGACCTAGGTTCGAGACCCCAAGGTCGCCAGCTTGAGTGCGGGCCCATCTGGCTTGGGCAAAAGCTTGCCAGCTTGGACCCAAGGTCGCTGGCTCTAGCAAGGGGTGGCTCAGTCTGCTGAAGGCCCATGGTCAAGGCACATGTGAGAAAGCAATCAATGAACAACTATGGTGTCACACTGGCAATGGAAAACTAATGATTGATGCTTTTCATCTCTCTCTCTGTTCCTGTCTGTATGTCCCTATCTATCCCTCTCTCTGACTCTCTCTCTGTCCCTGAAAAAAAAAAAAAAAGGTATCTCTGGTAATAGTTCTCTTCATGGTACAGGAATGTACCTTTAATGTAAATGTGGCAGTTAGTTGAAAGAGAGGGAGAGAGCTTTTCTGAAGCTGCTAGGTTTTGATCGTCTTTAGCTCAAAATAATTCTTATGACAAAAAGACATTATTTTGGAGTGGCAAACCTGCTCCCCCTTCAGTTCTTAGGTACTAATGAAGACAATGATTTAAAAACATTTACCTTTGCAGATGTTTGGACACAAAAATAATTCTAAAAAAATCTGGAAGCATGACATCTCTCAACAAAGCATTAAACAGATGGCTGTAACAAGTACCATGTCTTAGTTTTTGTCTTATGGCAACTGCAGGGATATTGAATAACATCTGCAAGTGATTTCAAAGCAATAAAAACTGTTCTTGCTTAAAGATCTTCCATAAATAGCTACATTGCCACCTCAAACTGGCAATGCAAGGAGCTCTCTGTAGAGCTCTTTATTTTGTTACTGAATTTTATGAAGAGATAAGATTCCAAAAAGGAATTTATTAATTAGAGCCAAATCATTTTTGTAGTACCTGTCACAAATACTCTTAAAATCTCTCCAATTGAATCTTTAGGATTTCATTATTTTAATGAGGGGAGCTCTCCTCAGAGGCATTTTGATGGCTCCAAAGAGAGAGGAAGGAGACCAGAGGAGAGAGGTGGCAAAGACACAGCACTGAACGTCAAGAAAACATTTTAGAACCAAAATATTAGATATTCAATTTTGAGTTCTCCCGTGCTGTGAAGTAAAACCCTTTTATTTTCTCGAACCTTTATTAAAGTTGCTACATATTCAGACTTGACTTAAGTATATACATGTGTGTGTGTATGAGTGTATGTAGTCAAATAGGGGCTGATTTTGATGTTTAGATTGACTCCAGAAGACAGAAAGTGCCATAACCCACAGAATGGAAAGCGCAACTTCAATGGAAATAAAATGCCAGAGCCTGAGAGTCCACACAAACATGACTGTATCACATAAACACACCTCTCCATCTCTCTCTCTCAACCCTCTTTCCCAAAAATTTACAAACATTAACACTGCCTTCCTTTTTTATTCTTTTTTTAGCAAGAGAGACAAAGGGAGAGACAGAGAGAGGGACAGGTAGGGACAGACAGGAAGGGAAAGAGATGGAGAAGCATCAATTCTTTATTGAGGCATCTTAGTTGTTCACGGATTGCTTTCTCATACATGCCTTGACCGGAGGGCTCCAGCCGAGCCATTGACTCCTTGCTCAAGCCAAGAGTAGTGACCTTGGACACGAGCCAGCGACCATGGGGTCATGTCTGTGATTCCACACTCAAGCCAGATGAGCCAACGCTCAAGCCAGCAATCTCGGGGTTTCAAACCTGGGTCCTCTGAGTCCCAAGCCAACACTCTATCTACTGCACCACCATCTGGTCAGGTACATACTGCCCTTTTTAAAAAAATTTATTCGAATCGAACTTATTTGGATCTATTCTATTCTAATATTCTAGCTTGTAAGGAGTTAAGTTAGGCAAGGAATGGTTGAAAAAAATAAAATTAGTAGCTAACATCTATTGCAAGCATGTATTGTTATTTAATCCTCAGAGAAGATGTGTAAGGTCAGTTCCTTTGTAGTTACTTTGCAGACAACGAACTAAGACTTAGATTTAATCAAGTTACACAAGTTGAGAGGCAAGGAGGGATTTTATTTCCACTGGGATCCAAAGTCTATGCCTTTAATTCTACTTAGCCTGAGCAAGAAAGGACTGGGAAAATCATAAGAGTTTTCCTAAAGCAATTATATTATTTTTATTACATACAGTGATTAGTAAACATAAGAAATAAATCTCCTGTTCAGAGACAGATCCAGAAATAATTTGTGAGCATATCTTGGAGGAGTGTTATCTGCATAAGAGTGATTAGCAACATGGCATGTCCAACAATGGAACTGCAAGACATCAAAGCAGAGGTTGGATGACCAAATGACAAAAACACCATGGGAGATATGGAAGATGGTCTTTAAATGAGATGGGGTGAAGGCCTGATGATGTCCAAGCTCCAGTAAAGCCTAAGCTCCTATGAACTAAAAATCTTCATAGAAAGTAAATTTTCCTATCTTTTTTTCCCCTTCAAATTCTGTAGATATAAAGCTAGAGTTCTTAGACCATTAAACATTAAGTGGTAACCCAAATTTTAACTTCTGATTTTCTATAAGTAGGAAATAATGTTATTAAATCCTATATTATTATTTTAACTTCAGCAGGAAAGAATTTCTGATGAATAATGTACTCAAATATTTTTTTATAAACCACTGCTAACAAGATCACCCATCCCTGAATGTGTTCAATTCTGTTCCTAGAATTTCGGAAATATTTCTTGTGATTTTTGGAAAAGAATCAAATACCTAAATATCCAATACAAATTTTATCTGTCCTTATGGTGTAAGAATTCTTCTTAAGTAACCCCAATCTGTGCAGTTGAAGGTAGCCTTAAAATTAATGGAGCCAGGACAGCTCCTGGAAGAAATCCCACTCTCTTTTGGATTGTTGTAGAGGAACATAAAACTCAGTTTGACCGTAAAACAATTACACATACAACTCAGACTTTCTTCTCAACCAAAAGAACACTAGGAAAAATTTTCAGGATCATTAGAAGTATCAAGAAGGGGGAGAAGGCCATGATTTACTCTAAATTTATACTTTCATCGTTTTCAGTCATTTCTGGATCAAGACAAGTCATACACCAAAGGCTCCTCTGTACTTCTTTCTGGCAAAGCAACAATCAAAATGCAGCCATGAATGTGCATGTGTGCTATGAAGGATGCCATGAGTAGAGCCATATAAAAATAGATTCAGGGGAGCCACTTCAGAAGAACTGCCCTGCACATCTTGTTTTCTTTATCTTTTGAACTGAACCAAACCACCAATATTCCAAGAAGCCAGTAAGAATAAGAAAATTCTGTTTGTAATGACAGAGGAAGTTGCACTTTGACAATGACCAAATCCTTAACTAACCCAGCCTTTTGCCTGATGACCAAATGTTTTGTTTTGGGGGACATAGCAAAGATATGCTCAGAGGCTGATTCTATTCTGTCTTTGTTGCAATTTACTTAGCACAGTTTTGCTCTGGGAATTACAATTTTACAAGCCAATAGCATACAGGAAAATAACTTCTAATAAACCAAATAAAGAAATAATGTACTCCAAACAAATGACATATTGATCACACTATTGTTCCAGACAAAGAGAGGTGAAAAAAATAAAGTCCAAATGTAGAGGTATATTATTTATACTAGATTGGTTTTTCAAGAGCGCTGGCTAAACCAACTAGGAGCTGACTTTCAGCTGCCAAGACAAAAAGAAAAGTCACTGGTTGCTAGAGCAACTAGAGCATGTTGTTAGGGAACAGAGGTGCCAGTGTTAGTAGAAGGGCTAGGCTACTCTGAGAGTTATCACTCCAGTGCAATGATTTAACATCCCCACCAACCAAAGTCATTAGGGCCATGACTGCAGTAAACACCTCAAGATCTGAAGAGAGTTATTTAGATCAGCAAATTGTGCCTTGCCCAAACCAAAACCCTCAAGTAGTCCTCATAAACTCATTATTCATAGTCTAAGTGCCCCCTAGCCATAGCTGCTTCTCCACATATTCTAATCAATAAGCCCCCAATGGGGATTCCTAGCCACTGGACTGCTGACTGATGACAATACAGATGAGATTATGACTTTCTGACACCACTTATTTCATTCCTATATCTAAACAACATTATTTATAAAATGTTGTCATAAACAAGTGGAGTCACACAATTGTACTGAAGTCATAAAAAGCGGATTTTAAATCATATTAAATCAACATACCACACCAAATCTCAAGCCAATCTGCGAAATACAAATCTAACCTTGCCTTATCTAGCACCAATGAACTCTCCTTTAGTACAATTTATCTCATCTTCTTCCCCCCTTTTTTTTCATAAAAACCCTGAGCTTCTCCCCTGCAGGGGGTAGGGGAAATACCCTTTGGGCTTCTGCCTGAATCTGTACTCCCCAAATTGCAATCCTTGTAATCCCAAACAAACATTTTTTTTTCAATTATTGCTGCCTAGATATTTAGGTTGACAGTGCATACATGCATGCATATGTATATTTCTTTTAAGTTTTTATTTTGGATTCTGTTAGTATTTAATGTATTTTCTGCTTTTTGCCTTTTATAATCAGATCATAAATCTCATTGATGGATATAGAACTGAAATTACATTTGCTGCTCTGTGTAGCAAAGTCAACCATAAACTGAGGGTCAGCTAATGCTGTTCTTCATGGCTTGTTCAGGAGAAATTTGAAAGACATCCATCTTTCTGGAATGACAGCATTTTAGGCATAAGACTTACTATTTTCTCACCAGCAAGGATAGAGCCCTGGGAGTATTACATTTTTTGCTAAGTACAATAAACTCTTAATGGTCTACAGCATTTTTACATGGCATCTTCTCATGGTGATATTTTCTGTAGGTCATTCATTCACTGTCTTTTGTAAATATTCTGAAAATAACTGCCAGCAGTAACTGAGTCAGTGCAAGTTTCTGATTAATGTGGACAGTTGAGTCATCCATAACTGGTCTGTTCATCTTTTACAACAGTGCTAACAGAAAAAAAAAAAAAGCTTTAATATCACTTGATTTTCTTTTTTTGCTACAATTATTGCAGTATCTTTTGGTTGATAGATTTGTTTGTGGATCTCAAATCATCTGATGTTGATTTAACCATATATCTAACATTTTTTAAATGTTCAACATTTTACATAAGCATTTCTTTACATACTGCCTTTAGTTAATAAATATTTTATTCACTGAGCACATACTCTATGCTGAGAATAGTCTAAGGCCTCAAAAATGTTTTATGGGGTTTAGCTCTCATTACACTCTAGAAAAAGAAAGATGGATTATTTGTACTCACTTTACAAATAAGAAAAATGAGGCATAGTTCAGTTTTAAACTTACTCAAATTCACATCTCTAAAAAAAAGTAACAGAATTTGTAGCCATAAAAGAGTATTTTCATCCTACTTTCTATTAAGTTGTAAAATTGAAAACCAAATTCCAAGTTATATGTAAGGGGGAAAATTAACTATCAATAATAATGAATAATAATATACATACTTGCAATTTTTGACAAAACTAATTATTAAGACCACAAAATCACAACGAAAACATTTACATCAATGTCAATGTTTTTTGTGTGACAGAGACAGAGAGAGGCAAATAGAGGAACAGGTGGGGACAGACAGACAAAAAGAGAGATTAGAAGCATCAAATTTTTGTTGCAGCACTTTAGTTATTCATTCATTGCTTTCTTATATGTGCCTTGACCAGGGGGCTACAACAGATTGAGTCACCCCTTGCTCAAGCCAGCAACCTTAGGCTCAAGCTGGTGAGCCTTGCTCAAACCAGATGAGCCCACTCTCAAACTGGCAACCACAGAGTTTCAAACCTGGGTCCTCCACATCCCAGTCCGACGCTCTATCCACTGCACCACCGCTTGGTCAAGCTCAATGTCAATTTTTAAACACAGAACTTAAAAGGCTGTATGTAATACAATTATAACTATGCAGAGTAGGCATTCATATAGAAAAAACAGAAAAAGTATTAAACAAAAACTATGTGGGTAACATTATTTGGGTAATTTTAGTTCTTTTAAATTTCCCTTAAGGTTGCTATTGCATTATTTACACAATAAAATTACTCAAGCCTGACCAGGCAGTGGTACAATGGATAAAATGTTGGCCTGGGACACTGAGGACCAAGATTAAAAACCCTGAGGTCACCAGCTTTAGCATGGGTTCATCCAGCTTGACCGTAGGATCATAGACATGACCCCATGTTCACTGGCTTGAGCGCAAAGGTCGCTGGCTTGAAGCCCAGGGTCACTGGCTTGAGCCCAAGATCTCTAGCTTAAGCAAGGGGTCAAAGGTTCAGTGGGAGCCCCACACTTGGAATGAGAAAGCAATCAATGAACAAGGTGCTGCAAATACGAGTTCATGATTCTCATCTTTCTCCCTTCCTGTCTGTCTGTCCATGTCTGTCTCTCTCTCTCATTCTCTGTTAATAAATAAATAAATAAATATTATTTAAGTTTAAATTAGTCAAATTCACCACCAAAATAAAATATGTAGGTATAAATGAGTGGCAAGATGGTGACGGAGTAGGCGGACATACCAACTTCTCACTCCCAGAACCAAAGTAGATTAAAACTTAATTTTAAGAACCATCATCTGGAAAAACCAACTTTGAACTAAACTAAGAGGACTCTTCAACCAAGGAACACTGAAGAAGCCACATTGAGACTAGTAGGAAAAGCGGAAATGCGGAAAGGGCTGCCCAGCTTGACAGAGCGAATGGCTGCCCGGACAGACTTGCCTGGTGGGAAGAGAGTTTAGTGGAGAGGGGAGGGACATGGGCCCTAGGAACAAAGCCCCAGGCTACAACCCCAGAGCCTAGAAGAGGTGTATGGACAGTAGTTAGCTGCAAAACAAGTCAGGATACTGTTTGTGAGAAAGAGACAGTTTTCTCAGACCCAGGATTCTTCTTAAAGGGATGGTGCAGAAAATCTCTCTCACAACTACTCACCTAGGGCTCTGGGGGAAGGGGAGAGAGATGAGGACTGGAGCAAAAGGAAGGGAGTGTAATCTAGGAGACAAAGGGAGAAACACTTTGAGGGACAGCCACCCTAACCCCTGGGCTGAGTAACTCCCCAAATCTGAAGCGAATATTTCCCCTGGAACTAGCAATACCAGCAAAGGAAAGCAGGACACCTGCCACAAAAAGCTCTCCCGTAGCACTCAGAACATCGCTGCTTAGAAGGAGGGAGCTTTCAGGAATAAAGTATGGAGTGTTAGGGTCTAACCTGCAGCACTCCTACCCACACTGCTGAGGGCTTGCTGGAGAGCAGATGGTGGCGGGACACAGAAGAGTGGTTCCGTTGTGGTTCTGTCGACAGGGGCGGAAGCCGAGCCAGCTGGCGTGAGCTCAGTCTAGTCCAGCGGGGGCAGAGGGGATGCAGGAAAGCTCTCCATCATGGCTGCGGGCCTGCCTGCAACCCCACCTACGGGGAGAAGAGTGTGAGCCTCAGAACAGGTGGAGATCCGCTGCTGAAAAGGGGCCTGTGGGCACGCAGCATCACCAGGTCTCTGAGGTTTGTGGTCCTATGTGCAAGCCAGCTACACCAGCAGGTGAGTGGTGGAAGCCGGGGCAAAAGTAGAGGCCCGATGCTGAGTGGACACCCACAGCCCTGCCCAGCCTGCGAAACTGAGGCTTGCGGCCCAAAGCGCAACTCGGCTCTGACTGTGGGGACGAGGCAGAAGCCCAGAAATAGGCAGAGACCCACAGCTGAACAAAGGTGCTCATCCCTGCCTTTGGTGCCGAGGCTTGTGGCCTGTGTGCGGTGCACAACCCCACCCATGGGGGAAAGGGCAAAGGCCAAGACCAGCTGAGGCTTGTAGAGCCAGGAATGATAACACAGCCCCTCCCGTGGAGGTGAAACGGAAACCGCAGCAACAGCCACAGCGGCCAGCACCCGCTAAACCCATACCCAACCACCTTAGGCAGCGGCAGAGGAGGTGGCGGGCCTGCAGACAGACCACACTTAGGGAACACAGAGGCAACACACATTGGACTCCAGTGGCCAAACTCTTCTTATACATAGACAAAATGGACAGGCAGTGAAATTCAACCCAAATGAATCAAGAGAAATCCCTACAGAAGGACCGGAATGAGTCAGATATAGCCAAATGACTAGATGCAGAGTTTAAAATAATGATTGTTAGAATAATCAAAGAGCAAAAAACAAAAATAGATGGTCATTACAAACACCTAAAGAGATAGCAAATATAAAAAAGAAATTTGAAATAATAAAATAGACAGAAATGAAAAATACAATATCAGAATTGAAGATCACAATGGAAGGAATTAAAGGCAGGATGGATGAAGCTGAGGATCGAATCAGCGAGTTAGAGAACAAAATAAACAAAGGCACTAAAGCAGAGCAGAAAATAGAAAAGAGACTCAAAAAATCTGAGGAAAATATAAGAGAGCTCTGTGACAACATGAAGAGAAATAATATCCGCATCATAAGAGTTCCTGAAGAAGAAGGAAAGGACAAGGGATAGAAACTTTGTTCAATCAAATCATAGCTGAAAACTTCCCTAAACTGAGGCAGGAAAATGTCTCACATGTTCAAGAAGCACAGAGAAATTCATTAAAGAGAAACCCAAAGAAATCTACACCAAGTCACATCATAATTAAAATACCAAAGCTAAGTGATAAAGAGAAAAATTTAAAAACTGTAGAGAAAAAAGGCTATCAACTACAAAGGAGCCCCCATAAGAATGACATGTGACTTATCAACAAAAACACTTGAGGCCAGAAGGGAATGGCAAGAAATATTCAAAGTAATGCAGAAAAAGAACCTACAACCAAGACTACTTTATCCAGCAAAGCTATCATTTAAAATTAAAGGAGAAATAAAAAGCTTCCCAGACAAAAAAAAACTCAAGGAATTCACTAAAACCAAACCAATGCTGCAAGAAATGCAAAGGGACCTGTTTAAACAGATCAAAGGGGGGAAAGAATATAGCAAAAGAAGAATACAGCTTTAAGGAATAAAATGGCAATAAACAACTACATATCAATAATAACCTTAAATGTAAATGGATTAAATGATCCAATCAAAAGACATAGGGTAGCTGCGTGGATAAAGAAACAGGACCCATACATATGCTGTCTACAAGAGACACATCTTAAAACAAAAGATACAGATAGACTGAAGGTAAAAGGATGGAAAAAAATATTTTATGCAAATGGAAATGAAAAAAGAGCCGGGATAGCAATACTTATATCTGACAAAATGAACTTTAAAACAAAAGGCTATAGCAAGAGATAAAGAAGGACACTACATAATGATAAAAGGAGCAATCCAAAAGGAAGGTATAACATTATAAATATCTATGCACCTAACATGGGTGCACCTAAATATATAAAGCAGACTTTGATGGATATAAAGGGCAAGATCAACACAATATACTATAATAGTAGGGGATTTCAATACCACACTAACATCACTAGATAGATCCTTAAAAATAAAATTAACAAAGAAACAGACTTAAAGGACACACTAGATCAACTTGATTCAATAGATATCTTAAGAACCTTTCACCCTAAAGCAGCAGAATATACATTCTTTTCAAGTGCTCATGGTATATTCTCTAGGAAAGACCACATATTAGGACACAAAAGTGGTTTCAACAAATTTAAGAAGATTGAAATCATATAAAGCAATTTCTCTGATCACAATGGCATGAAACTAGAAATCAACCACAACAGAAAAACTAAAAAATATTCAAACACTTGGAAAATAAAAAGCATGTTATTAAATAATGAATGGGTTAACAATGAGATCAAAGAAGAAATAATTCATAGAAACGAATGATAATGAGTATACATCAACTCAAAATTTATGGGACACAGCAAAAGCAGTACTGAGAGAGAAGTTCATAGCACTACAGGCATACCATCAGAAGCTAGAAAAAACTCAAATAAACAACTACACCCTGCACCTAAAAGAACTAGAAAAACCACAGCAAGCAAAGCCCAGGGGTAGTAGAAGGAAGGAAATAATAAAGATCAGAGCAGAAATAAATGACATAGAGATTAAAAAAAACAATACAGAGGATCAATAAAACCAAGAACTGGTTCTTTGAAAAGGTAAACAAGATCAATGAACCTTTAACTAGACTTACCAAGAACAAAGGAGAGAGGACTCAAATAAAATTAGAAATGAGAGTGAAGAAATAACAACTGACACAACAAAAATACAAAATATTGTAAGAAAATACTATGAAGAACTGTATGCCAATAAACTAGACAACCTAGATAAAATGGACATATTTCTTGAAACATACAATCTTTCAAAAATCAATCTGGAAGATTCAGAAAACCTAAACAGATTGATTACAACAAATGAGATTGAAACAGTTATCAAAAAACTCCCAACAAAGAAAAGTCCTGGACCTGAAGGCTTCACAAGTGAATTCTACCATATAATCAAAGAAGAACAAACTCCTTTCCTTCTCAAGCTATTTCAAAAAATTCAAGAGGAAGGAAGACTTCCAAACTCCTTTCATGAGGCGAGCATAATTCTGATTCCAAAACCAGGCAAAGACAACACAAAGAAAAAAAATTATAGGTCAATATCCCCGATGAATTTAGACGCTAAAATCTTCAACAAAGTATTAGCCACCCAGATCCAGCAATATATGAAAAAAATCATACACCATGATCAAGTGAGATTTATTCTGGGGAGGCAAGGCTGGTACAATATTCGCAAATCAATCAATGTGATTCATCACATAAACAAAAGGAAATACAAAAACCACATAATTATTTCAATAGATGCAGAAAAAGCATTTGATAAAATCCAGTATGCATTCATGATCAAACCTCTCAGCAAAGTGGGAATACAGGGAACATACCATAACATGATAAAGGCCGTCTATGACAAACCAACAGCCAACATCATACTACCTGGGAAAAGATTAAAAGCTGTTCCCTTAAGATCAGGAACAAGAAAGGGGTGTCCCTTTTCACCACTCTTATTCAACATAGTTCTGGAAGTCCTAGCCACAGCAATTAGACAAAAAGAAGAAATAAAAGGCATCCAAATTAGAAAATAAGAAGTAAAACTGTCATTATTTGCAGATGATATGATATTGTACATAGAAAACCCTAAAGTCTCAGTCAAAACACTACTGGACCTGATAAATGAATTCAGCAAGGTGGCAGGATATAAAATTAATACTCAGAAATCAGAGGCATTTTTATACACCAACAATGAACTGGCAGAAAGAGAAATTAAGGAAACAATCCCCTTCACTATTTCAACTTAAAAAATAAAGTACTTGGAGTAAATTTAACCAAGGAGATTAAAGACTTGTACTCGGAAAATGATAAAACATTGATAAAAGAAATCAAGGAAGATACAAACAAGTGGAAGCATATACTGTGCTCATGGTTAAGAAGAATAAATGTCATTAAAATGTCTATATTACCAAAAAAAAATGTCTATATTACCCAAAGCAATTTATAAATTTAATGCAATACCAATTAAAATACCAATGACATACTTCAAAGATATAGAACACATATTCCAAAAATTTATATGGAACCAAAAAAGAACACAAATAGCCTCAGCAATCTTGAAAAGGAAGAATAAAGCGGGAGATATCACTCTTCCGGATATCAAGGTTTACTACAAGGCCACTTTACTCAAGACAGCCTGGTACTGGCATAAGAACAGGCACATAGATCAATGGAACAGAACAAAGAACCCAGAAATAAACCCACACCTTTATGGACAGCTGATATTTGACAAAGGAGGAAAGAACATACAATGGAGTAAAGACAGCCTCTTTAACAAATGGTGTTGGGAAAATTGGACATCTACCTGCAAAAAAAAATGAAATTAGACTACCAACTTACACCATTCACAAAAATAAACTCAAAATGGATAAGATACTTAAATGTAAGCCATGAAACCATAAGCATCTTAGAAGAAAACATAAGCAGTAAGCTCTCCGACATCTGTCGCAGCAATATATTTGCCGATTTATCTCCATGGGCAAGTGAAATAAAAGGCAAGATAAACAAATGGGACTATATCAAACTAAGAAGCTTATGCACAGATAAAGACAATAAGGACAAAATAAAAAGACAAACTACACAATGGGAGAACTTTTTCGACAATACGTCTGATAAGAGATTAATAACCAAAATTTATAAAGAACTTGTAAAACTCAACACCAGGAAGACAAACAATCCAATCAAAAAATGGGCAAAAGAAATGAATAGACACTTCTCCTAAGAGGACATACAGATGGCCAATAGGCATATGAAAGAATACTCAACATCACTAACTATTAGAGAAATGCAAATTAAAACCACAATGAGATACCACCTTACACCAGTCAGAATGGCACTCATCAGCAAAACAACACAGAATAAGTGCTGGCGAGGATGTGGAGAAAAGGGAACCCTCCTACACTGCTGGTGGGAATGCACACTGGTGCAGCCACTGTAGAAAACAGTATGGAGATTCCTCAAAAAATTAAAAATCGAACTGCCTTTTGACCCAGCTATCCCACTTTTAGGAATATACCCTAAGAACACCATAACACTGTTTGAAAAGGAGAATGTGCCCCCATGTTTATGGCAGCATTGTTCACAATAGCGAAGATCTGGAAACAGTCCAAGTGTCCATCAGTGGATGAGTGGATTAAAAAGCTTTGGTACATATATACTATGGAGTACTACTAAACCATAAGAAATGATGACGTCGGATCATTTACAACAAAATGGATGGACCTTGATAACATTATACGGAGTGAAATAAGTAAATCAGAAAACACTAAGAACTGTATGATTCCATACATAGATGGGACATAAAAATGAGACTCAGAGACATGGACAAGAGTGTGCTGGTTACAGGTGGGGGTTCGGGGGGAGGAGAGAGATGGGGAGGGGGAGGGGAGGGGCACAAATAAAACCAGATAGAAGGTGACAGAAGACAATTTGACTTTGGATGATGGGTATGCAACATAATCAAATGTCAAAATAACCTGGAGATGTTTTCTCTGAACATATGTACCCTGATTTATCAATGTCACCCCATTAAAGTTAATAAAAACAATTCATATTAAAAAAATATTTAGGTATAAATATAAGCAGTATTTCTTAACCAAAAAAAAAATAGAAAAGAAATAGGGGAAGACAAGAATTTACATATATATGAATAGTGAGCAAAAGTACATTATATAAAAATGAAAAAGTTTTTAACAAATATGTGCATATATATATTCAAATATATATATTTCAAATTCAGAGATACATGGTTACTTAACAAGTAAATATAGCACATATACTAGTGTCTGATTGCATACTCTAAGACAGACACAATTCAAATGTACAGCAATTGATAAATTTGAATCGTTGTCATTCTACTCCCTTCTGAGCTGTCCGAGCTGATTGTGGTTGAAATAATGATAATGTCTTGACAGCAATTTGTTTGTCTTATCTTCCTTGCAAAATACCTAATAACTTTTCTTCAAATAAGTTAATTTTATTTTCTACATTTAATCGTACAGGGAAAAAAAATAACATTTGCTGTTAGTATAAACCGTGTTAAGTTTACAAAGTGTTTTAATGCACATCTTCTCATTTGGTAATAACAACAACTTTTTGAAGGAGTGTTTTCTACAGCAAAAATCAAGTCTAAGAAAAATTAAATGATGGCATTTTGACAACAAATGAGTACACGGCTGTGTTATAAATGTAGATCTGTTGACTTCAGATCCAGCTTTTTAAAATTTTTACTGTGAAAATTCCATAATGGCTTTAGACTAGAGAATAAAAAATACTCCAGGAACAGAAGTATTTCCTGGGTTTTTGCTGTTAGTCTTTAATTTCTCAACAGTTAGCCAATTAAAGCTATAAATAGCTTCATCTTATTCTACAAAAGCAGTATTCTTTTTCCCTCTTTTCTGCAATGTACTTGGTAATTAAAAACCTTATATCTGAGGCACTGACTTAATAAAAATCATTTCAGTCCTAGTTTAAGGTTTAAAAGCCATAGGATATTGTACTAATATCATTTTGCATGTTTAAAGGTTCATACAATTGACTTCAAATGACCCAAATGAAGCTAACACACAGAGATCTAGAAAAGTTCATTAGAGCAGGCATGTATAACAATTACTGAAGCAACATTTTTTTAATAAATGAAGCTCATATGATTACTGGTCACTATCTTTTATTAAAATGACCAATTAGAAGGCCAGCAGTCTACTTTATCAAGCTGGAAATATAGACTGCATTTTTCTTTGTTAATGAAAAGGACAAGACAATGCTCAAATTTGAGTTTAATGGTCTACAAATTCCCACCCTCATTTTGTACCACTGATATTTAGCCTGAGAAAGAATAGGTTTATTTATAAAACCTGGTTTCACTACCTTCATACAAGCAGAAGACCCAGGAAGGATGAGTCATAATAGCAGTATTCAAAAAAATGGAATTATACTAAATTTTCTTTTTAGTTTCTACATTTCTAGGAAGAAACTGAAGAAGAGTGAAAAACAGAAGCTTAAGGTGAGCTTTACAACTCTACTATGGGTACTGACTTTAGGAAGCAGATTGTAGGGACAGAGAAGTGCAGAAAGTTTATTGAGGAGTAACATCTGTGAAAGAAAAAGAGAAGAAACAGGATCAGGTGGAGGAGGGGGGCAGTGATATAGACCCAACAGAGTCTGCTTGCCCAAGGGGAGCCCAAGAGCAATGATCATCCATTAAAGGAACCACATTTGGATGGAAATGGCTAGACCTTGTTCCACTGACTTGCTCAGTATTGATTAGCTCACCTCAAAAATAGTCTAACCTTGACTCAAAAACTGAGGTGAACCCAGAAGAGATAACAAGAGGAGGCTAACAGCTAGCCACCCTTCTATCTTGAAGGGGGATCTTGTGGAACATCTCCATGTTTGTCACGCATGGTGTACATCTTGGTTATACATATAGATATGGATATATTATGTTTGATTGGTTATACTATATTTATTATGTGTACTACAAGGACAAAAGTTCCCATGAATTGAAGAAGAACAAATGTTCATTTAGTTCATCATAAGAAATCACTTAATTTTCTTATAATTATAAAATATTTATAAACAGAGTATAACAAGTACCTTACCCTGAATATTTCAAACTGTTTAAGAATTAAAACATCACAGAGAAAAAGAACTAGAAAATATGGATTCTGTAGTATGTGTAAATTTACTCAAAAAATTATAGACAAAGTTAGAATTAAGCCTAAGTAAGGAATAGCACAATTTAGGTCAACATGAAGGCTGACTCAAAGATTATGCTAGTGTTGGTCATTGTCAATTGCAAAGTACTCTGTAGAAGTCATTTCTCAACTGCTTCAATATAGTTTGTTTGGACAATACTCAAAGTTTTAAGCATGTAAAATAACACTTGATAGCTAATTAATGAACTAATTATAAAGAAATTTTAGTATAAATGATATTTCAAGATGAGGGCTCATCAGGTTCCTACTGGGAAGCTGAAAAAAATTAATCTAAACCTAAATCAACAAAGAAAGAGGATAAAAAGAAGTAAATGACTATCAGGGAAATTCAGTGGTGAGAGAAACACTGTTTGAGTTTAGAGCAGTGGTTCTTAACCTGGGTTCTATTGAACCCTAGGGGTTTGATGAGTCGGTCTCAGGGGTTTGGAGAAGCCTCTGCCACGGAGGCCAGAATAAAGTAATACCGTAATTTGTTGTGAGTTCATGCACTTTGTTCGTTTTGTTCTTTGAGCAAGGTGATGTTCATGCACGGCTCATTTTGTGCACAAGTAAAAAAACATATACCTATGTCTTGAATTTGGAAAAAAAAATCATATTTTATTTATCACTAAAGAAGTGTTCAGTGAATGCGCATATGAAACTGGTGGGTTTGGCACCTCAAAAAAGGTTAAGAACCACTGGTTTAGAGTATATGGAAATCTCTAAAGAATGTTAAAGATGTGGCCTTTAGTACAGAACCCCTGGAATTCAGCTGAGAATAGTGTTTAAGTGGTAAAATATTGAAACAAGCAAATCCATGCTTCCTTCTTTGTCCTTCACCTTTGTCCATTCTTTGGACCATCCCACCACCCCATGCACTGCATGTCTCCAGGCTACACACTGCAACACCCTATTCACTCAAATCTGAATATTCCACCTCTCCCTATCAAACCCCTTCCAGTTGCTTCCATGATGACATACTAACTGCATGCCCATGTATTAATACAAGGGAATGACTAGCTGTCTGATTTAGAAATCGAGGATATTATCTGACAGCTGTAATCACAGAGAGGTACCTAGACTGAGGATATTGTATGACAGTTGCAGGCAATATTCTTGGGGCTAAGAGTACCCTTCCCAGATGAGTTTACAGAATAGTACCTGAAATAATCTTTTCACAGCTGACACTGACATCAGGGCACCAGAGCTACTCATATCTCAACAAAGTGCCAAATGCTCTCACAGTCCTTCCAGCTCCTCCATTTTAGTTCTAGTATATAAGAATTAGAATGCATTAGATAAATCAATTGTTCTAAACAAAATGATCAGTTGAAATAAGATTAGAAATAGATATTTTTTAAAAAATTTTAGTTCATTATTCTGTTCCAGAGTTAGATATCCTAAAATTAACTAAATTTAAGCGGATGTGTTTATGTCACTTTGAAGAGGAAAGGATAGCATTGCACTACACCCACATACAAAAATCTTATTTTTATACTCCTCAAGTACATTAAATTAATAATCAAATATCCTGCATTATCAAGAAGTGTATGTATATCGTTGTGTGTGTGTGTGTATGACAGTGTTTGAAAATTCTTTAAAAAATGTAAGAATAATGTAATCATTTCTCTAATGAGTATAAGATACTTAGAAATATCCAGTTGTTTTACTGATCTTCAGTTTTCATACAGATGTTTAGTTTACATTGCTCTATTCATCATCTGACAATTTTGAGAAGCATAATTTTTTAAAGGACAACCCAAAAGTAAAGGTACATAAAAATTTATCTACAAGTGTTTAAAGTGGAGTAAAAATTATAATCAACTTATATCTTCCTAGAGTTTACTTCCTCTTAGAGTGGCAAGAATAACATGGTCTGATTCCAGCTCCTTTATTTCCTAGTTATTGTGAGATGGAAATATAAATGTGTCTAATGCATAAGGTTGTTGTGAGATTTAGATAGCTTAATACATGTAAAGCACTTAGAATAATGGCTCATTATTTATTCAGGAAAATAAACAAACTACATAATCTAAATGTAGGAAATGACCCATTTATTAATATATACATGTATATTGATTTTTCAAAAATAGAGTTAATTATCGATAGTTTACTAGAGACTGGAAATTTTATAATGTATTTGTTCAAAGATTCTATGGTATTCATTTCTAACAGTGCCTGGGCAATTTGACTTGTTCATAGCAATGGCACGCATCCTCATTCAGTTCACAGTTTGCATACTTTAATACATAGGGAGGGGATTGTGTTGGAACTGCAGAAGAAGGTAATAGCTTGGTTAGGTCAAGTTTCTTTAAGGAGAAAGAAAAAGGATAATTCAGATAATTTATTTTATCTATTGCTTATCAGGCTCCCTTAAGCCAGTTTGCATCACATTGATCAGAGAAGTAAAGGTTAGAAGCTGATGGAACTACTTTCATAGAATACTTGAGATTCTATAAAAAGAATAAATGTCAGAAACTGACCAATTTTAAGGAAACTTATTTTTAGAGAAACTCAAAGCACATTCTCCCTGCATCTGCACAGAAAGCAACACCATGCTATCACTCTAAGCATCTCGGGATGATACCGTTGACAAAGACTGTGATATTTTCACTGCGAGCACCATCAGCCACATCAGCAGAGTGACTTTATGGAATATCTTTATAAACAGTGGATGTCATTTATGATGGATGCTATATGATGAACTGCAGGTGATTCATTGGCAGAAAACTAATCTATGGGCAGATATGAGATATGCCTAGGGGGGTTCCCAGAAATAGTTGAGAAAAGCTCTGAGATACTGCTTGAATATGAAGGCTATTGTTGAGAATCATCAAAATTAGAGAATAAAAATAAATATGATTTCACTTGTGCCCCAAAGCTTTATATTTCCTAAAGAACTGTAGAATTATATATGGTTACATTTAATTGATCCAGGCCTCTTGTTTAGAGATTAAGACTTTATACTGTCAACTAAAGCATAAATCAGTATTTTAATAGTTTAGAATATAAAGAATATGATTAGTACTGGAAAAAGTTACTAATAGTAAAAATGCAATTACCTGAAACATTTTTAACTTACAAAATTTTTAACAAATAGAATTTAAAAATATAGAACAGAAAAAAATATCTCTAATTCTTCAATTAATAACAACTACTCTGAGGAAACCCTTAAAAAGAAAATAGAGTTACTAAATAAGGAAATTAATTGCCAATTATAATCTTTCTAATGATTTGTATAAATAGGAGAGTCAAGAATCAATATATTTGATAAACATTAAAATTGATTTTGCTTTTAAAGGAAATTGCATTATAGTACAATCTTACCTCGTGTCCAAGATATAAATCTCCTCCTACATCCCATCAAAACCTCTCCCAGAATTTCCACTTTCATACATGGAGAAATAACAGAAACTAGATTTAGCTTCTCCCACCTGAAATAACTAAAAGACCAGACATAATATATAAAACGATGCTTTTCCAATACCGGACAAGAGACAGTGTTGAGAGAAAAGAAAGAAACAAGATGAGAATGAAAAATGCCTCAGCTAACTAACTGCCTGGAGAGAGTTTTCAAGCTGCAGAGGAAGAAAGGGAGACCCAAATAGAGCCAGCCCAGGGGTTTCCTCCAGTGGAGGGCAGAATTCGGAGTTTAGGAAGGCCAGGGTGGTCAGAATGATTAAGGCAGATAGCTGAAGAGGAAAGAGTAGCACATAGAGCTATGGAGATATGCACAGGGTCCTCCTTGCATCTTCACTTGATTACTGACCAGGGCCTGCCGTGAGAGAAGCACTTGGTCTAGGGAAAGAGCCACTCAAAGGGAGGAGAAAACCCAAGACCTTAAAAAGGCCCAGGATAGTTATGTTCTAATCAGCCAGCATGGATAGACACTCCAACACATGGAGCATCTAGTAGAGTCCTCAGAAAGATATTATGCCACAGTAGTGACATCAAATTAGCCCAAGATTGAAGGCTGTCCTGGACCATCTAAAAAAAGCTTATAAGCAAAGTGGAAAGGATCAAACTTTCCACGTACTTTCACTCTAGAACAAAGCCAAACATTATTTAAAGAAATACAAAATAAAACCTCTGGCACCCAACACAGAAAAAATTGCAATGTCTAGTTTGTATCCAATAAGAAAATAACAGGCATTCAAAGAATCAGGAAAACACAATATACAATGAGTAAATAAACTATATAAGGAGATGAAAAAAATGATACAGATGGTAAAATTAGTAGAAAATGATGCTGAAACAGCTATTATAAATTTACTCCACATGTTCAAAAAGGCAGGGGATAGGTGAGCATAAGAGATATGGAAGGTTGCTAAAAGACCCAGATAAAACTTTAAAAAATGAATAATAAAGTATGGGAAGAAAAAAATGCACTGGATGAGATTAACAGTAGATGAAACATAGAATAAGCAGAGATTGATGATTATAAAGACACTGCAGTAAAAACTAGCTAAAATGAAACATGGGAAGAAATAAGACAGACAGACAGATAGATGAAATGTTATTCAGCCATAAGAAAGAAGGAAATCCTGCCACTTGTGACAACATGAATAAACCTGGAGGACACTGTGCTAAATCAGTGGTTCTTTACCTGGGTTCTATTGAACCCTAGGGGTTTGATGAGTCGGTCTCAGGGGTTCGGTTCGGAGAAGCCTCTGCTGCGGAGGCCAGAATAAAGTAATACTGTAATTTGTTGTGAGTTCATGCACTTTGTTGGTTTTGTTCTTTGAGCAAGGTGATGTTCATGCACGCCTCATTTTGTGCACCAGTTAAAAAACATATACCTATGTCTTGAATTTGGAAAAAAAAAATCATATTTTATTTATCACTAAAGAAGGGTTCGGTGAATGCACATATGAAACTGGTGGGTTCGGTACCTCAAAAAGGTTAAGAACCACTGTGCTAAATAAAATAGGCCATACAGAGAAAGACAAATATTGTGTGATCTCACTTCTGCGTGACTCTAAAAAAAAAAAAAAAAGGTAGGAAAAAAAATTCAGACTCCTAGAAGAAGGGAGTCAAACAATGACTACAGGGTGGGAGATGATGAGAAGGGGATGGTCAAAGCGTTCAAAGTCGCAGTTATGTGGGATAAATAAGTTTAGAGATTTAATGTACAGCACGACGACTGTAATTAACAATAGTCTACTGGAGCGATTTTCAACCGGTGTTCCACAGAATAAAATAACATGCAATACCTATTTAGTCAGGGGCACTGACCTCTCTTCCCTTAGATTGTCAAATTTAAAAAATGACAACAGCTAACACAATGGCCATACACTGTAAATGAGTCAAAAGTATACCTATTTTTTTCGGATCAGCAAATAGAATACAGCTAGTGCTCGACTTACGACAATTGGTTCCGACAGACCGACCGTAACACGATTTGGTCGTAAGTTGAGTAGGCTATATGTACAGTACCATGAAATGATGTTATAAAAATCTTTAAGTCAGCCTGACCTGTGGTGGCACAGTGGATAAAGTGTCGACCTGGGAACACTGAGTCTGGTCAAGGCACATATGGGAGTTGATGCTTCTAGCTCCTCCCCCCTTTCTCTCTTTCTCTCTCTCTCTCTCTCACTCTGTGTCTCCTCTCTAAAATGAATAAATAAAAAGAAACTTTAAAAAAAATCTTTAAGTCATATTTTATTATAATTTTCTTTCATTATTGTTATATACCATAATTTTCTTTGTTCATTTTATGCCATTTGTATCATCTCTACACCATTTTGTTTCTTATTTTTACATTCATCAGGTTTAAGTAAAACACTGCATTACCAGTACAACTGGTTTAATATTTGCAAAACATACAAAATTACAAAATACAGGTGCATACAAAAACTGCTCCAGGCCTGACCTGTGGTGGCACAGTGGATAAAGTGTCGACCTGGGAACACTGAGGTCGCCAGTTCAAAACCCTGCACTGGTCTGGTCAAGGCACATATGGGAGTTGATGCTTCCAGTTCCTCCCCCCCTTTCTCTCTTTCTCTCTCTCTCTCTCTCTCACTCTGTGTCTCCTCTCTAAAATGAATAAATAAAAAGAAACTTTAAAAAAATCTTTAAGTCATATTTTATTATAATTTTCTTTCATTATTGTTATATACCATAATTTTCTTTGTTCATTTTATGCCATTTGTATCATCTCTACACCATTTTGTTTCTTATTTTTACATTCATCAGGTTTAAGTAAAACACTGCATTACCAGTACAACTGGTTTAATATTTGCAAAACATACAAAATTACAAAATACAGGTGCATACAAAAACTGCTCCAGGCCTGACCTGTGGTGGCACAGTGGATAAAGCATCGACCTGGGAACACTGAGGTCGCCAGTTCAAAACCCTGCACTGGTCTGGTCAAGGCACATATGGGAGTTGATGATTCCAGTTCCTCCCCCCCTTTCTCTCTTTCTCTCTCTCTTTCTCTCTCTCACTCTGTGTCTCCTCTCTAAAATGAATAAAAGAATTTTTTTTAAAAGCACTTTAAATAAATAAATAAAAACTGCTCCAGACACGGAGCAGTCGTGGCTAGCGATTGTGGTCGTAAAGTCGAACAGTCGTAAGTTGCATAGGTCGTAAGTCGATCAATACCTGTATATTTTTTAGTGTGTTACAGAATTTTAATTATTAGTCTATGTGTGCCATGAGTTGAAAGAAGTTGAAAATTTCTGCTCTACTGAATATTGGAAATATTATCAGTGATATTTAAGGTGATCTCATCACAAAAAAAATAGTAATTGTGTGAGAAGAAGATATATTAATTAGCTTGACTTATCTATATCAAATCATTACATTAAACACCTTAAAAACATACAACAAAAATAAATGAGGGCCCTGGCCAGGTAGCAGAGCTGGTTAAGAGCATCGTCCTGACATGCCAAGATTACAGGTTTGATCCTCAGTCAGGGCACATATAAGAATCAAACAGTGACAGCATGAGTAAATGGAATAACAAATAAATGTTTCTCTTTTTCTCTGTCCCTCTCCTTTCCCCTCTCTCTAAAAGTCAATAAAAATAATAATAATAATAAATGACCAATCTAAGAAAGAAAATTAGATGCTAAAAGTGCTTCATGTGATCTAGTCTCAAAAGTCACATATCATTTCTGACACATTCTATAAGTCACACTGCTCAGCATTCATGCACTGTGGTAGGGAACTAAGAATATGGGATGAATACCAGAGTGGAAGAACATTGAGGCCATCTTATGAACTGGCCACCACACTTTGCTCTTTCGAGAATACATGAGGGGCCCTGGCCTGATGGCTGGATTGATTAGAGCATCATCCCAAAGCACAGAGGTTGCTAGTTTGATCCCTGGTCAAGGCACATACAGGAATGGATTGATGTTCCTGTCTTTGTCTCTCTCTTTCTCCTTCTGTCTCTCTCTAAAATCAATAAAAACAAACATTGAAAGAGAATACATGATTGATTATATCAAGCTTTACATGCCTGCTTATCAACTTCATATTTTAACAAACATTTTTTTCCAATGAGACGTTTTTCTTTCTTTTTTATTGAATTCATTAGGGTGACATTGGTTAATAAAATCATACAGGTTCAGGTGTACAATTCCATAATGCATCATCTGTATATTGTATTGTGTGTTCACCTTCCACACCATTTATCCCCCTTTACCGTCTTCTCTCTCCCACCCCCTTCCTCTCTGGTAATCACCATGCTGTTGTCTGTGTCAATGAGGTTTTTTTCTTTGCTTATCATCTTTGTATTTTAACAAACATTTTATTAATTTTCCCATCATGGTTGAACTTACAAAAACCTTATTTAAGGTGTTAACATATTGTTTCTATTATTTTTAACATATGCTTGTTTCATTCTTAATCCTAATACCTCCCAAGTCCTGATCAATCTACTTGTATTTAAGTTATAAAAAGACACATTTGTAGTATGGGGTGGGCAAAACTAGATTTATAATCATTTGTATGAAAAAGCACATGCAGGTTATGCTTATCATATAGTTTTGTTAACTATGTTCTGTACTCACAATGCTAAACTTATTTTGCCCACTCTGGTATATCTAGAAACAATACTCTCATAGTATCTGTTCCCTAAATAGAGGCTGAAAACTAAATTAAAAATTCATCTAAATAGCATGCAGAATATAATTTTAGGTTTTGGGGGTTGGTTTTTGTCTGTTTGTTTGTTTGTTTGTTTGTTTGACAGACTGCCTGTCTTTTTTGTGTGTTTTTTAAAGGGGGGGGGGGGAGATGCCAAGAAGCATATCTCAAAAATAGGAATTAGCAATAGGTTTTTTTTCCAAAATCTAAGAAATCAATTCTAAAGGAAAGTTATCTATTGGCCAAGATGCAAATTAAAATCAATAACTAGAGAAATTCTCACAACACTAGCCAATTCTTAAATGAATGGGCTGGATAATTCATTCTGTTTAGTAGACTTTCAGACTGTAGTGATCAAAATTGATCATTTCTAGCTTTTGGCTTTAAATTTCTTTTTTTATTATTATATTCATTTTAGAGAGGAGACACAGAGTGAGAGAGAGAAGGAGAGAGAGAGAAAGGGGGGAGGAGCTGGAAGCATCAACTCCCATATGTGCCTTAACCGAACCAGTGCAGGGTTTTGAACTGGCGACCTCAGTGTTCCCAGGTTGAGGCTTTATCCACTGCGCCACCACAGGTCAGGCTCTAGCTTTTGGCTTTAACAAACCAGTTATTTTTATTTTGCAGTTTCTGTAAGAGTTTGCCTTAAACTACCTTATAATTTGTTAAGTGAAGAGAATAATAGATTTTTCCCCTTTACTTCCTACTAACTAAATACAAATTCAATGAATTGAAATAAGTTTACAAATAGATTTTCTGCAAAATTCATTCTATGGAATCTCCTCCCAGGAGTTTAGCAAAGAAACTTTTAAAGCTTAGATATTTTTTAAAGCGTTTTTTCTCACTACATATACATAGTTCACTATAATCTAGATTTTGGCTAACTACAGATTGTAGGCCAGAGCAAGCCTACTGTTCAATTTTGTAAATAACATTGTATTGGAATATAGCTATGCTCATTCATTTACCTACTGTCTGTGGCTACTTCTGCACTGTGACAGGAGAGCTGGAGAGTTATGACAGAGACTGCACATCCCACAAACCCTAAAACATTTATCATCTAATCCTTTATAGAAAACGTTTGCCAACCCTGACATTTCACAAAAGTAACTAGGAATATTGTTATTCTGCTGAGGTAATACAGGTACCCAGTTTCAAAATCTGGGTGTATTCTCATTGTACTGGACCAAGTACAAAAACCAGGTGACAGAATTGAGAGTAAAACATCCTACCAAAACTTACTCATTAATTTTTTTCCCAGATTTTGAAACCACAAATATATTGCATCACAAAAATAATCATAACATAACAGGAAAAAATTTAATTGAAATCTGAATAGATTACTTGGAGTCTTCAAGATTTCCCAACCACGGACTTTGCAAGTCAACTTCCTTTATAATATATTACTTCAGCCATCAGACACTGCAGTCGGGATCATATTAAATAGTAAGCATGGATTCATATTCATTGGGCATGCAAGCCACTAAAATTGGCAAGTTTTAGACAGACAGCCGCTGAGATCTGCAGCTTGGCTTGAGGATGCCAAGGCCAAACTCTCATCCCCAACAAGTCATTCCTATATAAACTGCTCACTATTGAAAAGACAAAGTTTAAGTTAGGCTAACCACTCTTTCATAGCATCGAATGGTTCTATCCAGTATCATTTCTTGCTAACTTCTTTGTCTCAGTTTATCTGGCAAGGCAAGTTTATACTAAAGTTCTATCAAATAATGAGTTTGTGATTTCAGGAAAAAACACAGGCTGGAACCCTTGCCGTTAGCCCTTAACTACTTTACTTAGCAACAACTGAGCCTGGGCTGTTAGGTCATTTTGTTGTCTATTTACACTCTTTTAAGTGCTTTTAAAACCCATCAGCATTATTATTAAAACAATTTGCTGAAAGAACACTGAATTCCAACCCAATCTATTTCTTGTTTCATTTTAAATATGCTAACCTTAATTTTTTTTTTAAAGGTTTAAATCATTGCTTAATCTTCTTGGTGTTCCTGTGCAGTGTAGCATCTGTGAGGATGGAAAAAGATGGTCAGACTACGGAAATCGGTCACCAGGAACATCCAAGTGTAGAAAGTAGAGCCACAAACTTGACCCTAGTTCAGTTCATCACTTCCCTAGTAAGACTTTTGAAACCACTTTCTGTTGTGTGTGTGTGTATTTTAATGAAGATACTGACAGCTTGTGTACTGTTATTTGGCACTTAGAGTGGGAGAAATATATATATATATGGAATGACAATGTTTTCATTTATTTAAAAGCATCAGGTGTTAACTTAAGCTTCCAAAAGCATTTGGAAAACATGTCTAATGGACCTGCACAGAGTCATGAAAATGACAATATAATACTTTTATATTTACTGCACACAATTAAAACGAATTCCAATGCCCTTTGTGGTGTGCCGCAAATGCACACTGGATTAGGAATCAGGGCATCTTCCCTTTTGTCTCAACTCGACACTATCTGTCTTTATGACCTGAGGCAAATTGCTTTACCTCTCTATGTCTCAGGTCTATCCTTTGTTGATTGCAAAGGTCCTTTCCACTATTAAATGTTGTATCTGTGGTTATATTTAAATCAGTGTGGGATTTGGAAACTACAAACCTGGTGTCACCTCTGCTCATCTTCCACAAAGTAAAACAGGCAAGAGACAATGCATCTGTAATTATATCACTCTAGTGGCTAGTGACAAGTCACATGATATTATCTGGCCAATGAGAAAAAAATTAAGAAAAATAAATAAATTCTCTAGTCAAATATGTGAAACTTTTCCAGCATTTTCATTGTCAATTTCCATTGAAAAGATGGTCAGGACAGCTCCATTGGCTGAAGAGTATGTGGAGTAGGTTGGAAAAGGATATAGTTATTAACTTTTAAAATAGCCTACCTGAGAACGTGGATTGATGAATATTATTGTAAATCCGATAACCACTAAACATGCAGATCATGTCCATGGCTTAATACCTGACCCTAGGTAATTAAATGCTTTCCAAATAATCTAATTATTGCAATTTCCAACTTTTTTTAGTTTATTGAACTGATTGGGGTGGCATTAATGAAATTATATAGGTTTCAGATGGAAAATTCTCTAACACATCCTCTATATATTGTATTGTGTATATACCACCCCAAGTCAAGTCTCCTTTTATCACCATTTACCCCCCTTTACTCTTTTCTACACACCCCACAATCCTTTCCCTCTCTTCTAACAGTGTTTTCAAAAACAAAAAGTAGTTGTGTACAGTCTAGAATTAAGCTTAATTCGATATTGAAAGATATGTTTTTCCCAAACTTCATGATTTTTTTTCAATTATTTTCTAGAATTATATCTAACTTCAATTCTCCTTTTCTGTTCATGAAATTACTTCTCCTGAGAATTTCCATAGACTGTGAATCCATCTAAAACAGCAAATGGCTGGATAGATCACCAGCATATGAATTTGGTGGGTCGATTTACCACAGTGAGCCATTAAACTGTGTATGTTTACTCAAAACAGGCTAACATCATTTAAGTGTTCCCAATTACTCTGACTCTTCCTGCCCATTTCATTTACTTTCTTGATGTTTTCTTTAATCTCCCAGCAACATAGAAACCTGTGAGGCAGAGAATGTGGGTATATAATTTTCAAGTAGCCTGTCAGATTCACTTTTGAAAAAGAGCTTAAAAACAGCTATCCCTTATTGGTATGCAACCATGTCAAACTGAATGGTTTTAATTTGGTTTTCTTTTACTACTGAATACCAACGAAGTGTCTAGTGCTATTAGAAAAACATATTGTGCTGCCCATAACTTATAATTAGAAGAACATTAGCATTTTTTCTCCTAGCATCTAGTCAAAATATTTTACTTCTCAATTATTTGTATAATAATATTGAAAAGTGGGGAACACAATGGCCTGTTGGCTTTTCAAACTCTTATCCTTCTTATATTCCCAAGAAAAAATTATTCATATTAGTTCCATTAATTTTCACATCTTGGCTCATGTAATGTTTCCTTTGTGGGTAGATGCAATTCAAATTGCTGTCTTTGTCCTGTAGGAAGTTATAAATTTATACCCCATTGAGATAAAATGATAACAGAAATCTAGTTCAGATAGTTCTTTGATACAAATGACTACGGCAAAATAGGGATGCAAACCATTGTTTAAATATCACATTTTAACTCTTTATGTTGAACTAAACAATGCCTTTTTTATTCCATACAGTTTCCACCCTCATCTGCTGTTTCACTTTCCTTGATTTCAATTAGTTACCTTTGATCTCGATCTGCAAATATCACAGTATTTTGAGAGAAGAGATAGGAAAATAGAGAACATTCATATAACTTGTATTACAGTTTGCTGTTATAATTGTTATATTTTATTAGTAGTTATTGTTGTTAATCTCTTACTGTGCCTATTTGTAAGTTAAACTTTATCATAGGTAAGTATGTAGAGAAGAAAACATAGTGTATGAAGGATTTGTTACTAACTGAGGTTCCAAGAATCCACTGGAGGTCTGGGAACATATTCCTCACAGATAACAGGAATGGCTGTATTTATTTATTTGTATTGTATTTATAATTCTAAGTATAAGGTCAGTTTAAACTATGGCTGTCATCATTTGAGAATTTTTCCAAGAAAGAACTTAACAGCTCAAATTAATAAGCTTTAATATGCTTGAACAGATAGTAGTGCAGTGGATAGAGCATCAGACTGGGACGCAGGGGACCCAGGTTCAAAACCCCGAGGTCACCAGTTTGAGTGCAGGGTTGCTGGCTTGAGCATGGGGTCGCTGACTTGAGCATGGGGTTATAGATATGACACCGTGGTCACTGGCTTGAGCCCAAAGTCGCTGGTTTGAGCGAGGAGTCACTCACTCTGCTATAGCCCCCGGGTCAAGGCACATATGAGAAAGCAATTGATGAACAACTAAGGAGCCACAATGAAAAACTAATGCTTCTCATCTCTCTCCCTTCCTGATGTCCCTCTCTCTGACTCTGACTCTGACTCTGTCTCTGTCAAAAAAAAAAAAAAAGAAAAAACAAGCCTTAATATAATCCCCACAGTAATGAATAAAATATTGTCCTATCCACACAGGCCTTGACTCACAGAGCAAAGCTATAATGTGAAAGGGACATCTGAGACAAATAGAAGAAAATAATTATTCCCTTTATTAGTTACCTATCTGTAGTTCACATGGCAGCTAACCTTCAGAAATGTCCTGCTTGCCCAGAGGTGGGTCTTGGATAACTCGGGTTCCTCAGCCCACAAGCCCTCTCCCCTGCCCCTTGATGAGTGTGGGCTTTTTGAAACACTAGGTAAGAACCATCTTTGATAGCTCACAGCTTGTCTCTTAAAAAGAAAAGGCATTAAATCCATTTTTGGGCTATTTTTCCAACAGTAACTAACAGCAGAATTAATGGCATACAGACTACATACAAGGTCAATCCAAAATAATATTCTTCTCAATTTTCAAAGGCCTTTTCTCTTCATTTTAGGCTTTAGGTGAGGCTAACCAGGGTCAAGTTTCCAGACACACACCATTGTTACGTAACATTATATCTACAGGTCAGAACACACTAGTTATTATCCCCTCCTCGCCCCATGCTGTCTCTTTCTACACTTTCGCAAATAAACTGTCCCTCAAAAAATCCCCTAAAGAGATTCTAACGAGAAGTCCCCTCAAACATGGAGAAGTGGCAGTGGTCTGGCCAGCAGACTGGAGCCTGCCCAGAGAGCCTGACCAGCTGCAATCTGGAGGACGCCGCCTATCACGCCACAAAGGAGACGTGAACCTAAAGAGTCTGTGAAGGTGGCATTTAGAGTCTAACCATACCAAACCATTTTTTAAATTATTTTATTTATTTTTATTGAATTTATTGGGGTGACAGTGATTAATACAATTATACAGGTTTCCGATGTACAATTCTATAGTACATCATCTGTATAGTGCCTTGTGTGTTCACCATCCCATGTCAAGTCTCCATCTACCCCCCCACCTTCCTCTTCCCCCATTGCCCTTTAACTCTTACAATCCCCACACTGTTGTCTGTGTCTAAAAGTTTTAAATCTTAGATACCTAAAAATAGAACTGCCTTTTTTTAAAGTGTATTTAAACCACAATCTGTACAAGAGTGCAATCATTGAAGCATTGCTACAAGGAGACCAAGGAGACCGGTGATGTACTACAAGTGAACTGTATTAAAAATAGGCCGTGAGACTTTTCTTGACTTTGCTCCCAGGCACAGTCTGGCCGAAGAGGGGGAGCCCTTAGCCTCTCAGCCATGCTGTTCTGTAGTGGGTTTGCACCGGCTTGCCCAGTAGCCCTTCGGCTCCTTATGTTTTGTCCAAATCCAAAGATTCTGCCCACTTCAAAGGAAGTTTCATATGCAAATAAGATAAAAATTGCAGGGAGAACATGGGGTGAATTTTGAACTGAAACAAGAGGATAAAATATTTTCAACAAGACACAAATAATGGATTTTCTTTTAGAGAAATGGTACTCTTCCTGTTTATTCTCACCGACATAAAGCACAATTTCGGATCCTACAGGGCAGTCTTGAATATGTCTCTTCTCTAAATAAGCAGTGAAAGGTTGTGGTTTCCCTAGCAACAGATGACTTCTTTCTATTTTTTTTTCTTTTTAGGGAGAAAAATGTACTTTGCCTTTATAACGAGCCTTTCATCATGGGTATCAAAGCATTTTATGGCAAATTGTCACCCTGCCCCAGAAAAGTCAATAAGTAATATGCCCTCTCAAATAAATGGGGGAGGAAAATGGCAGCTGGAACCAGCGGTTGCACCAGGAGTGTCATCTCCTATGTTCTGTGTGTTTTTCTAACCTTCATCGGCCGCCCTGTAAGATCTTCCATGAGGGAGCATGACAAACACACCATAATGTGACCCTCAGTAATCTACTCCACATATGACGCCTTCCCCATCAATGTGGGCAGGACTTGTGACTTGCTTCTAACCAACAGGACAAGGCAAAAGTGCTGTGATGTCACTGCTTTGATTAGGTGAAGTTTATAATACGCGATATGGTAGCACATTGGAGAGGGAGACTCTCCTGCTGCCCTTCAAGGAGCTAACAGCCATAATGCGAACTGCCAATGAAGAGACCTTTCAGAGGTGAAGGTAACCTCCAGGCAACAGCCAGTAAGAAGTCAGGGCTATCAGCCACACAGCTGTAAGAAAGTAAATTTTGCTAAAACCTTGGAAGAGGACACCAAGGTTCAGAAAGGAACAAAGACCAGCTGATACCCCAATTACAGTTTTTGAAACCATAAGCAAAGGAGCCAGCTAAGTCATGGCCAGACTCCTGACCCTTGGGAACTTTGAGATAATAATGTGTTGCTCTAAGCCACTATGCTTATTATGCAGCAATAAATAAGTAACACAGGGGCTCTGCAAATGGATCATTGCTAGGCTGAAGTGAGTAGTTGGAGGACAATAAACAGGGAAATAACAGTATATAGGCTTGGAAGTCAAACACATGTAGGCTTATAATCAAATTTGTCAATTAATGTCTGACCTTAGCCTTTATAAACAACAACTCGATTTGCAGGATGGAGATATTACCTACCCCTGCATGTAGCAATAAGGATTAAAATTAATGACTTTAAAAGTATCTGGCATAGTGCCTGTCACACAGTAGGTATGCAATAAAAGATAGCTAGCAGTAGATAAAGTCATCCCAGAAGAAGAGTTTTGAGCCAGTCCCAGGGTTCTTGTATTTGCAACATGGACAGGCAGCAATTTGTAAGCTAGCTTTCCCTAGTGATAAACTCTGGTTGATTGGATGATGTCAATGATGAGATTCAAGAAATCAGCTCTCCTTTCATACCACTGGGATTTCACTATACTTTGAGCAAAGGCAGTAGAATTTAAGGGCTTAATCTATTTGTGAACTTCACAGTGGGAAGCCTCCCACTTGTTTGGTGGCTTCCCTTGTATTTTATTTGTCTTATTCTGTAGTAAGAAATACCTTGAGGACATTGTCTGAGACATCATGAGGCAGTGGTACACCTGAAGAATGAGCTGGTACATTTATCCCAGGAGATACCCAAGCAAATTACCATCTGTAGCAGCTCTGGTAAAAAGGCATGGAAATAAAGGGAAGAAAGAATCAAACCAACTGAATCCAAATACAAATGAGAAGGTCAAATCAGAAGGTCCAAAGGCAGATCAAAGGTGGAGTGAAGAACCCTTCAATCAGAACAGAACCATAAAAGATGGAGAATGAGAATGAGGATAATGTCAATTTTATAGACAGAATATGCTTTGCATGGGTGAATCCAGCTGCCTTAAATGTGAGATGTGAGCATAGACAGACATTACTCTGGGTTGTGTTAAACTGAAGAAAAATGGCCCCTCCAATCCCAGAATCACCTAAATCCAAACTATCAGAAGCCTGCTGCCATTGAAGGATAAATTCTTTGGGTTTTCTCTGTCTTTGAATTTCTAGACAGGATGCCCAACAGAACAAGCAGAAAATACCAGAACCTCCCACACCTCCCTGGACCAGAATCTGTTCCCAGGGTGAGCAAGGGCAGAATCCCTACAGTAGCCACTACCACATGGCAACACACCCATACACTTCTTTTGGAAGATTCATTTGTAGCTATGAGATTTGCACGTGGTTAAATTTGTGAATCTAAAGTGTATATATTTTTTCTTTTGTGAATTCACAGAGGCATGTAATTTTGAATGAATGGGAAACAGGAGTGTGAAATAGATTTTCTTTCCTACTAAAAAGACTTGATTAAGACATATCAAGTAACTAAGCATTCCAAAGATCAGGTGTCCTGCCCAATGTAATTCAAAATAAAAACAGTATAAAACTAAAAAAATCAAAATTCTGATTTTCTCCATGATGAGTTTTCATGCTGTTTTTTAAAAATGTGAAATACCCAATTCTTTCCACAAAGAATGGTCCCTCCTCACCTGACCGGGCAGTGGCGCAGTGCATAGAGCGTTGGACTGGGATGCAGAAGACCCACGTTTGAGACCCCGAAGTCACGAGCTTGAGTGCGGGCTCATCTGGTTTGAGCAAAAGCTCACCAGCTTGGACCCAAGGTCACTGGCTTGAGCAAGGGGTTACTCAGTCTGCTGAAGGCCCGCGGTCAAGGCACATATGAGAAAGCAATCAATGAATAACTAAGGTGTCGCAACAAAAAACTGATGATTGATGCTTCTCATCTCTCTCCATTCCTGTCTGTCTGTCCCTATCTATCCCTCTCTCTGACTCTCTCTCTCTAAAAAAAAAAAAGAATGGTCCCTCCTCTTTCAGGTCCCTCTTCTGTTTTAGGTCCCTTATCTCTTTTAGATCTCTAGTCTCTTTTAGATCCCTCTTCTTTTAGGTTCCTCCTCTCTTTTAAGTCACTCCTCTCTTTTAGGCCCCATGCTCTAATGGTTCCCTGAGCTTATGCTCAGGGCCTTCAGTCAGGTCCCCTAGAAGTAGAGTCTTTTGGAGGTAAGAGTACAAGTGATTTTGAGACTGCTCTCAGGAGAACTATGCAAGGAAGTGAAGGAAGCAGAGTAGGAATAGGGTAGAAGCGAGGCAAAGATGTGGGTTCAGCTGAAACCAGCTTCAGACTGAGCCCGAGAAGTTCCACAGGCTGACAGGTAATCCTCAGTAGTTTGAGCTTAGGTCAGATGGCTGGGACCTTGTGCTGCAGACCAGCCAGCCCCTGGCCAAGACTGTGGAATGCCCCCAAAGCACCCATATCTACTCAGATATTCTCAAGCTAGGTGGCTTTAATTGGTAGGTGGGAATTCTCCCAAAAAGGGCACAGCTATGAGTTCTTAACACCTACACTGTAAGCAACTGGGGCATAACTACAGCAGCACAGAAGAGGATCCCGGGAGGGAAACCAGGAGTTTCCATTACACTCAGAGTGCTCAGCAGAACTCTAGCACCATCCACAGTGAGACCTTTTTTGAAGACCTCCAGACAAATGGAGTAGATAATTACTCATATAATGTAGATGAAAGGATACACTCTTCCATCCCAGGAACTTGGATGTTCAACTCCTATTTCTTTGGGTTGAATATTGCTCTCTTCATGTGGCTCTCATAGGTAACGGATATCAAGAGATAACATGAGATCCCTAACATGAGATTCATAACAGAATTAGAAGTATCTCAGGCAGAGGAAGAGTACTGGCTGAGGAATGAAAAAATGAAAAAATGAAAAAGGGGGGAACACATCTTCCAGAGTTAGAGGAATGGATGCCCCGGGGTCAGAGGAAGGGTATGCTAAACACCTGTGCCTTGTTTTCTCAATTTGCCCTGTTGAGCAGTGACCCAGGTGCCCTACCCCCCGCTCTGGCAGGCTGAGCTAGAGCCATACCCACTCAGGATGGCAGCAACGGAAATGTAAATAGAGGCCTTTATTAGATTACTATTAATGACCATGCAAGCAGTAAACTAATGATCTTCTTATTTTTACATTTTTTAAGCAGAAGCTGAAAAACTGAATGAACTCCCATATGACATGAAAGGGGAAAAAGAGCAAGTCAAAATCTACAAGAAAAAAGGAAAAGAAATATGGATAAAGCGTCGACCTGGAATGCTGAGGTCGCCTGTTCAAGGCCCTGGGCTTGCCTGGTCAAGGCGCATGTGGGAGTTGATGCTTCCTGCTCCTCCCTTCTTCCTCTCTCTCTCTCTCTCTCTCTCTCTCTCTGTCTCTCTCTCTCTCTCCCTCTCTCCTCTCTAAAATTAATAAATAAAGTCTTTTAAAAAAAAAGAAAGAAAGAAAAAGAGCCAGGGTGGTGGGGGTGTCGTAATAAAAGACGATCCTTTCAAACCATCTCAAAATAAATGGGAAGTTGTTTGAGAAAAGAGAAGATTTATTGAGAAATCTGAGTATAAAGTTCCTAACAAATTGTGATTTAAAAAAAAAAAGAGCTTTGACAGAATTCACAATTAATGATGAAAGGGAGAACACCATCACTTGTCAGAGCAAGAAACTGCTGATCTCTGAACTTCGGGCTTCAGTTGTTAAATCAGCGAGCGGGCAGGAAAGAATCCTACAACAAAATGGGTGCAAAGAGGAGAGCCTAAGCCCTCACCCCGCGCATTTCAAGAATGATTTATTTGGTGGAAGGCCAAATCATCTTGGGAACCACATATCTTTCATAACTCTTCTGGTGGTAATGAACTCTATTTAAACTACATGTGAATAATGTAACTATGCTGCTGCCCAAGATTTGATGAGATGGGCCTTAATTTTACACTGAATCTCCAGCACTAGCAAAAGGAGAGGGAAAGATAAAGAACAGACTGTAGAAGGAAGCAAGCGTATTTTCTGGTCAGATTTGAGGTGTTTTCTCTAGCCACTGGAAAGGAAAGAGTTGGATCTCTGAAAATGCCAAGGAAAACAACATAAAAGACATTTATTTTTCCCCGGTGGATTTTCCTTCAGATAGCTACATAAATGCATTACTCTTCAAAAAGGTTCAATTTGAATTAGAACAACAGACAATTTTCTGGAAAGCTCTTATCTACAACATGTTTGCTGTTTTTCATGATCATTTAAAATGTGTCTCATTCAAACGGTACATGTATTTCTTCTACAAGCTATAAAACAGTACTCATTTTCTTCAATACCACTCTAACAAAGTAACTGCTTGAATATTAATAACAACAGCAATAATAGGAGTTAACACTCAATGAATGTTATGTGCCAGAAAATGTTCTAAGTGCTTTATGAGTATTAAATCATTTAATGCTCAGAATATTCTTTTTAGATTGGGTAATGGTTGATTGTATATGACAACTTGACTGGGCCATTGTGCTCAGATATTTGGTTAAACATTATCTGTTTCTATAAAGGATTCTTTTTAAGATTAACATTTACACCAGTGAGTTTTGAGTAGAGCAGATTGCTGTCTTAAACATGGGTGGGTCTCATCCAATCAGTTGAAGACCTTCACACAATACAGACTGAACTTCCCTTGCAAGAAGGAATTCTGCCAGCAGACTGCTTTTGAACTCACACTGCAACGTTCCTTGCAACACATCCTGTTGCTTCTGTTTCTCTGGAGAGCACTAACTCATGCAGATGAGTGCTATTTATTTACATTTATTCTTAGATGAGACAACTGAGACTCTTAGCAAAAGTTGTCATGAATCAACTTGAAACCCAAGACTCAGTTGTTCAATTTCTCAAACTCACTTCTTATTCTACTGGTCACAGCAACTGCACCACAAGATACTTAAAGAATCAGATAGACCTGGCTGGTTGGCTCAGTGGTAGAGCATTGGACTGGCGTTTGGAAGTCCCAGGTTCGATTCTCAGTCAGGGAACACAGGAGAAGCGCCCATCTGCTTCTCCACCCCTTCCCCTTTCCTTCCTCTCTATCTCTCTCTTCCCCTTCCATAGCTAGGGCTCCATTGGAGCAAGTAGGCCCGGGTGCTGAAGACTGCTCCATGACCTCTGCCTTAGGTGCTAGAATGGCTCCAGCTAAGCAAAAGCCCAGATGGGCAGAGCATTGCTCCCTGGTGAGCATGCCAGGAGGATCCCAGTCGAGCACATGCAGGAGTCTGTCTGACTGCCTCCTGGCTTCTAATTTCGGAAAAATAACAAAAACAAAAAAAAGAATCAAGTATAGTGTATACTTGGCAGCATCCATATAAACATGAGTTTGTTTATTCCACAGATATTTACTGAGCAAGTGTAAACTAAAGCATTGGTCAGTTTGATTCTGTATCATCATAAAAACCTAAATTTTAAAATTCTTTTCATTTCTTTCACCAATATTGTATTCCCTAAAATGGTCTCATTTCAAACCTGTCAAGATTTAAATAAACTGACCACCACCAGGAAACTACTTCCTGGGATTTGTTTTCTCTGCGGGTTGCCACTTGAAGTGGTTTTGAACCAGCAACCTCAGCATTCCAGATCAATACTTTTACCCATTGCACCACCACAAGTCAGGTGTTATGAATATGGTTCTTTATTGAGTGTTTGAAGTGTATATTGGAGGGGCAAGATGGTGATGGAGTAAGCAGACGTACCAACTTCCAACTCCCAGAACCAAAGTGGATTATAACTTGATTTAAAGAACCATCATCTGAATAAACCAACGTTGAACTGGACTGAGAGGACTTTTCAACTGGAGAACACTGAAGAAGCAACATTGACACTGGTAGGAAAAGCAAAAATGCGGAAAGGGTTGCCCAGCTCCCCGGAGCAAAAGGCAGCCCAGAGAGACTCATGTGGCGGGAAGAGAGGCCAGTGGAAGGGTAGGGAGGGACCTGAGTCCCAGGAACAAGGCCCCAGCCTACAGCCCCAGAGCCTAGAAGAGGCATATGGACAGTATTTAGCTGGGAAACAAATTAGGATACTGTTTGTGAGAAATAGTTGTCTCAGACCCAGGATTCTTCTTAAGGGGACAGCGCAGGAAACCTCTCTCACAACCACTCACCAGGAACTCCGGGAGACAGGGAGAGAGGAGAGGACCAGAACAGCGGGAAGGGAGTGCGGTCTGGAAGGCACAGGAGAAAAGCTTTGAGGGACAGTCACCCTAAACCCTGGGCTGAGTCACAAATCTGAAACAATATTTCCCCCTGGAACCAGCAAGGGGAAGTAGGGCACCAGCAAAATAGGTTCCCCTGCGGCAATTAGAGCACAGTCACTTAGAATTAAGGAGCTTTCAGGACTACAATATTGGAGCATTAGGGTCTGAGCTGCAGCGCCCTCATCCACACAGCTAAGGGCTTGCTGAAGGGCGGGCGGCAGCAGGATGTGGAAGAGTGGTTTCCTTGGTGGGGACAGAGGCCGAGCCGGCTGATGTGAGCTCGGTCTAGCCCAGCCGGGGAGAAGGGGACACGCAAAAGTGGTCCGGTGGCTGTGGGTCAGCCTGCGACCCCACCTGTGGGGGAAAAGCGGGAGCCCAGAACTGGCAGAGATCCACAGCTGGACAGGGGCGAGCGGGCGTGCAGCCTCACCTGCCTCCGAGGCTTGAAGCCCTGCACTAACCAGCTTTGCCCGTGGAGGTGGAACAGAGACCCGGGCTCTCATTTGAGCATGCACCAGGAGCCTGGCTGAGGAGCCAAGGTTGGCGGGGACAGGGCGGAAGCCTGGGCTTGCAGCTGAATGTGCACCAGAAGCCCCTCCCGGCTGGAGGAACAGGCTGACAGAGACCCGCAGCTGAGCAAAAGTGCTCACCCTTGCACTTGGTGGCCAGGCTTGTGGCCCGAGTGTGGTGCGTGGTCCCACACATGGGAGAGGGGCGAAGGCCAAGACCAGCTGAGGCTTATAGAGCCTGGCACGAGAACACAGCCCCTTCTGTGTGGGCAAGGCGGAGACCGCAGCAGCAGCCTAAGCGGCCAGCGCTGGCAACACCCACACCAAGCCACCCTAGGCAGCGGCAAGGGGGTGGTGGGCCTGCAAACAAACCACACCTAGGGAACACAGAGGCAACACCCATTGGACTTCATTAGCCACACCCTTCTTACACAGAGACAAAATGGGCAGGCAGAGTAATGCAACCCAAATGAATCAAGAGAAATCCCAGAGAAGGACCTGAATGAAGGATGACATCCGACTTCTCAACAGAAACACTTGAGGCCAGAAGAAAATGGCAAGATATATTCAAAGTAATGCAGATCAAGAACCTACAACCAAGACGACTTTATTCAGCAAGGCTAATGTTTAAAATTGAAGGAGAAATAAAGAGCTTCCCTGACAAAAAAAAACCTCAAAGAATTCATTAAAACCAAACCAATTCTGCAAGAGATGCTAACAGGGCTGTTATGAACAGTTCAAAGGGGGGAAAGAATATAGCAAAAGAAGAATACAGCTTTAAAGAATAAAATGGCAATAAGCAACTACATATCAATAATAACCTTAAATGTAAATGGATTAAATGATCCAATCAAAAGACACAGGGTAGCTGCGTGGATAAAGAAACAGGACCCATACATATGCTGTTTACAAGAGACACACTTTAAAACAAAAGATGCACATAGACTGAAGGTAGAAGGATGAAAAATAATATTTCATGGAAATGGAAATGAAAAAATACCAATGTAGCAATACTTATATCTGACAAAATGGACTTTAAAACAAAGGCTGTAGTAAGATATAAAGAAGGACACTACACAATGATAAAGGGAACAATTCAACAGGAAGATATAACTATTATAAATATCTATGCACCAAATATAGGAGCCCCGACATACATAAAGCAGACTTAAAAGGGCGAGATTAACAGCAATACTATCATAGTAGGGTATTTCAATACCCCACTAACATCACTGGATAGATCCTCAAGAAAGAAAATTAACAAAGAAACAGAAGACTTAAAGGATACACTAGAACAACTCGATTTAATAGATTCAGAACTTTTCACCCTAAAGCAGTAGAATATACATTCTTTGCAAGCGCTCATGGTACATTTACTAGGATAGACCACATGTTAGTACACAAAAGTGGTCTCAATAAATTTGATTGAAATCATATCAAGCATTTTCTCTGATCACAATGGCATGAAAGTAGAAATTAACCACAAAAGAAAAACTGAAAAATACTCATGTTGGGCAGATATAATATATTATGCTCACTTTGTTAAAGATGGTGCTGCCCACATGGAAGTTCGTTGATATTAATGTGTTTTGGGAAAAGGCTGTGGGCAGGCCGGGTCATTATAGCCTATGCCTTAGTTTTAAGAGTAAACTTTTCGCCACACCCTTGACTGATTGGATAATGTAGGGTGGTGCACTCTCATGAGGAATCCCATTATCCCAGATGGGTGATTTAGTATCAGAGACTTTCTTGTTTGTAGATGGGATTAAGGGTTTGGATTTCTACAGTGTAAAGTGGGGCAGGCCGGGAGCTTGCTCTCTCTGTTCCTGAGGTTAGAATTAGAAAGGAGAGCAGATTAAGGCCATGTGGAGGAGAGGAGGCAGCAAAGATGGCAGAGTGCTGAGGAAGAAGCCAGTTTGTGTAGAGAGAAGGAGATGGGAAACAGAGATGAATAAGTCTGGTGAGCTAGAAACTTTTGATTCTAGGAAACTCAGATAAGTCAGTAGCTTTGTGAGCACTGAATGAGTGGGTATTGGAGCCCAGTGTGTGCTTTTGCTTGCCTGCTGGGTGCAAGCTAGAATTAAAGCTGATGGCTCACCAGTTCTTGGCTCTGGTGTATCATTACCGACTGTCCGAATCTAATGCAAACCTGCATTGGCCAGGCGGCTGTTATGGTGGCCTCGACTACTGTCTTTACAACTCAAAAACTTGGAAACTAAATAGAATGTACTAAATAACGAATGGATTAACAATAAGATCAAAAAGATATAAGAAAGTTTGTAGAAACGAATGATAATGAGTATACATCAACTCAAAATTTATGGGACACAGCAAAAGCAGTACTGAGAGGGAAGTTCATAGCACTACAGGCATACGATAACAAGCTAAAAAAAGCTCAAATAAGCAACTTGACCCTGCATCTAAAAAAACTAGAAAAACAACAGCAAAAAAAGCCCAGGACTAGTAGAAGAAAAGAAATAATAAAATCAGAGCAGAAATAAGTGACATAGAGGCTAAGAAAACAATACAGATGATCAATGAAACCAGGAACTGGTTTTTTTGAAAAGGTAAACAAGATGGATGAACCTTTAACTAGACTCACCAAGAAAAAAAGAGAGAGGACTCAAATAAATAAAATTAGAAATGAGAGTGGAGAAATAACAACTGACACAACAGAAATACAAAGTATTCTAAGAAAATACTATGAAAAACTCTATGTCAAAGAATTAGACAACTTAGGTGAAGTGGAAAAATTTCTTGAATCATATAATCTTCCAAAAAGCAATCTGGAAGAATCAGAACACCTAAACAGACCAATTACAACAAATAATATTAAAACAGTTATCAAAATACTCCCAACAAAGAAAAGTCCTGGGTCTGATGGCTTCACAAGTGAATTCTACCAAAAATTCAAATAAGAACTTACAACTATTCTCCTCAAACTATATCACAATATTCAAGAGGAAGGAAGACTTTCAAATGCCTTTTATGAGGCGAGCATAATTCTGATCCTGAAACCAGGCAAAGACAACACAAAGAATGAAAATTATAGGCCAATATCTCTGATGAATTTACATGTAAAAATTATCAACAAAATATTAGTCAGCCGGATCCAGCAATATATTAAAAAAATCATACACCATGATTAAGTGGGATTTATTCTGGAGAAGCATGGCTGGTTCAATATTTGTAAATCAATCAATGTGATTCATCACATAAACAAAACGAAGTACAAAAATCACATGATAATTTCAATAGATGCAGAAAAAGCATTTGATAAAGTCCAGCACCCATTAGTGATCAAAACTCTCAGTAAAGTGGGAATACAGAAAACATTCCCTAACATGATAAAGGCCATCTATGACAACCCAAAGCAAACATCATACTAAATGGGTAAAAATTAAAAGCAATCCCCTAAAAAAAAAAAAATACAATCCCCTTAAGATCAGAAACCAGGCAGGAGTGCCCCCTTTCACCACTCCTATTCAACATAGTTCTGGAAGTCTTAGCCACAGCAATCAGATAAGAAGAAGAAATAAAAGGCATCCAAATTGGAAAAGAAGAAGTAAAACTGTCACTATTTGCAGATAATATGATATTGTATATAGAAAACCCTAAAGTCTCAGTCAAAAAACTACTGGACTGATAAATGAATTCAGCAAGGTGGCAGGATATAAAATTAATACTCAGAAATCAGAGGCATTTTTATATACCAACAATGAACTGTCAGCAAAAGAAATTAAGGAAACAATTCCTTCAGTATTGCAGCCAAGAAAATAAAGTACCTAGGAGTAAATTTAACCAAGGAGGTTAAGGACTTGTACTCGAAAAATTATAAAACATTGATTAAAGACATCAAGGAAAATACAAACAAGCGGAAGCATATACCATGCTCATGGTTAGAAAGAATAAACATCATTCAAATGTCTATATTACCCAAAGCAATTTATAAATTCAATGCAATACCAATTAAAATACCACTAACATACTTCAAAGATATAGAACACATATTCCAAAAATTTATATGAAACCAAAAAGAACACAAATGGCCTCAGCAATCTTAAAAAGAAAAACTAAAGCAGGAGGTATCACTCTTCCAGATATCAAGGTTTACTACAAGGCCATTATACTCTAGACAGCCTGGTACCGGCATAAGAACAGGCACATAGATCAATAGAATAGAACAGAGAACCCAGAAATAAACCCACAACTTTATGGACAACTGATATTTGACAAAGGAGGAAAGAGCATACAATAGAATAAAGACAGCCTCTTTAACAAATGTTGTTGGGAAAATTGGACACCTACCTGCAAAAAACTGAAACTAGACCATCAACTTACACCATTCAAAAAAACAAACTCAAAATGGATAAAGGATTTAAATGTAAGGCATGAAACCATAAGCATCTTAGAAGAAAACATAGGCAGCAAGCTCTTCAACATCTGTCGCAGCAATATATTTGCCGATTTATCTCTACGGGCTAATGAAATAAAAGGCAGGATAAACAAATAGGACTATATGAAACTAAAAAGTTTTTGCACACCTAAAGACAGTAAGAACAGAATAAAAAGACAAACCACACAATGGGAGAACATATTTGACAACACGTCTGATAAGGGGTTAATAACCAAAATTTATAAAGAACTTATAAAACTCAACACCAGGAAGACAAACAATCCAATCAAAAAATGGGAAAAGAAATGAATAGAAATTTCTCCAAAGAGGACATACAGATGGCCAATAGGCATATGAAAAAATGCTCAACATTACTAATCATTAGAGAAATGCAAATTGAAACCACAATGAAATATCACCTCACACCAGTCAGAATGGCACTCATCAGCAAAACAACACAGAACAAGTGCTGGCGAGGATGTGGAGAAAGGGGAACCCTTCTACACTGCTGGTGGGATTGCAGACTGGTGCAGCCACTGTGGAAAACAGTTTCGAGATTCCTCAAAAAATTAAAAATCGAACTGCCTTTTGACCTAGCTATCCCACTTATAGGAATATACCCTAAGAACACCATAGCACTTTTCGAAAAGAAGAAATGCGCCCCCATGTTCGTGGCAGCATTGTTCACAATAGCGAAGATCTGGAAACAGCCCAAGTGTCCGTCAGAGGACGAGTGGATTAAAAAGCTTTGGTACATATATACTATGGAATACTACTCAGCCATAAGAAATGATGACATTGGATCATTTACAACAAAATGGATGGACCTTGATAACATTATACAGAGTGAAATAAGTAAAACAGAAAAAAAAACTGAGAACAGCATGAATTCATACATAGGTGGGACATAAAAGTGAGACTATGAGACATGGACAGGAGTTTGGTGGTTATGGGGTGTGGGGAGGGAGGAGAGGGAAGAGATGGGGGAGAGGAGCAGCACAAAGAAAACCAGATAGAAGGTGACAGGACAATTTGACTTTGGGTGATGGGTATGCAATATAATTGAATTACAAGATAATTTGGAGATGTTTTCTTTGAACATATGTACGCTGATTTATTAATGTCATCTCATTAAAATTAATTTAAAATTTTAAAGAAAGATTTAAATAAACCATTAACTATTTGAATTATGCTATTCAAAATTATACAGTTTGGGGGGGAAATGGGTTATTTTCTTTAAAGTTCCATTGACAAAACTTCCTTTTGTAGTTAAAAAGTTTTCTACCAGAAATCTAAGTGTTATATTAAATAGTATATTTAATTTGATATTTTGAAAAAATTTAAATTATTTTTAGTAACCAATGCTTTTATTTTATTAACTTTTCTACCTGCATAATTCTTACAGATTACTTCCCATCATTTTATAAGTAAAACAGAAAGAGGAATGAAGGATGGAAGAAGGAAGGAAGGAAGGAAGGAAGGAAGGAAGGAAGGAAGGAAGGAAGGAAGGGAGAGGGAGAGGAGGAGAGAGAGAAAGAGAAAAGAAAGAAAAAGAAAAGAGAAAAAAGAAAAAAGAAAAGTTTTAAAAATCTCTGGCCCAGGACACATGGTGCTCATTAGAAATAGAGTGGGCATGCCTCTCAGGTTTATGAAGAGCCTTTGGATGATTATGAAAGTAGTCCCCTCCTGCCAGGTAGATGTCACCCACCCAAGGGAATGGAGCTTGGAAGCTGGTCCTGGTGTTAGAGTTAACAGAGACCAATGTTTCTATCTTGATTTTTTTTTCCTGCCTGATTTCTGTCTGACTTGATTAATTACTTAGTTCTCCTGAGCTTTGATTTGTTCACCTGTACCATGGGAATATCAATACCCTCCTCATCTTTTGTTTGTTATCCATTCTCCCATTTCATCTGCCACTGCTTTAGCTCAAACATCCATCATTTCTCTCAATCGTTTCCTAACTTACCTTTTTACCAGTTTAACTCTTCCTCTGTCCTGCTCTAGAGAGATAATTTTTTTTATTGAAAACAAACAAACAAAACAAAGCTTAAGGATGACCAGTCTACTTACCTAAAACCCATTAATATAGCTTTCCATTCATTTTGATGGTAAGAACTCCACAACACAGTACAGATGATTTCCAATTTATTGTGATTCAATTTATAGTTTTTCAACTTTACAGTGGTGCAAAAATAACACATTCAGTAGAAACTGTACTTTGAATTTTGGATTTTGACCTTTTCCTGGGCTAGCAATATGCAGTATGTCTGCTCAGAGGACCCTAGCAGCAGCAGTAAGCAATGGCTCCCTGTCAGCCCAACAATCACAGGGGTAAACAACCAGTACTCTCCAATCTACTGTGTTGTCAGGACTTTTTGGATATTGTGTGTTGTGTTTTTGTATCCCATTATGTCTACAAAAAAGTGCCTTTCTGGGTCTCCTGCTTCTGGTGATAAGAGGAAGGCTGTTCATTTCTGATCCTCCTCGACTTATGATGGATTATGTCTAGATAATGTATTTTGAGCACATTTAAGGTAGGCTAGGCTAAAGTTATGATGTCCAATAGGTTAGGTGTGTTAAATGCATTTTGACTGAAAGGTATTTTCAAGTTATGATAAATTTCTTGAGACATAATTGGATCATAAGTTGAGGACCATCTGAACTTGCTTTCAGTGTTGATTCTCACATCTTAACTCAGGTCTGCTCAAGTGAACTGACCTCTCCCTAACTCTTTACCTCTCTATACCCCTCTGGATGCTCACATTCTACCTACTAAGCCAGCTAAATTGCCTGCTATCTTACAGACACAGCAAATTTTTTTTTATTCCTCTGTATTTTTGCATGTGTTCTCTTTTTCTATTTGGGATGTTCTTTTTCAACCTCCTCCATCAAGTCACCGCCCCCCCTTCCTCCCACTCAGTCCAAACACACAACTGTCAAACTCCTTTCCATCTGAATCAGTCAAGTGTCTCCATTTTAGAAACCAACCCTCATCATAACCTCTGCATTCATTTTTTTTGAAATTTTTATTATTATTATTATTAATTTTAATGGGGTGACACCAATAAATCAGGGTACATATGTACAATGAAAACATGTCCAGATTATCTTATCATTCAATTGTGTTGCATACCCGTCACCCAAAGTCAAATTGTCCTCTGTCACCTTCTATCTGGTTTTCCGTGTGTCCCTCCCCTCCTCCCTATTCCACCCTCCCCACCCTCCCCCCACCCCATAACCACCACTCTCTTGTCCGTGTCTCATAGTCTCACTTTTATGTCCCACCTATGTAGGAAATCATGCTGTTCTCAGTTTTTTATTTTCTGATTTACTTATTGCACTCCGTATGTTATCAAGGTCCATCCATTTTGTTGTAAATGATCCGATGTCATCATTTCTTATGGCTGAGTAGTATTCCATAGTATATATGTACCAAAGCTTTTTAATCCACTCGTCCTCTGACGGACACTTGGGCTGTTTCCAGATCTTCGCTATTGTGAACAATGCTGCCACGAACATGGGAGCGCATTTCTTCTTTTCGAACAGTGCTATGGTGTTCTTAGGGTATATTCCTATAAGTGGGATAGCTGGGTCAAAAGGCAGTTCAACTTTTAATTTTTTGAGGAATCTCCAAACTGTTTTCCACAGTGGCTGCACCAGTCTGCATTCCCCCCAGCAGTGCAGGAGGGTTCCCTTTTCTCCACATCCTCGCCAGCACTTATTCTGTGTTGTTTTGCTGATGAGTGCCATTCTGACTGGTGTGAGGTGATATCTCATTGTGGTTTTAATTTGCATTTCTCTAATGATTAGTGATGTTGAGCATTTTTTCATATGCCTATTGGCCATCTGTATGTCCTCTTTGGAGAAATTTCTATTCATTTCTTTTCCCATTTTTTGATTGGGTTGTTTGTCTTCCTGGTGTTGAGTTTTATAAGTTCTTTATAAATTTTAGTTATTAACCCCTTATCAGATGTGCTGTCGAATATGTTCTCCCATTGTGTGGTTTGTCTTTTTATTCTGTTCTTATTGTCTTTAGCTGTGCAAAAACTTTTTAGTTTGATATAGTCCCATTTGTTTATCTTGCCTTTTATTTCATTTGCCCGTGGAGATAAATTGGCAAATATATTGCTGCTACAGATGTCAGAGAGCTTGCTGCCTATGTTTTCTTCTAAGATGCTTATGGTTTCACAGCTTATGTTTAAGTCTTTTATCCATTTTGAGTTTGTTTTTGTGAATGGTGTAAGTTTATGGTCTAGTTTCCTCTTTTTTCAGGGAGATGTCCAATTTTCCCAACACCATTTGTTAAAGAGGCTGTCTTTACTCCATTGTATGTTCTTTCCTCCTTTGTCAAATATCAGTTGTCCATAAAGTTGTGGGTTTATTTCTGGGTTCTCTGTTCTGTTCCATTGATCTATGTGCCTGTTCTTATGCCAGTACCAGGCTGTCTTGAGTATAATGGCCTTATAGTAAACCTTGATATCTGGAAGAGTGATACCTCCTGCTTTATTTTTTCTTTTTAAGATTGCTGAGGCTATTTGTGTTCTTTTTTGGTTTCATATAAATTTTTGGAATATGTGTTCTATATCTTTGAAGTATGTCATTGGTATTTTAATTGGTATTGCATTGAATTTATAAATTGCTTTGGGTAATATAGACATTTGAATGATGTTTATTCTTCCTAGCCATGAGCACGATATATGCTTCCACTTGTTTGTATCTTCCTTGATTTCCTTTATCAACGTTTTATAATTTTCCGAGTACAAGTTCTTAACTTCCTTGGTTAAATTTACTCCTAGGTACTTTATTTTCTTGGCTGCAATACTGAAGGAATTGTTTCCTTAATTTCTTTTGCTGACAGTTCATTGTTGGTATATAGAAATGCCTCTGATTTCTGAGTATTAATTTTATATCCTGCCACCTTGCTGAATTCATTTATCAGTCCAGTAGTTTTTTGACTGAGACTTTAGGGTTTTCAATATACAATATCATATCATCTGCAAATAGTGACAGTTTTACTTCTTCTTTTCCAATTTGGATGCCTTTTATTTCTTCTTCTTGTCTGATTGCTGTATCTAGGACTTCCAGAACTATGTTGAATAAAAGTGGTGAAAGGGTACACCCCTTCCTGATTCCTGATCTTAAGTACTTAACTAGAGTCATGCTAAATTGCTTCATGGCTACTTGGATGCCTCTACCCAGTGAGTGCCAAGTATACGCGTGAAAAATGAAAGTTCAATTGCCTGCATACTCTAATAGATGTTGCCAGGCAATTCCAATGGGGAAAGGATAATATGCAAAATGGATACATAAAATATCTTATATTTGCATCATTCTTAAATTTATTCTTAATTTATTAAATTCTTAATTTATAGTTTTTAACACACTGTCAGATGCATTATGTCTTTGTGATTATCACAATATTCTTGAATTATTACTTTCTCCTTATCCATGAAGAATTGAAGACTTAGCCATGTCAAGTGACTTGCTCAATATTAATTACATAGGTAGCAAGAAACAACTGGAATGAAAATACCAGTTTTATTAAAAGATGATGGTTCTATTTCTCAGAGATATCAGCCATAATCAAAATATATAAACAAAAGATTCAATTTCTCAATTTTGTGGATAATATGGAATAAAAATAGGCAAAACTACAGTTTTTGTTATAGGTATCCTTATCTGGATGCTGTTGTAACATTTGTGAAATCAGAAAAGAAAGAAGAGGATAGGAGAATAGAATATTTAAAATTATTTGGTAAAACACAATTAACAATATATTTTAGAAAAATATTTCATAGGATTATTAAAAATGGTATTTTTTTTCCAAAATCCACTTCTTGGCAGTCTGTTCTAAACTTAAATGTCAAAATTTTATTTTTCATTCATACATAAATTGTGCATGCCAAAGTTTTTCTACATTATTATTCAGTTCATTGGCAATCACTCATCTTCCAGGTTGTCAAGTTCATTTATTTTTGGTTATTACAATCTGTTCATATTTTTCTAATTCATTTTATTAAACGAGAATAGCTATTAAATAAATCTATTTAGGAAATGAGCGACTAGTTCCCAAAAAAAAGCATCTGTAATGTTTCAGAATACTTTTAAGCAGTGTTTTTATGCCCTGCTATTTTTCCAGAGTGCTATCTCAATTTACTAATTTGAGCATGAGACAACACATCATTTTTATCAATTTTAATACATGTTTTCTCAAAACTCAAACATTCTTCTGGTTAGTCCTAAAGAAGAAAATACCACCTAATGGGGAAATGTAAAGTGAAGAGAATCTACAATGACTATCAAATGAATCATTCTCTACAAAATTTTAAATACCTTCCTAAAATGCCTTTTAACACTTGGCACACATTTAATTTTCTTTTCCATCCCTGGTTTCTATTTATGAATTTATTTTTGTAAGTGCCTACTTTAGGTATTTTAGAGCCCAATGTTAATATAAATAGACTCCTTCTAAGGCAGTCTATAAAATCTTTCTATACTTAAAAACCTTGGACTATCATTCCTTGAAGACATATGGCTATCACAGTAAAAATTAACATTTCCATAGGTTCTCTTTTTCATCTCATTTGATGCATACACCCATGTTGGAAACTTGTATTGCCTTCATTTTACAGATAAGAGAACAGATTCAAAGAAGGTAAATAGACAGAGAGAAGAGGTTAGGGATACAGTGAAAGAGAAAAACTTGAACCTAAAGGTTCAAGTTATTTATCTAGTATCTAACTGATGAACATTTAAGTTTTTCTTAAATGTCTCAAAAAAAATGCTTCAATTAAAATTCTTGTCATGTATTTTCTTATGCATAATACTTAGAAGTCAAATTTTTAGGTTGAAAGCTTGAGCATCTTGTAAATCTTATCAAGTTACTTTTCTTTTTCTTTTTTAGATTTTATTTATTCGTTTTGAGAGAGAGAGAAGAGACAGAGAGAACAAAGGGAGGAGCAGGAAGCATCAACTCCCATATGTGCCTTGACCAGGCAAGCCCAGGGTTTTGAACTGGTGACCTCAGCATTCCAGGTTGACGGTTTATCCACTGCACCACCACAGGTCAGGCTCAAGTTACTTTTCAAAATGGTTGTACCTAATTACATTCTTGCCTTCATATGTATTGGAGTTCCCATTTCACCATATCTTCAACAGCATTTAGTATTTTCAGATTTTAAAACTATTCCAATCTGATGAGTATGAAGTGTTTTATCCATATTTTAGTTTGTATTTCCCTGACCAATAAGGATTCAATTTTATATTTTTATTGCCAGGTGGGCTGACTCATCATGAGTTGTGTGTGATATCTCTATTCTCATTGAGCTGTAGCTCTTTAAACATTCTGGGTACTAAACATTTGTTGGAAATATTTTTTACTCAAGATATGACTTCTCTTTGACTATAGTGTCTTAAAAATGCAGAAATTTCTGATCTTAATGTAAACCAAATTATCTGTTTGTTTAACTTTTAGTTTGTGTTTTTTTGCATCCTATTTAGGAAAGGCTTCTCTATGCTGGAATCATAATAATTTCCTCCAATATTTTTGCTGTTTTAAAGTTGCTTTTTCACACGGAGGCTTCTCTAATGTGCATTTGTGTACACTGTGAGATGGTGGTTTAATTTTATTGTCATGATTGTTCCAGTGACACGTATTAAACAGACCGGTCCTTCCTGAATTTGTAATGACACCTTTACAATTTATAAAATGTCTTCATATGGATGAGTCTCATTCTTAGTTTTCAGCTGCATTACTTTAGTATTTAAACTTTGCATCAATTTATCACTTTTTACATTTTTATACCTTCATTGCAAGTCCTCATATCTGCTAAAGTGAATCTACACTGTCTGCATTCCTTAAATTTTTAGGATTATGTTGACGCTCTACTGATACATGAGAATTTTTGTATTAGCTTTTAAATTTTTATATAAAAATCACACATACTTTATTGGAACTTCATGTGGGATTGTAATAAAAATCAAAGTTAATTAGAAGCTAAGTGACTCATTTGTTCTTTTGAGTTTTCCAAACTGTAAACTTCCTTTTACTTGGGTATTTTAATATATATTTTTACAGAGTGTTATCATTTCCTCTATAAAAATCTAAAATCTCATTTGTTATATTTTCTAGGTACTTTTATTTTCTCTTTTGATAACTAAATTTGCAATTTTAAAAACTATATTCTGATGTGCATAATTACAATTAAGTTTGTATACTTATTGTGCAATCAGTAGTTGTGCTGAGCTCGCATAGACAGTTATAATGATTGACCTGTAGCTTCTCTTGGATTTTCTATGTAGACTGTCTTTTTAATTGTTAAAGAGTGAGAGCTATATTTATTTTTCTTAATATTATTACACCATTTATTTCCTATTCCCAACCTACTGAGCTAATTAGAGCTTCCAGTTAAATTTGGTTAGTGAACACAGTGAGCATATTTTCACTGTTCTTGTCATGAATTGGAATGCTCCTAATGAGAAATATGATGTTTAGTCTTGATATCTGGTAGGAATATAGACTATCCCTATTTTTCTATTTCTAGTTTGCTGTGAGTTTTTCTCTTGAATAGATGGGAAAATTGTGTCACATGCCTCTTCTACTTGACATAGCTATATATTTTTTGTATGTATCTTTTGGCTAATTACTTTAAAAGATTTTCTAATGTTAGAAAATTTGTACATTCCTGGTATAAATTTAACTTGCTGAAGATGTTTATTTTTAAGTATTTTCATATAAGGAATTTAATATAAATACTTTAATGCAAAATAAATTTCTCAATGTGGTTTCCTAACATCTGTGACAAAACAGTCCTTCAAAAATTGGTCAAGAAAAGGCCGAAAGTGCTATTTTCTGGGAAGAGTCTAAAAGCCCAGATTGGGCAGTCCCAGGAAACACCCATTATTATAATGTGCTTCAAAGTGCCAATATAAATCATTCTTTCTCATCCTTGGAGGCTAGTGGCATATTCTCAGTATTGTCCCGCTAAAAACATTTTGATTGTACCATCAAGCATTGCTACAGAAAGCGTCCTTGCAGAATCCAAACCCAAATACAAACTATATCCCTAATCTGCTCACTTCTCCCTAGGTTTGGCATTCCCACACTCTCTTTTACAGTCACTCTCATTTTAAATGTACAATAATAAAAAGTATGTTGATTCTGCATAAGTGTATTCAGTAAAATACAAAGCAGAAAGATAAAATATTTGTTGGTATTTCTGATTCTTCACTGTCATATACCTGGACACTCTTGCTTCATTGTGAAGTTTTAAAGGAATTACCAGAACATTGGTACAATATAATTTTTACTCTTCCCTCTTCTCTGCCTCCAAAATTGACAATTTCCAACTTCTCAACCTTCTACTATCAAAATATTTGTTCATCTCAATCAATACTGCCAATAATCTACTTCAGAGCTCAACCAGTTGTCTCAACTCTGTGAACAAGGGAATATCTTTAAATGTTAATAAAACTGTTTATCTTCTTCCTGCAAAAATGAACATATTTTTATTGTCTAGTGTTTGAGAAAAACTATAATGACAAAGCTACTATTGAATTTTTTATATAAATAATTTGTTTTTAATCATTTATAAATCATAATATCTAACTACAACTCCTACATAGTGTGTGTGTGTGTGTGTGTCTCTGTTGTGGGTTTTGCCTGCCTGGCTCCTCTCCCTCATTTTGGAAACAGACTGCCTTCTTTTATTTTAGTTGTGTTGCCTGTGCCATAATAATTGTCCTTGTCTTGGAGCAATCACGTTGCACATGTCTGCAAACACCACCCCTTATGTTAGGGATCGGACCAGGGCTTTGGCAAATAACACTAGTGGAGATAATTGCAGTTCCTTCTTGTGACTGGAAAGAAGAACCCTTTTGTGCCTAATGGTAAAGCCATGAGGACGTGAGCTTAGATGTTGGCAGCAGTTGTCTCTTTCCCAACACTGTAGAGTTGGAATGAAGCCAACTCTAAAGAGCTATAGAAATATGAAAACTAAAAAAACAAAATAAAAAAAAACCTGCTGTTTACAAAAGCTGGTTTGAATTTCTATTATTTTAAACCTCCTACCCTTGGGTACAACATTTAAAAGGCAGGGTCTGGGAATACCAACTTGTCCTTAAAATAATCAAATTACTTTTTAAATTATAAAAGTAAAACATCAACATAAATTTAAAAATCAAGCATTGAGTAAGAATATAAAAGTAAAGGTTTCCCCACTCATACCCACGGCCAAACTTTTCATTGAATCTTTCTAGATCTCCTTCTATAACACTGTTAGCATATCCAAAGAAAAAAGACATACAAAGGGATATCTTTTTTAAACTTTGTTTAAAGAATTTGTATTATACAATACATATTAGTCCATTGCATGCTTTCATCCTGGAAATATGGATCTACTCCATTCTTTTTAATGAGCTACAGAACATTCTATTGCAATAATATGCCACAATGTATTTTACTAGTCTCCTAACAGTAATTAGAAAAATAAATAGAATTTTGAAGCATTTGGCTCCAATGAAGAAGTAATTTTTCTCCATATTGTTCAGATACTAAAAGATAAAATATTTCTTTTTGCTTGTTTCACATGGATAATCAGAATGTTAAGTAATGACTCTCATTCAATGATGGAGTTGATTGTATCTTAGCTATGCTTAGCTAAGACTTCATTTAAAATTCAAATATAAAAAAATCCTCATTTTCCTACTTTGAAAAAAATATCTGCTGAGTATTTAAGCATAGTAAATAACTGCATTGTAACTCAAAAGTGGGCCCATCCAGTTAAAGAATTTCTTTCCTCATTCTAGATAAACATGAGTGCTGTACAGACAAGAAAGACCAAATAACTTCAAAATATTTCTGAGCCCAACTGAAAGAATAGCTAGTTCCATAATGGTTTTATGTTTTTAATACTTTCATAAAGTATCCACATATTTCTTTAATATGTGTAAAACTGATGCTAAATTATAGTCATACAATCAATACATAATGTTTTTCTATGTAAGTATGATGCTATCACTCCCAGATTTTGTTGGCTTTGCCTCATCACTGTTAGTCCTATGCATACTGTAGCCTACCCCTGCTGTGCACTGTTGGATAAATACACAGTTTCTTGATATTTAGTCTGACTAAACCAACCATTTTGAAATATATATACAGTATTTGAATTACCTTTGCAATCTGATCACATTAGCCTCAATAAGCTATATCTTAACTTATCTCCCTGATCTGAAATATATCATTTTACCAAATATTATGAGAAAAAATATTCAATGATATGTATTACAAAAGCTGGGATCTATGACCTCTGAGAGAGCAGCCATTGAAAACAGAATTTAATATAACTTCATTAAATATCAAATCAACAACAGATAAGCAAGTTTAGTTTTCAGTGATTTTCCACATAATGTTTCCACAGTGTGGCAGACATTATACCTAGAGTTAATAAAATGAATATTTAGAAGGCAGAGAAGTTAATGTTACTCTTGCAAAAAAAAAAAAAAAAGTAGTAAGAGTCAACACTACAAATCACCTGAAATTCTTTAAAATGGTCAAATGTGAACTTCTTAGCAGATAATGGTAGACATTCTCTGCAGCAAAACAACAACCAACGAGATAAGTTTAAAATGGCCCCATTATAAAGAACATTTTGGCCCTGGCCGGTTGGCTCAGTGGTAGAGCATCGGCCCAGCATGTGAAAGTCCCATATTTGATTCCCGATCAGGGCACACAGGAGAAGTGACCATCTGCTTCTCCACCCTTTCCTCTCTCCTTCCTCTCTATCTTACTCTTTGCCTCCCACAGCCAAGGCTCCATGGAGCAAAGTTGACCTGGGTGCTGAGGATGGTCCCATGGCCTCCACCTCAGGTGCTAGAATGACTAAATGGGCAAAGCACCTCCCTCTAGTGGGCTTGCCGGGTGGATCCCAGTCGGGTGCATGTGGGAGTCTCCCGCTTCTCACTTCAGAAAAATAAAAAAATTTAAAAAAAGAACATTTCACATTTAATTTGTGCTTTACTAGAATAACTCTGAAGATTTTAGGAACAATTCTTTTTCTCAGTGAGTTTCAGTACAGAGTAAAGAAAGATACTTAGGAGTAGACCCTATCTAAAGACTTATTTCATATATGAGCCATATAAAAATATAAGGAATGAGACAAAACTCTTTGAAAAGATAAATAGGTGTCTGAAAATGGGTTTTAATGTTAAAAGCAGCTGAGGATTTAATCAGTTTCTACTCACTGGTAGAACCAGTTGCAAATATTCTTCATGAGCCATTACTGCCCTTGATTGCCCATGGCTCCTATAGTCTATAAGATATATTTAAATAAGTAACTAATAATTACTACTTGGTCCAGTTCTTGTTTTCCTCCTGTAGAAAAATAAAATGAAATACTTTAAAAATGAAAGCAGTATGTTTTTCTCAGTTCAATTAAGATGCTGCAGATCATTTCAGAATGTTCTGTTATTGGACAATGATGATAGTAGCACATTTAGAAATATTAACAAGTAATGGTTCTGGAGTAAAGCCAGTTGGCAAAAGCTACTGCCATAGCAAATATGAAATTAGCAAGCTCATATATTCCCTCCAGCATTGGGAGTAGAAAATCTTCACAATTTCAATTCCATTACACTACATACAGTTACATTATTTTAATGTTTATATGCACAAAGTATGCATTTACAAAATACTTGATTTTTCATTAAAACTCACAAAGTGCTTTGAGACAGTAATGAATAAATACCCAGACCTACATACCTAGACCTCTAGAATCTGAGCTAAATAGGCAATGACACTTGTGGCTTACTCTTCAACAGAGAAATCACCACTCAATCAGGGATATAAATTCCCTTAACAAGCCCATTTCTTATTGATGTTTAAATAATCTTGAGAAACACATTAATGTTTCCTAAGAATTTCAGAATTCCTTCTTTGTCATAAGCCAGATCTATGCATAGTACACAATCTTGGCGTGTTTCTTCTACTCTCTATTGTAGATCCAGGAGTTGGGAATGGGTTTCTCAAGGGCAAGAAGACCACAAAGAGATGAGGGTAATTCAAGAATTCAATAGCAGAAGATACCAGGCTACCCATATCACAAAACAAAGAGGAAGGCATAGGCTGAAATGGATTTCGGTCCTTTACATTTTAAAGGCATTCAGCTAAAAGCAGTGAGTCATTGGCCATTATTCCATAGTGGCCTAATGCCTAAAGGGATTTATAAGAAAAATGGGAAAGTAATCTAGGCTGTGCAGCAGAACACCATTCATTGGACCAATCCTGCTAATTGTCCGTCATATAAACTCCCCAGGTGAATAACCATTCTGGTAACAGTAGAAAAGAGCTCTGAGGTTATAGCCCATCTTATTTCTAAAATATTAAAATTCCCATTTAGATGATAAATCACAATGTTTCTAAAGAAGTATGACTCATTCATTGCCAAGCAGGTGAATAATCACTGGATTAAAAGTCCTAACAACATTATAGATGTAATAATGTATTATAGCTCTTTTTAATAATAGGCCAAGCATTCTTGCCTTTTCATCCATATTGCTTTTAAAAGCTATTATAATACAAGTACATGAAAATTAAATCGACTTTCTGGGAGACCAGTGGAGAATTTATTATTGAATTTAGTTCCAGAAATATGGCCATAATGATAACTCAAAACAAACAAAATACCACCAGGATCCATAGCCACTCAAAAAATGTTTGAATTATAATATTCCCAAGCCAAAGCCCTCATCAATTTAAATTTACTCATTCAATAGCCTAGAAAATCAGTTACCTAGCGGCTGACAGGCAGGAAGCAGACTGTGCAAAAAAAAACAGATTAAAATCTATACTATTTACCTTTGATGCCATAGACACAATAAAACAAAACAAAATACATACAAATAAGGTATAAATGTAGTCTTCTAAATTTAAATAAATGACAATTTGATGAAATGGACTCAAGTTCGTCAATACAATGACTCTAACACAGTTGGGTTGTGTTTTTTTTTTATCAATGATGAGTTAGTGGATTTATCTCTGGGCTGTTAAATTTGATGGGCATAATCTAAACCAACCTTGAATTGCTAATCTGTCCAGGGACTGCTCATCAGTGGCTCTTTCCATCCTGGTGGGTTATGCTTCTCCTCAACCTGTGAATTTACTTGTAAAGAGGATGCCAGCTTACTCCTTTTCCTTTTAAATACTTTAGACTTTCTGTAGAGCAAGAAAATAGAAGCTGCTAGGAGATTAAATCAAAGTAAGGTTCAAGGCTCGTAGCAAAGAGCGACTGAGATTTCAGTGTCATTAGGGAGAGCTGCTAAAGGCAGAGCGGTTTTCTCCCATCTCAGGGGACGGTTGAGAGATTGCTTCACTGCAGGTAATATGTTGGCATGTTAGTTACTCATCACACCTGCCAACCTTGAGAGGGGCTCTTTGTCATTACTTATAACTGCCAATTTACAAGATGGTCCAGGAGGGAATAAAAAAAACCTACTGGAACAAATGGAGATTTTTACCATACCTGCAGTCTATCTACTCCAGTCAGCACAGGTAGTGAATCTTAAATGGGAAGGAGCAACCCAATTAATATCCCCGCAGGCCACGAGACTTCGCAGGGCTAAGGAATGGACCCTCGACTCAGCGGTCAACTTTCGTGGAGTAATGAGGGGCCGGCATTCAGGTTGATCTCTGAGAGAAAAGGCTTGATTTGATCATGTCAAGACTTTCTTTTCATATTAACTGGCTCAACATGTGTAAGGGTTTTCCTAGTAACTACACCTTACTGTGATTTATTCTGGGAAAGACACAACCAATTGAGGCGGCGGAAGCATCAGGGACAGACTCCGAGCAGGCACAAACTCCGAGCAGCAATACGGAAACACTCAAGCCCTGACCATGAGATCACACTGAAGGAAGACCAGCCGAAATGGAGAAAAGACTTTTGTCTGCCTCCGATATTTCTGCTGTGCCATCTCTCTCCCTCTAGTCACATTTGTGTGTTTAGGCATTTCAAGCTGGAGGCTGTCCTGGGCATAGAATAAGGCTCATCTGTTCACCCTGGTCTTGCTTTGATTTGACCTTTCAGAGAAATTGGCATTTTGTAGTTGTTTGGAAACCGTGCCTGGGGAGGGATATGCGGTGGGGATCAGGGAGGCTACTGAAGCAAAAGAAAGGCATTTATAACCATTTTGGAAGCCTGTGGACAGTGGAAGGTCAATGCTGTGATGCTTTGAATGCATTTATGGGGACTAATTTGACTGCAAGTTAAAACTTAGCTTGGATTTGGCTTTAAACCGCAAGAGAATGACCAAAAGTGCCCATGCCTGGATCTCATCCCTGGATATTCTGATTTAACTGGACGAGGAGGGGACCCAGTCATCAGACTTTTTTAAAAAACCCTTCAGATATTTATAATGTGCACATATCTAATGTGAAAACAGGACACAGAACCCCTGCTTTATCTCAAAAAAAGTCAGGAGAAAAGCCAAACACAAAGACAGTATGCTCTAGTCTATAAGGGCATGTCTGCTGCTACTTGGACAGGACCCATCCAACCCCTAGTGACACAGGCTCTGTGATTTGATGAGATGCATCAGCCTCAGAGATGTGTGACTCTGTGTTTCCTTGCCAACTGCCTCATCTATCAGAAATCGTTGCAAGAAGTTATGCAAGTTGGAATCTTCTACGTTCTCCACCAATGGTGTGTGTGTGTGTGTGTGTGTGTGTGTGTGTGTGTGTGTGTGTGTGTGTGTATGGTCACATTCATATACATATAGCCTGATATACATGTGGTTTGTATACCCATTAATGGCTTAAAATAATAGTGGTATCCAGTGAAAATTCAAACTTAAGGAAATCCTGCTGAAAGGATGCCACAGTGATCATTATAACACTAATGACCTTTCCATAGAATTTCTAACTTGGCCCTATATTCTCTTTTAAATTTGGCATTTAAGAGATCCTTCTGGATCTAAATCTAATATTCAACCACAGTAAGGAAGGCAACAGTTTTTAAGTGGACACACTTCCTTTGATAAAGTAAAGTTTGCCGGGCTTATAAGTAGAAGTCTCAAGGCAGGAGGAAGGATACTTCCCAGCTCCTGGTAAATAAAGTTCTTGACAGAGCCCAAGTGAAGGGAGGAAGTGGTCCAGGCAGAAAGAGGTCCAGCTTGCATTCTCCTGACAGCCATTCTTCCACGGAAGAAGGATTAAGGAAGACAGGACATAATTAGCTTTCATCTCAGTGTGAGGACAGAATCCTCCCCTCTGTGGGACAAGCCTTATAGAAAATGGTATTATACCCACTGCCATTATATAAGTGCACTGCATTATGCAATCTATGATTTTTAAAAAAATGTTTGACATTCCATGAAGCCTGAATCAAGAAAGCACAGCCTATAAATTATAATTTAAGTGGGAAAGCAATCTCAAGGGGAGAATGCAGCCTAGTCCATGACAAGCAATTCAGGCTTGCAATTCCTCCGTGTTCCAAGTTTCAGTGGCTGGTAAATAGGCAGTGGTGAATGATCAACTTTGTTGCGGAGTATACAGTTCCAAGTGAAAATTAGAATTGATACTGGATATTCACTCAACATTCCCAGTAGTATTTGCCTTTCAATGTAGTGGAGCAAGTACAAAACTGGGTACTAAGGAGTTCTGTGCTTCAATTCCAAACTTTCAAGTGTAAGATATTCAGTACCTCACACTTGAAAAATTCGGTACCTGAATCTTGTTTTTTACCACTTGTAAACAATAAGATCTTATTCATTCATTTGTTCATTCATGAAATATTTATTATTGCTTACTATGCACTTAAGCATCTGGCTAGGCACTGCATCTAGAGATAAATTATACATGAAGCTTGCCCTCAAACAGTGAAATTATGGATAAACCAATATGAATAAACCAAATTTAGAAATCATCTGTAATCTATCAGGAAAACCATTGTTTTCTTAATGATTATCCTTCTATTCCTTTTGCTTTACATACATATATATTGTGTCTTTTCACACACAAAAAATAGGATCACACCAGAAGTCTCTTTCATAAAAGGTTATGATGTCATAATGTAAGGCCTATGTAAATGTAGAACTGACCTGTGTGGTCTATATGAAAAGCCTGTGAATAAAATAGCAAAGTGAACACTGTTCACCCACCCTTCCTCCTGTGATGTTTGTCTCCAAAACACTAGCCTTTTTTCCATTAGCAAGTTGGTTTGGGTCACAAGAAAATGATCAAGTTACTTTTAAAATGCTTTAAAAAAAATGTTTTCTCTGTCCCTGGTCAGTTGGCTCAGTAGTATAGCAATGACCCAGTGTCTGTAAATCCCGGGTTTAATTCCTGGTCAGGGCACACAGGAGAAGCAACCAACTGCTTCTTTTCCTACCTTCTGCCCCTTCTCTTTTTCTCTCTTCCTCTCCTACAGCCATACCTCAATTGATTCAAATGTGTCAGCCTGAGCACTGAGAATGGCTCAGGGGAGCGTCTGCCTCAGGCACTAAAAATAGCTTGGTTGCAAGCACGATGCCAGGTAGATAGAGCATCAGCCTCAGACAGGGGTTTCTGGGTCAATCCTAGTCAGGGCACATGCAAAAACCTGTCTTTCTATTTGCCCTCCTCTCACTTAAAAAAAATCATTTTCTTGTAAGAAAATAAAAATTAAGAGAGAGTTTTCAGTGCATTAAAACATTGCCAGTTATGTAATTTTACCACTTCATAAAATTGAGATAAATAACTGATTTTAAACAAATATCCTTTAAAATATTTATTCAACAGGTTCATGAAAAGATGCTCAACATCACTACATCACTAATCATGAGGGAAATGCAAATCCAGACCACAATGAGCTATCACCTCACACCTGTTAGAATAGCGATTATTGAGCTAGGTGTATCATACTTATAAAAAGACTGTTATGATAACACCTCAAAGCTGAGCTAGGCTAGCAAATTCACAAGTTCTAACATCATCAGGAATAGAATAGGTATAATCATTTTTTCCTTGATGTTAAATACATACACACACACACACACACACAGTTTCAAGTTGTAGTTCAGAGAGTTTGTTTTGTCCTAAAAAATTACATCTAGTCTATGCCTAAAAATGAAGAGGGTTTTCTTCTGTTTTGTCTTTAAATTAGTTAATTATTCTAGATGGCCGTAAAAGACCTTGGATGACAAAATAAGATACCATCACAGAGAAGACAGGGAAGTTAATCACTTGGTATAATTATTAATTTTTTGAGTCTCTACAGGTGCAAGACAATAGACCATATTCAATATGTAAGAGCTTACTTGGAAGGCTTATAGTAAGGTTTTTAGGCTGCTAGAATAATATTTTGAACTATGGCTTTGAATTTATGGTTAATTCCAAATTATGATTCCGCATGAAACTACACAGTATTTCTGAGATGTTTCCTAAACTTTCATGCATGTGAACCTGACAGAATTAGATGTAAATGAAGAGACCATTGATCATTTAGCAAATTCTTGTCCTGTGCCTCCCTAAAGAAGCATTATAGCCTCTAAGATTAATTGTTTCAATTTGGTTTGAAATGCTGCAATTCTTAAATAAAGTTTCAATATAGTTACAAAGCATTGGAATTCAAAGTTGTCAGTTTAGTCTCTGGAAGTACTTGAAATGCCAGAGGAGAACGTTGATAATTAAAACAACAATAACCAATTAAATGTAAAAAGACTACTGGGTACAATCTCCATTTCTAGTTCCTGCCAGAGTAAGTGTATGTAAAATTATATGAAAATTAGTGTTATTTATCAACTTCAACAAAAACACAGTGTTTAACTAGTTTTGTGGAATGCCAAGTCATTTGGAGTGTTATAAGTAATTAAATGCTGCAGAGGGTTAATCCCTTTGATGACATAGAGAATTAAAAGTAGAGGGAAATTCAGGCAAAATGTAACCTTTTCCCAGGAACCTTAACCCGATTTCCTTTAATATTAGAAATGGGTCACCTTCAAATAGCCGGCAGTATTTCAAATACTATTAAAAGAAATGTACAGGTGCTATTATCACCAAAGACACTCACTATTTTCTAGACAGAAATGAAACAAGTGCTGGCTTAGAAGAAATTAAATCAGCCTTATTCACAAGAATTCAATTCAATAAATTTCTACTGAGATACCCCTCTATATAAAAGAAAGGTAAGACATAAACCCCAACTTTATCTTACAACCTGTGTAGAGGATAATTCAGAGTGAGGCAAAAGTACATTTACAGTGATGAGTATGCAAAACACAGAGTTCATTTTTGTATTATTATTTATTATATTATTTCCCATACAAACAACTATAAACCAACTTCTGCCCCACCCTGTAGAAATTTATAAATAATAATAAACACGGGATAAATAAAGAATAAAAATAAAGAGTGAAGATAATTAACATGAGAGATGCTAAGAACTATGGAGATTCAAAGGATAAAATGTTACCTTTTTGAGGGCATCAAGAACTTTATGAAAAAGAGAGCCTTTGAGATGGAAAGAATTTCCACAGGATAGGGACATATTTCAGGCGACTGTAAAAACATGGGGAAAATAAGAGAGAAAAGAGCTAGATTTCACTACAGAAGAGTGACATGTAGGACTAATAATTAGGAGATCGCATTAAGATTTTTAGATTTCATTCTATAGGCAATTGAAAGACACAAAAATTGTATGCTCAGAAACAGTATTATGGCTGAAGTTGTGACTCATATGTCAGCAATGAGTCGAAATAATTGGTGTGGGAGTAACAAGAGTTGGGAAGATCAGGGAGAATACAGTCTCAATAGCTCAAGGGAGAGGTATATAATTAAAACTAATTCTTCATCCCAGATGGAGGCGACAATTGTGAAGACCTTTGTTGCTCCTCATGAAGTCATCAGATCTGATACTGCAAAAACAAGGCTTCTGATAGAACACACTACTATCTCCTACAATATACTACTCAGAAAAAAAAATCAGGCAAGGCATGTCATCACAACTCACTATAACAATATTTAAAATAGCAAATTCCAAGTATTTCCAGGAGACTAACCTCAAGTAATCTGGCATTTCTGCAAGTAGATATTTCTGCCATCTCTTCTCATTACCGAGGACTCTGAATAGAAACACTATACTGAGTGGCTCAGAACTGGGCCAAGGCATAAGGATCAATAATGGCAGCCGAAACTAAAAATTCTGGCCTGAATTCTTGTGGGATTTTTTGTTTTGTTTTGTTTTGTTTTGTTTACAGGGACAGAGAAAGAGATAGTGGGACAGAGAGAGGTGAGAAGCATCAATCATTAGTTTTTCGTTGCGACACCTTAGTTGTTCATTAATTGCTTTCTCATATGTGCCTTGACCGCAGGCCCCCAGCAGACCGAGCAACCCCTTGCTGGAGCCAGCGACCTTGGGTCCAAGCTGGTGAGTTTTGCTCAAGCCAGATGGGCCCGCGCTCAAGTTGGCGAACTCGGGGTCTTGAACCTGGGTCTTCCGCATGCCAGTTCAACGCTCTATCCACTGCACCACCGCCCGGTCAGGCTGGCCTGAATTCTTAACCCTGTGCTTATGCTTTCAATATTTCAACATTTTGTTTATTTTTTGTTTATCTAGAAGGTGATTCAGTGATCACTGATACCTGTGCGCTAGGATCTTTCTTATCTTCCAAAGCTGACCCTTCTGCTGACACAAATGCCTGTCCTCAGCAAATAGGAAGCTAAATAAGATAAACAGGTATCCTTGGGGCTTACAGCACAGAAGCTGCGAGTCAGTACTGAATCCACTCAATTAGGAGGTGTCATTGCCAGACAGTGACAGTGACAAGGAATTAAACCCGAAGAAAGTGCAATCTAGGTACTTGAATATCGAATAACCAATTTGGTTGACTCCACTTGCAAGGTTTGCCCGGCCACGGCAGGTGAAAGAATCTGATTGAGCATAGATCAAAAATCTCCCCAGAGCTGAGTGACCTTGTTAAGCAACTTTGCTACATGTTTTATGCAGTGAGTTATGCTCGGCAAAGCACGAATCTTTTCCATTAACCTTTGAGGCAACAACAAACTTATCCATTTCCTTTCCCTGCTTACCTCACTCAAATCCTTCAGTCTAATGTCCCTCGTTTCCCCCATTTGCCAACTTGTCATATGGGCTGTATGAACCATGTCCCAAATAAAACTGCTGTCTCTACCAAATCTACAGGGCTCTTGAGTTTTAATCTGCGTTCCTGGAATTCTGACTTCTCAAAAAGTATTCCAAATATAATCTAAAGTGCTTAGAGAAGTGGAGAGACACCTCGTACCTTCCACAATCTTACAAATGGACTGGCTGAACATCTTTGTCAAGCTGGATCAAATCAGCCTAAACACATTTACTATATGCCAGACATGACAGAGCCTGTGCTAGGTGTACACTGACAAACCACAGTCCCAGGAGAAAGAGCGAAAGTGGCTTACACAACCAGTTCTGAGGGCTGAAAGATGTGGGCTCACAATACATCTCTAACTTTCTCTGGGGTTTTGATAGACTAGTTTATTTCTCTGAGCCTCAGTTTCGGAATCTGCAAAATGGGAATAGTGGCACCTGATAGGGTTTGAAAGTATTAAATAATATTAGCAAAATATTTAGTTTTGTTTGCATAAGTAGTAAGGATCCCCAAGTGTTTGTGGTTGTTGGATGGGGGCTTTTATTTTGTCTTCTTTCGGTTTGGGTTTGGGTTTGGCTTTGTTTGGTTTTAGCAAATTACTGTAAACTAACTGTGGTAATCATTCACAATATACACATGTACCAGATCATAAGTTGTACACCTGGCACTAATATAATGTTATACATTAGTTATATCTCAATAAAAAGAAGAAAAAGATTAGAAAACAGTTTTCTCCCTATTCTTCTTTTAAAATAAAGAAAAAGGAAAAAAGTCACTGTTGAGAAGAGGGAAGCAAATTGAACCACTATCTGCAAGATAATTCCAAGACAATCACACCAATGGACAGCTCTCTCCTCAGCAAATATTTATAATAATTTATGGAACTAACACCTTATGCAGGATAATTTTTTGTTTTTTTTTTTTAGTCTGAGTAGGGGAGGCACAGACAGACTCTCGCATCCACCACAACCAGGATCCACACGGAAATCCCACTAGGGGGCGATGCTCTGCCCATTTGGGGTCCTTGCTCTGTTGCAACCAGAACCATTTTAGCATCTGAGGTTGAGGCCATGGAGCCATCCTCAGTACCTGGGCCAACTCGCTTCATTCAAACCATGGCTGCAGGAGAGGAGGAGACAGAGAGAGAGAGAGAAGTGAGAGGGGGAAGAGGTGGAGAAGCAGATGGGTGCTTCTCCTGTGTGCCCTGACCCAGAAGCGAACCTGGGACATCCACAAGCTGGGCCAACACTCCACCACTGTGCCAACCAGCCAAGGCCAAGAGGATACTTTTTATCTTAACATCATAAGGTTTGTTTCATATGTGCAGACATAAATAATACCAAAAACCCTTAAACACACTTTATTTTCAAGGCCTCAAGAAAAGAATGCTATGAAGCTGAGTTTGGTTATCCGCCAAGTTATTAGCGCCTCCCACAGTGTAATTGGTTAAGGCCAAGACCAGGTCAGTGAGGCTGAGGCTCAGACACTATTGAATTATAGGAAAGTAGTGAACATGCCACTCTGCTGAGTGCATTGGAGAACAGTCACGCCTGGAATTGTTGCTATGCTACCAAAAAGACTGCAAGCTCACAATATTCCCACAGCAACCCATGTAACACGCATAAAAATCTGTTGGGTTTCTATCAGAAATCCCACAGTCAAATGGCCATTTGGAAAATGTGTTATTCTGTTAATAGCCTATGGCTGAGAACATACATGATCAATCTACAACTTTAAAGCAGTCCCTTCACTAAACTCTCTTTAATTACCCCATAAGAAGAATCATCTGTTTCTTGCTAGGCTTCTTATCAAAATATGGATGGGTGTGCACAAATGTAGAAACAGAAGTGACCCACAGTTGTCTACATGAAAGGCCTCTGAATAAATCACAAAGTCAACACTTTCTACTCACCCTTTCATACTGTGATTCGCTTGTCTCTTTTTCCCATTAACAGGTTGGTTTGAGTCACAAAAGTACTCAAGGTACTTTTTAAATGCTTTCAAAGAAAAATTTATTTCCTCATAAAGAAATATATTAAAATGTTAAAGATCTTGTTTGATTCAGTCCTTGAGTTATTGTCATTAGCATTGGTCCATCACACCATGTCCTATCACCAAGGCTCAAACCAAGCAAAGATTTATAAAATGGACAGAGGACGTTTGAGACACAAAAGAGGACAGTGACTCAAAGGTTCTATAATGGCTACAGACCCAACATACACTAAGTATTTGATGCTATTCCTGGTCTCGCGCCAGGAACTCTCTCCTCTGAGATACAGGACACAGAGGCGATCATACTCCAAACTGGCCTTCCATCCCTCAACCAAGCCTGCACGTGCACCTATGAAGGCCTTTCTGGGAGACCTGCCCCATACCATGCCACGTGATCACAAAAATCTAGTTTAACATAAGGAAAGAAAAAAGCAAAGGGATTTGATCGTTCAGTGTCTTGTTCTTGGGTATATTATCAATGCAAGGAGGGATTGCTCTTTTAACTTAGATTTAACTTTTTGTTCTCCCTCCCTTGATCTGACAGACTGTCCTGAAGGCATTAAGCATCCTGGGTTTATTCTCAGTGGGCTTCTAGATCTAGCATATGTGCTTTCTTTTCCTTGCTGCTTTTATTTTCTCTTACTGAGAATTTTCCATTGATGTTAATTAAGCTTTCTTTAGTGCTATGAATGTCTCTGTATCTGATCTAAAGCCTTTCACACATAAAAAAATAATAGTAGGTTGGAAAGAAAGCATTTCAGCCATAAAAAAGACACAGGATCTGTTCAAGTTGCTACATTATGAAAGATTAGCCCTTTAAATGGTCAAGTTAAATAGGATGACATTTGTGTTAAACAATCCTTCTGTGAGAGTTCACAAACCCACCCACAGGCATACTAATGATGTCTGGGAAGGATCCACAAGCTTCTGTCTCTGGTACAGGTTACACTGCAGCAGTTGAACCTGCTTTGAAAGTAAATACTACTGGGACTCTCATAATCAATACAAAGTCAATGACAACCTAATCAAAACTACATTTTAGGGCCTAAAAGACAGATAGATAATACATGGTAACAGGCTAAGATTACATATCAAGGGCAAGACTTTTAAAAAAAAGCTTTTTTAAATCATTCTAATCTTGACTTTTTTATAACAGGTTTGGGGCATGTTGCTATTATCTTGTTTTGTTTTTTAATGTAACATGTTAGGTGAAAAGGTTAAGGGTCTCCTAGGGTAAAACACTCAGAGGCACTCTAGGACTTTTATTCTATTGCTAATTACAACATAATACAATATCTCTGGTAGTATTCTTGGTTAATCACGTCTCCCAGGACATGACGCAGAATCATAACTCCACCACTGCTATCACACAGTCTTCCATGATATTACCTCCAAGGAGGATTTACAACAAAGATGATGTTCTCCAAGAAAATTAATATGATCTTACTAACTAGGATTCCACTCCCTGAACTTCATGAAAGCCATGAGGACCCTACCTGCTCTTTCCTACTCTAACTCAAGACACGCCCCCTTTGAAAGCCCACTTAGATACTACTTCCTGCCTCCTTTCTCCTGAGCCCTGGCCTCATTCCGGCACATCCTCCCAGGCTGAAGAACACTCAGCACATCCTCACAAACTGGTCTCACTTTAACACCCAATCCCACAGGAAAAGCCTAAAAGGAGACTAACTCCACAAGAAGGATATTCTTACACAGAGAGAAAATTTCTCTCTTCACAACCCATATAAAAATCGTCACTGTCTTAATATCTGACCCAATAGATAACTTTGAGGATTTCCCACATATTTTCGTAAGGTTCAAATGAGGGGATTTAGAATGTGACATTGATTAGAGGTGTTTCCACAGAATGCTTTGCATAAGAATCTCCTAGGAAATGTGTAGAGACCCAGAGAAACACAGACACACACAACCACACACAAAGGAGGGAGAATGCCTGTATTAACTACCGCTATAATTTCTCTTGCAGACTACATTTGAGAACCATTGTTTACCATAGAACACAAAACTATCTCTATAAAGTGATTTACTAGAAAAATAATAAAAAGAATTTATTTATCCACCAAAGATAGTTAGCAAAACTAAATAATCAAATAGCAAAAGATATCCACACTGATTAGAGAGAAAAGAGTTAGTTTATGGAAAAGAAATGCAGGGTGATAGTATGCAAGATTTGAGGGCATGCATTACAAAGGAGAGGTTCAAGTGTCTGCATAGATGATCTTCTCAAAGGATCACAGGAGTTTTGGGGGGGTTTTTTTCCCCCATGGACAGAGAGAGAGAGTCAGAGAGAGGGATAGATAGGGACAGACAGGAAGGGAGAGAGGTGAGAAGCATCAATCATTAGTTTTTTGTTGCCGTCACAACACCTTAGTTGTTCATTGATTGCTTCCTCACATGTGCCTTGACCACAGGCCTTCAGCAGATCGAGCAACCCCTTGCTGGAGCCAGCGACCTTGGGTCCAAACTGACTAGCTTTTGCTCAAGCCAGATGGGCCCGCGCTCAAGCTGGCGAGCTCTGGGTCTCAAACCTGGGTCTTCCGCATCCCAGTCTGACGCTCTATCCACTGCGCCACTGCCTCGTCAGGCGGGATCACAGGAGATTTTAGTGTTTCCAAAAATATAGAATATTCAAGTCAAATAATTTTTCCCATCATCTTTCACATCCTACCTTGGCTGGAGACAGAAAAAACTCCTATGTTCATTTTTTTATGACACAGCGTTTTAAGAAGAACACAAATTCCAGGAATCGTGGAAAATGTCTCCCACTCCTCTGTGCACTAGCTGCCTAATTGCACATTTGACAAGAATGTCTTCACCATGCAATCCAAATGACTTGCTCTAGCCCTCACAGAGTTCTTCAGTTCTTAAAGGCAAGAAAAATTCTATACTAACCACTAATAATATAAATTATTATTTGCCTCTTAAAAAAGAATAGCTAAAAACAATCACAGCTCTCCTAGTCAGCACTGGAGGAGTTTTGAACCAAAATATCCAAGATGCTTTTAAAAAATAACTTAAAATATATCTAGCCTGTACATTAACAGTAAGCAGTAGCCCTAAAAGTATTTGTGAAAAAAAGCACCATCCTCACCAAGAAGCTAGTAATAAATTTTTAGTGAGGCCTAGATAGTAAATAACTTATATTTAAGAATTCAAAAATAACCATAAATATTATACATATCCTTTAATATATTAAATATCTATCCTTATTAGGAGAGCTTCAAAATGCCTCCACTATTAGCATAAACACTATACACTGCTTGACAAAAAAAATTTGCCTTCCAGTTAGCTGGTTTGCTAAAAAAAAAAAAAATCAGCAATATAGGTCTTCCTCACATAATAAACATAGTGCTAGGAAATTGTAATCACAATTCAATTTTAGTAAATCCATCAAAACTTGCAAGTGCTTTTCATTATACATTTCAGAGATACGCTCAATTGATAGTTTGCCATGTTAACACTTTCCTTCTGGTCTTTTATTTTACCTTTTTAAAGTGAGAGAGAAATAGAGATGGAGACAGACTGGAAGGGAGAGAGATGAGAAGCATCAACTTGTAGTTGTGTCATTTTAATTGTTCATTGATTGTTTCTCATATTGGTCTTTTAAACTGAGTGAATAAAGGTGTAAATATAGAAGTAAAGTCAAAGTCATTGACTTAGTAATGCCCATGGCCTGGGGAGGATAAGGAGGCCAGGAAAGAGGATGATTCAAAGAACTGAGACATTGATTAGTAATAGACCCCAGAATATACAAACAGGCATATGTATCTAGGCTAGCTTATCATGTGTGCTAAGGGGAGGAGAGCACTAAGTAGAAGACTCCTTAGAGACTACAAACCTATGAGTGAAGATGTTCCTAGTGCTCATCTTCAGAATCCCTATTACCTGATGTCCAGACTTTTTCCTATGGCCATTTCTGCTTCCTAGCATGTATGGAACCCAGTCCCCACTTACAAATCATCCCCCCCCCCCAAGAAGTGTTTAGCTTCTTGCGCCCTCTTATGGTTTACAGGTTATTTATTGATTTGACAACACTCAAAAGCTGTTTCAAGAAGCATGAGAACGTTAACTAACACTAGCGCACTGCTATGCAGAGTGCCCAGATTTCCCCCGCCTGTTCAGCCAGCCCCTGAGCCAGACAGCCTTTTTCTCATCTACAAGCTAAAATCATGTATTATTTATAAAAACTGTTATTTACATATGATAATTATGAGTCTGGTTCTTCTTGTTTGCCATCATGACCAGACAGTAAAAATAAAGAGGCAGATATATTTACCTGATGTTTCTATAAGAACCCAGTGACACAGAAAGAGCATTACAATTATAGAAATGATGACTCGCCTTTTGTTTATTCCCAATCATGGTAACGCACAAATACCCGTTACAGTCAGTAGATTATGTTCTTTACCTTTAAGGAGGAATCCACTAACATAATTTTGTTTCTCAATTTTGCACAGCAAAGAAATCTTTTTTAAAAAAGGTCATTTCTATGTAAAATATTTGAAATCTAAGGCTATTTCTCCAAGAATAAAAAATGCAAACATTCGTTCCCTGTGCTCTTTGAAAGTTCTTTCTTTAGGCAGTTCACAAATTAGCTACATTAATCATGGGGCATCTATCTACAAAGATATCTACACCTGAATTTTTTATGAAATAAAAAGTAGTTTTAAGAGCACAGGTGTTCCAGCAGCTTAAAGACAGTATTGATTTGACTATACTGATGAGTAAATGATTAATTGATTTACTTACTTGTTTACTTATTCATTTATTTATTATGTTCTAATTCACTTTTGTTTGCTATATTAGGCTACCATAAAAAATAAAAAAACTATTAGAAAATACTATTTTGATAATAGTCATTCTAATAGGTGTGAAGTGATATCTTGTTGTGGTTTTATTTGCATTTCCCTGATTAGAGCATCTCTTCATGCTTTTACTGGCCATCTGTATGTCTTCTTTGAGAAAATGTCTGTTCAGATCTTCTGATATATATATATACAAACACACACACACACACACAAACACACACATACATACATACATACATACATGACCTTCTAATATGTTCTTGCATTTAGTAGGTTGCCTTCTCATTTTGTTAATGGCTTCCTTTCTTTTTCAATTTTATGAAGTCCCATTCTTTGTTTATTTTTGCTGGTTTCAGACTTAAAAAATCATAGCCAAGACCTATGTCAACTAGCTTACCATCTATGTTTTCCTCTATGAGGTTCATAATTGCAGGTCTTGAGTTTCAAGTCTTGAATCCATTTTGAGTAATTTTATGCATGGTATAAGACAGTGGTCCAGTTTCATTCTTTTGCATGTAGCTGTCCAGTTTTCCCAACACCATTGAAGAAACTGCCCTTTCTCCATTGTGTATTCTTGGCTTCTCTGTGGTAAATTAATTAACCACACAGGTATGCATGGATTTATTTCTGAGCTCTCTATTCTATTCCATTGATCTATGTGTCTGTTTTTATGCCAATACCATACTGTTTTAATTAGTATAGTTTTGTAATGTTCACAGAGAGCTATGAATATATATTTCACATTTATTTGATATACTTGGAGCATAGTGTATGGGATGATTTCATTTCCTAGTCCAACCATTCCTATATGAATTGTCATTGTGACTGAACAGCTTTTGTAACATCAAAGTTTCTTTATTATTCTTGGTAAAATTAAGAAAAAAAAAAGCTGACCTGTAATCTCTATCATCTCTATTATTTAGCCACTTATCTAGTCTGTTGTTGCTTATATCATTACAGTTCATAAGAATTAAAATTACCATTAAGATGATTTTTCTATTAATAATTGGTTATGCAAGAGCTAAAGGACCATGACAACATTTTCTTATGAGCCAATTTAGATCAGAAAGTAACTAAAGAAAACCTGTAACTCCATAGTAAACTGACATACTGAGATTTGTTTTCTTGTTATTAATTGCTCTGCTGTAAGAAATATGTGTACCTGCAAACTTTGTATAATTTTACATTTTAGATAGTTGAGAAATACCAAACCCACGAGGCAATCTTTTAGAAACGAAAATTACATTTCATAGATTATTATTATATGGGGTTTTCAAAAATGTCATAAAGTAAGTCAGAATAAAGAAAGAAATGTTCTGTATATTTCTTCTAAATCTCCATTAACTGAATATAGCGGATGTGCTCAACCCTTATTTTAAAAAGATGCACTACAGTCTCTTTTAGTAAATTGTAGTGCACTGCAACTAGATTTAACTAGAGTAATTCTGTCAGACCTTAATAAATGGAATCATAACTGAAAAAATCATGCATTTTCTAATTTATGACCTCATGCATTTAAAAGAAAGGGAGGAAATTGGGTTGGAACATTTCAAGAGGCGAACGGTGTACCTCAGTCACATCATAATGAAGAAGAGATTTCCCCTGTTCAGAAGTGATTGGGCTGGAGACAAAGAAACTGAAAAGCAACTATGTGAAGCTTAGTTTGAGTTTATGACAAATGGAGATGTGTTCCCTATTTAAAATAAGCTCTTTTCCACCTTCCTGCAAGTGAATTTGTCAAAGGAACTGCATTCATTGTAAGCCAGAAGGAAGCTCTGTTGGAGGATTTGGGGAAACCTTTGTTGCACAGCAATTAATCATTATGAAAAGCAATGAAAGGTGTGGTTCTCACATGTGAGTTCAAATGTATAAATCTGGGGGGTGGGGAGCTAACGGAAAGCTTTTGAACTAAATAGTCAAGCATGGATTCAAGTTCCTCCTCTCCAAATCAAGTGAAAGATTGGAAAGCATGACCACAGCTGTCTAGCTTAAGATGCTAAATAGCTTTTAGAAGGAACAAGTCAATCTTTTGACTAAAGCCCATATTGTTTGTTTGGATATGATTATCATACCATATGTCAAAATAAAGTCAACTTTCTCTATTAGAAATGCCAAAAATCAGGCCCTGGCCAGTTACCTCAGATGGTCAAAGCACTGTTCTGAAATGCCAAAGTTGCAAGGTTCAATACCCGCCCCCATCAGGGCCCAGATGGGCATATCGGAAGCAACCAATGAATGCACAACTAAGCAGAATAACAAACGATTGTTTCTCTCTCTCTCAAATCAATTTAAAAATACTTTAAAATGCCAAGAATCATCAAAAGGATGTGACTGAGCTTGAAATAATTAACTTTAAAACCTAGGTGAGATGGTTAGAAGAGCTTCTTTTAAAAATATGAAAATAGGGGGGTGGGAAGGGACAGAAAGAAAACCAGAAAATCAGATAGAAGGTGAACGAAAACAATTTGACTTTGGGTGATGGGTATGCAACATAATCAAATGTCAAAATAACCTGGAGGTGTTTTCTCTGAACATATGGACCCTGATTTATTAATGTCACTCCATTAAAATTAATAATAAAAAAATATATAAAAATAGCAGTTTCAGCCTACGCTAGCACCATGAAATTATGCTAGAGGTGTTGGTGTCTCAGTGAAGGATAGAATAGATTCTTTACCCTTTATTCATTATTTTAAACATAAAGTTCTGAACTACAGAAGAATGTTAGAAAAATGCAAATACCGCAGTATCACCAGTGTCTGTGTAAGGAATCATTTCCAGCTAATTAATTATGCCCAGATGATAATGATAGACTTTATGAAAAAATGATTTTCCCCCTAAAAAAGAAGATTTGGATGCTTGTCAAAATCTCTTAAAAAGAGATTAATAACTCTTTTATCTATCTTATTTAATATCACTTTTATGTACAACCATTCACAGTAATTTTTCCCCATTGGAAAGGGAGAATGTGTCTTTGCTCAAAATAACACTTCCAGCTTCAAATAAGCCTGTTCAGGCCAAGTTCTTCAGCGGGTATAACAGGCGGCCAGGTCTATCCAGAGGGATCAATCAGATAAGTGTGCCTCTTTCAGCTATCTCTCAATAGCATGGTCTTAGAGTTTATTGAGAAAAACAGTGAAAATTAATAAAACATGAATGAAAAGTTTATTCTATAAAATACGGACAATTTATAGTTTAGACTATGTTAAAGTCAAGCATACACACATGGACACAACATGGAATTCTAGTTCCTGAGACAGTAAGCTCTTTGATGACAAACTGCATGTGTTAATTCCAGACTTTCCAGCATTTGGTTGTTATCTATTAGGTGCCTAAAAATATCACAGAGCATGATAACTAAATATCTGACCCCTAGTAAATGCTGAAAACCTTGACTAGGTATAGCCAATGAATGATTGTCTTCTAGGTTAATCTGAAATCCGCCTTTTTTATTCTGATGTTTTGGGTTTCTTGCATTTTCCCATGGATATCTGTGATTAAATAGATAGTCTATAGTTGCCTAGTGTTAATAGTAAAAAAACAAAATCCTCTTGAACTGATTTCTAAGGAACTTCAGGCTTTATTCAAAAGGGTCTATTGAACTGTCAAATTGGACTTCAGCTGAGGAATGACTTCCCTGTTGAGTTTGGTGGTCCAAGACTTTGTCACCTTGTGCTTTCCTAGTGGTTTGCTACTTTATTAGTAATAGTATTCAATCAATTCCCTAGATGGCATTATTATAAAGCAAAAAAACAGATTCAATGTAATCCCTATCAAAATCCTAATGCCATGTTTCACAGTTTTTTCAAAACAATCCTAAAGTTTGTTTGGAATCACAAAAGAGCCCACATAGCCAAAGAAATACTGGGAAGGAACAAAGCACGATGCATTATATTACATGATTTTAAACTATACTGCAAAACCATAGTAATAAAAATAGTATGGTACTGGCATAAAAATAGACACATAGACCAATGGAACAGAATCCAGAGCCCAGAAATAAACCCTCACATATATAGTCACTTAATATTTGATGAAGAAACCAGGAATATTCAATGAAGAAAGCATAGTCTCTTCATTAAATAGTGTTGGGAAACTGGACAATCACGTGCAGAATAATGAAATTGGAACCCTATCTCACACAACTTACAAAATTAACTCAAAATAGATTAAAGACCTAAATGTAAGATCAAATCTGTACAAAAGGAAACATAGGGAATAAAACTCCTTGAGATTGGTCTTGGCAATAACTTTTTTTCTTTTGGCACCAAAAGCAAAGAAAAGAAAAGCAAAAGTAAACAACTATAACTACATCATACTAAAAAGCTTCTGCAGAGCAAAAAAAAAAAAAAAAAATGACAAGGCAAACTATGGAATACAATAAAATATTTGCAATTCATATAGCTAAGGAATTAATATCCAAAATACATATATATGAAGAATTAATACAACTCAATGATAGAAAAACAAACAACTCAATATTAAAAATAGGCAGAGGGTCTGAATAAACATTTTTCAAAGAAGACATACAAATGGCCAACAGGTACATCAAATAGTACTTAACATCACTAATCATCAGGTATATCTCCAAAAAGAAAAGAAATCAGTATTGCTATATTCCCATGTTCATTGCAATATTATTCATAATAGCCAGGTATGAAAACACCCAAGTATTTTTATCCAAATAGTGTATAAAGAAAGTATATATAGTTGTATAGTTGTGGTTACCAGGGACTGGGGGATAGTGAGAGAGAATGGGGAGATGGTGGTCAAAGATGGTAGTACAAACTTCCAGTTATAAAAGAAATAATTTTGAAGGTCTAATGTACAGCATTATGACTAGAGTTAACAACAGAGTACTGTGTACTTCAAAGTTGTTAAGAGAATAGATCTTGCCTGACCAAGCAGTGGCGCAGTGGATGGAGCGTCGGACTAGGATGCAGAAGACCCAGGATTGAGACCCCGAGCTCACCAGCTTGAGCGCGGGCCAGTCTGGCTTGAACAAAAAGCTCACCAGCTTGAACCCAAGGTCGCTGGCTCCAGCAAGGGGTTGCTCAGTCTGCTGAAGGCCCACGGTCAAGGCACATGTGAGAAAGCAATCAATGAACAACTAAGGTGTTGCAACGGCAACGAAAAACTAATAATTGATGCTTCTCAACTCTCTCCATTCCTGCCTGTCTGTCCCTATCTATCCCTCTCTCTGACTCTCTCTCTGTCCCTATAAATAAAATAAAATACTAATGTTAAAAAAAAGAGAGAATAGATCTGAAATGTCCTCACCACAAAATATAAATGGTAATTATGTAACATGATGGAGGTGTTAGCTAAAGCTCTAGTGGTAATCATTTTACAGTATCTGAATATATCAAACCAATATGTACACCTTACATTTCTACCATGTTATATGTCAATTACATCTTAATAAAGCTGGGTGGTGGGGAAACGTCAACTGATTTATAAAAATGGTTTGTTTTCTTTGCTAATTACCTGATACCAATTATCTAACTACTACCTGAATATTTCTCATTCTAGTGATTCAGCACTGGAGCTACTACTATATAATAAATGTGGTGGTAAACTGCAAATAATTGCCAGAGGATTCTCTAGAAATAAATTGCTTCCCTTGCCACACCCATTTTTAAAATCAGTGGTCCTGGCCAGTGGCTCAGTGGATAGAGCGTCAGTCCAGCATATGGACATCCCAGGTTCAATTCCTGGTCAGAACACATAGAAGAAGTGATCATCTGCTTCTCTCCCCCTCCCTCTTCTCCTAGTCTCCCTCTTCCCCTCCTGCAGCCAGTGGCTCAATTGGTTCAAATGTCAGCCGAGGCACTGAAAATAGCTTGGTTGGTCTGAGCATCAGTCACAGATGGGGTTTCCAGGAGGATCACGGTTGGGATGCATGCAGGAGTCTGTCTCACTATCTCCCCTCCTCTCACTTAAAAAATAATAAATAAACAAACAAATAAGTAAATAAATAAATAGCTGTGAAAATAAAATACACCTCTGACAATCATCCAAGTGTCCAAATATTCACTTTCAAAAATTGAGAAGGGATTAAATATGCTCCATCCTTAAGGAAGTCCTTTGTAATTACATCATAGTTCAATCATAACTTGCATTTTATCTTAACCAGAACCTAATGCATAATGCAGTTATTTTTCTCATAGAAGTAAACACAAAACTATACCAATTTGTACACTGAATGCAAATTTTGTCTACCATTTCTTTCTTTCACTTCAGGTCGCCTTGAAGAGGAGGTCATGCTCCTCTGAGATTTAATCACATACACAGCAAAAACTTGGTGTTGGCTCATCTCCTACTTCCTTGGAGCTATAATTTTAGTTTCTTTGTTATCTGCAGCATTTACCTTTTCTATTCCATCAAATTTTGTTTAAATGATTTCTTTTGGCTCCTTAGGAAGTTACACTTTTTCTTTACAATCATGTTCTGCGGCAAAGTGGTAGAAAGTTTGTATTATTCTACTATGTTCCTGTAACAGATATTATTTCCTCTTAGGCCAGGAATTTCTTATGGGATCATATTTGTCCTCCATGTTACATGGTATTGGTAATGATTGGACTGGGCTAGGGGACAGTTTGACAAAATACTTATTAATGTGGAATCTGTGTGCTTCCCAACAGTTTTCTGGGATCTGGGGTTGCACAATTTAACCACAGTACAGTGTCCTTTCACAGGGCTCAATAATCATAGCTGGACTTATCAGGCACCATGTGTATGTCAGGTTCTTCACAGGAATTATCTTTATTCATAACCACCATGCCACAGAAGTACTCTTATTTGCATTTTACAGGAAGGAAGACAATGGATCAAGGAAATTTAAATGACTTGCCTAAGGCATCATCTAGTCAAATCCTGGTCCATTTTACAATAAAGCTTATTTCACTGCCACACCGCCCTGCCTGTCTAGTTACCAACAAATATCTCCCTTGTCATTTTCCCCCCAATCTTATAATATTAATCAAATCCATCAATTCTGAAACCACAGTGAAATCTGTATTCTAGGACTGTGGTTGCAAACATCAGAAACTATCTGGGGTGCAGATTTAAAATGCAGTTTTTGAGCCCTCTCTCCCAAAAACTCTGACTTAGCATTTTATAGTGGGGCTCATACATTTGCATTTTAACAAGTTTATCATGTGATTATAATACAAGTGGTCGGAAAATCATACTTGGGAAACACAGGCTTAGTTTCCGTTTATACCCCACCAGACCTCACCTAAGCTGCCTCACATTAAGATGCCTCCGTTTATCCATTAATTTAAGCCGTGAATTTTTGGATTTTGTTTAATTTTGGTTTTTGCTTGATGAATGATATAAATCACTTATTGAAACTTTGAGGACATATCACAATGTGGATCAAAAGTAAGATATTCACTCTTATGTAATTACATTGTGGAAATCTAGAGTAATTCAATAATATTTCATTTCTAGCAGTTTGTTTATTTCACTTTTCTGACTCTCTTTGTCATTGCAGGGTTCCTTCCATATTTGGGTTTGGCCTTATTAACAGGAACCTACTATTATTTCTGTTCAGTTAGTGAGACAATCAATGACATTAACTACCTACCTTTAAACTCTACGAGGAGTTGCAAGAATAAAAAAACCTAGTAGAACCCTGCCCAGAAAAAGCAATTTAAACTAATAAGAGTATTTTTTAAAAACATGTAAGTTTACATTACATAAAGAGAAATGACAGAGCCTGACCAGGTGGTGGCGCAGTGGATAGAGCATCGAACTGGGATGCAGAAGACCCAGGTTTGAGACCTCTAGCTCGCCAGCTTGAGCGCGAGCGCGGGCCCATCTGGCTTGAGCAAAAGCTCGCCAGCTTGGACCCAAGGTCGCTGGCTCCAGCAAGGGGTTGCTCAGTCTGCTGAAGGCCCACGGTCAAGGCACATAGGAGAAAGCAATCAATGAACAACTAAGGTGTCACAACAGCAACGAAAAACTAATGATTGATGCTTCTCATCTCTCTTTGTTCCTCTCTGTCTGTCCCTATCTATCCCTCTCTCTGACTCTCGCTCTGTCCCTGTAAAAAAAAAAAAAAATGACAGAAACACCTGTCCCTATGATAGCTACAAAGTTATGCCTCCTTGTAGTTAAAAATCATCCCCAAGTACATGAATAGTATAGCTGTTTTGTATTTCACTTTTGCACTAACTCTTGTCTAAATAAAACCTAAAATCATTTTGGAACTCTCCAGTGGTGGGAATCAAATAATTTAACAACCAGTTCTCTGTCCTAATAACCATTCTAAGTATAAACAAATATATATATATATATATCGAAAAGTAGTTTATTATTTCATGCATTTAATTCTTAAATAAGAACAATAAAACAGGTACACAAAACTAAGATTATGAGTTTTAAAATAGTAATGAAAAAATATTCAATAATACCTGAAAAAAACAATAAAACTGTTATTAAGGTATTTCCAGATTGATTCTTGATTGGCATCCTTACTTGCAACATTTTTATTTATGGACAAAATGAACATCATTACAGGCACTTAGAATATGCTGTTGTGCTAATGAACGTTAGAAAAGAGTAAGGAATGTAAATTTGTGATTTCCACATTGGGTAACTGCCCAGGTGCCCACCTTAGAGAGAACCCCGATTACAAGTGCCATTTTAACAACCAGTTCTCCAAACTCAAAAAAACATTAGCTATCAGTTCTGCCCAACTGGTGTGAACCAGCTTAATCCCAACACTGGGACTCTCCCTTAAAAATTTAAGTCAATTTGGATTGAACAGCCAATATCAGGACCTGGAAAATCCAGAAACTTCCCATGATCTCTACAAATTCCTAACTTGATTTTCTTGTGTTCCATCTCAGAAATAAAATTCAGCCTCATCCTTATTTTTCACAAAATACCTACTCCCACGGTTGTAGGAGTATGAAAAGTTTGCTGTGGATTACAGGCATTATGGAGAGAAATCGGCCATGTACCTCAAAGCCTTCTGCTGTGTTGGTGGCCCAGCCCCCTTCTCCTTTCTGTCTGGTTATATTCCAAAGCCTACACTTCCTCACATCACCCTCCCACTGTCCACACTGCCTGAGAAGTACAATGCTATTCAATCTCAGGGAGCTGTTTATTATCTAAGAGCCCAACCTCCCTGAAATCCTAATAAAATTTTCTCCATCTTGGTTACATCAGTAAAACCATCAGCTGTAGCCAATACATGGAAGAACACTAAAAAACAATACACACACACAAAAAGAAAACCCTAAAATTTCAAGTATAAAACCAGACATTAGGGGGGGGTTCAAGATGGCGATGGAGTAGGCGGACGTACCAACTTCCAACTCCCAGAACCAAAGTGGATTATAACTCAATTTTAAGAACCATCATCTGGATAAACCAACTTTGAACTAAAATAAGTGGACTCTTCAACCAAGGAACACTGCAGAAGTCACATTGAGACTGGTAGGAATAGCGAAAACGCAAAGAGGGCTGCCCAGCTCCCCGGAGCAAACGGCAGCCCGGAGAGTCCCGCGGGGTGGGAGGAGAGTTTGGCGGAGAGGGAGGGACCTGGGTCCCAGGAACCAAGCCCCAGCCTGCAGTCCCAGAGCCTAGAAGAGGCGTATGGAAAGTATTGAGATGTGAAGCAAGTGAGGATACTGTTTGTGAAAAAGAGAGAGTTTTCTCGGACCCAAGAATCTTTTCAAAGGGTCAGCGCAGAAACCCTCTCTCACAACCACGTACCCGGGGCTCCGGGAAACGGGGACAGAGGAGAGGAACAGAGCAGCGGGAACCGAGAGTGGACTGAAGGCACGAGAACACTCTGAGGGGCAGCCATCCTGACCCCTGGGCTAAGTCATTTCCCTAATCGAAAACAAATATTTCGCCTGGAACTAGCAACACCAGCAAAGGGAGACAGGACACTAGCCAAACAAGCTCTCCCGTGGCAATTAGAGCAGAGCTGCATGGAGGGAGAGAGCACCCAAACCTACAGTGTGGAGACTTAAGACACAGCTATCTCTCTAAACGCTGCTGAAAGGCGGTTGGCGGCAGGACGCTGAAAAGCGGTCCTGTTGGTGTGGGCGGAGGCACAACCCGTGGGAGATCAGTCTAGCCCAGCAAGGCCGGAGGAGACACGCGAAAGTGGTCCGACAGCTGCGGGCCGCCTGTGACCCCACTTGTGGGGGAAAAATACGGGCAGAGATCGGCTCTAAGACTCTGCGTAAGCCAACCCTGACCACGGGGATGGGGCTAAGACCAGGGACGGGCGAGGGGCCCGAGGCTGAGCTCATGCTGCCAACCCCGCCCAAAGGGAGAAACCACGGTGGGTTGAAATCCTTTGTGCACGCGAGCGGCTTCCGCGGCTGGGCTCGCGCTACTGGCCCCGCCTGGCGCGGGAGTGGCCTCCGCGGCCCCGCCCAGCGCGTGAGCGGCTTTTGCGGCTGAGCTCACCCTACTAGCCCCACCTGGCTAGAGAAATCCCGGGTGGTGGCCACCCTACGTGCGCGAGCTGGCGCCAAACGTGGGGGCGTGGTAGAGTCCTGATCGATTGGAAGCTAGCAGCTGAGCTAACACCAGCAAACACGCCCGGGCCAATTAACCACAGTTTGCGACCCTATGCAGGAGGGCCCCGGCCTCGAGGGCGGGGCTAAATTCTGGACGGGCAAAGGCTCAGAGCTGAGAGCACGTCAAAAGCCCCGCCCAACCTGCAAAACTGTGGTGAGCAGGTTCTGACTGTGGGGGCTGGGCGTAAATCTTCTGGAAACGGGCTGGTCCCGCAGCTGAGCAAAGGTGCTCACCTCTGCCCTTGGTTCTAAGGTTTGTGGCTTGAGTGACAGCCCCTCCTGTGGAGGAGAGGTGGAAATCACAGCAACAGCCGCAGTAGGCTGTCATTGGCAACGCCCACACCCAACCAACCTAGGCAGCAGCAGAGGGGGTGGCAGGCCTGCAGACAGACCACACCTAGAGAACACAAAGGGAACACCTACTGGACTCCAGTGCCCACAACTTGCCTATACACAGATAAAATGGGCAGGCAGAGGAATGCAAACCAAATGAATCAAGAGAAATCCCCAGAGAAGGACCTGAATGAACCAGATATAACCAAACTACCAGAAGCAGAATTTAGAATAATGATAGTTAGGATGTTCAAAGAAATTAGAGCAACAATGGATAGTCACTATGAACACCTAAATAAAGAGATAACAAGTATAAAAAACGAAATTGAAATAATAAAAAAATATCAGACAGAAATGACAAATACAATATCAGAACTGAAGACCACAATGGAAGGAATTAAAAGCAGGATGAATCACGCTGAGGATCAAATCAGTGAGTTAGAAGACACAATAAACAAAGGCACAGAAGCAGAGAAGAAAAAGGAAAAGAGACTCAAAAAATGTGAGGAAACTCAACACTGAGGTCGCCAGTTCAAAACCCTGCACTGGTCTGGTCAAGGCACATATGGGAGTTGATGCTTCCAGCTCCTCCCCCCTTTCTTTCTCTCTCTCTCTCTCTCTCACTCTCACTCTCTCTCTGTGTCTCCTCTCTAAAATGAATAAAATAAAAAGAATTTAAAAAAAAATGTGAGGAAACTCTAAGGGAGCTCTGTGACAACATGAAGAGAAACAACATTCGCATCATAGGGGTGCCTGAAGAAGAAGAAAGAGGACAAAAAATGGAAACTGTGTTCAATCAAATCATAGCTGAAAACTTTCCAAAATTAAGGCTGGGAAACACTCCACACGTTCAAGAAGCACACAGAACTCCATTAAAGAGAAACCCAAAAAGATCTACACCAAGACACATCATAGTTAAAATACCAAAGCTAATGGATAAAGAAAAAATCTTAAAAGCTGCTAGAGAAAAAAAGACTATCACCTACAAAGGAGCCCCCATAAGGATGACATCGGACTTCTCGACAGAAACACTTGAGGCCAGAAGGGAATGGCAAGATATAATCAAAGTAATGCAGAACAAGAACCTACAACCAAGAATACTCTATCCAGCAAGGCTAACGTTTAAAATTGAAGGAGAAATAAAGAGCTTTCCAGACAAAGAAAGTCTCAAGGAATGCATTAAAACCAAACCAATTCTCCAAGAGATACTAAGGGGCCTGCTGTGAACAGTTCAAAGGGAAGAAAAAATATAGCAAAAGAAGAATACAGCTTTAAAGAATAAAATGGCAATAAACAACTACATATCAATAATAACCTTTAATGTAAATGGATTAAATGATCCAATCAAAAGACATAGGGTAGCTGCGTGGATAAAGAAACAGGACCCATACATATGCTGTCTACAAGAGACACACCTTAAAACAAAAGATGCACATAGACTGAAGGTAAAAGGATGGAAAAAAATATTTCATGCAAATGGAAATGAAAAAAAAGCCGGGGTAGCAGTACTTATATCTGACAAAATGAACTTTAAACCAAAGGCTGTAGTAAGAGATAAAGAAGGACACTACATAATGATAAAGGGAACAATTCAACAGGAAGATATAACTATTATAAATATCTACGCACCAAATATAGGTGCCCCAATATACATAAAGCAGACTTTGATGGACATTAAGGGTGAGATTAACAGCAATACTATCATAGTAGGGGATTTCAATACCCCACTAACAACACTGGATAGATCCTCAAGAAAGAAAATCAATAAAGAAACAGCAGACTTAAAGGATACACTAGATCAACTTTATTTAATAAATATCTTCAGAACTTTTCATCCTAAAGCAGTAGAATATACATTCTTCTCAAGCGCTCACGGTACATTTTCTAGGATAGACCACATGTTAGGACACAAAAATGATCTCAATAAATTTAAGAAGATTGAAATCATATCAAGCATTTTCTCTGACCACAATGCCATGAAACTAGAAATTAACCACAAAAGAAAAACTGAAAAATACTCAAACACTTGGAAACTAAATAGCATGATATTAAATAATGAATGGATTAACAATGAGATCAAAAAAGAAATAAAAAAGTTTCTAGAAACAAATGATAATGAGCATACATCAACTCAAAATTTATGGGACACAGCAAAAGCAGTACTGAGAGGGAAGTTTATTGCACTACAGGCATATCATAGGAAGCTAGAAAAAGCTCAAATAAGCAACCTGACCCTGCATCTAAAAGAACTAGAAAAACAACAACAAATAAAACCCAGGACAAATAGAAGGAAGGAAATAATAAAGATCAGAGCAGAAATAAATGACATAGAGGCTAAGGAAACAATACAGAGGATCAATGAAACCAGAAGCTGGTTCATTGAAAAGGTAAACAAGATTGATGAAGCTTTAACTAGACTCACCAAGAAAAAAAGAGAGAGGACTGAAATAAATAAAATTAGAAAGGACAGTGGAGAAATAACAACTGACACAATAGAAATACAAAGCATTGTAAGAAAATATTATAAAGAACTCTATGCCAAAAAATTAGACAATCTAGATGAAATGGACAAATTTCTTGAATCATATAAACTTCCAAAAATCAATCTGGAAGAATCAGAACATCTAAACAGACCAATTACAGCAAATAAGATCGAAACAGTTATCAAAAAACTCCCAAACAAGAAAAGTCCTGGGCCTGATGGCTTTACTAGTGAATTCTATCAAAAATTCAAAGAAGAACTAATTCCTATCCTCCTCAAGCTATTTCAAAAAATTCAAGAGGAAGGAAGACTTCCAAACTCCTTTTATGAGGAGAGCATAATTCTGATCCCAAAACCGGGCAAAGACAACACAAAGAAAGAAAATTATAGGCCTATATCCCTGATGAATTTAGGCGCTAAAATTTTCAACAAAATATTAGCCAACCGGATCCAGCAATATATGAAATAAATCATACACCATGATCAAGTGGGATTTACTCTGGAGAGGCAAGGCTGGTTTAATATTCGCAAATCAATCAATGTGATTCACCACATAAACAAAAGGAAGGACAAAAATCACATGATAATTTCAATAGATGCAGAAAAGGCATTTGATAAAATCCAGCACCCATTCATGCTCAAAACTCTCAGTAAAGTGGGAATACAAGGAACATTCCTAAACATGATAAAGGCCATCTACGACAAACCCACAGCAAACATCATACTAAATGGACAAAAATTAAAAGCAATCCCCTTAAGATCAGGAACCAGGCAGGGTTGCCCACTTTCACCACTCTTATTCAACATAGTTCTGAAAGTCCTAGCTATAGCAATCAGACAAGAAGAAGAAATAAAAGGCATCCAAATTGGAAAAGAAGAAGTAAAACTGTCACTATTTGCAGATGATATGATATTGTATATTGAAAACCCTAAAGTCTCAGTCAAAAAACTACTGGACCTTATAAATGAATTCAGCAAGGTGGCAGGATATAAAATTAATACTCAGAAATCAGAGGCATTTCTATATACAAACAATGAACTGTCAGCAAAAGAAATTAAGGAAACAATCCCCTTCACTATTGCAGCCAAAAAAATAAAATACCTAGGAGTAAATTTAACCAAGGAGGTTAAGGACTTGTACTCAGAAAATTATAAAACATTGATAAAGGAAATCAAGGAAGATACAAACAAGTGGAAGCTTATACCGTGCTCATGGCTAGGAAGAATAAACATCATTAAAATGTCTATATTACCCAAAGCAATTTATAAATTCAATGCAATACCAATTAAAATACCAATGACATACTTCAAAGATATAGAACTCATATTCCAAAAATTTATATGGAACCAAAAAAGAACACGAATAGCCTCAGCAATCCTAAAAAGAAAAAACAAAGCAGGAGGTATCACTCTTCCAGATATCAAGGTATACTATAAGGCCATTATACTCAAGACAGCCTGGTACTGGCATAAGAACAGGCACATAGATCAATGGAACAGAACAGAGAACCCAGAAATAAACCCATAGCTTTATGGACAATTGATATTTGACAAAGGAGGAAAGAACATACAATGGAGTAAAGACAGCCTCTTTAACAAATGGTGTTGGGAAAATTGGACATCTACCTGCAAAAAAATGAAACTAGACCATCAACTTACACCATTCACAAAAACAAACTCAAAATGGATAAAAGACTTAAATGTAAGTCGTGAAACCATAAGCATCTTAGAAGAAAACATAGGCAGCAAGCTCTCCGATTTATATATTTGCCAATTTATCTCCACGGGCAAATGAAATAAAAGACAAGATAAACAAATGGCACTATATCAAACTAAAAAGTTTTTGCACAGCTAAAGACAATAAGAACAGAATAAAAAGACAAACCACACAATGGGAGAACATATTCGACAGCACATCTGATAAGGGGTTAATAACTAAAATTTATAAAGAACTTATAAAACTCAACACCAGGAAGACAAACAACCCAATCTAAAAATGGGCAAAAGAAATGAATAGAAATTTCTCCAAAGAAGACATACAGATGGCCAATAGGCATATGAAAAAATGCTCAACATCACTAATCATTAGAGAAATGCAAATTAAAACCACAATGAGATATCACCTCACACCAGTCAGAATGGCACTCATCAGCAAAACAACACAGAATAAGTGTTGGTGAGGATGTGGAGAAAAGGGAACCCTTCTGCACTGCTGGTGGGAATGCAGACTGGTGCAGCCACTGTGGAAAACAGTTTGGAGATTCCTCAGAAAATTAAAAATCGAACTGCCTTTTGACCCAGCTATCCCACTTATAGGAATATACCCTAAGAACACCATAGCATTGTTCGAAAAGAAGAAATGCACCCCCATGTTCGTGGCAGCATTGTTCACAATAGCGAAGATCTGGAACCAGCCCAAGTGTCCATCAGAAGACGAGTGAATTAAAAAGCTATGGTACATATATACTATGGAATACTACTCAGCCATAAGAAACGATGACACCGGATTTTATAACAAAATGGATGTACCTTGATAACATTATACGGAGTGAAATAAGTAAATCAGAAAAAAAGAAAAACTGAGAACAGCATGATTTCATACATAGGGGGGACATAAAAGTGAGAATATGAGACATGGACAAGATTGTGGTGGTTATGGGGTGGGGGGAGGGAGGAGAGTGTGGGGGGAGGGAGGAGAGGGTGGGATAGGGAGGAGTGGAGGGACACAGGGAAAACCAGATAGAAGGTGACAGAGGACAATTTGACTTTTGGTGACGGGTATGCAACACAACTGAATGATAAGATAACCTGGAGATGTTTTCATTGTACATATGTACCCTGAATTATTGGTGTCACCCCATTAGAACTAATAAAAAAAATATATATTTAAAAAAAACGAACAAAAAAAAACCCAGACATTATTAGTTAATAAATAATGTTTATACATCTACAATCCTAATGAAAACAAGAAATAGTAGCAACTGCATAATCAATTATAATATGTGCTCCCTTGAATCTATCTCTATACAAATATATGTTTGTGACTTCTCAGCACCTAAAATCAATGACAGGTTTGGGCTCTAAAATTATGCAGTTACTCAAAGGAGAGCCCCTTAGGATGCTCATAGTAGTAGATTTACATTGAATTTATATATGTACTTTATACATTAATTTCTATTTTATATACAGAAAATCTAGCTAAAATATCAGAGTTGGAGAAAGACATTTCTTAGAGGTGAATCCATTCTCAAAAACAGTTAAATCCAGGAGCCTGATAGCACGGTTTTCTAAAACAGAAATCTGCAATCAGAGCGAGAGCTAACCATTAAGTACAAGAAAGCACATGCCTCCCTGTAGTATAATATACTACAACTCAGAGCCTAACCTGATTTTTGATAGCTAAAAAGGGCTCTATAAAATGAATGAGTAACTCAATGAAATGAGTATATCAATGGATTTTATAAGGTTAATTCCAAATCAGTGAAATGTCAAATTTATATTTAGCATTTTCATTGTAAGAAAGAAATTAAATGTATAATATATTTCAAAAAGATAAAGCAATTTTTATATGTAAAAGTTAAGTCTTCTGCTTTTTGCAAAACAGTTACCTAGAATAGCTCCATCTTTAAGAATTCTGAACAGTGGTGGTAATATGCATGTATAGCAGGAAAAGATATTATTCAGGGCTATCCTTGATGAATCAATTAATACATATAAATACAGAAAATAAGAATCATTTCTCTATTGTTACCCCTTCTTCATTATTATTATTTATATATTCTAATGTGGCTTTTTTTCTGATATAAAACCATGACATACCAAAAACAATTGTCCATCTTATAAGATAATCACATTTTTCTATTTGTTTGCAAAGTCAAACTTTGTTAAATTTTTTGAATGGACAGAGGGGTTGCAGATACAGGATGACCATTGCTCACCAAATTAGCAAAACACTCATATAAAAGCACATGTGTATTTTCTGACATCCTAACAGGCAGTGACTGTATTATTGACCTGCGGATTGGCACACACCACCAAACAGAGGTGGCTGAAGTAACTGCTGTGACAGGAACTTGACAAAGAATGGTCTGAGAAGGCTTCAAGGAAGAAAGAAATTTAGATGAGAAAAGAGATCATTTCAGTCAATTGGGTATTGTGTGTGCAAAATGGGATAGAGACCAAAGAGAAGGAGATTCTTGGTAGCACAAGCTAAGGTTAACAGGAAGAGAGAGTACATAGAACAAGGCCTGTAATCTAGAATTTTAATGTAATTCAAATTACAGTTGTCAGCCCTTATAAAGTGATTATAACTGAACAGTCTTATGTGAAAAATACTCTCTCAACCCCCATATAGGACTGACTTTCCTCTCCACTATTTTGACAAGTGGCTATTCAGATTCTTTTGTAACATGTCTTAGAGTAATGAATTTCCTTCTTTACAAAGAAGAACATTCCTGTGGTAGAAAGCTCCTAATTAATATAATTTTTTTGTCTTGGTAATAATATCCATTTTCCATTGATGGTAGCAACATGTGGAACCACACAGAACAACCTACAACCCACCTGTTGACACTTAGAAAATTTAAAAGATAAAAAACCCTTACTCTAGAATGTTAAATATTTTAAACTTTCATCATTTTAGCTGTGCTAAAATTTGAAAATGTCTACACTTCATTTCTTAGATTTTCCTTGTTTTCCATTTGTTTCCTCCACTCAGGAACAATCTGATCACTGATCCTTTTTTCTCACCAATGCAGTATCCTCATGCCTACCTTTGAAATTGTACTAAACAAGACTTTAAAGAAAATATAAGTAATATTGACAGTAATGTTCAGAGAAAATATCTGACCATTGTGATTTTTGTAATAAGTTAAAATATTAAACGTATGGTGATGTAGACACACAAAATAAATAAATCATAAAGAGATAGTAAGATATGCAAATTCTCAAACCAATGGACCAGACTAAATCCTGACAGTGTCTATTTGTTCCATTTACCACCCTTTCCCTTTAATCTCTGCTTCCCTGGCTTCTCTTGGTTCTCCTCCTCTACCTCTCTTGCCCCTTTCTACTGTTCCATTTACCTTTTCTTGTACTTGGTAGTACCATTAGTACCACTTCCCAGGGTTCCATATTTTATTCTTTTTTATTACTCACACCTCTTCCTAGGCAACCTCATTTGTTCTCATAATCTTAGTTACTATCTTAAGTTTAAAAATTACAATTCCTTGTTATTTCTCTCAGACCTCTTTTCTAACCTCTGTAAATCTGCTGTCTCTCTCCACCGATCCATTCCAGAGGCTCTTTCAAATGAACATGTCTACAATGATCTTTACTCTCCTCAAACCTGTTTCTCAGCTAGGGCTCAGAAACATCACTGGCGGTGTCACCATCCAACCAGCCACACAGACCTGGAATCTGGGAGTCACCTTTCAGTTGGTCCTCTCACCCTCCTCCACCTCAACCTTGCGTCAGCCGCAAGTCTAGTTGGTTCTGTCTACTCTATAGTTCCTGAATCTGTGTGTTCCTTTGTATTTACATGCCCACAGCCCAGTTCAGGATGTCTAAGCTTGTAACCGATCTTCTTGGTTTTATTCCTTCTATATAATCTTCCATATTACCACCAGCATGACTGTGCTAAAAGACACTTACATCATGTCATCCCAACTGCTTACAGCTCTTCACTTTTGTTCTGTCACATATAAAATAAAGCCCAAACACTTAGCATGGATAAAAGGACTTTCACAATCTGGCTGCTGCCTGTGTTTCCTTGTTCTGCTTCTAACACTAGCAGTCTCCCCCAGACTTTCTAGGCCTTGGCAGTGCTAATAGTCCCATCTGCTTACAAGGAAGGCACAACTCCCACTCACCAGTCTCCTCTCCTCACTCCCTGGTAAACAAGTCAACATTCACTATCATTTCAAATTTTACTCTCATCAAAAGCATCCCCTGACTAACCCACACACTTCTGTGCAAACTCTTTTCTCCTGCAGACGTATGTTGTGGCTTTATCACATCATATTATAATGTATATAGTCACCTATGTATCTACCCCATGGGACTCTGAACTCCATAAAAAATATATTGTTTCTCTGTCTCCTTCCCTCTGCAGAGCAATTCACAGGCACATAGTAATTCAGTAAATATTTATTAAACAAATGCAGTTACTAAAATCAAGAAATTATAAAATTTGGCAGCCTGGTAACGAGAATATAGAAATAAACCACTAAAATATGACATATTCTGCATGTTCTATCCCATGCTTGTATAAGTATCATAGTAGCATGGGCTCATTGACTCCTCACACCCCACCTAATTGTGAGTTCTAATGGATGTCACCTCAAGACTTGACATATTCACATGTCTGTGAATGGAAGCCATTAGAGTCTGGGAAAACGCTGACAAACCCTACTTCTCCATCCTAAAAATCAGAAATAAAGAACAAAGGAAAAAGGAAAGAGAGAGAGAGAGAGAGGGAGAGAGAGAGAGAGGAAGGAAAGAAGGAAGGAAGGAAGGAAGGAAGGAAGGAAGGAAGGAAGGAAGGAAGGAAAGAAAGAAAGGAGGAAGGAAGGAAGGAGAGAAAAAGAGAGGAAGGAAGGAAGGAAGGAAGGAAGGAAGGAAGGAAGGAAGGAAGGAAGGAAGGAAGGAAGGAAGGAGAAAGAGAGGAAGGAAGGAAGGAAGGAAGGAAGGAAGGAAGGAAGGAAGGAAGGAAGGAAGAAGGAAGGAAGGAAGGAAGGAGGGAGGAAGGAAGGAGAGAAAAAGAGTAAAAGGAAGGAAGGAAGGAGAAAGAGAGGAAGGAAGGAGAAAGAGAGGAAGGAGAGAGGGAACAGGAGAAGGCTAGCAGTGCAAGGGTCAAAGAGTTGGGGGACAAGGACAATAGGTAATGGTTGAAGTGGTGGAGAGTCCGGCACACATAGCCACCAAACAAGTATTTCTGAATGAATAATAAATAGTGATGAATAAAGGTAGAGTAGAAAAAAGCAAGCTAGGTCTAATAATACAAAAAGTTGTGATTTTAACTACTAGTTCTCTCAGTGTACCATTGAGTGGATTTTCCTTACTATACATTGGGTCACTCTCTGTTGCCATAAAACCACTAATTAGGATTGAGCCTCATACTCAAGGCTGTAAACTATGTTAGGAGGGAAGTAGCCCATTTTTAAGGAGTTTCACAAATAACAGTAAATATCCAATTGTTGACTGATTCCACTATAAATTCAAAATCCCAACCTCAAATCAGCCCACAATCTTGCCCCTCCATCTCACTGAATTCCACTGGCTAACTACATCCACAATGACATTTTCAAACCTTCTCTACCCTTCTCAACCCCTGTTCTCCCTACCACCTCCATCATGGTCAGAAGACAACCTACCTCTGCTTCACAGAGAAAACACAGACCTGTTAATGGCTATTCTCTCATCTTTCAAATGCAAAGCATACCCATCCTTTTAGGGCTGTATCTACTTCATCTTCTCTCTTGATATGGCAGGATTGTCTCTTTCCCAATCTAAGGTCTAGTCTTACATCTTGTGTGGGAGCCTATATCGCCTGTTCCAGATGTTTCCCTCATAAATAAATCATTCAGATCTTTACATCTTCCCTTGACCGCACATTTCCCTACAGCTCTCAAGTTTCCCACCTCCTCTCCTCCATTCATTCCCTGTCAAACTTCTTTAAAATGTAACTGCCATTACATTGTCTACCCCCATTTCCTCATCTCACCCCCTCCATCCACTCCGATAAGGACTGTACCCTCATCCACCAAAATAGCACTTGCCAAGGTCATCGGTGGACTTCACATCCACAGATTTAAGAGATAATTTCCAGTCACTCTCTCTTTCATCCTGTTAGGTAAGGCTCCACTTCTCAGCCATCGCTTTTCTTATCAAATCCAAGGTAATGCCCATATGTATTCACTGCCCTCTATCTCAGCTACCACCACTCTGGTGCAAGCTCCCACATGTCTCACCCGGATGACTGCACGAGCTTCCTAATTATCTGTCCATACCCAATTGACCTCCCTAACCTACCTCTGTTCATTCTCTAATTGTATTCAGAACTATTGCACCAAAATTTAAATGTGGGGATGGGAGGAAGGAGAAGAAGGGTGGGGGAAGGGGAGGGCACAAAGAAAACCAGATAGAAGGTGACAGAGGACAATTTGACTTTGGGTGATGGGCATGCAACATAATCAAATGTCAAAATAACTTGGAGATGTTTTCTCTGAATATATGTACCCTGATTTATCGATATCACCCCATTTAAATTAATAAAAAAAAGTTTTAAAAAATTTAAATGTGAATGAATGACCTACCTTTTTTCCATGCCCTATTCCAGTTTAAAAACCTTCAAAGGATTTAAAGACCAAAATCCTTAACTTGACCTACAAGGACCTGCCCAGACAAGCGCCTTCCTCTCCCTCGCTTCACCTCCCACCCACCCCTTTCCATGCACCAGCCACAGTTGCCTCCTTTCGGTCTGTGGAATACTCATAAGTTTCCTTTGCATACATTGCTTCCCCTGTATGAAGCTATTTCACTCACTTGCCTACTTAGATCTTACACTCGCCCATGTCTCAGCCCCTCAGGGACTTCCCTGACCTCCCTGACTAGGCTAATTACATGTTTTTATAGCTCAGGGTTAGTTTCTCCAGCCTCATTCCCATCCCCATTACAGTTGTACATACAGATTCATGTCTCCTGTTTGTTAATTACTATCTTTTCTACTAAACAATTACCTCTATATTGGCATAGACCTGGTTTCTGCTTTTGTTGTAGTGTTATTGTTATTTTGCCATACCAGAATGCCTAACATGGTATCTGGACCCAAAAGTAGATTCTCTTTTGTTTTCTTCTTTTCCCAGTGAGAGGAGGAAAAATAGACTCCTTCATGCACCCTCACTGGGATCCACAAGGAACCCCTGTTTGAAGCCAATGCTCTGCCCATCTTAGGCCATGCTCACACTGAGTCATCCTTAGTGCTCAGGGCCAATGCACTTGAACCAGTCGAGCCCTGGCTGCAGAAGGAGAAGAGACTGAGAGAGAAGGGGAGGAGGAGGGGTGGAGAAGCAGATGGTCACTTCTCCCGTGTGCCCTGACTGGGAATCAAATTGGGACATCCACACACTAGGCTAACACTCTACCACTGAGTCAACTGGCCAGGGCCCCAATAGTAGATTCTTAACAAGTATTTCAAAATTCCAAATTTATTACAGGAGAAACATTTCATTTTACTTAGGAAAATTTCTGTGCTCCCTTCTCAACCTCCCAGAGGCAGAATTCCCCAGGCTGTGGGTAGGGGTGGTTGAAACCTCCCAGGGCCAGGCTTCCCTAGTCTATGAACTGCTTTCAAAAGATGTTTGGGTGAGTGGGTCTTTTGTCTGGCTAACTGGGGCAGGCAGAGATGACTTGGTTGGATAATACAAAGATGATCTGGAAAATGTAGTGATAACTGGGGATACTGAGTAGTGGGTGCAAGGAGAGAGCAGAGAGATGAGGCAGCTAGGAGTGAGAGGAGACATGGAGGAGAGAACATCAAATGGGGATCTTTATGGAGCCTGGCTCTGTTGTGTACAATGTGAAAACAGTCCCTTACTCCCCAGTGAACCTTAAGTAAATATAATTAACTTGCTGATGAGTAGTGGAATTATATCTGTTGGGCAGGGACACCCACAAAGAGGATAAAGCCAGATCTTAAGTACTACTCTAAGAGAGATACAGTATAAGAATGAAGCACCTCACTGTCGTTCAAATAAATCCAAGAATTCCATCAGGAGTCTGAATAATACCACTCCTTGCCCATTCTTTTGGAGATTTAGACTGTAGGCTCATGCTCCTCTTTGTCTTTCCAATTACCTCATGTTATTACTGCAGATTGGTACTTTGATATGCCAAAAGTAAAGTATATCAAATAAAGTGACTTTGCCATATAAGATTCTGTTTTTCCCCCCATGGTCAGATGGCATTTTCAAGAATATTCACTTAAATGCCATTTAGCTTGTGGTTTTGTTTTTTGCTTTTGTTCCTATAGCAGTGAATAATTAGGGACTATAGGTTTGTGAATCTTCTAGGCTTCTGAAAATGTTAAGCAATGGAGTTTCCATATGCATAAGAAAGATGTGACTGATTATTATTAATCTTTGGAAAATATGAATGAACTAGTTCAGGAAGTAAGATCATTTTGATAGGATAAATGGGCAGGAAAACTACACTTGCTTACTCTGTGCTAAAGCCAGTATACTATTTGGATTCATGAGTACATTAATCCCAGCAACTATGCCGGGAAGGTAGAATTATAACACTGTTGTGTAACATTTATGCTGTCTTTGGTGACTTCTCTATATAGAGAAATTCTTTTTCACTGGTTATGCCTCACAGTAGTACTGTGAAGATAGATAAGTCAATGACAGTATATTTGAATCCACTGACAAACAGCAAGGTGAAATAAACAGCATCACTAAGAAATGAGTGAGACAGCTAGAATAAACACTTTTGTGTCTGGGTTACCAGACAGTTTTAATTTATTTTCAACTGCATCACATGGTCACAGAAGGGCTACCATGTGAGATCAACAAAGTTACAGACAATTCTTGCACTGGGAAAGAGCCACATACTATAAAGCATTTTCATTAATCACCTCATCTTATATTCAAAGCCCTCCAAGTTAAGGCAAGTGTGGCCTCTAGTCTCACCAACGGAGAAAATGACACCGGAAAGGTGAAGTAATACCCAGAATGTGCAGCTGAACGAGCTATGGCCTGAATCTCGCCATTCTGTTTTACTGAATTACAATTTTATACAGCTAGTGCTCAACTTACAACCACGATTGGTTCCGACAGAGTGGTCATAACACGATTTGGTTGTAAGTTGAGTAGGCTATATGTACAGTACTGTGAAATGATGTTATAAAAATCTTTAAGTCATATTTTATCATAATTTTCTTTCATTATTGTTATACATCATAATTTTTTTGTTCATTTTATGCCATTTGTATCATCTCTATACCATTTTGTTTCTTATTTTTACATTCATCAGGTGTAAGTAAAACACTGCATTACCAGTACAACTGGTTTAATATTTGCAAAACATACAAAAATACAGGTGCATACAAAAATTACATCAGACGTGGAGCAGTTGTGGCTAGCGATTGTGGTTGTAAAGTCAAATGGTTGTAAGTTGTATAGGTCATAAGTCAATCAATACCTGTATGTATTATTTACACTAAAGATTGTGTGTTTCGCCTGACCTGTGGTGGCGCAGTGGATAAAGCATCGACCTGGGAACACTGAGGTCGCCAGTTCAAAACCCTGCACTGGTCCGGTCAAGGCACATATGGGAGTTGATGCTTCCAGCTCCTCCCCCTTTCTCTCTCTCTCTCTCTCTCTCTCTCTCTCTCTCTCCCACTCTGTGTCTCCTCTCTAAAATGAATAAAATAAAAAAATAAAATTTAAATAAAATTTAAAAAAAAGATTGTGTGTTTCTAAAGACATAACACTGCATGACTTTCAAAGAGATGGAGTAGTTCTTTTTTGCATTGTGTACACCAAAAAATGAGTTAAGCTAGGTTCCCTGGTCCTACTAATGAAAAGAGAGCTTTTTTCTCATGCAGACATAGTACCAATTTTTTACAATACATAACTGTAGAATGGAAGCAAAAAGAAAACAAAATGATTTACAAGGCATATCAATTTTTCTAATACCCAATTGTATAATGGAAACAAAACAAAAACAAAAACTGTGTATAAAGTTTTTAATACAATATACCAAAGAGAAGAATTAAATATTTAATTTTTGTATCCCATTATCTTTAAATACACATTCAGTGAGCTAGCTTCATATGTTTGGGTATTTTTAAGTACAGTCAAAAATATAAAAGACAAGGAGAAAGGAAATGAACAAGCTCATAAAACCATGAAAACATATGTTCCCAAGCGCAGGATCTATCAGCTCAATAAAAATGTTGACTGCAAGGAAAGAAACTTTTGGAAAGCATCACAAAGCCCAGAGCAGAGGATGTTTTTCAGGAAAGCAAAATAAATGTTTCAACAAACATTTAGTAAAGCAACGGCGTACTTATTTTCAGTACTCCAAATGTTTGCATTTTAAAATTCTGGGGGGAAATCCTATATCCGGAGGGACATATGACTAATCAGTTCCAAAACATTAAAGTGATTTTTCTTCTTTCATTTTCAATTAAAAATTTGTTGTGCATATAATTATATATTTGCAGAGACAAAATGGTTGCCTTTCCTTTAACTGTATAATGTTACAGTGGATTCAGGGTCAGTTGAATATTTCTATCAGGACTCATCTCTAAGTTTCCAACTCCATTAAAATAAAAAATGGCATTAAAATGGATAATTCTTGACACTGAAAACATTTTACAGTTATCACCCATCCAAGTAGAGGGCAGCCACGATTGTTTAAAGAAATTGTAGCTACTTCTCAGGTAAAGCAGAGTGACAGCTGATATAAATAGCTCCATTATTTACATAGTTCTACATGGCACTAGAAATGAACAAGTAAGAATCTCGGTGTTGTTTTGTTTTCTTTTTTCCTCCGTTAGGGGTTTCCATCTGCCAAGTTCAGGTCTGTCACCTGAAGAATGAATTCACATCCAAATCAATTAGTAGGTAAATCTCCAGCAATGTAATTGAAGCCACAAATCAGACTTCTGATCAAGAACAATGTCAGCAGGGCAATAACAGCAAAGCAGGATCCTGTGGCATTTCCTGAGACAGACAGTTTCAAAGGAGAGAGGAAAACTAAATAAGTAAAAGGGGTGCTTACAAGGATAGAGGTAGAAAAGAGATAACAGAATAGGTAGGAGCAGATAAAGTTTATTGGAATGAAAATGAGAGAGAGATAAAAAGTAATGGAGTAGGATTGTGAAGAGAGTAATCAACCAAGTGGAAAAAATCTAGACTCTATTATTGTTCTTCTCATTACATAATAATGCTACAAAAAGAAATTATTTTCCTGACTGCGTTTGCTTCTATCAGCAGTTTTACTATGTGAAATGCATGTGATGGAGATACTTTGCAAGATTAACACACACAAAAGAACAATCCTGCCTAGTGCAGCAGGAAGTTGCTTACCTGTTACCTTATTCTGGACATCAGAAACATGACTACAAATATCCTCTGAGCCAACAAGTTCAATCTGTCTCTTTGACACTGAAAACATGAGAAGTTTATAACCAGGACATTCAAAAGACCCACAAAGGGAATGAAGGTATGAAGAGTTTAGTTGAGGGCATTGTCCTGTGGCCAAAGTACTATATACTCAGTTCCCTTAAGCAACAGAGCATGATGCTCACTTGCATTTCTCTTTCTATTTGCTAACACACCTTGATGGCAAAAGTTCTAAGTGTGGCTTATTGCCAATTGTGTGGTCCTAAATGTCTATACCTTACCTGGAAATGCTTGCTTTCTTTTGCTCTGCAAAGGCCTTTCTCACCTCTGGAAAGAACAAAACACCTGCAGAGTAAACTGTAATCAAGAGTCTGCCCTTTGACCCAGCTATTCCACTTATAGGAATATATCCCACGGACACCATATCACCAACTGAAAAAAAGAAATGCACCCCCATGTTTATGGCAGCATTGTTCACAATAGCAAAGAGCTGGAAACAGCCCAAGTGTCCATCAGTGGACAAGTGGATTAAAAAGCAGTGGTACATATACACAATGGAATACTATGGGGCCATGAAAAAGAAGGAAATATTACCTTTTGCAACAATATCAGGGACCTGGAAACTATTATGTTGAGTGAAATAAGCCAGGCAGAAAAAGAAAAATATTATATGACCTCACTCATTTGAAGAATCCAAGGAACATTGAGAACTGAGAAAAGGAATTAAGACAGAGGAGGGATCAAAGGGACCAGAGGAAAAGAGGACAGAGGGAAAGGGGATGATAGGATGGGATAAACCTGAAGGGAAGGGTGGAGGGCATTGTAGGAAGGGGGCAAGGGAGATGTTGAGGGGAATATGGGGGAGGGGGGATGCAGTCGGGGTTACCCTAGAATCTATGTAAACACAATTAATTAAATAAATTTTAAAAAAAGAGTCAACCAGTGTTTGCAAACACCCTTCATTTGATATGCAATAGAAACCAAAGAAGTATAGGAGGACTGTAAATAATGATTCACCTTTCCATTCACTCCCTTAGATTAACATGTAGTCATGCCCCAAAGCTATGAGTGTTTATAAGCAGTCTAGCCAGCCACTTAAAGAATACTATTTTAAATCACAAAAATTAGGGAATTTAATCCTCTGCCTCTTATTGGAACTATGTTCTATATTTCAAAGGAAGAAGAGAAGTAATGTTCCCAAACTGATAATCCGCTCACCCTATTCTGAGCAGAGCTTCCTGGGCTGGAGCAAAAAGACCACCACACAAGGCCTTTTATCATTCTACTACAGAATAAACCCCATCCCATCGGCCCCACTCTGCTCCTCCTCCAGATGACATTGGAGCACATGCACAACCAGGGGGAACTGCAGCCTTCTTGGCCAGACTTAATTCCTTAGATTGACTCCTTTAAACAAAACCTAGCTCATCATAGTCAAGGCTATTATGACTTCACAGATTATCTGGAACCATGAGCTTGTTGACTTGCTCATTTAGATTTCTGGCTCAGGCCCTGGCTGGTTGGCTCAGCAGTGGAGCATTGGCCAGGCATGTGGAAGTCCCGGGTTCAATTCCCAGTCAGGGCACACAGGAGAAGCGCCCATCTGCTTCTCCACCCTTTCCCCTCTCCTTCCTCTTTATCTCCCTCTTCCCCTCCCACAGCCAAGGCTCCATTTGGAGCAAAGTTGGCCTGGTCGCTGAGGATGGTTCCATGGCCTCTGCCTAAGGCACTGGAATGGCTCTAGTCACATCAGAGAGCAATGCCCCATATGGGCAGAGCATCGCCCCCTGGTGGGCATGCCGGGTGGATCCCAGTTGGGCGCATGTGGGAGTCTGCCTGACTGTCTCCCCACTTCTAACTTCAGAAAAATAAAAATAATAAAAATAAATAGATTTCTGGCTCACATACCATTATTTCCTGTGTCAAATTATTCATTGTAGTCTCTCTTCCATTCTGAATAAAAGCCACACCAACTTCTCTGGCTAAAATTTTAACCTAACCTATTTACTGGTTTTCTGTTTTAATATTTAATTCTTACTACTTTTAGGCAACATATGAATATACTCAGTGAATAAACATCAAGTAAATAAGGACTTTGAAACATTTATATTAGATCATACATTCTCATCTTTCAAGTTTCCATCTCCCTCAGGAAGCATTCCATAATTTTTACATTGGGTTATTCCTTCTACTCACATCTGTAGCTAAAAGAGCCTATACATCAGTGACATATACCAGGCACTCCAATATCTCTGCTCCTAAAGTATGAATCTAACAAGTTTCTTGTACCTTCAAATATAAGAATTATATGTAGCTTAACCTGTGGTGGTACAGTGGATAAAGTGTTGACTTGGAATACTGAGGTCACCAGTTCAAAACCCTGGGCTTACCTGGTCAAGGCACATTTGGGAGTTGATGCTTCCTGCTCCCCACCCCACCCCCATCTCTCTCTCTCTCTCTCTCTCTCTCTCTCTCTCTCCTCACTCTCTAAAGTGAATAAAATTTTAAAAACAATAATTTTATGTAAATAATATTCAACTTCATGGATTATAAAAGAAATAAAATTAAACAAGATGTCATTGTTAGTCTACAAAACTCGAAAAACATTAATCAATAGTAAAGTAATAAGTTAAATGTTAAAATACCAAAACCAGTGAATAATTTGTGGAATGTGCATCCCCATTGCCCTCGTTTGCCAATAACAGGGAACCTGCTCAAAAAGACCAGGCCTCGCCTGACCTGTGGTGGTGCAGTGGATAAAGCGTCGACCTGGGAACACTAAGGTCGCCAGTTCAAAACCCTGCACTGGTCTGGTCAAGGCACATATGGGAGTTGGGAGTTGATGCTTCCAGCTCCTCCCCCTTTCTCTTTCTCTCTCTCTCTTTCTCTCACTCTGTGTCTCCTCTCTAAAATGAATAAGAAAAAAAAAAAAAGACCAGGCTTCCTTTCTTTCATTGCCTGTTCATCTCAACTAAATGCAAGTCCTGCTAACATTAATCTTGTCCCCTCAGATAGTATGGATTGATTACCTTCTAAAGTTACCAAACACAAAGGAAAGAACTCACTTTGTTCTCTTTTTAAAAAGAGTACAGATATATTGAGTTTACTAACACCACACACACACAAAGCCATTAATTAGAACTCTTTGTACATGCTGATGACAGGTTATTCACCAATCCTAATTCTCCAGGAGCTGCCCAAACATTTTTTTTAACTTTTATTAATGTACAGTAGCCCATGATTACAAAATACAAAGAAGGTCTAGTAACCTAACTTGACATACAAAGAGCTCATACCTTGTCGTTCAAAAGTACTCCTGCCTCTAATTCACTGACCCTTTTGGGGCAGTTAAAATAGATAATATTCTTTTAACTTGAGCAAACAGAGAAGTCTATAAACTTCACTGTTGCTAGGAGTGCAGAAACCACCAAAATTGGACAAGTATGGGACTGAGAGCCACTAAAACTATGACAGCAAGGAAATTAGCAAAATGAAACAGGGTAGGTATAAAAGTATTTGCAATCTCATATTATCTAAATTTCATCATATGCAGACTTGAAAACATCCATCAAGAAGAGAAAGCACAGAGACTGTACCTTAAACAACAATGAGATTTCAAAGAAAGAATTTTTGCCTTTATCTTTGCACAGAAAACCTACTTCTTATCTCCAAAGCAGGGTTTCCTTAGCTATAAGAGAAAAGAAGGGGGAAATGGCATTAGTAATCGCTGAATAAGTAAGATCTATAAAGCACTATGAGCACATACAACCTACTTTAAATTGAAGCTCCACAGGGAGAGGAGAGGGAATAGAGCAGGGAATATATTTGAAGAGATAATAGTTAAGAAATATCCAGGACTGAATCAACACTCCAAGACACAGATTGAAGAAACCAAAATGAAGTCTCAGCAGAACATTTTTTAACATCATATCACAATAGAACAGCACATGACAAAGAAACAGAAATCTCTAAGTCAACACAAGATATTACAGAAATTACATAGGAAGAAGTGTTAGGCTAACATCTGATTTGTCAATAAGAACACCATCTACAAAAAGTGGAACTGTAGTTTAAAAATGCTGATATATATTACCTCACCATCTTTCAAAAGGAATATGAAATTATACCTTTTCAGCTATAAAAAAAATGAAAGTTTACAATGAAGATATCTTCACTAAACTTTTAAATATCATTTAGGGACTTAAAAAGTGATAACAGAAGCAAAAAGGGGAAAAAAAAGACAATTAAGTAAAGGAAATGGTAAACATAGTGAAATTTAAATAATCATTGTATGAAATATCTCTTAATTTTAGAGCATTTAGAAAGCCTGTATATTCTGGGAAGAGAATAAAGTTATTAAATTTAAACTTTGTTGTGTTTAATATACTTGTTAAATTTTTTAGAATAGGAGGATACAATTTTCAAACCAGGAAAAGGGGAAAATGGAACAAAAGTAAAATCTAAAAAATAACACAATCTAAAAATAAGGCAGAAAGAAAAAGAACACAAAAACTGTAGAAGAGCTAGCCTGACCAGGTAGTGGCACAGTGGATAGAGCGTCGGACTGGAAACGGAGGTCACCAGCTTGAGTGCGGGCACATCTGGTTTGAGCAAGGCTCACCAGCTTGAACCCAAGGTCAACGTCACTGGCTTGAGCAAGGGGTCACTCGGTCTTCTATAGCCCCCCCAATCAAGGCACATATGAGAAAGCAATCAATGAACAAGCAATCAACGAACTAAGATGTAGCAACAAAAAATTGATGCTTCTCATTCTCCCCCTTCCTGTCTGTCTATCCCTATCTGTCCCTCTCTCTCTGTCTCTGTCACACAAAAAAAATAGAAGAGCTAGAAATATATACTTTTTATATGTACCAAAAATAGTTTTAAAATACATAAAGCAAAAAAAAAAGAAAGAGAAAAATGATTAAAACTCAAGAAGAAACTGAGAAATCTAATATCAGAATAGGAGATTTTAATACAGTCCTCTTAGTAACTGATAATAACTCCTTGAAAGAACTGTTTCATATTTAAAATTTGAATTTTAAAGATACTCTTATATAATTCATGGTTTTACAACTAAAATTTAATTAGCTAAGTTTCTCACTTAATAACTTAGAAAAAAGAATAGAATTAATCTTACAGAAATAAGGAATAAAATAATGAATTTAAGAGCTGGAATTAAATAGGAACCAATAAATCAATAAAAACAAATTTCCTTCTTTGAAAAAATATAATTTATAGTTATAATTGGGGAGAATTATTTTTTTCAGAAAGCCAAATGAATAACATCAAGAGTGAAAAAGGATACATAACCACAGTTATAGCAGAATTTTTTTAAATTAGAAAAATTATGAAAAACTTTGCAGTTAAATTTTAATATTTATATAAAATTTAAAATTTCTAAAAAAATATGTTACCAAAACTGACTCAAGAAGGAGATAACCTGACCTGCTTTATACTAATTAAATAAATTAAATCTGTTCTTTAAAATCTTCCACCAAATAATATGTCCATTTAGATAATTTTATAAGCAAGTTCTATGAAATATTCAAGAAATAGATCAATCCAATTTTACCCAATCTCTTCCAGAGATTAGAAAAGGTGAAGTATCCCCTGCATAAGTCAGTATAATGATAGAGTTTTGTATCAGATACTCATACTAACTCAATAGCCTAAAGTAGATAGAAGTTTATTTTTCTGTTATAAACCAATCCACATTTAGTGGTCCAAGCCAAGGGTGATTGTCATTCAGGAACCGAGTTGCTTCAGTCTTGCTAAGTTTTTTCTCCACCTGATTGCAGCTACGTTGCAGGAACATTCTTGTTCTGGCTCATGGAAAGTAAACAAATAGTATATAAAGGATGAATGCCTCGGTGTTTTAAGTCTCATTTTAAAATGGTACGTATCACTTTACTTCTATTTCACTGGTATCAGCTTAATAAGGAGCAAATACTCAACTTTCTGGGAGTCTGAGAAAACTACCACTGTGCATTTAGATGGGTATCAACTTATTTCTGTTGAAACCATCCAAGTAGAGGATGGATGAACTCCTGTCAGGGATGCTGTAGAAGGAATTCTGCACCAGAATAAACATTTCTCATGTTCCAATACAAAAGTCTTTCATACTCCAAGATTCTGTGACTCTATAATATAAGCTGCTGAAAAAACAAACCAAAAAGAAAAAAAAAAACAATAATCACAAAATAAGAAAATGAAAATGGTGATGGAAGGAAACTTGATTTGATGGGGGTGAACACATAATACAATATACAGATAATGTATATTATAGAATAGCACACTTGAAACCTATATAATTTTATTAACCAGTGTCACTCCAATAAAGTCAATAAATTTTTTTTAAATGAGTGCAAAATAAGAAGGCAGAAGGCACCAAAACAAGACATTCAGTCCCAATTTGCCTGTGCTGGGAGCTGAGAAATTATGTCCTAATAGCTGTAAGATTACAGTCCAAGAAATAGTGACTTAATTCCCCATTGCTTTAACTCCATAAATTAGAATGAATTTACCTATCAAATGCCATTTTTATATTTTATAGATAACTATCATCATAATATGCCTTAATTCACAAGATAGTAATGGGAGAAAGTCAAGTTTTATGTAGCATCTTCTAAACTAGCTGTATTTACATATTTCATTTAATCTTTTTGTAATTGCCTTTTTATAGATGAAGACAATTAGAATTAAAGAGTGGAAACCAACTACCTGAGATCACATATTCCTAGGTACCCATCTACTGATTTACACAGGATTTCTTCTCTCATTTAGCTTAATAGCCCAGCTATAAGGGGTTTGGAATCACTACACTGCACTGAAGGTATATAGTAACAAGTCATTCCAGATATAGTTTCATACATTTATTTATTTATTTATTATTTTTTATTATTAATTTTAATGGGGTGACACCAATAAATCAGGGTACATATGTACAACGAAAACATCTCCAGGTTATCTTATCAATTATGTTGCATACCCGTCACCCAAAGTCAAATTGTCCTCTGTCACCTTCTGTCTGGTTTTCCCTGTACCCCTCCCCTCCTCCCTATCCCACCCTCTCCTCCCTCCCCCCACCCCGTAACCACCACACTCTTGTCCATGTCTCATAGTCTCACTTTTATTTCCCCCCATGTATGAAATCATGCTGTTCTCAGTTTTTTACCTTTAAAATAAAATAAGCATACTTGTACATAGAAACTAATATATCTGATGTATTTGGAAGAAGTACATAACATTTTTTAATTGTAAATATTTAATTTATTGATAGGAAGGGTCAAAATGGTATGACAATGGTATAAATTACTAAAAGTTATGCATCTTTTAAAAAGATATCAATCAGAATATCAAAACTTTTTATATCTTCAAGTTGGAAAGGTCATATTTCTAGTTTATTATTCCCTTACTAGAAAAAAATGACTTAATTCCCTCATTTTTAATCAAATCTTAGCTCACTAATAGTTCATTACTAACAAAAGGATATAATTTATTGTTTTATAGGGAAAAATAAAATATGCAAGTTTGTCTTTAGTGACACTACATTCTGTTTAGTATTTGGGTATTATCTCATTTTTCAGTAATAATTTCTCACAGACATTTAGAGCCTAATTCACCAAGCAACTCAGCTGTGAGGGAAAATGTCAGATTCTCTTTCTCTATGGCCTTCCTAGCTTATGTAGTGAATATATTATCCTATTTTTTTAGCCATTTTATGATAGTGCAGGAACATTGCTGCTTATTCTAAAAATAAAGAGCATTTAATGAGGATCACCAAGCTATTTCAAAAAGTGGTTGGAAAGTGGTAATGCCTTGCTGTCTCCCAGAAGCCCCTTTTCCTGTTTCACACATTCCATTTTGCCTTTGACCCTAACTCTCTTCTTGTCATAATTGAGTCCCTTAGACATCTATAAAAAATTTTTTTAATATTTTCTTTTTTTTTAACTATCTGACTTTGCTCATCTCTAGGGTGTTTTAACTTGTATTTCTGTGGAAATAAACTAGATTGTTCATTTAGTGATCACTTCACATTATCCAAAACTTCTTTTTGTTTTGTTTTTAAAGAGAGAGAGGCAGGACACACAGGAACAGACAGACAGGAAGGAAGAAAAGGAGCATCAACTGATAGTTACAGTACTTTAGTTGTTCATTGATTGCTTTCTCATACGTGCCTTGATCTAAGGGGTTCCAGCCAAGCCAGTGACCCTCTTCTCAAGCCAGTGACCATGAGATCATGTCTATGATCCCATGCTCAAGCCGGCAACCTCAGGGTTTTGAACCTGAGTCCTCCGTGCCCCAGGTCGACGCTCTATCCACAGCACCACCGCCTGGTCTGCCCAAAAACTTCTTAAGACTTGAAAAATATCCTAGTTCTAGTATATACAATTTCTTTAAGTCATACTACTGTAAATCTGAAACTACTGAGCTAAGATACCACCACCTCCTAAGTCTGGTATGATGTTTATGAGACAGAAAGAATGAAGAGGGCAGAACAGAACAGTTTCAGATTTCAGTGTCACAATAACCTACTTAAAGTGTCACAAGAAGAGACTTAAACTATGGACACCCTTGAAGGAAAAATATTTCTTCAAGCACTGCATCTTTAAGAGGCATATCATCACATGTGGCATATCATGCCCTAAAGTAATAACTGTTGAGCACACCCTGCTTTACAACTATGGGAACAAAGTCTGTGGAATGATTTTGTACATTATCAATGCATGTGGAAACAAGATGATAAAGTTTCATCTCATAGTCAGCACAATCAAGATTTTCCACACATAATAGCAAAGATATTTATAAAATAGTAGTTCTATATTCAAACCCTTCAATGTCTTTCCATTTCAGTAGAATAAAATACAAAACCCTTACTAGGCTCTACTATGATTGGTCATGATCTGGCCCCTAAGGACCTCTCTGATGTCATCTAGTTCCATGTCACCAGCTCCTTCATCCCTAATGACATGTGTCTCCTAGCTATTCCTCCCACAGGCCAGGTACACTCTTGCCTCAAGGCCATTGTAGACTGTTACTCTTCCTGAACATCCAGGGTGAGGTCCACATGGCTCCATCCACTGCTCATTTCAGGTCTTTGCTCAAATGTCACCTCCCTTACCCAATTATATATCCTACCCTGCTTTTCTTTTCTCCATTACAGACACAGAATATAGCTATTGATTTCTTTTCTAATCTGCATTCCTCCATTGGAGTGTAAACTTGTAAGAATGAGGACTTTGTTTTGTTCAAAGATGTATTCCCAGCACTTAGATGAGTACCTGGTACAAAGCAGGCTCTCAATAAACATTACTCTTGAATGAAGAAATGCAGAAGTTGGTGTAGGACACTACTTGACTCACATTAGATATTCAGACAATATTTTCAACTCCCTATTTAATGAAGTCAAGATGACTGATAAGATGACCATCGAAATTAGGCAGTTTCAAGCTGAAATGAAAGCTGTGCTCTGTCCCCACACTTTATAAGTCCCCTAGTTGTAACCAGCATGCAGCTACTCACAAGTGTTTTGGGACAATAAAGAGTGGAGAGATTAGGGTAAGCACAAAAACGTAACAGGAAAATGCACTGAGAATATGTATGGCATATGTGAACTGAAGAGTAAAACATCAAATATGTGCTCCTTGCTGCTTTCTATGGCTTTAAACTTGGGCATATTACCCCTATTCCTGCCCAGATCAAAACGCTTACTCTGCTTGTTGCTCAGTGTTCAATCCCATTGTTGGGCAGATAAAATATATTATGCTCACTTTGTTAAAGATGGCGCTGCCCACATGGAAGTTTGTTGATATTAATGTGTGTTCTGGAACAGGCTGTGGGCAGGCCGGGTTGTTATAGCCTAAGGCTTAGTTTAAGAGTAAGCTCTTCCCCACACCCTTGACTGATTGGATGATGTAGGGTGGTGCACTCTCCTGAGGAATCCCATTATACAGAGACTTCCTTGTTTGTATAATTGGATTAAAGGTTTTGAGTCTATGCTATAAAGTGGGAGAGACCAGTAGCTTGATCTCTCTCTCTTGGTTCCTGAGGTATTAGAGAGGAGAGCAGAGTAAGGCCACATGGAGGCCAGAAGAAGCAGCCAAGATAGTAGAATGCTGAGAAAGAAGCCAGTTTGTACAGAGTTTGTGTAGAGAGAAGGAGATGGGAAACAGAGGTGAGTATGTCTGGTGAGCTAGAAACCTTTGATTCTAGGAAACTCGGATAAGTCAGTAGCTTTGTGAGCACTGAATGTGTGGGTTTTGGAGCCCAGTGTGTGTTTTTGTTTGACCGCCGGGTGCAAGCTAGAATTAAAGCTGATGGCTCACCAGCTCTTGGCTCCGTTATTTTGTTACCGACTGTTCGAATCAAATGCGAACCTGCACGGGCCAGGCGGCTGTGATGGTGGCCTTGACTACTGGCTTTACACCCATCCAACAAATCTCCCCCACACTTATGATTTAAAATTTTATCTCCTGAAGATAATTCAGTTCAGATGTCTCTATCATAAGTCAGTAACTATCTCTCCCACAGCTGTCTTCACCACCTCACTGGTGGCCCATTTTCTCAGACAGCTCATGTGTGGGAGAGTGGGAATGGCCATCAGTGGGGAAGGGGGAATTCTGGCCACTCTTCCTGTGGACATGCACCTGTTCTAAGACTGTCGGGACTTTCCAAGGCTGAAAACCTCCAGCTCAGATCTCTCAGGAGCATCTGGTGCTGGTCCTTCTATGTGACACACTAGAGGGTCTAAAGTACCCAGCTGAACCCTCCTTGAAGCCTGCCCTTGATCATCTTTATAGAGACAAACCCTAGTCCCAGGCCCAGGGAGCAGCTCCATTCGTCATCTCTGGATGGGGTTGGCAGTCAGAAACTCAAAAATAGGAAGTAGGTAGCATCCCCTTAATTTAGCAAGAAATTAAGGGGGAAGGGCAGAAAAAAAAGCAAAATTGTGACTTTGAATTCAGTAACTAAATGATGCAGTCTACCTTGTTCTCAGCTGTTAACAATCTCTATTTGACATTTTCAGTTTAGCCTTAGACAAGGGCTAATCAAAAGCCTTGTTGAGAGAGAAGAAAGTTCTCTCTACAGCATCCTACACATCACCAAGTACATATATTAGTGCTAGAGATATCCCATCTTCTTCAAAATATTTCTGGTATTTTCTGCCATATAAAATTAATTAAGCAACTTTATTTATTTAGTGCCTACTCTGTATCAAGGATTGTACAAAGTTTAAAAGGATTATCTCATTTAAATCTAAAGACAATCTCAATACAGATATTTATCTTCATCCTACACAGGAAATAGAGGCTCAGAAAAGCTTTGCAGCTTATTCAAAGTCAGATAGGTAGTATACGGCTTTCATACAGTCTCACTCTCTTCCAACCCCTTATTCTTCCTCTTTCAGTATATTCAGAAATTTCTGTGGTGTATCATATTGTGTTCTAATGTGCACACATTTTATTGTAGTGTCACTAAAATAGTGTCACCATGTGAAGTTATAACTAACTAAAACAGAGGCTACAAGTTGACCAATGTAAGACTAAGTTCAGAGCACAGGTACACGGCCAGCAGTCAGAACTTAGACTGAACTTCTGTTCTGTTTTAACAACATGATGCTTCATTTTAATTTTTTAATGTTTGTTGGCAAGCTATACGCTTGTCAGTTTGAAGTTTCTACCACTCCCTTCTGACTGATGCCCCTGTCCCCACATATGTTCTTCCCCATACAGCTTTTGAATTTGGGTTTGGACCCTCTGATTAAAATAAAGTCAATCATAAATTCATGGAAATCAGTACTTTTTAGATTGTCAGGTTTTAAATTATTGTCTATTTCTACTGAGAAAATAGACTTTCATTTGGAAGAAAGGAAGATACATAGAACTTGTTGGTTTTGGTGTGGAGAATTAAGACATCAAGCCAAAATAGCCTCTTAAATAGGGACAATTGAGTAAAAAGTGAACACTACCCCAGCTGTCAAAGGTGATCCAAGTGACAATGTCAAAGGAAAATAGCCCAACTAAAATAAAACTAGGGATCCAACCTTCCCTTTGTTTGGTGTCCGATGTGGAGGACCCTGATATTGACATTTATTTCTTCATGAGAGCTCAGATCAACATGTAATGAGAATTCAAACCTTCCGGACTGGTTAAACCAGAAGGAAAATGCATCCTCTTTCTTGGACTGGAGTGCAGCAACCCTGCTTACCTGTGATGCTCTGGGTAAACCTCATCCACTAGACTGAGACAACTTTCCAAATGATGACTATCTCTCAGCATGCAGTAGGCAGACTATCCAAAGCAAAATCACTTGCTAAAATGTAGACTTCTAATCACTCCTCTTCCCACATTCCCATAGGACTTCTCAATTGCAATTTCTTTATTTAACATTTTATTTATTGATTTTAGCGAGAGGAGAGGGGGAGGAGAGGATCAGAGAGGATCAGGCAAGCCCGGGATTTCAAACCGGCAACCCCAGCATTCTAGACTGACACTTTATCCACTGCGCCACCACCAGTCAGGCTCAAGTGAACTTTCAAAGTGAGATCTTGGAATCTATTTTTTAACTAACATGACCATATGATTTGATGATCACTCAAAGTTGGGAACCACTGCCTCAGATTTAAACCATAGGTCCTCCTGCCTCATTTTATTTGATCTCCACCCCTGTCCTTCCTGAAACTCTAGTCCTTGCCAGATTCCTCTTGTTGAACTGAATTCCAGATACAATGCCTCTGGCCGGTTCTGTTCTATTGCTGCCTAATCTTCAGCACAACAACGTGATTGTATTTTATAACTGCTTCTACTCTCCATTTTCTGGCTTGGTATTGAAATAACTAACTGCCCTGTTGTCACAAGCAGTGCCCATGAGTCTGGAAGCTACAAAGCGGGGTGCGTTAAATAGCTAGTTATTCCCTATAAATTGGTAGAAGGAAACCATTTCCAAAGTAAACAGGGGGAGGTCATTTGACAGATAAACTAGCTCAAGCACAGACACCCAATAAATAGTTTGTTTACCTCTAGGAAAACAACAATGACTTCTCTGGATTTTGTTATTGCCAACTTTGAGTCTTGAGATGAAGTAATTTATTTTATAGTTCATTCCATTATATGCTTGCAAGCAATGAGCAAACCACTGCATCCTAGTTGCTCAGCTTTCCTATCCAGACCATAGAACAAATGAACTACTGGACTACCATGTATATATCCTAGATTGAAAATATATGTAAATAATTTTGGCACCTGAGCATAGGCAGCATGTGAAGATGTTTAAGGATGATCGCAATAATGCGAAATTTATGACAACTCATTTGCTATAATAGCAACTCTGAGTCACAATGAAGAAATGAGGACATAAATGGAAAACCATTTCAGTAGGAAGGTAACCAATAGGTACAAAATTTTTAAAGTAACAAAGTTCTCTGTTAACTCCAATAACATAAGTGCTATGTTGTCACTTCCCCCTACATAGCCAGTTGTAATGCAGGGCTCTCCAGGGATTAGAAATGCGCTGAGTTTGCTACTCATAGCACTTTGTAGAACTCTCAGAATTGTGCAAAATCCCCAATGGCAGTGGAAAGGTGGTTTCTTTTCCCAACATCACATCCTATGAGAACACGCACCATGATACATCAGTTGAATAAATACTGATTCTTCAAACAAAACAAGAAATAATGATAAAGGATAGCAGTATGTAGAAAAGCAAAGTATCTAACTGAAAGAATCACATTCTACCTTCTTAGAAAGTAGCTTGAAAATAACTATCAAAATTTGAGATGTACAGGCCTGACCTGTAGTGGCACAGTGGATAAAGCATTGGTCTGTAATGCTTAAGTTGCCATTTCGAAACGCCAGGCGGGCTTGGTCAAGGCACATATGGGAGTTGATGCTTCCTGTTTCTACCCCTTTTCTATCTCTCTCTCTCTCTCCTCTCTAATATGAATAAACAAATAAAAATTTGAGATGTACATCTCTTTTGACTGTTAGAAATATCTTACATTTGCATTCACAAATAACAAAGGTATATACACAAAGCCATTCTTTGCAGCATTGTTTCCAAATAAAACCCTTAAAACATTTTAAACTTTCATCTATACAAACTAGGTTAAATAAACCATAATACATGTGCTACTGCATGGCTATAAAAAAATAATAAAGCAGCATTATATGTATTAATGGGATTACTATCCATAATATATTGTCAAATAAAAAAAGTTGCAGGGTATTATATTATGTTTTATACTTGTGTATAAAATAATTATATACATATGTATATAATGCTTATATATATTGAATTTCTGAAAATACATCCAAGATGTTGTTAATCATTATTCATTCTCTTTGAAGGTTGCAAATGAGGGATCTGAAAAATCTGCAAGTGTTCACTCATCACTTTATACTTTCTGTACTATTTTAGTGTTTTTATTTTGTACTATTAGCCTGTAATCATTTGAAATAAAGATTAAAATCCAGCCTGACCAGGCAGTGGCACAGTGGATAGAGCGCTGGACTGCGATGCGGAAGACCCAGGTTCAAAACCCCCTGGATGCCGGCTTGAGCGGGGGCTTACCAGCTTGAGTGTGGGGTCACTGGCTTGAGTGTGGGATCATAGACATGACCCCATGGTCACTGGCTTGAGCCCAAAGGTCGCTGACTTGAAGCCCAAGGTCACTGGCTTGAGCAAGGGGTCTCTCACTCTGCTGAAGCCCCCCAGTCAAGGCACATATGAGAAAGCAATCAATGAACAACTAGGGTGCTGCAATAAAGAATTGATGCTTCTCATCTCTCTCCCTTGCTGTCTCTATCTGTCCCTCTCTCTGTCTCTTTGTCTCTGTCACACACACACACACAAAAAGATTAAAATCCTTAATAACACACTCTATGAGTAATAATAAATAAATCCTCATGCATTGTTGGGAAAAGGGCTGACTGGTAACATTTCCAAGGAAGAAAACTTGGCATATTTTAAAATTAAAATGCATGTATTATCTGATCCTGCACCTCCTTCTCCAGAACGTTATTCTATAGCTATGGTGACACATGCCCAGGACTGTGGTCACATATGCAGCATTGTATATGAGCGTAAGTATTGAAATCAATCAAATTGTATATCAACAAACAGACTGCACCGTAGTTTTAAAGAAGAGTGAGAAAGTTCGTCTGTGTATTATAGTAAAAGAATCATTAAGATATATTGTTAGACACCAAAGCCAATATAGTGAAATATTACCATTCGTGTTAATGTAAAAAAGTTATAAATGGCTTTATATTTAAATGTATAGAATACTTTTGAAAAGAAGTATCTTTAAAAAACTAGTTATTAATTTCTTCTTAAGAGATGGCCCAAGAAGAGGTGTAAAAGAGACTTAATTTTATTTTATATCCTTTTGTACTTTCTGAATTGTGTGCCATGTGTTTGTATTGGTTATTTGTTTTAATTTTTTATTGAATTTATCGGGGTGACACCATCTAATAAAATCATACAGGTTTCAGGTGCACAATTCCACAATACATCATCTGTATATTTCATTGGGTGTTCACCCAATGGTGGTCTTCCTGATCACCATCCATCCCCCTCTACCCTCTTCCACCTCCCCCACCCCCTTTCCCTCCAGGAGTCCCCACACTGTTGTCTGTATCAATAAGTACTTTTTCTTTGCTTAATCTCTGTACTAGTTATTTTTAAAGACTAATTTGCAATAATATTCAGGTGTTTGGTAAGAAATTTCAATAGCAGCGTCAGATTTTCATTCCATTCAAAGAACCAGATGACTTTTATTCATTCATTCCACAAACATTTACTGGAAATTTATTTGACAAACATAGCTCTACGTCCTCGGGTAATAAACCGAAGAAACGCTTTGCCCCTATGAAGCTTTTATTTCCGGGGCAGAGAGCAGGTGCAGGCAGAGACTAACAGTAGCAGTAAATATAATCAAGACTATGTGGTGTGGTAGAGAGGATGGTAGAAGGTGAGAGGTGCCATGGAGGGAACTGAGTAGACTCAGGTCAGGTCAGGGATATGGGGACTACAGGAGTGCAGGGTGGAGGGTAGATTAAAATACTAACTAAGGTGTCAAGGAGGGCCTTGCTGAGGTGAGACCGAAGTCAAGATTTAAGAAGACAAGACGTCTTGGTGGGTGCCCGGAGAAAGAACACTCCGCGCAAAAAGAATAGATTGTGTATAGACCTTAAGGTAGGAAGCAGCCTGGTATGTTCCAGAGGCCAGAAGGCCAGTGTGGGCGGCACTGAATGACTGAGGAAGAGAGGTTAGGAGATGAGATCAGACGAATAACTTACATCAGACACTCTGAGCTAGGACCCTGCAGGCCATGTGAGAACCACAGTTTTTATTGAGTGAAACAGAATCACGGCAGACAGAGTTTGAGCAGAGGAGGGACATGATTTCATTTACTGATCCAAGGGTCACTCCAACTGCTGCACTGAAAACAGACTGTGAGGAAAGGGGTGGAAAAAGAGAGACCTGGAAAGAGGCTATTTCAGAGCCCAGGTGAGAGATGGTGGCGCTCCCAGGGGTAGCAATGGTGATGTTGAGCATGAACAGATTTGAGAAGTGCCCACAGGATTTCCTGGGGGGCTGGCTGTGAGGTGTGAGAGAAAGCAGACAGGGGCAATTCCAAAACGTACCCAGTCCTTGAGTACAATCCCTTTGCCACCTTCTCACCCACCATCTTCATGCAGCTTCTAGAAAAGGAACACCAGGTGGAAAAGAGTAATAATAACAGAATGCCAGCTGGCAAAAGGCTTGCATTGAACAAAAGATTAACATGAGCTGTTTGTTCTCAGGAAGATGAGTGATTGATTCTGCTTTTATTTCATTTTCTCTACAAATTGACTTTTTTTTTTTTTTACAGAGAGAGAGAGAGAGTCAAAGCGAGGGATAGACAGACAGTAATAGAGAAAGATGAGAAGCTTCAATCATCAGTTTTTATTTTTTTGTTGCCATTTCAACATCTTAGTTGTTCATTGATCGTTTTCTCATGTGTGCCTTGACTTGACAACGGGCCTTCAGCAGACCGAGTAATCCCCTGCTGGAGTCAGTGACCTTGGGTCCAAGCTGGTGAGCTTTTGCTCAAACTAGATTGAGCCACACTCAAGCTGGCGACCTCGGGGTCTCGAATTTGGGTCCTTCCACATCCTGGTCTGATGCTCTAACCACTGCGCCACCGCCTGGTCAGGCACAAGTTGACTTTTATTTCAATAAGGCCCCTGTGATTTCTGAATTCCTCTTTGTTTATTCCTTCAGCGTGTCTTATTTACTTTATGTAAAAAAAATCACAAAGTTTTACATAATTTTCCACAAAAGTTCCTTTGTTTCAAAAACATCCTGGGTGATAAAAGTCCTGTCTAAATGGTCCTGTGTGAGCACCTGCTGTTAAGGTGTCTCTTATTCTGTGTTGTCTTCTTATTAACTAAGCAGCTATTGCTTTCTCTTTGCTCATGTGTAACCCAAACAACTCCTTTCCAGTTAATAAACTAAAGGACATTTGTCCATCGAGACAAAAAATTAAAGAAAAACTTCTAACAGTATGTTTATGACTTTGATTTTGGTGATGGTTTCAAAGGTACATATAGAATATGTGTGGTTTTCTATATACTCATTATACATCAATAACATTTTTTTAAAAAAAAAAATAAAAACTAACTGATGATAGTTTCCAAAACTGATGGTCCAGATCCTGAGAATTGTGCTGCATTTATGTTTTTGCAAAGGATTCCTCAATCCCGCAGAAGTAAATGCACAAAGTCTCACACTGTCCGTCTAGGGTGTCTATCTATCAAGCTTGCTGGTTTGGCCATTTTCCCAGGAACAAAATGTCACTTTTGTGACCGCATTTCAGAGCTTTTCCTTTGGTGACTGTATAAAAATATACTGGGTCCTTTTAATCCCTGGTGAATGGAGTCTTTGGAATTCCATGCTTTGAAAATCAGATTTTACTAGCAAACTTCATGGAACAATGAAAATATATGGAAACTGAATTGAAAAGATATGGCTTATGGGAGAAAACCTTACTCAAATGCAATAGTTCTTAATGAAAATATACAAATAATATTAACAAAGTACTCTCCATCTTTGCAATTCAGAACAGCCAAACTGACTAATTTGTTAAACAAAGCATGTATCTTGTAGTTAGGGGCCCAAATGCACCTGTCTCTGTATCTGTATTATTATTTATGTCAAAGCAATGAGAATCTCTAATAGTCTACCAAGACCAAATTATCCTTAAAATAAGGTTGATTAGGCTGACCAGGTGGTGGCGCACTGGATAGAGCGTCGGACTGGAATGCGGAACACCCAGGTTCGAGACCCTGAGCTCGCCAGCTTGAGCGCGGGCCCATCTGGCTTGAGCAAAAGCTCACCAGCTTGGACCCAAGGTCGCTGGCTCCAGCAAGGGGTGGCTCGGTTTGCTGAAGGCCCCCGGTCAAGGCACATGTGAGAAAGCAATCAATGAACAACTATGGTGTCGCAATGGCAACAAAAAACTAATGATTAATGCTTCTCATCTCTCTTCGTTCCTGTCTGTCTGTCCCTATCTATCCCTCTCTCTGACTCTCTCTCTCTCTCTCTGGCCCTGTAAAAAATAAATAAATAAATGAATAAGGTTGATTATTGGCACCCTCTAACATGAAAAATATCATTTGGATAAGGCAAAGGTGAATGTATGAAAATAATTAAATGAAAAAGTAGAAATAATCACTCGTTTTAGAAGATTTTATAGCAAGTGAAAAATATAGACTAGAAAGGAGTTACCCTTTATAATTGTGGGATAATCATAATTAAGTTTTAAGTAATGGAAGGTAAAAATGTGGACCTCTTCTCAACAAAATTGAATGAAATATAAAAATTATATCTGTACAATAAACATTTATTAAGTGTACATTTTTTCTCAGAAAATTTTCTAAGCGCAAGGGTACAGCAGTGGATGAAACAGACAAAAAATCAATGCCCCCTTGGAATTAATGTTCCAGTAGGAGGATTATAATACCCAAGAGTGGTTTCTGGTTCCAGATTTCAATAGGTTCTATTCTTCATGAGTAATTTTGAATGGGATAATGACTTTATTTTATGTTTTCAATAATGAACAGTAAAAGTCAGACCTTAGATATCGAGTCTCCCAAAGCTATCAAAAGGGCAAAAAAAAATGCTATTTTCACTCAGATAATGAAATAAGGAAAAGAAAGCCACACTAATTGTACATTACATCTTAGTCTATATATAGCCCAGAAATGATCATTTTCTGTTCTGTAAATGGGCAAGTTTCTTAACCTTTCTGTACCTCGGGCTCCTTATATGTAAAATGGGGATGAAATTATACCTACCTCATAGGGATTTTAAGAGCATTAATAAGTTAATAAAACCTCAGTGACACTGAGCATAATTCCAAAGTCTAAGGCTACAGCCTGAATTCTTAAAAATGCAAATTTCGACTATGTAAATCACAGTAGGTCCACATGATGGGTTAATTGGTACTCAACTTGACTTCCCATAGTAAGCAACTATAAAAATGGACAAAATACACAAAGCAACTGTTTTCAGGCAGTGAACAAATAATACTTGACTGTAATGCAAAAAAAAAGAACCAAAAACTCACAGAGCAAGCCCCACAATAGCCCCCACCTTCCGCCTGAATAAGTCCCCATCTACAGCTCAAAGAGCAGCAAATTTCATAGGGACAGTCTCCTTGTCTGTTACTATTTGAAGATGTCATGTGGAAGATGAGTTTTATTGGTCTTTTATAGCCAATAAAAGAAAGAAGAATTGATGGAAGGCTTCAGGAGACATCCTGGAGTTCAGCTCAACAAAATGAAATGCTGTCTAGCTCCAAATTTTGTTGTCCAAAGATAGAACAGACAGGCACTGAGTTTCCTGTCATTAAAAAAAATCAACAAAGGTAAGGAAACCAGTTGTTACAAAGTGGTGTGGTGAGAATTCTAATTTCGAAGGAGTAAACAAGTATGATAAGTTGCTCCCAACTCAAACCAAGTCTCTGGGAAATGCACAAAGGTCCTGAGAGCCTCCGTCACTGTGAATGCCTTAAAGAACCTTTCTCTTCCATTTCTGTATTCCCTACCACTAACACATACTAGGTGCTAATAAACCTGCCAAATAGAGGATGATTGTAAAGTTATGTAACTTACTCTCCATTCTGTCCTCCTGCATCCCTTAGAGATATACCAGTACATTTAGAAGAAAAGGCTTTGCAGGAAATGCCCATCTGTGATGGAGCAATTGGCACTGAACTAGACCTCTCACAGTAAACAGCTATAAAACTGAACAAAATAAATAAGGTAAGTGTTTCAGATAGCAAGTAACACACAGTATAAGACTGCAATTCCAGGAAGAAGCATACTCACAAGGCAAGTCCCACTATTGCCCCCACTATTGTCTGCCTGGGGACTATTTCCCAACCAAGACACAAAGAGCTGGAGTCCAAGCAGAGCATGACATACCTGCTGAACTGTGGAGGCAGAGAATAGAACTGAGACAAGTGGAACGTCTGGGATCTGCAGGGCAAGGCATTGACAGAAGGGAGCTGTGAAAAAGGGGCCACTAATACGCATGCTGAGGGAGTTTCCTATGAGCCCATGGCTGTATGTCTGGGTGAGGTCACACATGGCACAGATCTTGGGTGTTTCATGTGGGAGAGTAAAACAGAGTTAATAGAAGTCAAGCAGTGGTGCAGAAAGAGCAGCTCCATGGAACTGGAGTTTGGCCCCACCAGTGTAGAGAGAGCTCACTACCAGCAACCCTGACAGGCAGCTGAGATATCAGACACCACACCTCAGAAGAAAGGAGCATTCATTCCCTACTAGACATGCAAAAGAAAGCCTAAAACCAAGTTCCAAAAAGATGTGAAGAAGAGACAAATTTTATAATGCTCAGTTTATGTGAATGAAAGAGATTTGCTCAAAATTAATTATAAGAAAAGCTAATATAGTCTATAACAATAAAACTAACATGTGGCCTTACCAGGCGGTAGTGCAGTGGATAGAGAGTCGGACTGGGACGCGGAAGACCCAGGTTCAAGACCCCGAGCTTACCAGCTTGAGCGTGGGCCCATCTGGCTTGAGCAAAAGCTCACCAGCTTGGACCCAAGGTCGCTGGCTCCAGCAAGGGGTTACTCGGTCTGCTGAAGGCCCGCGATCAAGGCACATGTGAGAAAGCAATCAATGAACAACTATGGTGTTACAATTGCAATGAGAAACTAATGATTGATGCTTCTCACCTCTCTCCGTTCCTGTCTGTCTGTCCCTATCTATCCCTCTCTCTCTCTCTCTGTCCCTGGAAAATAAAAACTAATGTGTGATTTTTATGTGCCAGACAGCCTACTAATATTGAGAATCCCAGTCATCATTAGGACAAACAGTAAAGTAGTTATAAACTTTTTAAGAAAGGAAGATGGAATCCACTCATACAAGTTTACATGGTGAGTAATGTGCAGGATTGAGAATGCTAGCCCTGAGAAGACCTGTGGAAAATATCATCAGGTTTTAGGTTAACAATATTTTATAAGCGTTTGTGGGTGTGAACTACAAGCTGCACGTGGATGTCATCACAGTTTAATTTAAATACAACTACAAACCATAGGAGTGCTCACCAGGGACCCTGAAGGCCCACACAGACAATCTGCGTTGTTTGCCAGGAAGTCATATGCTTTTTCTTTCATTTCAATTTAGTGAAAATGGAAATGATTTTGAACACTTCCTCTGTCATAGAAATGTACACTGGAATGGCTGGGGAGAGGTGATGATTGGATCCTGCTCTGAACCTAAAAATCTTAAAAAAAACAAAAGCACTATTCACCTTATGATAAAGAATAAATGGATGCTCTCAATACATATGACATAATCACTCTAATAAAAACAAGTTTAAACACTCTATAAAGAGACTTATTTTGAAAATTATAGTCATTTTGTTGGTTATCTATGACTAAAAACTATAGCATTAGTGTTAAAATAATCAATAACATCTTTGGTTATCTTTCTTCCTACAAAAACTCATTCTCAAGTTCATTAATGTTCCAGAATAGTGCCTGGCACCTAGTGGGCAGTGAAAAAGAAAAATATTTGGGGAGGTAAATGAATAAATGATTTCTCTAGGGCAATAAAAGAACACAATCAAAGACCTTTAGAATGTGCCAAATGAACACACAAGAAGACAAACTTACCAAAATTTCCACCAAGACTGGCTGCAAGCATTGCATCCTGCTGCCTTTTTGGCAGCATCAGAATCTCTCTCCCCAATGCAGCAAAGCTTGAAAAGCAATGAAAAAGAAGCTGTTGCCTCTGGTAGGTTTATGTTCACGTGAAAGTGGGTTCTCAGAACTGCCAGGACTCTGAACCTATTGAAGGTGATTGCTTTTATTCAGTTCAGCACCATTTCTGAAATTGTTTGATTTAATGCAATAGTGTCTTTCTGGCAAGCTACCTGACATATTCTTTTTATATAAAAGCATGCATGGCTAGAAGAGCGAGTGATATACTCTCGATTTCTTTTTTAAAATACAACATGATCATTCAAAGAATTTTTAAACCTTCACCTTGACATGTGAGAAGGGCATGATGCTATGGATTCTCTCAGGTTACATGTTTGTTCTTCTCTTCTATCATTTAGAAATACCTAAATAGGGAAGCTTAAGAAGCCCTGCAATTGGTGATAAAACAATCTCTCTCTCTCTCTCTCTATCACACACACACACACACACACACACACAGACACCTCTTCTAGATTTTTACCCAAGTGGACAGGTGCCTGCATTGCCTGTCTCACTGTTCCTCCCATTTCTGTAGCTCCTCTCTTCAAATGACAGTTGCTGATTTCATATCAAGTGTGAGTGACATTTTTTTGCACAAAGTTCAATTGAAAGAAAAAAAAATATGTATTGCAATGTCTTTCTTTTAAAATGACAGTTTTATTGTGCCCATGACAGAAAAAGAAGAGGGGAGCTGCGAGTCTTTTTTCTTTTTAGCAAGAGAGAAACAACCAAGTTTAATATATACATATATATGGAACCCCTGCATCCATGAGAGAGTCTGCCCCACATGCAGAGAGGTTCAGAGAGAGAAAAGGGGTGAGGTGTGTAAGACATTCTGAGCTAGGGATGAGGTAACGCACCTTGAGGCCCTCAAAGGGTCATGGTAGGATGGGAAGAAGAGATGTTTAGTAAATAGAAGTTTGCACTGCCGTGTGCTTGGGTTGAAAAGACTATCTGTACGGGCAAGGCCTCTAAGTTGATGCTAATTCAATCCTTCTACGAAGTTAAGAATGGGGTATGGGGTCAGGTGCAGAGGTTTCTCCTACACCTATGGCTATAGTTGCCTTTAGGTCAAAACAATTTGCATACCATAGAGGCACATCTTGGCGTGCCTCATTCTGAATCCCCACAGTCACCTGCTCTAAAACTTCCCTGGAAATTTCACGTAGAACTGTGTATTCTTTTTCTTAAATTACAGTTGACATACAATATTATGTTAGTTTCAGGTGTACAATCCCATCATTAGACATTTATATAACACAAAGTGATCACCCTGATAAATCTGGTACCCATCTGGCACCATGTACAGTTATTACAATATTATTCTCTATGCTGGACTTTACATCCCCATGACTATTCTAAAACTACCAATTTGTACTTCTTAATCCCTAAATCTTTCACCTTTTTATTCATATCCCAACCCCTCTCCCATCTGTCAATCATCAAAATGTTCTCTGTATCTATGAATGAGTCTGTTCCTACTCTGCTTGTTTGTTTTGTTCTTTATATTCCACACATACGTGAGATCATCTAGCATTTGCCTTTCTCTGTCTGACTTTTCACTTAGCATAATGCTATCTAGGTCCATTCGTGTTGTTGCAGTTGGCAAGATTTCATTCTTTTTTTAATGGCTGAATCATATTCCATTGCATACATGTATCACTTCTTCTTTGTCCATTCATTAATCGATGGATACTTAGGTTGCTTCCATATCTTGACTATTGTAAAGAATGCTACAATAAATAGAAAAAAGCTAAAGGAGTTTATCACCATTAAACCAGTATTACAAGAAATTTTAAAGGGTCTCCTTTAAGAAGAAGATAAAAAATATGAATAATAAAATGGCAATAAATACATATCTATCAACAATTACTTTAAATGCAAATGAATTAAATGCTCCAATCAAAAGATATACAGTGATTCAAACTGTGTATTCTTAAATGTTCAAACATCATTAATGAATAGAAGAAAGGTTTTGAGGAAAATATTGCTAGTTTCAATCAGACAAAATGCAAGTATCTAAGCATATCTAAGAAAGCAATATGAAGGCAGCTTTCTGGTCTTTGACTCTAATATCAAAAATAGAGGCTCCATCTGGGAAACAGGAGCTTGAGTCTGGCGCCTTAGACCACTCGGCCATCCTGACAAGGACTAGAGGCTCCATCTGGGACCCTCCCCACTCCCAACAGTATATTGGCTCTAGCCCTTAGGCTCCCTACTTTCTCTTCTCCTCTTTTTCATTTATCCTGTAGACTGCCGTTCCCACTGCTCCTTCTGTCTTCACAATTCTGGCTGTCCAGATTCTGTCATTAGTTCAGACAATAATTAAAATGATGGTCCATGTACAGAGTAAAATGAAAGTAAGTTCTGAAAACCACTAAAGGATAGACAAAAGAACCCTTGATAGAGTAAAAAGTAGTAGGAAGAAACCAGGATCAAGGGAGTTTATGAAAACCAAGAACCAAGCGACGTTTGAGAGAGTGGAAGTAGTTCACAATGGGAAATACACCCATGAGGCCAATTGAGGCAGAAAAGTATACTGGGCTTAGCTTTAGGAAGGTTATTGATGGCTTTGATAAGATGATGGGGTTGGTTTGGGAGTTAAAAGGAGGTGCAAAGTAGACATAGCCTTTACCTCAGTACATTTTAATTATCTATTGACACACCTGTCTCCTTTAAGAGACTGCAAATTCCTCCATGGCACTGTCTCTGTCTCCATAGAGGTTTCTGCCTTTTTTTTTAGAGCAGAAATGTAGTGATTGAATAGTAAAGATAAAATCTCAGAAAGGAAAATGAAACTTGAATTAATGCCTTTATTATTACAGGAAAATGTAAGAATAACATAAATTGGTATTCTGTGTTCACACAAAAATCAACACCATTGGAAAATAGTGATGATTACCACTCTCAGATGGGAAACCAACTTAATTAATGACACCCTTTCCCATCAGAGAAGGTCATTATTGAAATTTCACATACATTATTACGTTATAGCAAGGATATAAAAGTCTTCCGCTTTGCTGATAATCAAACAATTACATTAGCACTCTCTGGATTAACGTGCTATTCATTTGATTAAATAAAGTAAATATTGCATTGACCTGTAGTCATACTGACTACACTGTGTGTGCTGGATAAAAGCCACAGGAAGAAGAAGTTCCATAAAGATTTTCTGTGTAGCTGAACATTTGCCATTCTTGGTTGGTCAAGCACATAATATTTTAATGCTCCACATATGACAGATTTCAGATTATCCAAGTGAGAATAGATGAAAACGTTCTTCTTTTGCTGGAGAGGGTTACTTTCCTACATCTGAATTTATATGCTGTCTCAAAGAAGAATCAAGACGCAAAAAGTGAAAAAGAAGAGCACATTTTGTTTCGCCAACCAATTAAGAACTTGAGTCCCCAGGGAAAATATAAATTCATAATAAGCAATAAGACCTAGGGAACTCCCATGACTAGGTACATCAAACCAAATCTGCTGCTTTCCCTTAAGTTGTATTTTTAAAAAGCAGACTAGGATAAAAAAGTAACAACTTTATATCTTATCCTTCAATTCTTAGAATTCAGAAACTGTGGGGAACACCTATAATCAGGTCAATGGATCCTTTCAATGTCCAGAAATACAGACTAAAGAATTATAATTAAAGCTGAAAAATTATTTATAAATATTAACTCTGGATTCCTTTAAGTTGGTTGGTGTTAACTGTCATCATGTGGTTTTGGGAGAGAGTGAATGGAGAAGAATTATTTGAAAGATACTAGATCTCACTTAAGTTTGTTTGATATTGGTTTGTTTCATTTCAAAAATGCCACCAAAAATATACTGCCCACTGTGAAAGATGTTTTAGGAAAAAGCTAGTCAACTTGATTCTACTTAGCCTAAGTCTGACTTGAACCACAATGTCCCCAAATACAGTTGAAAAAGCCCAAATATTTTTCACTGTTTTTGATAGTCTATAAAGGATATTACTTAGCTAAATTGTTTTTTTTCTTAATCTCCATAAACAATTAAACAGTTCTTGTCTCTATCATTAACTGCATTCTGGCAGCAGGCTCTGCACAGTTGTCCACTAGTGATCAGTATCTCCCAGCTGCCTTGGGAAGCTCTATTGAAAAGTAAAGAAATATGACCAAAATGTCTCAGAAGGTACAGACTCTCTACTTTGCTAAAAACTAGGAAATACTGTATAAAAATAAGTCAGTTGGAGAAAGCAAAATACCATATGATTTCGCTGACATGTGGAATCCAAAGAACAGAAATGAACAAACAAAACAGAAACAGACTCCTAGACACAGAGAACAGACTGCTGGTTGCCAGAGGGAAGGGGAGTTCGAAGGCAGGGTGAAAAAAAGATGAAGGGATTGAGAAGTACAGTTCAGTAGTTACAAAACAGTCATGGGGACGTCAGGTAGCAGCATGGAATATATAGTCAATAATATCATAACAACTCTGTATGGTGCCCGGAGGGTAGTGGATATGTCGGGGAGGAACACTTTGTAAAGTATATCATTGTCTAACCACTATGTTGTACACCTGAAAGCAATACAAAATAAAATTGAAAGGAAAAAAAATACAACCAAAATGTGTCAGAAGGTTCAGACTCTCTCCTTTGCTAAAAACTAGAAATACAATGCACTAGAGTTTGTTTTGAGAAATGAGTGTCCACGTTTGCACCCTAGCTGTTGGAGTAACATTTCTGGAGTAACACTGCTGATTCAAGTGGAAAGCGAAGGGGACGGAAGTGGGGACACCGTGTGGAACTAAATATGTCATTTCAGTGGCACTTAATTTAAGGGAGCTGTTGGTTTGCTGTCCTCTAAAAACTGCTAATTGAGAACAGTTGCCCATTTCTGACTGAGGAAGTTAGGTCAAGTCCAAATTACTTCTGTCATTCTGTAAGTAAGCAGGGACTTCCTCTGGCTCCCAACAGCCATTGCCTGGGTATTATATTGTTTGTTTTTACTGATTCCTGCAAGTCAGTTATGACTACATCTCATTACTGTCCATTAGAAATTGGTCACTGCTGAATACGAGGGATTCCCCTATAAATATTTGAACAGAAATTTGAAATCTTGCTGAAATGAATTCTAATGGGGTATGAATTAAGAATGATCAAATATTTTATAATCACATAACAGCCATTGCAAGGTACCTTAAATTTTGGCAGAATCTTAGTTTTATATTTTAATCAAAGTTTATTCTCCCCTGTTACAGGAAGTATCTCTTCAATGAAACTCATTAAGACATACCTGTAAGAAAGGGACTTCTAGCTAAAGTAATTTAGTAAAGGATTACTCTATGAATACAGATATGTATTAGTTTGTCTGCTTATAAATTACAGAAAAATATACAATAACCAAGTAATTATATGTAACTGAACACGGACAGTTCCAAGATTCACTTATAATCTCCAGATAGATAAAAATTATTTTAAGCAGATAAACTTATCCAACTAAATCCCTTGAAACTAATTTATTTATCTGTGAATAAGGTTTTCTTTCATTAGTACAGAAATGTTGGAAAGGACAGGGAACAATATCTTTTTAGAATAACAAATTCTGAAAAAGCTGACTTATAAAGTATGAATCTCTACTAGTCGAAGAAAATATATTTGGTTAGCAACATGCTATCATTTTTTCATTGGTAACAGGGAACATTTGCTTTCAAAGTGTCTTTCATTTTCAGGACGGTGATTCCATTCCTGAAATAATAATCATATCCTCTCACTCTGTGAGCCCTGTGTGAACATAATATGTGTAACAACACCTCACCTTTAACCATGGGATCTCTGAGAGAGGCTCACAGAGGTTAAGTGATGCGGCCTAGATTTCCTGACACCAACCCCAATTGTTTTCCATGGGTTTCAAGGTAGCTTATCCCTCCTAATGATCCATGAAAGAGACTCCAAAGTAAGACTGAAGGAAAGAAATATTTCTGAGGCGTCATATTGAATAAATGCACTTACTGTTAAAAACAACTTGCAATGTATATCAGTGCTAAAATAAAAAAATAAGGAAGAGAGGGATAAAAATAGGTGACAGTTCAAAAGAGCATCTGAAAGGGACTTCCTGCAAGGAAATGAGGAAGCTGTTTAGAGGGTGACAGAGAACACAGCCTTCGGAGGGAGAGAAGAATGTGAGGAAGATGTGATTCTCTGGGCCAGGGTAGGCCTTCTTGGAATGAAATCATGTTGGTTTCACTAAAATTATGTCATTTCAGTGAATTTCATGGCATTATTTGTAGCCCTCTGAACTTCCTCTGTAGATCAAAAATATTTTTTGGAAGTAAAAAAAAATAAAGTAAAAGGCAATTGGTAGTTATCAGAGTTATGTACAAATCCAAATAATAGTTCTATATTGGAACCTAAATAAGCATTTGCCTCATAATCTGATACATCCCTATCTCTATCTGTTTTGTGTCATTTGTCAAAGGCATAAGAATCACACCTCCCTTTGACTTATTCAAGTCACTTATACATTTAGTCGATACATGAAATTATTTGGGGAGGGAGGTCATATTATAATATGAATATTGTAAATTAAAAATTATTTCAGTCCTGTCCTCTAAAGTCTGGGCTAAACTTACTAAATTGCTTCCCAATAACAGAATGTTGGAAAAGTAACTTTACAGTGGAAAAACCTTTCAGACATGACGTTGGCCAGGTGGTCGAGCTTGACATCACTGGGGATAAAGCATGTTGAGAGCATGCACCCCTGGTATGTGATGAAAAGGGCACTTCACCTCAATGGTATTGTCCTCAAAAATCTATAACCCCAGCCTAGTCATGAAAAAGAAAATCAGGCAAACCCATATTGAGAGGCATTCTACCAAATACCTGATGAATACACCCCAGAACTGTCAAAGTCGTCAGAAACAGGGAGACAGAGAAGCTGGCACAGACCAGAGAAGACTAAGGAGACAAAAGGACCAAATATAAGTTGGTGTCCCAGATGACATCCTGGGACAGAAAAAAGTACGTTAGTGGAAAAACTAGCAAAATCTACACAATGTCTGAAGTTCTGTTGATAGTAATACACCAGTATTGGTTTCTTAGTTTTTACATGTGGGTATATAAGAAGTTAAAACAGGAAAAATCAAGTGCATGGTTTTCCAAAATAAAATGTTTACTTAAAAATACTGATAATTACACCGATAGTTTCTGAGTCTGTACATCAGATCATACAGAAGGGGTAACTGCAGGGTAAGAGCATGCGATGGACCCAGACTGCCCAACCTCGAGTCTCAGTTCTACCACCTGCTAACTCCATGACCCTACATTATTATATCTGTACTTACTCACCTCTAAAAATGAAAAAATAACTGCCCTAATTCATAAGGTTACTAACAAATTAAAATTATCAGTCATGTGAAGTGTTGAAAACAGTGCTTATCAACTATTAAGTACTCTATTAGCTACAACTGTTACGGTTAGTATTCATTAACACAAGTTTAAAACCTTAAGAGTTCTAGTTCATAGTGAATAAAATATAAAGAAATGATTATATATTGACAAAACAAGCCAATTAATATAAATTCTACTCCATTAGTAATAATATTTAAGTATTTCAAAGGCAGAAAGTAAAACTTCTCTTCATTATCAGACCCTATTAAGGATATTATACCGGGTTCTGGGCATTCAACTTTCAATCAGATATTAACAAACACAGTTTCCTCAGACAAAGACAATCAGGACGCCAAATAAAAACTGTGTCACATAAAGACACATTTGGAAAATGTGGGAATGTTTAATCTGGAAAAAATAAAACTTAGGAAGAACAAGATACCTTTTTAAATTGTGAAAGATTTGTACATTAAATTAATTAAATATTTATGCAACAATATTAAAGCCAAACTTGGAAGAAAACTAAATAACTTGTTCTTACAAGACAACTACTAATACTTAGTAAGGAGCTGAAATATGGTTGATGCCACGCACAGAGGAACATAAAAAATATTAACAGCACTGCCTCCTCAAGAATCTTACACTCGCCTGACCAGGCGGTGGCGCAGTGGATAGAGCATCAAACTGGGATGCGGAGAACCCAGGTTCGAGACCCCAAGGTCGCCAGCTTGAGCGCGGGCTCATCTGGCTTGAGCAAAAAGCTCACCGGCTTGGACCTAAGGTCGCTGGCTCGTGCAAGGGGTTACTCAGTCTGCTGAAGGCCCGTGGTCAAGGCACATATGAGAAAGCAATCAATGAACAATTAAGGTGTCGCAACAAAAAACTGATGATTGATGCGTCTCATCTCTCTCCATTCCTGCTTGTCTTTTCCTTTTTCTGACTCTCTCTGTCCCTGAAAAATAAAAAAAATCTTATACTCTATTATAATAAATTCACATTTCTAATGTGCCTAGAATATGCATCTTTTACATTTGTTTGTTTATATTAGTCATTAATGTACTAAGATGTCTTGAAGGGGGTAGTACACAAGATGTGTTCAAGTGATGACTTTTTAAATATTTAATTTCTTAAGTTCTACCTTTATTTAAAACAGAGTAGTAAAGAAGTTACATGTTTTAAAACTCTAAGATATATTTGAAAACTAGGGTATGATTCTATGAGGAAAAGAAATGTGAAAATGCTCCCACAATTTCCTTCCTATATTATAACCTCATAAGATATTTCTTCTGAACATTACACCCAGCATGGTGCCTTACTCACTTAGATGTCAAATATGTTTCATGAAGATTTGACACATTAGATGCCATTCGCAGCACATGGGTCCAAATACCTTAAATTCCCCACCAGAAATGGGAATATATCATGTAACGATTAGAGATACAGGAAAGAGGAAGCCTGTATTTATTTTTGTGTGATTAAACCAGGAAGTGTTACTGAAACTTTTCATCCTGCCTCTGTAAGAGTTTATTCTGATAACAGAGATCCACTGACTGTTTCAGTTCAGCACTGCTTTCTTCCTCAAACCAGAATACTTTTTGTGAAGCTAAGTCCATTTATTAATGGTAACCTCCCTTTAGTTCTAGAAATAACACCTGTCAACCCTCCATCAAAGCAGAGTTTGTAACTATTAGATCCTCTATACTGTGCAAAGGGAATGAAGTAAGTTTTAACATATTGAATCAGAAGGTAGCAATTAAAATAACGGACGACTCATGGAGAATTGCCAGAGAGATGATATAATTATTATATCAAAATGTTATAATTGGAATAAGGAGAGAATAAAGAGAGGAAGGGAGGGAGAGAGGTCACTCCTGCATATGCATTTAAAACTTTGACGTTCTTCTATTGTCCTGAATAACCAAAATGTTTGAGCAAATGACTTGTTTAATGACCTGGCTTTGATGTTTCTCTACCCTTCCAATGTCCCCAACAAAACACTCTGGTTTTCCCCCCTCTCCAAATCATCTATTTTTTTTTGTAGCAGAGACAGAGAGAGGGACAGACAGGGACAAAAAGACAAGATGGGAGAGAGATGAGAATCCATCAATTCTTTGTTGCAGCACCTTAGTTGTTCATTGATTGCTTTCTCATATGTGCCTTGACCAGGGAGCTACAGCAGAGTGAGTGACCCCTTGCTCAAGCAAGTGAACTTGGGGACAAGCTGGGGAGCCTTGCTCAAAGCAGATGAGCCCAAGCTCAAGCTAGCGACCTCGAGGTTTCAAACATAAGTCCTCCGTGTTCCCGTCCAACACTCACTCCACTGCTCCACCACCTGGTCAGGCTTCTCCTAGTTATTTTTAAATTTTCTCCAAGAAGCTTTCTTGACCTACTAAATGATAATTATAGCAATAAGTACCTTGCACTTCCATTGGTATCCACGTTATTGTTTATTATTGTCACTGTGTTCATTACCTTTCTCTTTAGGTAGACTGTAACGTGAGGCAAGCAGGGACTGCACATTTTGCTCCTCATTGTGACCTCTGTGCTTAGCTCATTGCCTGGCATATAGTAAAAACATAACAAATGCATGTAATTGATTAATTAATGATTTAAAGGGACCAGCTAAGAGATGGGTTCAATGTGGTTTGCTTCCTCTGGAGCACAATTAGTTCACTCAGCATCATCAGGAAAAAAAAATCCTACCCACCATTTTGCTTTTCCATAGCAACATCTGAATGAAACAACTAATCATTTCTTATCTGAAGGTTATACCCTTGGGGTCTTGAAACATTCATTTGCTCAAAACTTTATAAACCCAAATAAGTCTTTTCCTAGCAGCAATGCTGATATTCAATTTTCAAGCACACAACTGTTTTTGCCATTAGAGAAAGAGACCTATATTTCTACATTACATCTCCTAAATGGCATGTTAAAGCTAGAAGGGCCCATCCAACACAGCACCCCCTTTTACAAATAACAAAGTTAGCTGAGAGTATGGCACAGTACTTTTTAATGGCAGTACCTCTTAACTCTCATTACAGGGGCTTCCCAGTCTGCCTGGCTGCTTCTCATTTAAAGATGAAAAAGAAAGAAAGAAAGAAAGAAGGAAGGAAGGAAGGAAGGAAGGAAGGAAGGAAGGAAGGAAGGAAGGAAGGAAGGAAGGAAAGAGAGAAAGAAAGAAAGAAAAGTAAAAAACATTGCACATTACAGAATTATGCTGCACATCATATAACTGTTTGGGGATCACTGGAGACTTTCTCATAGAATATATAAGCAGGAAAGAAAACTAGTATTTATTGAATCCCTGATACATGTCCATCACTCTGATTGGAACGTTTTGTACTATTTCACCAAATATATACAAGAGTCCTGTGATTAAATGTTAGTATTCCCATATTATATAGATAAACAACCAAGAACAGTAGTTCCGGAATATAGTAATTTCTCAAAGTGATATACATTATAAATGCCATAATATTTATTAGAAGTCAACTCTGTCTGAAAATAAAAAGCACTCCCTTTATTCTGACTTAAATATTCTTTTAAAAAATGTCCACACCTGCTGTTGAGCCCTGAGGTTTCCTTTTACTGCACTACTAACTGGCCCAAAAGTTCAAGGGCATTTTATTTTTCAGAAGAGCGCTGTTGTTTTTACTTCCTACTTGGATATAATAACTTCTTAAGTTGTTAACCGTACTAAAATTTGGTATTGATAAATTAAAGTTAGACATTACTAAAGTTGTCAGAGAGCTCCAATTCAATGTCCTGCTCAAGTTGAGCTATGACACCAAATCCTGTCATACACATCCACACAGAAATAGGAGGGGTTTCCACCCTTTGATGTTCTCAGTTACTGTCCAGTCATCAGAATAGCCTTCTTTCTTTTTATGTTTCTTTATATTTCAATTTCAGATGGTCATGGTTCTCATCGCTGCTATTTTCACTTTTCATTTATAAACTATCATCACCGGACATTAGCGACAGTGATTCGAGTAGTGGCTCTGGAGTGAATGACCTCTTACCGGGCCCCTGGTTACATTGCTCACACTTCCTGTTCCCCAGGAACAACAGGCTACTTGTGGGGTGGTTTCACACAGAATTAAAGGAGAAAGAGACATTGTACTGAGAATAGGGATAGGGGCTGAAACAGAGTGGTTTCTTAATAAGAGGTTAATTGTTATCATTGTTTCAAATTAGTTTTGTAAGATGATTTGGTCAAGTCTATAGTGAGTGGTAATGTATATTTGCATAAATAGTATTGGTCTTTAACTGCCCACTAATTAAAACTTAGGACATGTTTTGTTCAGTCATTCCTTATACCTCTGTCAAAATAGACGATTTTATAATCCCCTCAAAATCTGCTTGGTCATTAACAGGTCCTTACCAAGGTCAGTGAATGTGTCCTACTTAATAATTTATAATATTACCAAAGGGAATATATAATTCAGCTGTTGTCATTTTTATTTTTTAGAGATTTTTATTATAAAAATTAAAGATATAAACACATATTCTCATAAATATAAATAACAAGTCACTCATTTATGTAATTAACAGGTTTTATTTGGTTCTTTCCTGGTTCTTTATTTTTTTAACCCATTTTTCTCCTCCTGAAAAGTGACAGTCAGTGATTTTGGTGAGCCACATAGAATTCTGCCCTTAATGAGTGAAGTGTTGTCAAAAAAGTTTGAGCTACAACAATTACTCTATCACTTCGAACCTCCAAAATTATCGCTTGCTGACTTAAAGTTATCTTTCAACACACCTCTTAACTCCTCCACAAGGTTATAAATACCTGGAGGTCAGGGACCCTACTTAATTTATACTGATTAGTGGTTCCCTGTGTCATTGAGCAATCTCTCACATAGGAGATTCTCAGGAATAAAGAAGAGGATGGTTGTGGCTAGTCTTTAGAGATACGGGTATATTCTTTAATCATTCTCTGGTAAAGACAAAAATGATTTCCTTTCACAACTAGCTTTTGGGTGGAAAATTGATGGGACTAGAACACCATTATAGACTTTGAGATATGCTATGTGTTTGAGCTATTTCTCTTATAATGACAATGGAAAAAAAACTATGAATGCTTAAATAGTCTTCTATAGAGAAATTTAATAAGACTTTTTAAACGGCTAAGGTCCAAAGTTAAAGGTCACAGAAGATGAGAGTTTGACAGGTACTAACCTGTGCAGGTGAACTAGCATCAGAAGATGCCCTGCCTGTCACTACACTAACAACAGACACCACCATTGATTGGCAGGAAATTTTCTATTTGTGGGAATTGACTGAAGTCACTCTAGGTCTTTATTTTAATGATGACTGACATCTAAAGTGTCTCTTTAGTGAGAAGTTTTCCTGCTTTGACATTCATAAATCTATGTCATAAGCTCCAAGAAAATGTACCAGATGGTAAAAACCAGAAGGGAATTTAAGGCTGCTAAGTACAGCTCTACCCCTTATTAAGTGAGAGGTGGAAATTTCTGAGGGTTGGGGAGGAACACCTGCCAAAGATCAAGTCTGTTTAATGCGTAAGAATATGAACTAACTATTTGACTTTCTTTTCTACAAAGCATAGTTATGTTTGATAAGGACAATCATACTGAGTAAGTAGGTGGGACAAAACCTAGGTCATTGCCTCAGCTGTAAAAGATGACAATGAAAAACAGAGAAAGAGTAGAAAACATTATCTTTCATGTCAATATTTTACTTCACTTCAATATGTAGGGTCACACTTTTCCCAAAGATTAAGGTGACATTTCCTTGCATCTGTAATGGGACAGAGGCAGACTGACAAAAAAAGATAGAGCATTGTGTGAAAGAAGTGATTCTTTTTCGACAATATGAATTATGCGTTTGCAGAGACATTTTTTCTTTGCCTTTTGCAAATACCTGGAATGTTTGTATTCGTTCCCCTTACACAAGTACTACTATCATTGCCATCAAAGGAAATTCACCTACAAATATCTTTGAGGCCCTTACTATATAAACCTCCAAAGGGGACACAAAAATAAGTAAGAGAGGATTATTTCTAAGAATTTGCCATCCGGATAAAGATGAGAAATGTCTGAAAATAATATTACAAGGCAGAAGGAGGTTAGTGGCATTGAAGTCCGGCTCCTGGCGATTGTAATCCCAACCTGCAATTTACCAACTCCATGAGCATGGTCAGTTCCAAGAGCTGGTGCTGTCTCCCTGTCTTCTCCTAGACACTGGGGACAGTAACAGAGTGTATATTACATAGTTTTGTGTGGGGATTTAATGAGTGAGCACATGCAAGTCCTTAATACTGACACATTAGAAACAATCCATGCTAGCTATTATCAACAATACTCAATTTAAGCACTATATCTCAAAGGAAAGAGATACTGCATACCATTCAGAGAATCAGAAAATATTTGTGGAAAGAAAATGTAGCATTTGGAATAGTTTGAGAATAGGTGTTAATTTTTTTTTGAATGTTTGGTAAAATTCACCTGTGATGCCTTCAAATCCAAGATTGCTGTTTCTTGGGAGTTTTTTGATTACTGATTCAGTTTCATTAGGATTATTGGTCTACTCAGAATTTCTATTTCTTCCAGATTCAACCTAGGAAGATTATATGTTTTTAGAAATTTATTCATTTCTTTCAGATTGCCCAATTTGATGGCATATAATTGTTTTTAAGATTTTCTTATAATTCTTTTTATTTTTGTGGTGTAGGTTGTTGTTATGTTTCCTCTTTTATTTCTAATTTTATTTATTTGGGTTGTCTCTTGTTTTTTTCTTTTTTTTTTTTCTTTTTTTGTATTTTTCTGAAGTGAGTAGCAGGAAGGCAGAGAGACAGACTCCCACATGCACCCAACCCAGATCCACCCTTTATGCCTAACAGGAGGCAATGCTCTGCCCATCTGGGTCCTTACTCTGTTGAAACTGGAACCATTCTAGTGCCCGAAGTGGAGGCCATGGAGCCTTCCTCAGCACCTGGGTCAATTTTACTCCAGTGGAGCCTTGGCTGCAGGAGAGAAAGAGAGAGATAGAGAGAAAGGAGAGGGGGAAGGGTAGAGAGCAGATAGCATTTCTCCCGTGTGCCTGCTGGGAATCGAACCTGGGACTTCCACACACCCAGCAGAAGCTCTACCTCTGAGCCAACTGGCCAGGACCTCTCTTTTTTTTCTTGATGAGACTAGTTAAAGGTTTATCTTTTCAAAAAACCAGCTCATGGTTTCATTGATCTTTTGAATTGTTTTTTCAGACTCTATTTCATTTATTTGCACGCTGATTCCACAAAGACTCTTTTTCCAAATAAAGTCACATTCACAGATTCAGGGTGTTAAGCCATAGAATAAAAATATTGGGGGTGAGGTCACCATTTAGCCCACAGCAGAGGTTGAACACTTTCCCTAAATCCACAGAGGTATTAAGGAGCATATTCCACCTGTCTGAAACCAGCATACATGTTCTTAACCACATCACTATTTATAACTGCTCTCCAACAAGTTAAATGTTCATCAGGGAGAAAATTTCTAACTTAGGAAATATTTTAAGCATTGAAGGCGATATCTACAATGTATTATAAAAACACTATTTTTAATTTTTCTTAAAATACACTAAGTTCAGAGGACAATTTGACTTTTGGTGATGGGTATGCAACACAATTGAATAATAAGATAACCTGGAGATGTTTTCATTGTACATATGTACCCTGATTTATTGGTGTCACCCCATTAGAATTAATAATAATAAAATATATATATAAAAAAATACACTAAGTTCAGCCTGACCAGGTGATGGTACAGTGGATAGAGCATCGGACTGGAACACAGAGGACCAAGGTTCAAAACCAAGGTCTCAGGCTAGAGCGTGGGCTCATCCGGCTTGAGCGTGGGGTCACTGGCTTGACCATGGGATCATAGAAATGACCCCGTGGTTGCTGGCTTGAAGCCCAAGGTTGCGAGCTTGAGCCCAAGGTCACTAGCTTGAGCAAAGTGTCACTCACTCTGCTGTAGTTCCCAGGTCAAGGTACACAGGAGAAAATAATCAATGAATCCAAAGAAAACTAAGGAACCACAACAAAGTATTGATGCTTCTCATCTCTCTCCCTTTCTGTCTGTCTGTTCCTATCTGTCCCCTCTCTCTGTCTCTCTGTTTGTCTCTGTCACACACACACAAAAGAAGACACTAAGTTCAAAACCATCGAATATGAATGCTATGTATTATCCTGAAAGTGACTTAATTCACTTAGAAAATAACAAAATGGCCACATCATCTTTCTTAGTTTTGATCTTTTTGAATTTTTACATTGATTCATTATTATTTGGTTGGTTTAAATATAAATGGACAACTCTGACAATTGCAGTAACTTATTCATCGTGGTTCAAGTAGTTAGACTTATTGCTACAGAGTTAACAATTCTAATACCCAACCAAGAGCAACAACGGTCTTACCTAACACTGGAGGTCTCAGCAAATCCTGTGGCAAAATGACACCCTGGGGAAGAATAAAGAAAGAATCATTAACTTGATATTTTTTCTCCAAGATTTCTATGTCTTATTTTATTTTTTAGTTATAAATTATGTAAGAATACACCACGGTTGTTAAAAACTGTTTCTTGGATATTTTTAAGATGTGATACCCCTATGGTTTTTAAATGATCCATTAGTTTGGGAAGAAAGTGGGGAAAGAATAATAGTCCTTTAACTCCATTTGTCTGAAAGAGAAATCCATCCTCTGCATGATTGCATAATGATGGAGCATTTTCAACTCTACTCCTTAATGGTCCAGAACACCCAGAACAAAATAAAATACTCCGAAGGCTGATGAGCCTAAGACCCAGAAAAAAAAAAAAAAAAAACACAGCTACCTGCTCTGAGCTCCATTAAACCAAATGAGAAAATAGCCCATTTTTAGAGGAATTAATTTGTATGATAGACAGCTAACTGGAATTCTGCTGGCAGGGGTATCCTTTTTTTTAAACATCTCCTTATTACAGAAAACATTTGCATGCAGCAGTCATTTAGTAAAAGAGTAAAAAAAAAAGAATAAGAGTAAGGCTGAGAGATACTGTCTAATTTCAAATACGCAGTTGAGGTACAAATACAGAATTTTCAAAAAAATTGGAGAGGACAAGTATCTTTTTTACAAAATTGTAGCAGCTTGCAGAACCTTTGCTACTAGGCTTTGACAGGCAAGCTAGTTTTTATTCTTTCCTGTTACAGATCACAACATTCTTACCAAATAGCTGATGTTTAACTGCATTTGTGTATGTGTGTGTATGTGTGTGTGTGTGTGTCTAAATCATGTTCTTTTTTTATTGTCTCATTTGTCTGTAATATTAAGCTGGTGTAGAGAAGAAAGCAGTCAATCAGCAGTAGTTATTAATCAACTTAAATGACCAGAACTGTGCTAGATGAAGTAGGAGAAACAGCAAGCTCAGACAGGATATCATTAAATAGCAAATATGTGCTGGAGAACGTGCTCTGGGAAGCGGTGGTAAATAAAAGCTTCATTGGGCAGGAGACTTGAGCTTGGCCTTGAAGTCCAGGTGGAACACGGAAGGCACAAGGTAAGGCACTGAGGTGGGAAGATAAATGTATATTTTGCTGACTAATTGATGCCAATAGCTACTGTAGTGCCTGGCACATGCTCCTCACTAAGTAAGTGTCTGTGGATTGTTAAATGGTTAATAATGTATGCAAATAATATTGATATAGGGATAGCCCAGCATCTTAAAGACTTTCTTTTTTCTTTTTTTAGTGAGAGAGAGAAAGGGAAGAACAAACAGCAAGGTAGAGAGATAAGCATCAACTCATAGTTGGGGCACCTTAATTACTCATTGATTACTTTCTCATATGTGCCTTGACTGGGGAGCTCCAGCCGAGCTAGCAACCTTGGGCTCAAACCAGCAACCTTGCGATTTGGAGGCTCAAGTCAGCGACCAGGGGTCATGTCCACGATCTCACGCTCTAGCCAGAAACCTCGGGGCTTCTAACCTGGGTCCTCAGCATTCCAGACTAATGCTCTATCCACTGAGCCACCGCCTGGTCAGGCCAGCATCTTAAACACTTCTGAAACTACTTGGTGTGCTTTAACATGACACAGTAAGCAAAGAAGTGCACCATTATTAACTTTCATTATTCTAGAGCATTAATAGGGTAATTCACCCAAGAATGGCAGTGATGTTACTGGAACATGAAAACAGTAAGGGTTTTCCACAGGAAAGTTTGCATGCGGAAGGGAGAGGTGGGTGATGGGAGGCTCTTTAGCTCATTAGCTGTTTCCAGTTCTCATCTTGAGTTCAACCATCCTTAGCAAATGTCCAATGCTATGGTACTGCTCCACTATATCAGTGTATCCAAAAGAACCCTTCCGTGAGCAATGGCCCTGGAGTGCTTCTCTTCAAACTAGTCCCTCAATTTAAGAGTAATATTAGTTTAAAAACTACAGGAAAAGTTCAATGCGAAAGCCGTAACTTCCAGTTGCATTGGTAGTAGTAAATGCTTGAATCCCAAGCCCAGCCAGCTGGCATGAGAGCATTGCTCATAAGAGCCTGTGTCTCCTCTTCATTTCTGATGTTCTCATCACCCTTAAATGGTACCCACAGAGGACTGAAATGTGCTTTTTAGTATTTATTGCATATATTGGTTAAAGGTGTATGTTTCTGCTCCTTGATTTTAGAGCATACAGTGTGTGTGTGTGTGTGTGTGTGTGTGTGTGTGTGTGTGTGTGTTCAAATGACTTTCTCTAAAAAGCAAGCCAGGAATCAAATCGAATTCTTTTATTTATCTAAGGTTCTCAGTTGATGTCATTATTTTGCATCCATAGCTCTCAAAGAGGCCCAAGACCTCTCAGCTAATTTTTAATTTCTCTGATATATTGAAATCCCATTTTTTAATGCATGGCAAATATTACTTATATTAACAATTTCACTTCCCTTCTACAAAATGCCAGCCCCCAAAGGAGTGATATCACATAAGCTCTGCCAAAGCTGTCTCTTCTTCTCCCCACTCCCCTTATTCTCCATGATCAAAACTGCTTCCTTATAAGGTTATTAAGCAACAAATAGGTAGAAAACAGTAAGACCTTTATGTCTTTTCCACCCATATATATTGGTATAAGCCAAATTGACCATTACATATCAATTTTATCACTTTTATATTGAGGGACAGAATTATCCACATAACAAACTATCTCATTGCTGCCTCCACCAGGACTGAGTCTAGCCAGCTGTGTTCCTGAACTCGTGAACAGACAACAGTTAGTGTGAACCACTGGCAGGAATGTCAAATAAAAACCCTTCAAAACCTCACCGGTAAAACCAACAGCATTTCTGGGGGTAACTATAGCAGAAGACTAATGTTTTAATTTTATATTTAAATATTTCAACATAGCATTATATTTTCTTCCCAAATGTTACTATGACATTGAGATATGACAGACATTATAGAAGGTATTCTGTCATACTTGTGAAGTGGTTAGGATTATCACTGACATAGGGAGGAGCAGGTATGATGTACGGACATAGGGTCAGAGGTATAGTCTCATCAAAGATATAAAGCAGCCTGAATAGAAGCATGTACCTGAAAACCAGCCCAGAAGGCAGCATGGCTGTGGGGCAGACTTGTAATCACCATGTCCTGAACCAACGACCTCACTGCTTACATTGTAAACTCATCATCTACACCCGTGATGGTGAACCTATGACACGCGTAGCCATTTTTGATGACACATGGCTGCATACCAGAGAAGTATGGGGCCGCATGCCAAGAAAGACGTTTCATCCCCAGCTCCTATACAGCCAGGTGCAGTAGCCGAGGATAAAACATTTGCTGTAGTGTAGACACTCTGTGCCAGAGGTCTGTAGGCCAAAATATTTGGTTATTTAAACTATAAATATCGCGAAATTATGGGTTTTTTCTCAAAGTGACACACCACCCGAGTTATGCTCGGTTTTATGGCAAATTTTGACACACCAAGCTCAAAAAATTGCCCATCACTGACCTACACAGTAAACATTTCATACCCCTGCCTGACCAGGCGGTGGTGCAGTGGATAGGGTGTCGGACTGGGATGCGGAGGACCCAGGTTTGAGACCCCGAGGTCGTAAGCTTGAGCGTGGGCTCATCTGGTTTGAGCAAAAGCTCACCAGCTTGTCCCCAAGATCGCTGGCTTGAGCAAGGGATTACTCTGTCTGCTGTAGCCCCACGGTCAAGGCACATATGAGAAAGCAATCAATGAACAACTAAAGTACCACAACGAAAAACTGATGATTGATGCTTCTCATCTGTTTCCGTTCCTGTCTGTCTGTCCCTATCTATCCCTCTCTCTGACTCTCTCTCTCTCTCTGTCTCTGAAAAAAACAATTCATATTCCCAACTGCAGATTGCCAAATGCGGATGGAAAATAATTGTTATACAGTGGCAGCTGATTGAATTTGCAGATGGAAAGGTCTGGCTGTATTTATTGGAAAAAATAATCTGCATGTAAGTGGATTCCTGCAGTTCAAACTAGAGTTGTTCAAGGCTCAGTTGTGTATTTTCTTCTCTATATTCTTCCCTAGTAGGACCCAACCCATAAGGTCTCTGTTCTTTTTTGTGTTGTTTCCCAGAATTCACATTTTCATCTTGTTAAATATTTTTCACCATTTCTTAAACCAAATTCAACTCTCAATGGTGGGAAGCCATCCAGAAACAGAACAACACACCACATACTGGCAAGAAACCCCATGAGAGCCAAGTACCCCAAAGTGAGTATATTCAACCACTGGAGGGCGCCCTTGCTCCACTGAAGTATCACACTTTTAAAGCACCATTATTTATGAGGAAATACACACCACCAGTTCCTTTGGTTTGTGCAAATGAAACAAGTTTATAAGACAAAGTAATTCATTTCCACAATTTACCAAATTTCTGTTCTATTTTTAGACCAGTTATTTCAGTGATACCAAATTCCCATAAACATTAGTATTAGATGTAGAGAATACTTCATTTAGCTGTCTTAACTTTGTAAATGTAAGAGGTCAGTGGAACCAACAAGAAGTTCCCTTGTCAGCTCTAGTACACTGACTTATTATATCTTTGATGAGACTGTATCTCCCTCTTAATAGCTTGAAGCAGCTTTAAACCTGCTCATCGTGCATTAGAATTTGTATGTATTTAAATACAAATTATTTAGAAACGACATCCTGTTTTACTTTTAACTATTCCTCGTCCTTCTAAACAAGAAAGAGAAGTAACTTAATAGAAAACCAGAGATAGCTGTGTCTTACTGACGTAAGGGTGGCACTAAGGCAGGCGCGGAGACCCTACCTGTGCGCATTCCTACTGCACCATGCTGAACTTCGGGAGGCTTTTACTACAAACCTGGAGAACAAAGCTGCTAGGGCTTTTTCTGTTTGTATTTAAGAGTTTATTTATTGGTTTTACAGAGAGGAGAGAAAGGGGTGGCAAGGAGTGGGAAGCATCAACTTGTAGCTGCTTCCCACATGAGCCTTGCCCCCGGCATGCCTGGGTTTTTTTTGTTTATATATATATATATATATATAATTATTTTATTATTTTTAATTCTAATGGGGTGACACCAATAAATCAGAGTACATATGTACAATGAAAACATCTCCAGGTCATCTTATCATTCAATTGTGTTGCATACCCATCACCAAAAGTCAAATTGTCCTCTGTCACCTTCAATCTGGTTTTCCCTGTGTCCCTCCCCTCCTCCCTATCCCACTCTTCCCTCCCTCCCCTCATCCCATAACCACCAATCTCTTGTCCATGTCTCATATTCTCACTTTTATGTCCCACCTATGTATGAAATCATGCTGTTCTCAGTATTTCTTTATTTCTGATTTACTTATTTCACTCCGTATAATGTTATCAAGGTACATCCATTTTGTTATAAATGATCCGATGTCATCGTTTCTTATGACTGAGTAGTATTCCATAGTATATATGTACCATAGCTTTTTAATCCACTCGTCTTCTGATGGACACTTGGGCTGTTTCCAGATCTTCGCTATTGTGAACAATGCTGCCACGAACATGGGGGCGCATTTCTTCTTTTCGAACAGTGCTATGGTGTTCTTAGGGTATATTCCTAAAAGTGGGATAGCTGGGTCAAAAGGCAGTTCGATTTTTAATTTTCTGAGGAATCTCCAAACTGTTTTCCACAGTGGCTGCACCAGTCTGCATTCCCACCAGCAGTGCAGAAGGGTTCCCTTTTCTCCACATCCTCGCCAGCACTTATTCTGTGTTGTTTTGCTGATAAGTGCCATTCTGACTGGTGTGAGGTGATATCTCATTGTGGTTTTAATTTGCATTTCTCTAATGATTAGTGATGTTGAGCATTTTTTCATATGCCTATTGGCCATCTGTATGTCCTCTTTGGAAAAATTTCTATTCATTTCTTTTGCCCATTTTTTGATTGGGTTGTTTGTCTTCCTGGTGTTGAGTTTTATAAGTTCTTTATAAATTTTAGTTATTAACCCCTTATCAGATGTGCTGTCGAATATGTTCTCCCATTGTGTGGTTTGTCTTTTTATTCTGTTCCTATTGTCTTTAGCTGTGCAAAAACTTTTTAGTTTGATATAGTCCCATTTGTTTATCTTGCCTTTTATTTCAGTTGCCCGTGGAGATAAATCGGCAAATATACCGCTGCTACAGATGTCGGAGAGCTTGCTGCCTATGTTTTCTTCTAAGATGCTTATGGTTTCACGGCTTACATTTAAGTCTTTTATCCATTTTGAGTTTGTTTTTGTGAATGGTGTAAGTTGATGGTCTAGTTTCATTTTTTTGCAGGTAGATATCCAATTTTCCCAACACCATTTGTTAAAGAGGCTGTCTTTACTCCATTGTATGTTCTTTCCTCCTTTGTCAAATATCAGTTGTCCATAAAGCTGTGGGTTTATTTCTGGGTCCTCTGTTCTGTTCCATTGATCTATGTGCCTGTTCTTATGCCAGTACCAGGCTGTCTTGAGTATAATGGCCTTATAGTAAACCTTGATATCTGGAAGAGTGATACCTCCTGCTTTATTTTTTCTTTTTAAGATTGCTGAGGCTATTCGTGTTCTCTTTTGGTTCCATATAAATTTTTGGAATATGTGTTCTATATCTTTGAAGTATGTCATTGGTATTTTAATTGGTATTGCATTGAATTTATAAATTGCTTTGGGTAATATAGACATTTTAATGATGTTTATTCTTCCTAGCCATGAGCACGGTATATGCTTCCACTTGTTTGTATCTTCCTTGATTTCTTTTTATCAATGTTCTATAATTTTCCGAGTACAAGTCCTTAACCTCCTTGGTTAAATTTACTCCTAGGTACTTTATTTTTTTGGCTGCAATAGTGAAGGGGATTGTTTCCTTAATTTCTTTTGCTGATATTTCATTGTTGGTGTATAGAAATGCCTCTGATTTCTGAGTATTGATTTTATATCCTGCCACCTTGCTGAATTCATTTATAAGGTCCAGTAGTTTTTTGACTGAGACTTTAGGGTTTTCAATATACAATATCATATCATCTGCAAATAGTGACAGGTTTACTTCTTCTTTTCCAATTTGGATGCCTTTTATTTCTTCTTCTTGTCTGATTGCTGTAGCTAGGACTTCCAGAACTATGTTGAATAAGAGTGGTGAAAGTGGGCAACCCTGCCTGGTTCCTGATCTTAAGGGGATTGCTTTTAATCTTTGTCCATTTAGTATGATGTTTGCTGTCAGTTTATCGTAGATGGCCTTTATCATGTTAAGGAATGATCCCTGTATTCCCACTTTACTGAGAGTTTTGAGCATGAATGGGTGCTGGATTTTATCAAATGCCTTTTCTGCATCTATTGAAATTATCATGTGATTTTTGTCCTTCCTTTTGTTTATGTGATGAATCACATTGATTGATTTGCGAATATTGAACCAGCCTTGCCTCTCCAGAATAAATCCCACTTGATCGTGGTGTATGATTTTTTTCATATATTGCTGGATCCGGTTGGCTAATATTTTGTTGAGAATTTTAGCGTCTAAATACATCAGGGATATAGGCCTATAATTTTCTTTCTTTGTGTTGTCTTTGCCCTGTTTTGGGATCAGAATTATGCTCGCCTCATAAAAGGAGTTTGGAAGTCTTCCTTCCTCTTGAATTTTTTGAAATAGCTTGAGAAGGATAGGAGTTAGTTCTTCTTTGAATTTTTTATAGAATTCACTTATGAAGCCATCAGGCCCAGGACTTTTCTTTTTGGGGAGTTTTTTGATAACTGTTTCGATCTCATTTGTTGTAATTGGTCTGTTTAGGTGTTCTGATTCTTCCAGATTGAGGTTTGGAAGGTTATATGATTCAAGAAATTTGTCCATTTCACCAAGATTGTCTAATTTTTTGGCATATAGTTCTTCATAGTATTTTCTTACAATGCTTTGTATTTCTGTTGTGTCAGTTGTTATTTCTCCACTGTCTTTTCTAATTTTATTTATTTGAGTCCTCTCTCTTTTTTTTCTTGGTGAATCTAGTTAAAGGTTCATCAATCTTGTTTACCTTTTCAAAGAACCAGCTTCTGGTTTCATTGATCCTCTGTATTGTTTCCTTAGCCTCTATGTCATTTATTTCTGCTCTGACCTTTATTATTTCCTTCCTTCTACTTGTCTTGGGTTTTATTTGTTGTTGTTTTTCTAGTTCTTTTAGATGCAGGGTCAGGTTGCTTATTTGAGCTTTTTCTAGCTTCTTATGATATGCCTGTAGTGCAATAAACTTCCCTCTCAGAACTGCTTTTGCTGTGTCCCATAAATTTTGAGTTGATGTATGCTCATTATTATTTGTTTCTAGAAACTTTTTTATTTCTTCTTTGATCTCATTGTTAATCCATTCATTATTTAATAACATGCTATTTAGTTTCCAAGTGTTTGAGTATTTTTCAGTTTTTCTTTTGTGGTTAATTTCTAGTTTCATGGCATTGTGATCAGACGAAATGCTTGATATGATTTCAATCTTCTTAAATTTATTGAGACCGTTTTTGTGTCCTAAGATGTGGTCTATCCTAGAAAACGTACCATGAGCGCTTGAGAAGAATGTATATTCTACTGCTTTAGGGTGAAAAGTTCTGAAGATATCTATTAAATCAAGTTGATCTAGTGTCTCCTTTAAGTCTGCTGTTTCTTTATTAATTTTCTTTCTTGAGGATCTATCCAGTGTTGTTAGAGGGGTATTGAAATCCCCTACTATGATAGTATTGCTGTTAATCTCGCCCTTTATATCCATCAAAGTCTGCTTTATGTATGTTGGGGCTCCTATATTTGGTGCATAGATATTTATAATAGTTATATCTTCCTGTTGAATTGTTCCCTTTATCATTATGTAGTGTCCTCCTTTATCTCTTACTACAGCCTTTGTTTTAAAGTCCATTTTGTCTGATATAAGTATTGCTACCCCTGCTTTTTTTTCATTTCCATTTGCATGAAATATTTTTTTCCATCCTTTTACCTTCAGTCTATGAGCATCCTTTGTTTTAAGGTGTGTCTCTTGTAGACAGCATATGTATGGGTCCTGTTTCTTTATCCATGCAGCTACCCTATGTCTTTTGATTGGATCATTTAATCCATTTACATTTAAGGTTATTATTGATATGTAGTTGTTTATTGCCATTTTATTCTTTAAAGCTGTATTCTTCTTTTGCTATATTCATTCCTCCCTTTAAACTGTTCACAAGTGGCCCCTTAGTATCTCTTGCAGAATTGGTTTGGTTTTTATGAATTTCTTGAGGCTTTCTTTTCCTGGGAAGCTCTTTATTTCTCCTTCAATTTTAAACGTTAGCCTTGCTGGATAAAGTAGTCTTGGTTGTAGGTTCTTGTTCTGCATTACTTTGATTATATCTTGCCATTCCCTTCTGGCCTCAAGTGTTTCTGTTGAGAAGTCCGATGTCATCCTTATGGGGGCTCCTTTGTAGGTGATAGACTTTTTTTCTCTAGCAGCTTTTAAGATTTTTTCTTTATCCATTAGCTTTGGTATTTTAACTATGATGTGTCTTGGTGTAGATCTTTTTGGGTTTCTCTTTAATGGAGTTCTGTGTGCTTCTTGAATGTGTGGAGTGTTTCCCAGCCTTAATTTAGGAAAGTTTTCTGCTATGATTTGATTGAACAAAGTTTCCATTTCCTGTCCTCTCTCCTCTTCTTCAGGCACCCCTATGATGCGAATGTTGTTTCTCTTCATGTTGTCACAGAGCTCCCTTAGAGTTTCCTCACATTTTTTAAGTCTCTTTTCCTTTTTCTTCTCTGCTTCTGTGCCTTTGTTTATTGTGTCCTCTAACTCGCTTATTCGATCCTCAGCGTCATCCATCCTGCTTTTAATTTCTTCCATTGTGGTCTTCAGTTCTGATACTATATTTGTCATTTCTGTCTGATTCTTTTTTATTATTTCAATTTCATTTTTTATACTTGTTATCTCTTTATTTAGGTGTTCATAATGACTATCCATTGTTGCTCTAATTTCTTTGAACATCCTAACTATCATTATTCTAAATTCTGCTTCTGGTAATTTGGTTATATCTGGTTCATTCAGGTTCTTCTCTGGGGATTTCTCTTGATTCATTTGGTTTGCATTCCTCTGCCTGCCCATTTTTTCTGTGTATAAGCAAGTTGTGGCCACTGGAGTCCAGTAGGTGTTGCCTTTGTGTTCTCTAGGTGTGGTCTGTCTGCAGGCCCCCCAACCTCTCTGCCGGTGCCTAGGGTGGTTGGGTATGAGCGTTGCCAGAGCCGGCCCTCTGTGGCTTTTGCTGTGATTTCTGCCTCTCTTCCGTGGGAGGGGCTGTTACTGAAGCCACAATACTTAGCACCAAGGGTAGAGGTGAGCACCTTTGCTCAGCTGCGGACCGAGCCTATTTCCGGACTTCCGCCCAGAACCAGCAGTAGGAGCCTGCTCGCTACAGTTCCGCGGGTTAGGCGGGGCTTTTGACGTGCTCTCAGCTGTAAGCTTTTGCCCGTCCGGAGCTTTAGCCCCGCCCTCGAGGCCAGGGCCCTTTGCGCAGGGTCGGAAACCAAGGTTTATTGGGGCGGGTGTGTTTGCTGGCTTCCACTCAGCTGTGTACTTCTTTTCGTCCCAGACTCTACCCCGCCCCCGCGTTCGGAGCCCGCTCTCGCACGTATACTGGCCAACCGCGGTTTCTCCGGTGGGGGGGGGGGGGCTGGTAGCGTCAGCTCAGCCGCGAGCCCCTGCCCATCCCTGGTCCTAGCCCGGTCCCCGCGGTCAGCGCCGACCTGCGCAGGGCCTGCCTGTTCCTGGCCTCCTGCTTTGTCCCCGTAAGTGGGATTAAAGGCGGGCCTGCAGCTTCCAGACCACTTTCGCGCGTCCCCTCCAACCCTCTGGGCTAGACCTATCTCCCACCGGCTTGGCCTCTGCCCACGCCGACAGAATCGCGTTTCAGCGTTCTATCCCCCCAAACCCTTAAGCAGCCCTCAGCAGAATAGGAAGGGACCTAATACTCCACACTGTAGGCCTGGGAGCTCCCTCACTTGCTTCACAGCTCAAAACTGTCCAAACACCTCTTCTAGGCTCTGGGACTGCAAGCTGGGGCTTGGTTCCTGGGACCCAGGTCCCTCCCTCTCCACCAAACTTTCCTCCTGCCGGGCTGCCGTTTGCTCCGGGGAGCTGGGCAGCCCTCTTCGCGTTTTCGCTATTCCTACCAATCTCAATGTGGCTTCTGCAGTGTTCCTTGGTTGAAGAGTCCACTTAGTTTAGTTCATAGTTGGTTTATCCAGATGATGGTTCTTTAAATTGAGTTATAATCCACTTTGCTTCTGGGAGTTGGAAGTTGGTACGTCCGCCTACTCCGTCGCCATCTTGCTTCCCTCTGCCTGGGGTTTTTAACTGGCGACCGCAGCATTTCAGGTCCACGCTTTACCCACTGCACCACCACAGGTCAGGCTTGGTTTTTTAATAGTTTGTAATACAGATATTTTATATTTTATTTTATTTTAGATTTTATTTATTAATTTTTAGAAAGAGAAAGGGGAGGGAGAAGCGGGAAGCATCAACTTAGTTGCTTCCTGTATGTGCCTTGACCCAGCAAGCCTAGGGTTCCGAACCAGTGACCTCAGCATTCCAGGTTGATGCTTTCTTCACTGCATCACCACAGGTCAGGCTGCTAGGGTTAAAATATATGTTTATTACTCTTTTAAGAAATTTATAGGATTTAATTGTTTAATAGAAATCAGCCAGGATTTACTTTCTAAATGAGGTAGCCAGTTTTTCCAAAATTTTGCAGCTTTCCTTCCCTTCTGGACACATAGTAAGATTGCACATAGTCACCTGTGTGGGTCAGGTGACTGACATTTCCAAGCCAGAGCAAGACTCAAAAGTACCCTTTATTCTTTGGAAAGGTAATCAGCCATACTCTAGATGGTGCTTGCTCAATTAGCCAGGCCTTAAGTGTGGGAAGAGATAAAGTAGAGAATTTTGCTACTCTGTGACAAAGGTGAGAAATAAGCTTTTTTGTGTGTGTGTCTTAAAGCACTAATATTCGGGGGTTGTTTGTTACTTAGCATAACCTAACTCATCCTAACCAATTCCTGAAACATGAAGCTTTTTCCTTGCCTTAATGATTACACTGTGGAACAATTGTTTTTCATTTTCTGTTGCATAAGGTTTTAGAACTGTTTCTATATACATCTGCATCGCTGATTCCAAATCTGAAATATGTTTTATGGTGCATGCTCTAGTTTTCATGCAATTTTAATTCTTTTTGTTACAGTTAATGGCATGCATTGGTTTATAAATTGGAGTTAAAGGGCAATGACTCTTGGATTGAACAGAATCACAAGGCAATTGTTTTAAAAACATCACTTTTACATAATTGTAGTTGTTTTTAAATGTAAAAAATTATTATCTGATAAAAACAGCCTCTTATTTTGTTTTAAAATTGAATCATGGCTTCTTCAAGTAGGTGTAAATGTAAGAATAGTCCTGATACCTTCTGTTTTATATGTGGCTGTTACACACTTCAACATCAAAGGTGAATGTTTCCTCATTTGTGACACGTACATATAATGCCTATTTTCAAGTTCCCCTTGGATCAAGACAAGAATTGGGCTCCTCATATTGTATGTCATAATTGTGAGGAAATGCTTCATGACTGGACAAAAGGAAAATGCAAAGGAATGCCTTTTGGTATTCCCACGGTTTGGTGTGAACCTAAGGACCACAGCAGTGACTTATTTTTGTCTGATCCATACAAAGGGCATCGGCAAGAAAAAACGGCATATGATCGCATATCCTAATATTCCTTCAGCAATATGACCTATCCCACACTCTGAGACACTCCCAGTTCCAGTTTTCAATGGTTTTATTTCTTCTAATGACGAAGAAAGTGAACATGGTGATCAAGTGTATTTTGATAAGATGCATCAGGAAATGGTTGTAGAATCTGAAGGGTCTTCTTCTGATGCCAAACAGTCATTAATCCCTCAGCATTTTAGCCAACCAGAATTGAATGACTTAGTAAGATTCTTTGGAAAGGTAATCAGCCAAGAAAGCAGCTGAGTTATTAGCCTCCAGGCTTCAAGAAAAGAATGTATTTCACTGGTCAGCTAAAGTATCCCATTTCAGGAAACATGAACAAATTTTTGTGGACTTTTTTCCCGAAGACAGTTTATTTACTGACATAATATCAGTAGTCTTCTCAGCCAGGTGTTACCACTTATAGTCCAACAGAATGGCGGCTATTTCTTGACAGCTCTAAATGGAGTCTGAAATGTGTTCTCCTACCCAATGGTAATGTTTATGCAGCGGTTCTAATTGGTTATTCAACTCATCTGTGAGAAGATTATAATGACATAAAAATTGTCCTCGACTTACTGAAGTATGAGGAGCATAACTGGATCATTTGTGTGGATCTTAAAATGGTAAATTTCCTGCTAGGACAACAGAGAGGTTTCACGAAGTAGCCTTGCTTTCTTTGTTTGTGGGACAGCTGAGCTCAGGAGAAACCCTGGACAGAGAAGGAGTGGCCGAAACGTGAAGCTCTAGAAGTAGGGATGCAAATTATTGTGAATGAACCTGTAGTTAATCGAGACAGGATCATTTTTCCCCTACCTCACATCAAACTTGGCTTAATGAAGCAGTTTGTTCAGGCTTTGAATAGAGAAAGTGAATGCTTTCAACATATTCTTTCTGCTTCTCCTGCCTTGTCTTTCGAGAAGATAATAGCAGGTGTATTCAATGGACCTCAAATTCGAACCCTCATATGTGATGAAGAATTTGCCAGGAAGATGAATAAGGAGGAGAAAGCAGCACAGCAGTCTTTTGTGGCAGATACAAAGAACTTCCTTGGCAACAAAAAAGCAGATAACTATGAACTTCTGGTTCAAAGGATGCTGCTGGCTTTCCGCAACATTGGATGTAACATGAGCATTAAGATTCACTTCCTGAACAGTCACCTTGATAAGTTTCCCAAAATTTTTGGGAGAGGTTAGTGATGATCAGGGAGAATGCTTTCATCAGATCTGAAGACAATAGAAGAGCGTTATCAGGGGCGATGGGACAGAAATGACGTCAGACTATGCTGGAGCATCAAACGAGATTGTCCTCAACAAGTACACAAACGCAAGAGCTACAAACGCAAATTTTTGCCTAAATAGAATTTAAATAAGTTTTGCGCAAATTTTATGATTAAAATAAGTGTTTTAATTGGTCTATTTCAAAATTGTAGACAAATTCTGATGCAATCATATTTTTAGTGTATTAGTGTATTTACTGCATTATATAAATTATTATATTTTCAGAAAGATGATGCCCAAGAAGACATAATACTTCATTATGTTAAACTCAATGTTGAAAATTTTACAGTAAGATGAAAAACCTAAAATCTTGAATTGCAAAACAAAACTGTAGCTCACAGAGAAAAACTAATGTCAGATTATTTTTAATTTATTTTATTAATTTTCATGGGGTGACATTAATCAGTCAGGGTACATAGGTTCAGAGAAAACATCTCCAGGTTATTTTGAGATTTGATTATGTTGCATACCAATCATCCAAAGTCAAATAGTCTTCCATCACCTTCGATCTGGCTTTCTTTGTGCCCTTCCTCTCACCCCACCCCCTCTCTTCCCCTCCCCACTCCCAGTAACCACCACACTCTTGTCTATGTCCCTGAGTCTCATTTTTATGTATGGACTCACATAGGTGAGTCCCACCTATGTATGAAATCATATAGTTCTTAGTTTTTTCTGATTTACTTATTTCACTCTGTATAATGTTATCAAGGTCCATCCATGTTGTTGTAAATGATCCAATGTCATCATTTCTTATGGCTGAGTAGTATTCCATAGTATATATGTACCACATCTTCTTTACCCAATCATCTAATGAAGGGCTTTTTGGTTGTTTCCATGTCTTGGCCACTGTGAACAATGCTGCAATGAACATGGGGTTGCATGTGTCTTTACCTACCAGTATTTTTGAGTTTTGGGGGTATATTCCCAGTAGAGGGATTGCTGGGTCATATGGTAGTTCTATTTTTAATTTTTGGAGGAACCACCATACTTTCTTCCCTAATGGTTATACTACTTTATATTCCCACCAACAGTGGATGAGGTTTCCTTTTACTCCACAGCCTCTCCAACATTTGTTATTTATTACCTGTCTTATTGATAATAGCTAATCTAACAAGTGTGAGGTGGTGTCTCATTGTAGTTTGGATTTGCATTTCTCTAATAGGTAGTGAAGATGAGCATCTTTTCATATATCTGTTGGCCATTTGTATTTCTTCCTGGGAGAAGTGTCTGTTCATGTCCTCTTCTCATTTTTTTATTGGATTGTTACTTCTTTGTTGTTGAGTTTATGAGTTCTTTGTATATTTAGGATATTAGGTCCTTATCTGAGCTGTTGTTTGAAAATATCATCTCCCATTTAGTTGGCTGCCTGTTTGTTTTGTTGTACATTTCTCTTGCTGTGCAAAAGCTTCTTAGTCTGATGTAGTCCCATTCATTTATCTTTGCCTTCACTTCCCTTACTTTTGGAGTCAAATTCATAAAGTGCTCTTTGTAACCATGGTCCATGAGTTTAGTACCTATGTTTTCTTCTATGTACTTTACTGTTTCAGGTCTTATATTTAGGTCTTTGATCCATTTTGAATTAATTTTAGTATAAGGGGACAAACTATAGTTGAGTTTCATTCTTTTGCATGTGGCTTTACAGTTTTCCCAGCACCATTTGTTGAAGAGACTTTCTTTTCTCCATTATGTGTTGTTGGCCCCTTTATTAAAAATTATTTGATCATATACATGTGGTTTTATTTCTGGGCTTTGTATTCTGTTCCATTGGTCTGAGTGTCTATTTTTCTGCCAATACCATGCTGTTTTGATTGTCGTGGCTCTATAACAGGGGTCCCCAAACTGTGGCCCCCTGAGGCCATTTATCCAGCCCCCCGCCACACTTCCGGAAGGGGCACCTCTTTCTTTGGTGGTCAGTGAGAGGAGCACAGGATGCATCCGCACCCATAGTTCCCATTGAAATACTGGTCAGTTTGTTGATTTAAATTTACTTGTTCTTTATTTTAAATATTGTATTTGTTCCCGTTTTGTTTTTTACTTTAAAATATGTGCAGTGTACATAGGGATTTGTTCATAGTTTTTTTTATAGTTCGGCCCTCCAACAGTCTGAGGGACAGTGAACTGGCCCCCTCTGTAAAAAGTTTGGGGACCCCTGTTCTATAATTTGAAATCAGGTATTGTAATGCCCCCAGCTTCGTTCTTTTTCCGTAGGATTGTTTTGGCTATTCAGGGTTTTTTATAGTTCCATATAAACCTGATGATTTTTTGTTCTCATTTCTTTAAAAAGTGACATTGGAATTTTGATGGGAATTGCATTAAATTTGTATATCGCTTTGGGTAATATAGTTATTTTGACTATATTTATTCTTCCGATCCAAGAACAAGGAATATTTTTCCATTTCATTATATCCTTTTTGATTTCCCTTAACAATGCTTTGTAGTTTTCATTATATAGGTCCTTTACATTCTTTGTTATGTTTATTCCGAGCTATTTTATTTTTTTGTTGTTGTTGCAACCATGAAGAGAATTGTTTTTTGAGCTTGTTTTCTAATGTTTCATTGTTGGCATATAGGAAGGCAATGGACTTTTGGGTACTAATTTTTTATCCTGTGACCTTGCTGTATTGGTTTATTGTTTCTAGTAGTCTTTTTGTGGGGTCTTTGGGATTTTTGATATACAGGATCATATCATCTGCAAATAGTGAAACTTTTACTTCTCCTTTCCCAATATGGATGCCTTTTATTTCTTTCTCTTGTCTTCCAGCACTACATTGAAAAAGAGTGGAGAGAGTGGACAACCTTGTCTTGTTCCTGATTTTAGGGGAAAAGTCCTCAGTTTTATGTCATTTAATATGATGTTAGCTGATGGTTTATCATAGATGGCCTTTATTATGTTGAGATATTTTCCTTCTATACCCATTTTGTTAAGTGTTTTAAACATAAAATGATGTTGTATTTTATCGAATGCCTTTTCTGCATCTATTGATAAGATCATATGGTTTTTGTTCTTTGTTTTGTTGATATGGTGTATTATGGTAACCGTTTTACGTATGTTGAACCATCCTTGTGATTCTGGGATGAATCCCACTTGATCATGATGAATTACATTTCTAATATGTTGTTGTATTCAATTTGTATTTTGTTGAGTACTTTAGTGTCTGTATTCATTAGCGATATTGGTCTGTAGTTTTCCTTTTTGTGTGTTGTCCTTGCCAGGTTTTGGTATGAGGGTTATGTTGGCCTCATAAAATGTGTTTGGCAGTATTGCTTCTTCTTCAATTTTTTGGAAGACTTTGAGTAGAATAGAAACCATATCTTCTTTCAATGTTTAATAGAATTCACTAGTATAGCCATCTAGTCCTGAACTTTTATTTTTGGGGAGGTTTTTAAGAGTTGTTTCTATTTATTCCATGCTTGTGGATCTGTTTAGGCTTTCTACTCCTTCATGACTCGGTCTAGGAAGATTGTATTGTTCTAGGAATTTATTCATTTCTTCTATATTGTTAAATTTGGTGGCATATAGTTTTCCATAGTATTCTACAATAATTCTTTGTATATCTATGATATATGCGGTGATTTCTCCTCTTTCATTTTGGATTTTGCTTATATGAGTCCTTTCTCTTTTTTTCCTTGGTGAGTCTTGCAAAGGGTTTGTCAATTTTGTAAATCTTTTCAGAGAACCAGCTTGTTTTATTAATTTTTTTAATAGTTTTTCTGTTCTCTATTTTGTTTATTTCTGCTCTGATTTTTATTGTTTCCTTTCTTCTGCTGGTTTTGGGTTGTCTTTGTTCATTTTCTAGTTTCTTAAGATAGGAATGAAGTTAAGTGGTTGACTTGGGCTCTCTCTTTTTTGTTAATATAGGCCTGTAGTGATATGAACCTCCCTCTTATTACTGATTTTACTGCATCCCAGAGATTCTGATGTGTTGTATTGTTATTTTCATTTGCCTGTATGTATCTTTTGATCTCTGCTTTTATTTCTTCTTTGACCCACTCATTTTTTAAAAGTTTGTTGTTTAGTTTTCACATTTTTGTGGGTTTGTTTACCTATTTTTTGCAGTTGAATTCTCAAGGCTTTATGATCAGAAAATATGCTTGGTATAATTTCAATCTTTCTGAATTTGTTATTTCTGTGGCCCAACATATGGTCAATTCTTGAGAATGTTCCATGTACACTAGAGAAAAATGTATACTCTGGCACTTTGGGATGAAATGACCTGTAGATGTCTATCATATCCAATTGTTCTAATGTTTCATTTAAGGCCAATATTTCTTTATTGATTTTCTGTTTGGATGAACAATCTAGAGCCATCAGCAGTGTATTGAGGTCTCCAAGTATGATTGTATTTTTGTCAGTTTTTGTTTTTAGGTCAGTCAGTAGCTGTCTTATATATTTTGGTGCTCCTTGGTTTGGTGCATATGTATTAAGAAGTGTTATGTCTTCTTAACTCAATGTCCCCTTTATCATTATGAAATGACTGTTTTGTCTCTGATTACTTTTGCTGTCTTATAGTCAGCATTGTTAGATATGAGTATTGCTACACCTGCTTTTCTTTGGATGTTATTTGCTTGGAGTGTTGTTTTCCAGCCTTTCACTCTGAATTTTTTTTTATCCTTGTTGCTTAGATGTGTTTCCTGGAGGCAGCATACAGTTGGATTTTCTTTTTTGATCCATTCTGCTACTCTGTGTCTTTTTACTGGTGAGTTTAATCCATTTAGGTTTAGTGTAATTATTGACATTTGAGGGTTTCCTATTGCCATTTTATATATTGCTTTCTGATAGTTTTGTATCTTGTTTGGTTCCAAGCTGACCAGGTGGTGGCGCAGTGGATAGAGAATCATACTGGGATGCGGAAGACCCAGGTTTGAGACCCCGAGGTCGCCGGCTTGAGTGCGGGCCCATCAGGCTTGAGCAAAAGCTTGCCAGCTTGGACCCAAGGTCACTGGCTCCAGCAAGGGTGGCTCAGTCTGCAGAAGGCCCACAGTCAAGGCATATGTGAGAAAGCAATCAATGAACAACTATGGTGTCACAACGGCAACTGAAAACTAATGATTGATGCTTCTCATTTCTCTCTATATCTGTCTCTCTGTCCCTACCTATCCCTCTCTCTGGCTCTCTCTCTGTCTCTGTAACAAAAAAAAAAAAAAAAAAAAGATACAAAACTAATGTCAGATTTGAGATCAGCACACTCGAATTAGGTAAGAACAAGTATTTTTGTGGATGCAACAAAAATTTTGTTTCCCAGTGTTATATATACACACACACAAACACATATATATATACTGCCTTGGATATGTATCTTAACTAACTATAGAAAGTCGGAAGTATTGTGTAAACTTCCCCATTTTGTGATGTTTCTGCCATCATCTTTGGAGAAATATTTATGGAATTATACAAATGAAATTATTTTTATACCAAGGATCCCCATCCATAGTCCAGGACTTTAATGTATTAAAATGATTGCAAAGAAAGACTTTATATATTTAATATACAGTAATGAAAAGCTCTCTCTGATTTTCTTTATTAACTTTCAGGTAATTTCCTTCATTTATTCCCATTGAACTTATTCATTAATATATTTATTTATTCATTTATAATTTTATTCAATAAACTATACTGTATGCCAGGCAATGGGCTAGGCCTGGAACAGCAGTATGAAAAAGACACAGTTCCTATCACTTTTCTTAAATTGTTACCTACTCCCTGCGGTTGCTTGCCCATGCAGAAGAACACCTAAAAAGAAAATGCACCCGTGAATACGGTTATCTAGGGGACCCAGTTTTTTTCAAATTTTAAGGATCAAAGACAGCAGAGGGCAGAGTTTAAATGCTAATACTAATGTTCAAGGTTATTTAGGAGAAAAAATGGTGTGTGTAAGTGAGTGTGTGTGTGCATGCATACATGTATGCGTGTGCATGTGTGTTGGTGTGCACACACACAGGATCACACTTCACTTGGCTGTCCTTTCCAGGGAACCAAGAGAAATTATGTATAGCCCAGTAAAGAGAAAGAATAGAGTGGCCTCAGGTCATAAATTCAAGGAAGTCCAAGGAACATTTAAATACTGAATATTGAATATCCCCTTGCAGGAGTCAGCAAAGATTGAGGAGGAGAAAGAATGGTGAGAAAAGGATTTATAATGCTAACATCCACAGCTTCCCCACACACCCTCCCTGGGTGAAGAGAATGAGGCGACCCTCCTGCCCCCGTCCCACGCTCACCTTCCGAGGAGGCTCAGGAACTGGCTCAAGGACTTTCACAAGGCTGAATGGGAAAGTGGGTAGAGGGCAGCTGATGCTGAGAAGGCAAAAAAAGAGAACACGGGAAAGCCTAAGGAGAAAAGCAAAAGTATCTAGAGGAGAGTTAAACGGAGACAAAGCTGAGTAAGAGAGGAGAAAGGGAACAAGGGGAGAGAAGAGAAAGCCGAGGGGTGCAGAGAGAAAGGGGGTGCATGTTGTGAGTATTGGCTGTGTATTGGGGGTGGAGACTCAGCAAGGAGAGGCTCCAACATATGATAAAAGAAAACTGTGAAGACGGGAAAAAGGAACATGAAAAGTATTTCCTGGGTTTATGAATTGCATCCCTTTTACTGTTTTTCAGAGACTGTTACTTTTGGATATTTGGACATGCTTATTTGAATATGCCTCTCCCTAAGGTTTGCATTTATTTTTAAATATACAGAGAAAAATTGCTCTACTTTATATAGACACACACACAAATTAATATGCCAGGACACACTGAAGGAATATCAAAGTGTTTGAGTCCTTTTGTCAAACGGGGGAACAGGGGGGACAGGGGGCGGAAATCGTTGTTTGCTAGCATTCTTTTAAGGGCTCTCTTTTCACAGGCTGAGAAGAGTCGCCAATCTTTCTTGTAATGCTGATGCTAGCCCTCTTCAGTGTTTTTGAGCCCTGTGCCGGTTTAAACTTTATTGTCTCATAAGCCCAAATATATCCTTGACTTCATGATTAACCACAAATTCCTTTAACAACTTCTCCTTTACAGTGGGTGTCATGTTACAACTTCCCAGAAGAGGGCGCTAAAGGGACACTGCAAGAAAAAGGCTTCTGGCAATTCTCAGCACAGGTAGAGGAGGCAGGTGGGCGTCAGCCATGAACACCATCTCTCTGCAACCTGCAGCCTCGCCCTGGTGATAACGTGACCTCAACCCCTTGGAAGACCTTTCCTCCCTTTGCCCCACACCCCACAGCACATTTCACACTCCCAGGGTCTCATGCATGCGCACTTCCACTGCTGGCACAACCACCTGTAGCTGATCATCAGCTCTCACTTGCGATGCGGGAGAGGGGGGTTACTGTCTCCACGCAACACCACTACAGTCAACCTCTCTGCTGTTGAGTGGCGAAAGCATAGCTTAGCCAAGACGCCTGAACTCTTCCACATGTGTCCTTCCTTGGACATTCTCCCTCAGCCCTAAGGTGCGAGACAGAGTTCCTTCCTGTCGTCTAGTCACTTTTTAATTAGAGTTAAGAATCCTTATATTAAACTCCCCTATGTAACCTACTACGTGTTTCCCTTCCGGTTAGACCCAGACTGCCACGGGCTTTCCCATGCCCTTTGGGAGACCAAGCAGCACTCCTCACACCCTGCACCTGGTGGCAGTGGGGAACTGGCTCATGACTTCCAAAGTTTATAAATGCTGACAAGTAGGCTGATAGAACAACGTACACAAAGCAACTGGGGTCTGCAATAGATCCGAAATCAGATCGTAGATGACTAAAAAAAAATCCTCTTTGATCCACTACTGAGTAAAAAAAGTGAAGAATGAATTATAGATGCACAGCAAACCATGTTCTGTGGAAGGCAAAACACAGAGATGAAACAACACATCCAAAAACGTAATTGAACTTTGAGTCCGAGTCACTATTATCCCTTTCAGTTTATCCCAAATCTCAGTGACACACCTTCGTGCTATGTAAGCATGTTTATTAACATGTCACACATTTTCAGGGTGCTCATCAGGTCCTGTTTCTTTCTTCTCCGGGAGTCCTGTCACCATTGTTTCAGAGATATGATGTTTCACTCTGAAAAGTTAACAGCTGAAAAGTTAAAATGGCCTTTCTCACCCACATCTCATACACACACACACATACACACACGTGTGCGCACACGTGCACAATTTTGATGCATCTGAGATCTGAGTTGCATTTCTTCCTACACTCTATCATTTCTCTTTCTTTTTTTTTTTGCTCCTCTCATTTGCAAACACCACTATTGCTTTTGAAAACTAGATTATAATTTACTGAATTCAGCCTGATCACACGGAGGCGCAGATTGGACTGGGATACAGGGAAATCAGGTTCAAAACCCCGAGGTCATAGGCTTGAGCGCAGGGTCATCCGGCTTCAGCATGGGGTCATTGGCTTGAGCGTGGGATCATAAACATGACCCCATGGTCACTGACTTAAGCACAAAGGTTGCTGGCTTGAAGTCTAAGGTCACTGGCTTGAGCAAGGGGTCACTCGGTCTGCTGTAGCCCCCGGTCAAGGCACATATGAGAAAGCAATCAATGAACAAGTAAGGTGCCGCAACGAAAAAAGAATTAATGCTTCTCATCTCTCTCCCTGCCTGTCTGTTTGTTCCTATCTGTCCCTCTCTCTTTCTCTCTCGCTAAAAGGAAAAAAGAAAAGATTGTTGAATCCAAAAATGCCTTAATTATTACTCCTGGGCCAACTTAACCTTTATGTCTTGAGCAATTATCTGAGGCGCTTTCTCCCCCATAACTGCCAGGCTATGTGCAGTTAGAATTTACAACCCCCAAGTTAAGAAGAGAGAACCTATGGTTATACGAGCTTTTGACAGTTGAAATAGCATCCTATTGCAAAAACCTTTAAATCAAATTCGTCATGTTCCAGAAGGCCCATTTCTTTCAAAAATGCAAAACACAGAAAGCAAAGAAATGGAAGTTGAAGGTATGATGCTGAGTGTAAAATATAAAACTGTGCTCTTACATTAAATATTTGTACACTTCAAAGCAAATAAAATTTCCCTAATAATCAACTAGTGGTCACAGACTAATATGTATCTTAGTACAGGGGGTCCTCGGGTTAGGAGAGTCTTGACATATGACATTTCTAGTTAACGACATTCACTTCCAATATAAACTAAAAAACAGACGTGAGGCTTATGCTATTACCGTTGTCCTTATGGACTACATGGGTGAACTAGTTTGGCTGCGCTCGTCAGAAGAATATGTGGTAATATGGCATAGGAGCAAGGGAGCTGGCGTCCCCAGTACACTTACCTACGCCACTTTGGACTGTTAAAACCACAAGTGTCCCATTTCTGTTGCTTTGTTTGGCGACTTTTTGACCCTTATCATGGCTCCTAAACAAAAGTCAGAGTCTTCAGATGGTGGTGCTTCTAAGAAGAGGAAAGCCATCACGATGGAAGTGAGATTAGACATTGTACCTTCTACATCAGCTGCTTCTCAAGATGAAACACCTGTAGTGCAGGTAGAATCATCTCCAGAGTCTCCTGCATGTTCCTTAGGCCAGGGGTGCCCACACTTTTTCAGCTTGTGAGCTACTTATAAGATGACCAAGTCAAAATGATCTACCTACAATAAAAATGCAAAACATAAATTTATTTCTTCTACATTATCATTATTTAAGTTACTATTATTACTATTTAATATTGTGTATTCTTCTTTCACCTTTCTCCTTCTCAGCTCTCTTTTTGGAGGAAAGTCAACGTCATAGTTTTTATGAACAGTCCAATAAAGCCGCTCCACATTTCCCTTCTTTGGAATAGCAACGGCACACAGACAGATGAGGCAAACGCACTTAGAATATGACATAGTGAAAAAAATCCCCTCCCATTCTGTATGAAAGTGGTAGGTTTTAGGCTTCTTACTCAGACCAGCTACAGCACTCAATTTTATACCCTTTGTTGTATTTAGTTTAAATAAAGTGAAGGCTAACTACACAGCAATGTAACTGAACAAGTTAGCGTAGTTTAACGCGCATGCATAGGGTGTCAAAAGTTCAGACGTCAGACTGGCTACCCTGTATGCCAATCAAAAGACAAATGTCTTTTTAATGTCATGCGATCTACCCACACTTCCTTCGCGATCTACCAGCAGATCGCGATCAACATATTGAGCACCCCTGCCTTAGGCAATCCTGGTTCACCTAACCCAGTATCTCCAGCACCTTCTGCAGGTTCTCCTCTTAAGCTTCCCCCTCCCAATAGGTGACTCTCTCCCACCCTGCAATGTCCCTTCCAGTGTGCAAGCCAACCACAGTGACAAAAGGAATTTTTTTATTCATTCTGTGTGTGTGTGTGTGTGTGTGTGTGTGTGTGTGTCAGAGACAGAGACAAAGAGAGGGACAGAGAGGGACACACAGACCAGAAGGGAGAGAGATGAGAAGCTTCCATTCTTCATTTCTGCACCTTAGTTGTTCATTGATTGCTTTCTCATATCTGCCTTGCCTGGGGGGCTGCAGCAGAGCAAATGACCCCTTGCTTAAGCCAGTGACCTTGGGCTCAAGCTGGTGAGCCTGGCTCAAACCAGATGAGCCAACACTCAAGCTGACGACCTCAGGGTTTTGAACCTGGGTCCTCCATGTCACAATCCGACACTCTATTCACTGCGCCACCACCTGGTCAGGCTACTCATTCTTCATCATTTTTTCTGTTACTCCAGTACAGTGTATAAGTACAGTATATTTTTGTCCTTTATCTTTTTCTGTGGCTTAGTTGTGATTTTATGTTCTAGATTATGATTTTATACCAGTGTTAGAATAGGTAAGTGGCTTAGGCTAGGGTGTGTTTTGACTTACACCAAAATTCGGGTACATCACTGTCACAGAAAGGGAACTATGTCATAACCCGAGGACCCCCTATAATCATTTTATTTGTGACAGAGACAGAGATAGGGACAGATAAGGACAGACAGACAGGAAGGGAGAGAGATAAGAAGCATCAATTCTTCATTATAGCACCTTAGTTGTTCATTGGTTGCTTTCTAATATGTGCCTTGACCAGGGGCTACAGCAGACTGAGTGACCCCTTGCTCAAGTCAGCGACTCTGAACTCAAGCTGGTGAGCCTTGCTCAAACCAGATGAACCCGCACTCAAGTTGGCAACCTTAGGGTTTCGAACCTGGGTCCTCTGCATCCCAGCCCGACACTCTATCCACTGTGCCACCACCTGGTCATCTCCCCCCCTCTATAATCTTTTAACAGGAACAGGACAAAATATAAATTTGAAGCATACTAGTCCAGTTATTGTCTGCTTTTCTTATATGTTAAAAAATACATCAGAGGCCTGACCTGTGGTGGAGCCGTGGATAAAGCGTCAACCTGAAATGCTGAGGTTGCCGATTCAAAACCCTGCACTTGTCTGGTCAAGGCACATATGGGAGTTGATGCTTCCTGCTCCTCCCCCTTTCTCTCTCTCTCTCTCTCTCTCCTCTCTAAAATGAATAAATAAAAAAAATACATCAGAAAAAAATTTTTCAGTATAAGAGAAAAAATAAGACAGTTCTTTAGAAAATAGAGGTTGAGTCAAACCCTGGAAGATGTTATCAACTGAAAAATATTTGAATGTGTTTTCAGTAAGGCTTATGATGTTACAAACTAAAATCAAGTCACCTGAAAGGCATAAAATGTAGAAATTGAAATACCTATTGCTAGGAATGTCAAAAACTAAAAAATAATACTAAGCCAAGTGGAACATGCATAATTTCTGTGTTAATAGATTTATCATCAGCCACCAGTTTTATATCAACTGCGAGTCTCCTGTTTTTTTCAAATTCTCTACAATTCCAATTTTTCTTTAACTTTCGGAAACTTAACTGCTTGTACAAAATTTCCCACATAGCCTGTGGGTACTGTTTTGAAAAAGTTTCTATCCATTCACTATTTTCTCTTTGGCATATTTATTTAATCTTCCTCCCCCGAAGCCGGTTTCCGTACATTTAGAAGCCATGGCTTGGCATTCTTTCCCACTCTCTTCTAAACTGCCCTCAACCCAGCCTCTGCCCCACTGCTCTCCCCATGGTCCCAACACAGATGCTCTTCATCTTTAGCCTGAATGATTCCAGTAGATTCCAAACCTGTCTTTCTGCTTTCCTTCTCACTTGTTTTTCAATATTAGCTCAACAGGTATCTTTATAAAACACATCTATCAGATTGTGTCAATTCCCTTCAAAGTATTTAAACTCAAAAAATAAAAATGAATGTGTTACTATTTCCATGTACCAGTAACAAACAACTTACATGTGTAAGCAGAACTTTACAGGTTCATTCCAAGATTTTCAAGGGGATGCAAAAGACCAGGAATAACTAAGACTCTTTTTTGAGGATGAACAAGGTGCTATCAAGATTTATTATAGCCTAACCAGGCGGTGGTGCAGTAGATAGAGTGTCGGACTGGAACACAGAGGACCCAGGTTCAAAACCCAAGGTTGCCAGCTTGAGCACGAGCTCATCCGCCTCGAGCATGGGCTTACCAGTTTGAGCGTGGAGACACTGGCTTGAGCGCGGGACCATAGATATGACCCCATGGTCATTGGCTTGAACCCAAAGGTCGCTGGCTTGAAGCCCAAGGTCACTGGCTTGAGCAAGGGGCACTCGCTCTGCTGCAGCCCCTGGTCAAGGCACATATGAGAAAGCAATCAATGAACAACTAAGGTGCTGTAACAAAGAACTGATGCTTCTCATCGCTCTCCCTTCCAGTCTGTCTGTCCTTGTCTGTCCCTCTCTCTGTCTCTCTGTCTCTATCACACACACACACACACACACACACACACAAAACATTTATTATAAAGCCATAATAATTAAGAGAATGTGGCATTAGGACACAGAGAGACAAGTAAACAAATGAAGCAGATTAAGGAGGCAACACTATGCCCTCTTAGTTATAGGAGAAAGTATGCTTCTTTCAATTAATGTCTGGTACGAATACATATCTATATGGAAAATAATGAAATTGCACCTTTACCATATAAAAATGTATTGATTCATAAGAGAATCAATACATTTAATATGAAAGACAAAGCTGTAAAGTTTTGAGGAGCTGATATAGGAAATTAATTATCTTTGTGGCTTCAGGATAAAAGAAGTTTTCTGAAAGAAGACAAAAATCACTGAGAAAAGGAGAAATTTGATATATTTTAGTGTATTAAAATTAAGAACTTGCCTGACTAGGCTGTGGTGCAGCAGATAGAGAATCAGCCTAGGACACTGAGGACCCAGGTTTGAAACCGTGAGGTTGCTGGCTTGAGCCCAAAAGTCACTGGCTCAGCTGGAGCCCCCCAGTCAAGGCACGTATGAGAAAGTAATCAATGAACAACTAAGGTGCAGCAACTATGAGTTGATGCTTCTTATATTTCTCCCTTCCTGTCTGTCTTTCCCTGTCTGTCCCTCCCTTCCTCTCTCTCTCTCTCTCTCCTCTCTCGCTAAACAAATTAAATTAAATTAAAATTAAAATCCAATGGTTAAAAAATATGTGAAAAAGTCCTCTGCCTCATTAATAATCAGAAAATGCAAATTAAAGCCACAATGCAATTCTACTATACACCCACCAGATTGGCAAAAATTAAAACTCTGACAATATCAAATGCTAACAAGGATATGGAGCACTGGGAACACTCACAGTGCTTGTGGCAGGCAAAATGGTCATGCTGGTTTAGAAAATACTCTCACCTCTTCTACTTGATTTGAAGGTATGGTTAGCTTATGACCCAGAAAGGACACTCCCTTGAGAAACTTGAGTGCATATGCATGAGAAGACATGCGCAAGAGAAGCCACAGCAACATTTTTTACGGTCTAAAAGTTAAAACTGCTGTTGTGTCTGTCAACAAGAAGTTGTATGCATGCAATGGAAAACTACCTGTCAATGAAAATAAATAAACTACACTGCACAGAGCAGGTAATGGCATTATTAAGCAAGAGATGAAAATAAAAACACAGAAAGACTTCATTTATACAATACTCAGAGCAAGTAAAACTAAACTGTGCTGTCTAGGGATACGCACATAGGTAGTTAAACTCGGCAGAGATGGTAAAACTATCAAGTTAAGCAAGGTCGGGATTGTGGTTAACATTTGGTGTGAGAGGGGAGGGTGTGAATGGGAAGGAATGTCTGGTGCCAGGGCAAGGCTCCCCCTCTGACATGGGTGGTGGTTGTTACGTGGGTTTGCTGCATAGTTTCTCAATAAACAGCACCTTTAGGTGTTGTGCCCTTTCCTCTATTATGGGCTATATTTCACAATATAACCAGATTAAAGATACATATTTTTACAAGACAAATATAAATCAAAATACAAAAACTTATTCCTTATCGACCCAATTGGGTCAATTATTGTTTTTAGCTGAGAAAATACTGTCACTCATTTTGAATAATTTTTACTTACTGATCTTGTAATCCTTGTGTTGTCACTGACTAGAAATTGTTTTCCATCTCTCTAAATTTGGCTCTGAAAGTTATGGACTCTATGACTATCCCCATGGGAATGCTATACAGGTAGAACCCAGATACACTGTGTGGGTGTGCATATATAACTGGGAAAAGTTTAATTTCTAAGGGAAAGCAAGCAACCAGAAATATCTTTGTGGGCCTAGTGTGAAGACCCTGCCCTGTGCAGACTGAGCTTCAGAGAGAGGTTGGGCGCTGTCCCCCAACCGTGTCAGCCCCAGAGACTCAGACTGCCACTCCTGCTTCATCTCGTGCTTTTCAATTCTCTCTCCACAACTGATATACTAACACTTTTAATTAAAGAGAAAAATGAAACGTCTTACTTGGGAGATTTTTAATACTTGACTATTCATCGCTGCTGCTCTTGCTGCCTTATAATTGTATAGTCTATTATCATTCATTTGTTGGGTGAGCAACACTGAGTTTCTGGTCGGACACAGGGCGCCATGCTGGGCACAGCTCTTCAGGAGCCTTGCCCAACACAAGCAGTCACTTCCTTACCTTGTGCTCTCTTTCCAACAATGCTGTGGGGTAGGCAGTGCGTAGGTTTTCATTTATTGTATTTCTTAAGTTTTGTACTAGTTATATTTTGCTATAATCAATCCAACCTAAAACTTAGTGGCTTAAAGAAACAACCATTTATGCCTGACCTGTGGTGGCGCAGTGGATAAAGCGTCGACCTGGGAACACTGAGGTCGCCAGTTCAAAACCCTGCACTGGTTCGGTCAAGGCACATATGGGAGTTGATGCATCCAGCTCCTCCCCCCTTTCTCTCTTTCTCTCTCTCTCTCTCTCTCACTTTGTGTCTCCTCTGTAAAATGAATAAAATAAAAAAAATTTAAGAAACAACCATTTACGCCTGACCTGTGGTGGCGCAGTGGATAAAGCGTCGACCTGGGAACACTGAGGTCGCCAGTTCAAAACCCTGCACTGGTCTGGTCAAGGCATATATGGAAGTTGATGCTTCCAGCTCCTCCCCCCTTTTCTCTCTCTCTCTCTCTCTCTCTCTGTCTCCTCTCTAAAATGAATAAATAAAAAAAAAAAAAAGAAACAACCATTTACTTAGCTCCAAATCTGTGAATCAGTTAGGCAGGGTTGGGCTAGCTCCCCTAATTTTAACAGAACTGAGTCAGCTAGCTGCTGGCTGACTTACAATGGCATGGCTCATGACTGGCCAAAATGACAGGGAGACTGGGCCACACGTATTTCGTCAGCCAGTAGGCTACCCCACGGTTCTTCACATGGCAGTCACAGAGTTCAAGAGCAGCAAAAGGGCAAGCCAAAGAAAGGTGCAGGCATGTTGCCAGTGTCTGCACATGTCACATTTGCTAATTAATGTTCATTGGTTTCAAATCGCATGGTCAGTGAAACCCAGGATCAGTGTGGGAAGGCAAGTGCAAACGACGATGACTCTCTGGCCTGCAATCCACCACTGACCTAGAGTGCCTCCCCAAAGGCCACACAGTTAGTATGTGGCTCCTCACTTCCAGTTCAAAATTCTTACCCCCAGGGCAAAGAAACAGGGGAGAGGAGATGCTAACAGAGGTAGCAAACAGGGAGGGTGCTCAGGAGATGATTAGGGAGTCATGCAGGATTGAAAGTGGTTGTGGTGGTGAAATTCACTGAAAATTTACCATATGTTTGCTTTGGTTTATGCAGTGCTAAACAATTTTAAAATATTCAAATCATCCACAACGTAAATGCGAAGATAAATGCTAATCCATTCATCCCATCCTTTTATATCCTTTCTCCTTCTGTCCCTCTCCCAGGACCACCACCTCAGTTCAGCTTTCCAGAGGTCAGGCAGGAATCCTTTATTTCCCGTGCAAGCGCACACAGTATCCAACTGGGTTTCACAGAGTGCATGTCCATTACATTTGGTTGACCCAATGACTGGCATTTAAAAAAATACATTAAAATATCAAACTATTGCCCCTGGGAATATTTCTTTTATTAGTAGCATTGCTAATGCTGCAAAGAGTGTTCAGTCTTGGCCCGCAATGGGAGGTTCCTCAATTGGAACTTCAGTTTTCCATTACTCTCATTTCTTATTTAGAACACGGCAGCTCAGTCCACAAGTCTGGGAAAGCCAATAGACATATGCTGTTGAGGGGGGCGTGGCGCCAGACCCACCTGGTTCGGCTCACACTCCTGCTCTGACTACCTCTTCATCCTTGAGCAGGTTGTTACCACTGAGACTCTGTTCTCGTCTGTAGAAGAGGACCACAGTGCCCACCTCAAAGGATAGGTGAGGGAGAGAATAGAATCAGTCTGTATGCAGCATGCTGAGCACAGAGCATGCCTCATCGCAGATGCCCTTGAAATGATCCTCTCTACTATTAGTAATAATATTATCATTATAAAACAAAGAAAGAAGGGTTGGTTCACAAACTGAGGTGATAGGGAAAACTCGATTTATCTCTAGGCAACTCCCAGGTTTGCTTTTTTGTTTTCTGCAGCTCCTTAAACCTCATTTACAGGAAACCCGATGAACTATCTCCTGATGTCCTCAGCGGTACTGATCAGCTCACCCAGGCCTCGTCCACATTACCCACAGCTCCCTTTCCCTGCTCATGTGACAGACCTTCCTTTTCTCCCATTAGGAGACTGCACTTTCTTTCTCAAGTCGCTGGTCATCTTTCTACCTCTGTCCCCCAAAAAAGCGCCAGAGGGATGAAAAAATCAGACTGATAAACATGTAGCCTAGTTCTTCATATTTTTTAAAATAATCTTTCTGAATCAAGAGTAGAGATTTCAGTGCTAATATCCCTCTTGTTTTTATGCAGATAAGAAAAAGAGAAGGCAAACTCTTCACAAGAGGCAAGTCTTTGGGCCCCCATTGTTTTGCAGACAATAAAATGCCTGTGCTTGGAGGATAATGTCTTGTTGGAACAATAAATGGCCCCTAAAGACTTCAAAGTGCTTTGAGGAAATTGCTGTTAGTTTTCCCAATCACCCCTCAGCAATAAAACCTCAAATTCACAGAATTAAAGTGAGATCTCTAGAGTCAGGTAGCAACTGCATAGTAAAGAGATCCCAGTGGTCTGCTTTCAGAAAATATTTTGGTTATTTTCATGAAGCATTATTTTGAAAAATGAATACCCGCAGTTCAAAAACTTTGGAAGTTATTCTGAAGAAAAGCATTCAAAGAGTTCTAGGCAAGTCTGAATTTCCTTTTAAGGTTATTTTAAAAATCGACTGGAATGAATCATAGAAAAAATGTGGAAAAAAATAAAGCAGAATATGCAAAAATAATGTCTAACAGAGCTGGTTGTGTCCTCCTAACACGTAAGCAATAGGTATGACTTTACTCAGAGACATGGACTCAAAGGACCTTCTATGTAAAATTGTTTGGAGTACACCAAAAAGTATACTTAATAATTAAAATTATTTGCTCAATGCCTGACCTGTGGTGGCACAGTGGATAAAGCATCAATGTAGAATGCTGAAGTCACTGGTTCAAAGCCCTGGGCTTGCCCAGTCAAGGCACATAAGAGAAGCAACTACTACAAGTTGATGTTTCCTGCTCCTCACCCTTTCTCTCTCTCTCCTCTCTCTAAAATCAATAAGTAACATTTTTAAATTATTTATTTAACAATTTCTACCATGATTCTCCTCTATTTAGATTAATTCACCAACTCCTATAATAATGAGTCTGGGAGGAATAACACAGTGAGCCACTGTTAGCGTGAATATTTTCGTGTAAATTAACTCATCCAAAGAAAACTAAACATACTAGATTTCTTGTGTGTCAAAGGGTGAGGATGCCGGGATTCAAAGCACATCTGACGGAATGTCACAAAGGTGAGTACTGAACAAGCAAGGGACAGTAAGTAGACACAGACACAGTCAAGATTAAATGACAGAGAACTCGGTTTGTAGTTAAGCTACTTTCTCTAAGCCTCAAATTTTTCCTTGTAAAATAGAAATAATTGTTTCTTACTTACCTCACAGAGTCACTGTGAAAATTAAATTCAATACTATCCTTGAAACACCTTCAGATTTCATTCCAATATAAACAATTGAGAAGCACGTCCTAGAGATAAGTGACAAAGGGTCACAAGGACAAAAATATGTGCATTAAGACGGGATAGGAGAGATGATATAAATAAATGAATACGTAGGCAGATCATATAAGAAGCATAAGTTACTAAGTTTTGCTTGAACTTATTCCTGGAAAACCGTGTAGATATTGTATTCAAGGACATAAAATGAGAATAAGAAATAACACAAGCTGCTGCATTAAAGGAAGATTTTCTGACTTATTTCTAACAAACCCTGGAGACATGAGAGTTCAGTCTCATCTATAAGAAGTATCAGTAAGTTTTGCTTGAAATTACTCCTGGAGAACAGGGTAGATATTTTATGCAAGGATATAAAATAAGAATAAAAATAAGACAAGCTGTTGCATTAAACAAAGACTTTCTAACTCATTTCCAAAGAATGCTGGAGACATGAAAGTCAGTCTCTCTCTTTGATCTCTCCTTAAAGAAAAGGCAGTTGCTAAAAAGTGTGCTAGATCTTCAAGCCCTGACATGCACAGATGCCCATGAGGTAGCAAATGGAAAAAAAAAAAAAAAAAAAAAAAAGCAAGCTGCCAAACCGTATTCTTAGATAGATTCCATTATTTACATGTATGTTTGTAAATGCAGATAAAATGTTCTAGAAAACACACTGACCTATTAATAGTGTTACCTGAGGGAAGAACAGGGAGATTGGGGAAAGTGGGGAAGGAGAACTTTCTACATTTTTATAACATCTGAGAAACTGCCAATCATACACTTTCTGATTTTGAAAATTTACTATAAAAAATAGCAGGTGTGTGTGTGTGTGTGTGTGTGTGTGTATGTTTTTGTTTGTTTGTTTACAGAGACAGAGAGAGAGTTAGAGAGAGGGATAGATAGGGACAGACAGGAACAAAGAGATGAGAAGCATCAATCATCAGTTTTTTGTTGCGACACCTTAGTTGTTCATTGATTGTTCATATATGCCTTGACCGCGGGCCTTCAGCAGACCGAGTAACCCCTTGCTCGAGCCAGTGACCCTGGGTCCAAGCTGGTGAGCTTTGCTTAAGCCAGATGAGCCCGTGCTCAAGCTGGCGACCTTGGGGTCTTGAATCTGGGTCCTCTGCATCCCAGTCCGATACTCTATCCACTGTACCACTGCCTGGTCAGGCACGGGTGTATATTTTGATGGACATTTTCACAGTTTCTTACCATAGGGGTTGGGGTTCGCTGAGCCTTAAAGACTAAGCAGGAGTCCATCAGATGGAACACAAGGAAAGGCAGCTACCACAGACAGCGAGCACATGCAAAGGCACAAGGGCCCAGACAAAGGGAGGTAGCTAATGTGTGTAGTGGTTTAGCAAAGCAAATCTTAGGGAGGTATGCAAGAAGAGTAGAAAGTGACGATAAAAGGCTGATCCGCGTGGCTTGTGTAAGGTGTTAAGAAATTTGAACTTTATTCTGAGCCACTTGGAAGCCACTGATGGGTCTGGGGCACGGGAGTAGCAGCTGCTTGCATGTGTTTTAGGGTGATGGCACTGGAAATGGAGCAGGAGAAAGAAAGGCAATGAGTAAGCAATCAGTGTGATAAGGAAAAGATTGTTGAGGGCCTGAACTACAACCACGGAGAGCAGTCAATTAGACTGCTGGTTACTGGGAACTAAAGTTTAGGAGGGAGATCTATTCTGGAGATAGGACTTTAAGAATCATCGGAGTGATCAGTAGACACCCTCACTTCCCAATTTCATTATTCGCATTCTCTATCACCACCCAAGAAAAACTAATATGTACTCAGTACTGTTTTCATTGACTCACATTAAGCCTCATCTGCAGCAGTGGGATCATAGGCTTTATGGACTGTGCTGTTTTAGTACACTTTAATATCAGCACATAACAATTAAAATGGTATCCTTTTTATGTAGCATCAAATTCTGCTCAAATACCACCAATGTAAACCACATCATGCTATAGGAAGCACAGGACCAGGTGCTTCCAATTCTCAAACTCTATGCGTCTGTAGTATTCAATCAAAGTTCTCCTTTGAAAATTGAGCCCCAAAAACATTACAAGTAATTTGCCCAAGACCTCGCTTAGACCAAGTATGGTCTCCCAAGCTAATTAACTCAGAAATGCACATTCTCAGGCCCTAATGAATCAGAAATTTTGCAAGTGCAGCCCAGCAATCTATGTTTCAGAAAACTTTCCATGCGAATCTGATATTTCTACCCTGAAGTATGAGAATCACAGCTTTGGATCATCCACAAAAAAGTTTGTCCAGCAAAGAGACAGAGGCACTTTGCAGAATCCATCCAGGCAAGATCATTTCCAAGTCAGTGTTTTTATATCTAACAATATTCTGTCACTTATTTTATTATAAAGATCCATGCTATGCATTTCAGAACTCATTCTCAATTCATTGAGTCATTAAATAAGTCAAGGATTATAAATACACATGTGGTTTCTAGATCACTAGTGTACAGTTTATCAAATTCCGTTCATTGTCATTACCACACTTACTTTCTTCATGATTCTGCTTCTCCTGTGTATCACATATACTATTAAAGTTTTTTTAATAATTTTACTTTAACAAATTAACTTAAAAGAAAAATGTATTTTACCACCATCACCAGAAAGTCAGTACCACCTGCCATAAGTACAAGCTAAGTATGAAAATAAATATAATGGTATTAGATTCCACCTTTGCTTGTTCAATGGTCCACTTTTCAGAACAGCATTCTCTATGTCCAAGCCTGATGAGACTGTATCCGAGAGATGTTCATGTTTTGTACCCAACTAGATATAATCTGGGTTTTAGAAAAGCATTGAAATGGACATGACGTTTTCATCCTGTGATTCGGTATATTAGTCAACTGTATGAGCATGACCCCCTAAAGTCCCACCAGTCCAGCAGCGGTCCATGTTCCATACTTTGGGAAATGCTGGCTTACACCTGATGTACAGGACAGATCAACCATGAGAATGTACATACTTAGACCAGAAAGGGTCTAAAAATAAAAACCCTCATATTCAGAGGTGAACAGATAAAGAAGAGTAAACAGTGGTGACAGGAACACCACGTGGCCTCAACTGAGAACAGGACTCGAAGAGACAGAAGGAAAGCCAGACACCAGAACTGCCAGCAAACACAGGGGAGAAGCAAGTCAGAAAAAGCAAGAAGCAGCAAGAATGCAGGACAAAGCACAAAGGTCCGCTCTGCGACCAGCCCTTCATCCCAAGCAACGTCCTGACTTTATCTTGTACAAGCCCATGTTTCCTCTAAAAGTACCAGCAATGGAACAGGAATTTTAGGAAATTCCTGAAAGAAACCAGATGGCATCAAATGCATGGAGAAACAAAACCATACCCCATGGGCACACTGAAAGAGGTCTGACAGGGTTAACAAGGGTTTACAGGTTCATCCAGGTTTCACGGGACTGTTTCCAAGTAGAAAGCATTATAGACACCCACCTTTGCTTATCTACATTATAATGACAGTTATCTACAGTATAATGACAGTTCTATAATACATAAACATTATTTTGTGATATCAAGTGGTATTTTTAAATTAAATTACTGTATTTACCTATTGCTGAGTATCAAGTTACTATAGTTACACGGCATGTTAAAAACAACACCCATTTATTACATCAGTTTGCAGGTCAGGAATCTGGACATGACCTCGCTGAATCCTCTGCTTCATGGTCTCTCACAAAGCCTCAAGGCAGGTGTCGTCACAGGGTCTGCAATCTCACCTGTTGGGTGAACCTGGGTACCATCTGCTTCCATGAGCACTCAGTGCTTGAGTGAATATTGGCAGCACTCAGTTCTTCCTTGTCTGTTGGACTGAGGGCCTCCTTTGTCCTCTTCTGAAGGTGGCCCTCGGTTCCCTGCCTAGTGGACTTTTTCTATTTTTGTGTGTGACAGAGACAGAGAGAGGGACAGATAGGAACATTCAGACAGGATGGGAAAGAAATAAGAAGCATCAATTCTTTGTTGCAGCACTTTAGTTCATTGTTTGCTTTCTCATATATGCCTTGACCAGGGGTCTACAGCAGAGCAAGTGATCCTTTGCTCAAGCCAGCAACCTCTGGGTTCAAGCCAGCGATTATGGGGTCCCGTCTATGATACTACGCTCAAGCCAGCAACCTCACTCACACTCAAGCCGGCAGCCTCAGTGTTTTGAACCTGGGTGCCCAACGTCCTAATCCAATGCTCTATCCACTGCACCACAGCCTGCTCAGGCTGCCTAGCAGCCTTTTCAACATAGCACCTTGTTTTATCAAAGTGCACAAACCAGGAGAGCAAGACAGTCTGCTAACAAGAAAATGTCCCCATATTTTACAATCTGATCATGGAAGTGGCATTCCCTCAATGTCTCTGTGATTAGTAGGAAGCAGGGATCATTGACAGTCATTGGAGAGGCTGTCTTAACCCCGAGGAGTCCTACTCACCCAAATAATTACATTTGGATCTGGATAGACACTACTGCTGTGTCCAACTTTTCCACTTTACAGATAAGGAAACTGAAACAAGGGTGATTCTGTGACTCACTCAAGTCTAGTCTAGAGTGATAACCAACATCTCTGAGCCCCATTTTAACCACTTTTACCCCACACTGCAGCTGCTTCTAATACCCATCCCAAGTTTCATATCCCAACAGCTGCTGCCCACGGTCAACCCTCCCTCTGAAGGTTCACCAGGAACATAAAGCCTCTTGGCTACTATATCAAAGTTTTTCAACCATGGTCTGAAGACCGATCCATCAGAAATTTTCTGCCAGTCTGTGAAGGAGCCAACCACCGTGATGTGGTACAAAGATTATAGACCCAATGATCCTTAGTTCAGTTCACTTATGCTCAGGGTGGCTTCTGCATTAGCATTCCCCGAAATAGTTCTACCTTCACCCATCCCCAAGTGAAAAAAGGTTGAAACCCACTGAACATGGTATCTAATCAAGTTGTGCCTGAATGATTGTTTATTATTTTAGAGTGACTGCCTCACCTCCCCCCAAAATCTTTTCTAAGCAAGAACCATGTTTCATATACCCTGCTTTCCCTCATAAAGAAAACCCTGGCAGTCCCCTACCCACAGAAGGAACTTAGTGAACAGTTCGCTGACTAATGAAACTCAAAAACAGCAAGGAAGCATAAATGTTCGAGGAGGAAAAGTGGTCTCGATTTGCTTTTGAAAGTCATAAAACATCCTCATATTGTCAAGTAAAAATTTCCTTAAGTAATTTTTTGTGGGATTATGTGGGGCACATGAATTAATAGGAGCAAGCGTCAGCACTCCCCATCTGGTAAAGTTCAGTGTGGGAAACACAAAGGTGGAAGCTAATGCCCACCTCTCGACCTCTGGCCCTGGGCTGGGTAGCATTTCTTCTCTTTGGGTTCTGTATTTGCATAAGAAAAGTCTCAACCTGATCTGTAGGAGTGTAAACGAGATATAAGTGACAGAGAAATGCTTGGAATACACAGACTTAACTGCAGTAAACTTTCAATATTTGAGAAGGGGGAAAAAATCACTATTTTTCTCATTCCTACTCCCCTTCCCTAATCCACATGCCTTTCCTCTATAAAAAATAGATTTCTAAATTAACTGGCGGTTAAAACCAGTAGCTGCAAACTTCTCAGTGAAAACCAAGAGCTGTATATTTTAGCCAAGGCAATAGGAATTCTTTTACATTTTAAACTTGCCTTTAAAAGAAAACAAGAAACTAGATTTTAGAGAGACAGCTTGTTTCATTTTGAGACATTCTGGATAAAAGAAAATATAATTTCTACCTTGCTCAAAATTCGAAGACTAAGGAAATACCCTAACTGGTATAGTAGATTAGTTACACTAAGCACTGATATAGATTAGTTACACTAAGCACTGGTATAGCAGACACTGCAGAAATGATCGCTTGTTCCTGTCAGGACAGGTGAGTTTAACATGTGGGCAGGTGAACTGAGCAGACAGCAGTGCAGCAGTCTATAAGTACGAATTCTAGTGATGCTGTTGACCAAAAAAAAAAAAAAAAATGCAGGAACCCATCAGTGATGTGCCTGAAGTTTTGACAATGTTTCTACTTTTACAAAAATAGCTCTACTTCACATTTGTCCCCACGATCTTACCAAAGGAAGACGGGGAGTTTACTCAAAGACGTGGGCTAGTTCTTACATGCCCTGGAAGACCTGACCAGATCAAGTTCTCATTCCAGCATTAGCAGGCTCATGATAGGCTAGTCTGCGATCAGCCGTTGGCAGCACAGAGAACAGCCAGACCCCTCCTCACTTCGGATGGACACTGTGCTTCAAAACATCCCTAAAACTTTTGAGTTATTTATTTCAGGAAGGGCTTGAACCAGAAGAATACAAAAACGTCACTGATGCCAGCCAGGAGCTTCTGTTCCCCTAGGAGGTCTGTCACTCCCCATCTCAATAAAGCGAAGCAGACTTCTGTTTCCCTTCCCAGCATCCTCTTAGGCACCTGAAGCAACGGGAAGTGGGAAAGAGAATGTCAGCTCTTTGAGAATTTCTTCACAGGAAGAAAAAAAAAATGTTCTGCCGAGATTTAAATACCCCTGCCTCAAGAAACACGGACAACCAAGCAAAATTTAGCTTACAAAAATTCAAATTGACACCCTAGGGAGAAGTAACTCCAACTAGCAGACACTTGGTCATTTTAGTGATCTTTTAGATTATTGGGATTTAACAGCAATTTATTACCTTCACAACATCAAAAATGATGGGATAAACACAATCTAGGCATTACAACAAAATTATTCCTACTACCTTATCTGCAATATGACAGTTGTGAAGAACTTGTCAAGACTAAACAAGAAATGTTTTCTCGTGAATGCAGCTGTTGTGTCCAATGAGATTACTATGGGTCTTGAATTGAATTTCAGAAATGTTGAATTAAGCAGCACGTAATGAGAAGTGATTATCCTAAGCAAGCAGAAAGAAATCCACGCCATAGACCTCTCCTTCAGCCTAAGATGCCCTGGTGTGTAGCATCACACTTCCTTCTGTGTAAATTCTCTGTTACCCTCCAGGAAGAACAAGAACTTTGCTTAATTACCCATGTAACATCAAATAATGGTATTTCTCCTGTTGGTCACCTCAATTCTGCAAACAAAAGAAAGACAAAATGAGAAAAACATTTCCTAATGATAATGCCATGAATTCTTAAGAAGATGCTATAGCCCCAGCTGGTGCTCAGTGGATAGAATTTCAGCCCTGTCTGTGTATAGTCCTGGGTTTGATTCCTGGACAGGGCACACAAGAGAAGCAACCCCCACTTCTTTCCCCTTCCTCTCTCTCTTTCATCCTACAGCCAGTGACTCGATTGGTTCAAGCATGGCCTCAGGCACTGAGGCTAGCTAGATTTGTCCCAGTGCATCAGCCTCAGGCACTAAAAGTAGCTCAGTACTTGAGCATCGGGCCCAGATGGGTTGCCAGGTGGATCCCGGTAGGGGTGTATGCAGGAGTCTGCCTCACTATTTCCCCTCCTCTCACCTAAAAAATATTTTTTAAATGAAATAAAATGTATAAGAAGAAAGATGGTATAAAGGCACATTAATCCTTTTTTTCTATTACATTTTATCTTCAATATTATTTTGTATTAGTTTCAGGGGTACAACATAGTGCTTAGACAATCATATACTTTACCAAGTGCTCCCCTGATATTTCCAGTACCCACATGATACCACAAATAGTTATGACAATGTTTGACTCTATTCCCTATGCTCTGCTTTACATCCTGTGACTATTTTGTAACTCCCTGTCTGCACTTCTCAATCCCTTCACCTGATTCACTAAGTCCCCCAATTTCCCACCCATCTGGCAACCATCAGCCTGAAGGCACATTAATCTTAAAGGAATCAAATGTGTGAGGGTGGAAGTGGGTCTCTAACTCAGAGTACAGTCTCCTCAAAGACAGGCACTGGGCTGCAGCTGACTCATGGCTCTAGCAGTCTTAGGGACGGAGCCTCAGACAGTGTGTGGGGCCTGGTGGCGTGCACTTGCTCTGGTTCATCTGGAGTGCGGTCCATGAAGGACCATGAAGATGGGTTTCAACCCATCTGTGCAATCATTGAAACCCCCCTTCAGAACGTCAACAGAAGCAAAATGTCAGAAAAAAAAATGTCGTTGGCTGAATCTCCAAGGCAAATGAAGAGGTATGGACATTAAATAGAAATGATGTACATTTTGTTCCAGTACCTGACCTTTTCAGATGGCTAATACATGAAAATAGCCCTAAAAACATTCTCTCTCTCTCTTTCTTTCTCTCTTTCTGGGAAGATAACTAAAATTTTCTAGGTCTTGAACGTGTCAGCCACTATGCTAAGTGCTTTGACATTTGACATGTTACCTAATTTAATCCTCGTAACCCTGTCCAGTAGCTGTTTCATCCTAATTTTACACATGAAAGGATCGGAGCGTCAGAGAAGAGCAAAGGATAGAAAGCGGATGATCATTTCTTGAGTTCAATTATGAACTCATCATGAGCTTATTATCACCAGCATCTATAAAAATAGCCATTCCAAATACAAATAAAATAAAGATTATTTTTTTCATTTTTTGCAAGATCATGACTAAGGAAAAGCGTCTCTGCTTAGCTGGCTTCCCAGTTCAGAGGGAAGCCTGTCACAGGGTCAGCACACACTGAGGGCAGTCCTCGCTGTGATGCACAGTGGCTAAGCGCTCCATGCCTGAATTAGACTATCTGGGTTTGAACCCTAAATGTATATTTGAGATAAGTCTTAGGAATAAATGTACTAGCTGTATCCCCTTCGGCAAGTCACTCAACTTTGGAGTTTGTAATAGTTGGTGAAGATAGAATGGTATCTTCATGGGATAGTTTTGGTACAACCTGACATCATTCGACAATATGACAAGTGACCAACATGGAGAGAGCTGCTATTGAAAAAACAATCAGGAACAAAACAAGCCACCGCCACCACTCTTTCACCCGGGCCGCATGTAGAACTCCCTCAGCGATGGTCAGTGGTCTCCAGGGCACTGGTTGGGTTTCCAGAACTGGCCAAGCATCTATTTAAAGTTTCCTGACACTGACCCTGTGCCATTCCTCTGGCTCCCCACCAGGAGGCGGGGTAGAGCCGACCCTGCTCCAGCATAACCGCATCCCTTGTCTAAGTCCACACTTACTCCACTTTCCTGGTGTAAATTCTTCCCCCGCGCTTCAGGATTTCCCTTTCGAATCTCAATGCTCTATATTAGAAGTCAAGAAAACTGAACACTGGGTCTTTCGTGTTCTTTTTATCCCTTTTATAACATTCCTACTTCTTCTTAGAGCAGATTGGCTGTCTCTAATTGACTAAGGTGAAATAAATTGGAGGGGAAAAAAGAGCGCAACAAATAATATCTCAAGATATAATCTCAGTTCATAACTATATAGAACAGACTGGAATGTAAGTATCTGAAGTTGGAGTTATTTCTAAGATGGATCTCTGTTTTTCTTTTTCTTTTTATTTTTTTTATTCATTTTAGAGAGGAGACATACGGGGGGGGGGGGGGGGGGGAAGCTGGAAGCATCAACTCCCGTATGTGCCTTGACCAGACCAGTACAGGGCTTTGAACTGGCGACCTCAGTGTTCCCAGGTCAACGCTTTATCCACTGCACCACCTCAGGTCAGGCATATTTCTAACATGATTTATATGAGGAAAAAAAAAAAGTGCCGAATCTACTCAACCATGATAGTTCCTCTCCAAGCTTACAGTCCCCTTCCGTTCCTCTCTCCCCTCACCTGGTACCCTGCGCACCCCAGGGATGATCCCCGGGAAGGAGGTTCTGACATTTGCGCCTGTGATAGTAAAAATTCCATCAATGGAATGGCATTTACTGTCAGCACAGGCCTCACCACCATGTCCTTCCTTCCTTCCACTCCCAGTACCACATGCACCATCACCACCGTGCCTTGTTTGTTCTTAACATTTCTACCCATGTTTCTTCCATCTCTCATGCCTGTATCACATGACAACGGGAACTCCGCCTTACAAACCAAATTCATGTAAGACCTAAATGCCAATGCAAGGGATTGCCTCAAATAATAAAAATAAGAGCCAAAATCATCTGTTCCTGCTATTGCTAGCCTGGCGTAGACTAAACACCACTTACCTACCCCTACCCATTGGCCAGCAATGGCAGAAATGTCCATGCCACCTGTGAAGGCTAAGCAATTGCCAAATAATTAGTGAGGGCCAGTTGTCATTTAGGCAGTACCCCCTTCGGTAGGTTTCCAGAAAGCAAGACTTGTAAAAAACATTCACGGAGTCTGAAAAAATCAAAACTACTTAAGTAATATGAAGATAGAAACACCCAAGAGTCTTTTTGCCACCATACTATGGTGTCAACATGGCATTAAGGTTCACATCAAGCTAATTATTCATGAAACAGTAGTTTACATTAGAACTGTCATGTGGTTGATACACTACAACTTGCGAGAGTATAAAATTATCTCCATCATGTTCTCTTTGTTATCTATGCACTATTCCCAGGTTTGGGGGAGAAAATACCACCACCAATGAGACACTGGAGTACAGTACCTCTAACAGATATAAGATTACTGAGCCCTGGAAGCCCTGTTTACAATCAATAGATGAGTAGATGTCTACAGACAGGACTGTCCATGGACAACTCTTTGATAACAAAACAGTGACAGGAACAGTAACGTTGATGATGCTGATGAAGGTGACGATCATACAAAGTAGGATGGCAGCCAAGGAAAAAGCGTTCCATTGCACTGTTAAACCATGTCCACCACTTCTTTAAATCTCAGCTCAGAAGCTGCTAAACCCAGGCAGCTTAGATCACTCTTTAACGGGTCATCGCTTCAGCATTCATATATTCTGTTTTTAGTCCACCATTCTTTTACCAGCTATTTCATTTTATAACATCTCTAAAATTGTTTCAGTTCTGCATACACTGCTTTCCAATCTCCTAACAAACAGAAACTGTGACTAGTATTTTTTTAATCTACCAATTAAACGTAGTTGTTCAGAGCGCTATACATCATAGGTGCTGCTTAGTAATTAAATTCAAGTTTGCAGATATATATGTACATATCAAACACTTATTTGATCTGAACAACACAGGCTGTGGAAAACGCAAAGATGAGTAAGACACCATCCTATCTTGCATTCATGAAACTTAACTCCTAGTAGATCAGAGAGACTTCTGAACAATTAATGATTCAAGATAAAATGCCATAATTGCTTATGTAATTAGCTAATGTAGGTACAAATGCCTTTTTAAAAAGTAGGACATTTGCTACAAGTGATTACAGAAGAAAGCAATTCCTTTACACTTAACAGACCAGGGAACACTCTGTGAGTGAGGAAGTGCCTCAGAGGATAAACACAAGAGCAGGGCATACCAGACTGAGCAAGCGCATGGGGACCAAGGGTGCAAGTTACGTTAAAAAAATAATGAAAAGTGTAAGACGGCTGTGTACAATGGCAGCGAGGAAAAATGTGAGCGGAGTTGGAAGTTTAGGTAAAGTCGTCATGGGAAATGTGGAAAGCCATACTAAACAGTTGCATTTTATTGTGTAGACCTTTACAGGCATACCTCATCTTATTGCATTTCACTTTATTGTGCCTTGCAGATATTGCATTTTTTACAAATTGAAGGTAAAACCTTCCGCCAGCAAAAATATTGCAGCTTGCTGAAGGTTCAGAGGATGGTTAGCATCTTTTAGCAATAAAGTATTTTTATATTAAGGTATGCACATTTTAAGACATAATGCTATTGCCTGACCAGGCGGTGGCGCAGTGGATAGAGCGTCGGGCTGGGATGCTGAGGATCCAGGTTCGAGACCCCGAGGTCACCAGCTTGAGCGCGGGCTCATCTGGCTCGAGCAAAAAGCTCACCAGCTTGGACCCAAGGTCGCTGGCTCCAGCAAGGGGTTGCTCGGTCTGCTCAAGGCCTGCAGTCAAGGCACAAGTGAAAAAGCAATCAATGAACAACTAAGGTGTCACAACGAAAAACTGATAATTGATGCTTCTCATCTCTCTTCGTTCCTGTCTGTCTGTCCCTATCTATCCCTCTCTCTGACTCTCTCTCTGTGTTCCTGTAAAAAACAAAAAAAAGACATAAAGCTATTGCACACTTTAACAGACTACAGTGTGTACACATGACTTTCATATGCCATGGGAAATCAAAAAATTCCTGTGACTCGATCTATTGTGATATTCACCTTATTGAGGTGGTCTAGAGCTGAAGCTGCAATGTTTCTGAGGTATGGCCACGTTCTCCAAACTGTTATCCAAGAAATCCTAGCCCTCAAAGATTTTCTGTTATTAAACAGTTACATGGTCAAAAATGTGGGGGAAATATGCATGTTATGCTCCCTTCTTGAACATTCTTCTTTTTTTTTTCCCCCATCATGATAACCCTTTTTGGTCAATTTTTCAGTGAATCTTATAGTAATACTATAAATATTAGCCAATGCAATGCAAATACTAAAAAAAAATTGAAATCACAATTTTTTGTGTGTGACAGAGACAGAGTCTGAGAGAGGGACAGACAGACAGGAAGGGAGAGAGATGAGAAACATCAATTCCTTGTTGCGGCTCCTTAGCTGTTCATTGATTGCTTTCTCATATGTGCCTTGACTGGGGGGCTACAGCAGACCGAGTGACCCCTTGCTTGAGCCAGCGACCTTGTGCTCAAGCTGGTGAGCCTTGCTCAAAGCAGATGAGCCCACACTCAAGCTGGCGACCTCGGAATCTCAAACCTGGGTCCTCCACATCCCAGTCCAACACTCTATCCACTGCGCCACCACCTGGTCAGGTTTGAAATCACAATTCTTGCAAAAGAAGATTTCCTGAAGTTGATGAAAGTGATGTCTTTGAACCATTTGACATCTGAAAATTTGCAGGGTCAGGACCTTTTATAACTCTGACCCCAAAATGAGAAAAATGATCTCATCCTCAAGAGCAGAATGTATGTCAATCTGAGCAGGAACTCCATGTCCAGGTTCATACTGAATCACACAGTCAATTAGTCGGGTTTACGTCTGATGAAACCTTCCTCAACCATTTCTCCAAAATGTTATCGCATATGTAAGGAAGCCCCCAGATAACGTCTAATCATGATCTACATTGTTATTCTCATAGTGGCATTCATAACCAAAATGCTTTACTCTTTGGTGTTTTAAGGATTTTTGAAAATTTTGATTGTCTGTATCATCTGCCCAGTTAACACTTTCCAAAAGCAGTTTCTCTTCCTCAGAAGAAATAATTTCTTCCACTACTTTGAGGCCTGAAGGTAAGAACTGAAACCCTGTCTCTTCCCATTGTGCTGAGTGGCACAGGGTACTGTTTCAATGCCTTCCCGTCTCAGCAAAAGCCTGGGTTTATCGGCTCCCTTAAGAACCTCTCAGTTTTATTGTTTGCAATTTGCTTTGCTGGTGGCTGTCCATGGCATTACTGGGCACAGCCATGTTGGAGAAAACTCTTGAGTATCCTTTGCATTCTTAAGTACGCCAACATTTCTGTAAAGTCTGACAGTAAAGAACATTTTAGCATTTTTAACTCAGCTTCTCAAGTTCTGTAATTCTTTCAATTATTTATTTCTTCCATGATATTTATTTATTTATACCTTGTGGATCTAACGTTTAGGAGAACATGGTTTGTAAAATGCTGCTCCAGATAAAGAGAACCAATTATTTAACTGAATGGAAGGCAGTGATGAGGTCTGATCCATGTATGAGATTGCCCATTTTAAGAAAAGAATGTCAAGCAATACATAATTATTAGTAAAATCCCTGAAACCATTTGGGCCATCAACATCTCAGGCCCAAATGGGAGAGTAGGGTACTTAGAATGACATTTTTTTATTTTTATAATGGCAAAATATATATAAGATAAAAAATTTACCATTTTTAAGTGTACAGGTCAGTAGCCTAAGTACACTAACATTACTGTGTGACCATCATCACCATTCAGGACCAGACCTTTCTCATCTTTCCGATCTGAGATTCTATATTCATTAAACAGTAATCCCCATTCCCTTGCTCACCCACCTCAGCCCCTAGTAAGTGCTCATCTACCTTGTTTCTCTATGAATTTACTATTCTATGTGCTTACATAAGTGGAATCATATAATGTTTGTCCTATATTTGTCCTTGAGTGTCTGACACTTTACTTAGTATAATGTTTACAGGACTTTTTCTTCTTTTTCTTTCCTTTTTTTTTTTTTTAATAGAGACAGACAGGAAGGGAGGGGGGAGAGAAAGTAGCATCAAACTTGTAGTTGCTTCACTTTTGTTGTGCATCGATTGTTTCTCATATGTGCCTTGACGGGGGCAGGGGAGGGGTTCAAGCAAAAACCAGTGACCCCTTGCTCAAGCCAGCGACCTTTGGGTTTAAGCCAGCAACCTTGAGACCATGTCAATGATCCTGTGCTCAAGACAGTGACCTCAGCATCTCACATCAATGCTGTTCCACTGTACTACCACCAGTCAGACAGGACAGCTCATTTTTAAAAGAGGCGGCCCGAGGTCCACTTAAAAAAAAAAAAAAAAAAAAAGCAAATTACACTACAAGAGGCCCTAGTAAGAATTACTAGCAAAGGCCCCGGCCAGTTGGCTCAGCGGTAGAGCGTCGGCCAGGTGTGTGGAAGTACTGGTTTTAATTCCTGGCCAGGACACATAGGAGAAGCACCCATCTGCTTCTCCACCCTTCCCCCTCTCTTTTCTCTTTATCTCTCTCTCTTCCCCTCCTACAGCGGAGGCTCCACTGGAGCAAAATTAACCCCCATGCTGAGGATGGCTCCATGGCCTCTGCCTCAGGTGCTAGAATGGCTCCCTTTGCAACAAAGCAATGCCCCAGATGGGCAGAGCATCGCCCCCTGGTGGACATGCCTGGTGGATCCTGGTTGGGCACATGCGGGAGTTTCTGTCTGTCTGACTACCCCTCCCCTGCCCCCCCCAACTTCTCACTTCAGAAAAATACAAATATAATAATTACTAGCAAAAAGACAAGCAATGCAAATCTAAATGTGAAGCAGTGATGGATATAAGAGCATTGAAACCTTCCACAAGAGGGCAATCCTCTAATATAAAAGGCAGAGATGTAAAGAGCTCAAGATACTGCTTGCCATTATGTTAAGTTCTTGGGAGACTGTATCATACCCTGTCATTTCCTGGAAACTAATCAACATCACGCTAAGCCTTCAAAGGGTTTTGCTTATATTTAATTATCCAGAGTACGTCAGACATCACAGAAGCCTTTGGAGCTGCTGTCCAAGATGCACCAGAAATGAGAGCACAGACCAGGGATCATGTTTTCATTTGTCCCAGTTGGTTACCTTCCAAGTCATAAACAGCAGAACATTGCCTGATTAGCACACAGATATCAAACGCAAAACGTGATTGTTTTGCTGCCCTGGGAAACTCTCAGGAAAGAAAACAGAAAAAGCAAGTGCCCTGTGGTAAGGCAGGAAAGCTGAGAAAAAGGGACGGTATTAAGGTCTACCTTTTCTATCTTCTCCATGTCTCCTGAAATCATATTGTTTGAAACCTAAATCACTGTACAAGTAGCAACTACAAGACAGGTCCTAGTCTCGCACCTTGGTCCTAACACCCAACCTCCCACCTCCTGTGTCTGCCCCACTAAACCATCCCTCACAAGGCTGACAAATGATTCCTATATACTATAAAGCATTGCCATAGTAGCTGGCCTTCTTTGCTGCAAAATGTCTAATGCTCTATTAGGTCCCCATTGTCTAACAACTAAGTTCAACATTCACAGTCCTCCATCATTCATGCTTTCTCATGGAGACCAGGTTGAACACCTAAAATCAGCCAAGTTTCCTCTACTTGGGGAAAACCAGTCTCCGTGTGTGTGATAAAGCGTTGCCTGATGTAATTCAATGTGTAGCTTTTGGGGAAGACAGCTGAGTTGAGGAGAAGGCTATAGAGTCTGCATACCAAGGTTCACACTCTACTTCCTCACTGTATGACCCAGAGCTAATTGTTTAATATCTCTTTACCTCTATTTCTTCACCAGAAAAATGGGGAAATTACATGTTTATGTGACTGGGTGCACATATAGATTAGATGAGATGATGCTGGTGAAACACTTAGCATAGTGCCGGGCACTATTGGCAATGCCTGGTCTGTGCTGACTAGTACAGAGTGTCACATGCAGCACCACATAGGTCACTCAGCAGTATCTTCTGGATGACGGATCAGTTGAAATTAAGAAATAATGTGGCAAAATGAAAGATTCTTGTGTTCAACACAGGATACCCTATTAAAATTGAAATTTTTCAAACTTTTTAGGGATGTCTATCATGTTGAAAAACTATGAAAGTGTATAAAATGCTAAAGCTGTCACTTTTTGTGTCCAATAATAAATTGAGCCAAACAAAAAAAAAAAAGAGATTGGTGCAAAAGGTCAACCATCTATAGATGTCTTTCGTTTATTTGCATTCTTGTGCAAACCCCACACAGCCTCTCTGCAAATCCCTGTATCACGGAATTACAACACCCCGCCAGAGCTCAGTTACTCTGCTTCCTCACCATCAGGGACACGATCCCCTTAAACTCTTCCAGTGAAAGTAAACAGAGCAGACTTGGGGTGGTGAATGTGTAGTATATAGATGATGCATTATGGAATGGTATACCTGAAACCTATGTAACTTCATTAATCAATGTCACCCCAATAAATTTAATGGAAGGAAGGAAGGAAAGAAGGAAGGGAGGGAGGGAGGGAAGAAACAGAACATACCAACTACCCTTGCCCGGTAGCTCAGCTGGTTAGAGCATCATCCTGATACACCAGGGTTGCAGGTTTGATCCCCAGTGTCACCCCAATAAATTTAATGGAAGGAAGGAAGGAAAGAAGGAAGGGAGAGAGGGAGGGAAGAAACAGAACATACCAACTACCCTTGCCCGGTAGCTCAGCTGGTTAGAGCATCATCCTGATACACCAGGGTTGCAGGTTTGATCCCCAGTCAGGGCACATATAAAGAGTCAACCAATAAATGTATAAATAAGTGAAGCAACAAATCTATGGTTTTTGCTCTCTCTCTCTCTCTCTCTTCCCTCTCTCTCTCTAAAATAAATTTTAAAAGAATAAAAGAAAGTGAACAGACCCCTAAGGCATTAACAAACAAAAAGTATTCACATATATGTTAGCTTTGTTGTTTTAAGTTTTTATAAATTTATGTCAACTTCCTCCATCATGTGTGCTCTTGTCAATTGATATCCTTATATTTTATTATTGGGTCTTTTGTGTGTCTGTATGTGTGACAGAGACAGATAGGGACAGACAGTAAGGGAGAGAGGTGAGAAGCATCAATTTTTCATTGTGGCTCCTTAGTTGTTCATTGATTGCTTTCTCATATTGCCTTGACAAGGGGGCTGTAGGAGAGCAAGTGACCCCTTGCTCAAGCCAGCAACCTTGGGCTTCAAGCCAGAGACCTTTGGGCTCAAGCCAGAGACCATAGGGTCATTTCTATGAGCCCGTGATCAAGCCGGCGACCTCGGGGTTTCAAACATGGGTCCTTTGCTTCCCAGTCCAACACTCTACCCACAGCACCACTGCCTGGTCAGGCTATTCTTGGGCCTTTATTAAGAAATTTGAAACTACCATTTAGACTGGGAAATAGAAAAAGTAATCTATAGAAACAGAAGAAAAGTAGAAATAGATGCAGAAAGGGGGCTTTCTGGGTCTCTCTAGCACTCTAACCCATGACTGTCCTGCAAGGCCACACAGATTCCCTGCTGATAGAGTCACAGGAGACCCTAGTATTTTTCTTTTTTTAAATCAAGTAGGTTCAAATTGAGTTTATATTCTTACAGAATACTTTTATCAGGTATTATTTGTGTAAAGTAAGTTACAGCTCTCGTGTGAATGTGGCCTTCATATGGCACGGAATCAATGTCTTAAACTGTCTGTGCCTCATTTTTTATTTTAGCAAAATGAGAGATTGTACTAAACTGCTTTCTGGAGCTATCAGAAAGAGCAAGCAGTCAATCAGCACGTGGTGTCTTGAAGAAATGTAATGAATACCCCCCACACTGTGTAACTCAGTGCTCTTTCATGCTTACCAATGCGTACCCTAACCAGAACATCTCTCATTAGCTCTTCTTGGACTTAGGGTGAAGGAAAATCCCACCAGCATCGGATTCAAGTTTGACTCTGATTCTCTCCTAACTCTCTGCCAAGTATTCTAGAAGAAGGTTCAGTGATTATCTGAGCAACTCAAGCTAAAGACTTGGGTGACTAAACCCAAGATTGGTTTGAATAGCAGAGACCCAGTAACTACATATCCATAGGCTCATCTAACTTAGCTATTTCAGCTCCAGCTAGAGCCGTGGTTCTTAACCTTTTTTTGAGGTACCGAACTCCCCAGTTTCATATGCGCATTCACCGAACCCTTCTTTAGTGATAAATAAAATATGATTTTTTTTCCAAATTCAAGACATAGGTATATGTTTTTTTACTGGTGCACAAAATGAGCCGTGCATGAACATCACCTTGCTCAAAGAACAAAACCAACAAAGTGCATGAACTCACAACAAATTACGGTATTACTTTATTCTGGCCTCCGCGGCAGAGGCTTCTCCGAACCCCTGAAACCGACTCATCGAACCCCTAGGGTTCGATAGAACCCAGGTTAAGAACCACTGAGCTAGAGCATCTTATTTTAAGTGCTTTCTATAATTACTTTCTCATTTTTTGAAGCATCTGTTTTCATTCTAATTTTGAACTATCAGCCTTAATTCTCTAATGTATATGTATTTATTCTTAAACTATTCAAATAAACACTTTACAGATGGCTTGATTCTCGCATCCCTTCACTTTCTCTTACATAGTAAGATTTTGTCATTGTTCCACCCTGACTGTCTGATAATATAACTGATGCATGACAACTGATCTTTGCACAGTCTCTCTTCAAATTTGATCTGATGATAATTCAGCCCCTGATAAAAATTCAAAGAAATACCAAAAAAACTGAAGCTCTCTTTGATTTTATAACTGACCAATCAAATTAAAACCCCTATGTTCCTTTTCTCTGATTTATCTCCCAAGGAGGATTCAGCTATCTTGTTTAAACAGCCACTAACTTAGATTTTTATCTGCTCTAAGAGTCTCCATATAGCTCCCAGGTGACAAAGATGTATGATCTTTGGATATTCATTCTAAAAGAAAAAAATACAATGTAAAAGAATTCTGATTGAGCCTGAGGTAAAATCAGGCTGCTCCTAACTGATGGAGGCTGTGTCCCATCAGCACCCTCCCCAGTCCCTCCTCACAGTGATGTACGGCTTCAAAACTCTGCTCCCTTTAGTTTTTCTCGTGGATTGTGTTCCCCTGTGAGCAGCCATGTTTGCTAAAGCTGACATGTCATGATGATGGATCACAACCGGACCCTCCATTTGGGGCGAGATGCCCACGATCTGTTATTATGTGCAAATTTCTTTCTCGCCAGATCTGGGAGAGAGAGACAAATAAGAAAGATAAAATTGCACATTGTTTTGTATCCTGTTTTAAGTAACTGAGCATGTGGCCCTCTGAAAATCAGGGTCAGGTATAACGGGGCTCCATGCAGCCCGGGAGTTAGGGAAGCAAGCCAGCGAAGGTCCCTCTGTGGTTAGTAGGATAGAGTCCTTTGCAGATGCACAATGAGCATACACAAACACACACACACAAAATGTAAGGCCATATGACTTAAACTCTATTTTATATTTTTTCACTTGCTTGAACCCCTGCCCTGTGCCTTATCTCCCCAGCCCACCCAGATCCTAGTCCAGTGGTGATTCCTGGCTTTATTTCAGATGACACCGTTCCATTCCCCAGCAGGAACCCCGGGGAAACTCTCACTACAGCTACTTTATCTCCAGTGAATATCAAATCATCTTTCAACAAATAAAAGTGAGAAAGACTTTATCAATTTTATTAAAGCTGTAAATTTTGTTTTTTAAAACCTGCCAAAGCCGCCTGACCTGTGGTGGCGCAGTGGATAAAGCATCAACCTGTAACACTGAGGTTGCCGGTTCGAAACCCTGGGCTTGCCTGGTCAAGGCACATATGGGAGTTGATGCTTCCTGCTCTTCCCCTTTCTCTCTCTCTCTCTCTCTCTCTCTCTCTCTCTCTCTCTTCTATATTCCTAAAAATGAATAAATAAAATCTGCAAAAAAAAATTTTTTTTAAGAAAACCTGACAAAGCCTGTGTGCTCCTAGAACCCTTTAAGAACAAATTCACTTTTCTCTACTTCTTTCTTGTCTGAGTCCTCCAACCAGAGCAACAGAACACCCCACACAGAGCATGCGTGGGAACCGTCCTGTGTGTGGAGTGAGCAGCTCCTGTGAGGACCGATATGTGTTTATCCTCCCTGGACTCACGCTCGGTGCTACGCTACAGATCCACAGGAAAGACGGCCTTAGAATTGCAGCCCAGAGGGTCGCTGGGGGCGCTGCTCTCACAGACATGCTTGAAGTTATCTACCCAGGGTCCCCAAAACGTCCTTTCTCTTCTCACTCCTTATTGTGACCTGCTCCTCCACCCTTTATATAACATGATCCCACCCCAACCTGGCCGGGACCCCCTACGATAAACCAGCTCTCCCAGTCACACGCAGAAAGTGGCACTGAAGGCAGAGATATTGGCCTGTTTGGCTCACTGCTCTCTACCGGAGCTTCAAATGTGGCTAGCAGACGCTTGATAAATATTTGTCAAGTGAATGACTGCGTGGGGGTCCAACCTTGGAGTGCCTACAACCAGGTTAAATGTTCTACTCTATCCTACTATCAATCAGAAGTCATTAAAAGGTTTAACGCTAGAAAGTTCCGTGGTCAGATCTGACTTGAAAAGATCACTATGGTGGCAGAATAAGGGAGAGGCAGAGTGGAATGCTGGAAGAATGCTAGAAAACGATTGCCCGCGTCTAGGTGAGCGCGAACTGCACAGCTCAGGGGATGAACAAATGGGACTGATTTGGCTGAGCTTTAGGAGGAAGAATTGATAAGATGAGGCTATGGATCGGGTGTGGGTGGCAAAGTAGAAGTGCTCAAAGCTGGAGCAACTGAGTCTATGGCAGTGCTACTGATCAGATTTGGTAACAGCAGGAGAGGGGGTTTCACAGGGAAGACTGTGATGTGGGAGTGTGTGGGTATGGGTCGGTGGGTGGGTGGGTGTGGGTGTGTGAGGTGAGGTGCAGGGTGAGGGGTGGGGGTGGGAGTGTGGGGTGCAGGTGTGCTGCTGTGTGGGTGTCTAAAACTTATGAAAACTGTGAAGATCACAAAAGAGAAATCTGGTAGATAATTGATTATCCAGGTCAGAAGCTTAGAAGAAATGCCTCTCCTAGAAATTAAAGCAAGGTGCCTGATCTGTGGTGGCGCAGTGGATAAAGTATGGACCTAGAATGCCGAAGTCAGTGGGCTTGCCTGGTCAAGGCACATACAAGAAGCAACTACTACAAGTTGATACTTCCTGTTCCTGCTCCCCTCCCTCTTTCTCTCTCTCTTTTCTCTCTCTAAAATCAATATTTTTTTTTTTTTTACAAAGAGAGGGGCACATAGGAACTAACAGACAGACTGGAAAGGAAAGAGATGAGAAGCATCAATTCTTCATTGCAACACATTTGTTGTTCATTGATTGCTTTCTCATATGTGCCTTGACCAGAGGCTACAGCAGACTAAGTGTCCCCTTGCTCAAGCCAGTGACCTTTGTCTCAAGCCAGTGACCATGAGGTCATATCTATGGTTTTACACTCAAGCCAGTGACCCCTCGCTCAAGCTGGTGAGCCTGTGGTCAAGCCAGTGACCTCAGGGTTTCAAACCTGGGTCCTCCAGGTCCCAGTCCAACACTCTATCCACTGCGCCACCGCCTGGTCACGCAAAATCTTCAAAACATAAATTCATTAGGCACAGCTACGTGGTTACAACTGGTGGCCCACAGGCCAAACCTGCCCACACACTTGTTGAAACAGCACAACATTTAAAAAAGAGTAAGGACTAAGGCAGTGATGGGCAATCTTTTGAGCTTGGTGTGTCAAAATTCGCCAAAAAACCGAGCATAACTCGGGTGGTGTGTCACTTCGAGAAAAACGGCCTAACCGGAAGTCCCAGAACTAGACACTCTGTGCCGGAGTTCTGTTGTTTTGGCCTGACCTCTGGCACAGAGTGTCTACACTACAGCAAGTGTTTTATCCTCAGCTACTGCACCTGGCCGTGCAGGAGCCGAGGATGAAACGTCCTTCTCGGAATGCGGCCCCATACTTCTCTGGTATGCGGCTGCATGTGGCCACGTGTCATCGAAAATGGCTACGCGGTCAGTACTGACACGCATGTCATAGGTTTGCCATCACGCGGCTAAGGAGTGACTCCGATTCACTACAGAACCTATTCTGTGTGGTCTCCTCACCAAGATTTCCAGGTACCACTGCCATGAGAGTTCTGTGTTTGATGCCCTTAGTGAACAGCTAAGAGAAAAGTGAAATTTTTCTTACACCACCTTCTCTGTTGAAAGTTGGAAAATGAAATCTACCGAGAGGTCTGAGTATTTCATTAGAAAAAAAATTTTATACTTATTTCACATCGTGTTATCTGTCCAGCACCTAAGGGCATTTAACGTTTTGACCCCTGACAGAGTTTCAAAAGATCATTTCAGTCGCTGTCATGAGATTTCGCTTGGAGAGTCACTGCCCAGAAATTGAGTAGCAGATGGTTCTCTCTTATGAGGCCGCAGTGGTCTGGGGTTCCAAGTCTAGTCTTCATTTGTCTTTATCTTTGATACATAGCAAACTGTTTTTACATCCTTGTTAAATTGGTGGTAAGTAATTTGTTTATAATAAAATGATGAGTGCAGATTAGACTGTTACTTGAGAAGTAAGCAGGAAAGCACTAATAGGAAGCAAATATTAGGTCATGCTTAGTTTAGCAATTATAGAGCTTGTGAACTTCCAAGAAATGGCATTTTCAAGAAATGTGGCGCAAGCCTGTTTATGAATTCTAAAGCCTCTTTAGATTGATTGGGCAATTGCACACACCTTATGTGAGGATGAAGTATAAAATAGCCTTATTTATTTAAAAAGAAAAACAGAAACTTACTCTGCTTGAGTTCAGGTCCTAATTCAGCCATAAATTTGCTGTCAATCTTTGGACAATTAACTTTTCTAAATTTTCTATAAAATGGGGGTTAATTAAAAGATGAATAGCCTGACCAGGCAGTGGTGCAGAGGATAGAGCATCAGCCTGGGATGCTGAGGATTCAAGTTCGAAACCCTGATGTCGCCAGCTTGAGTGCAGTCTCATCTGGTTTGAGTCTGGGGTTGCCAGTTGAGCATAGGGTCACTGGCTTGAACGTGGGATCATAGACATGACACCATGGTTGCTTGCTTGAGTTCAAAGGTCGCTAGCTTGAAGCCCAAGGTCGCTGGCTTGAGCAAGGGTCACTGGCTCAGCTGGAGGCCCCCTGTCAAGGCACATATGACAAAGCAATCAATGAACAACTAAGGTGCCACAATAAAGAGTTGATGCTTCTCATCTCTCCCTTCCTGTCCATCTGTCCCTGTTTCTCTCTCTCTAAAAAAAAAAAAAAAAAAAAAAAAAATGTGTGTGTGTGTGTTGTGTGAATAATATGCTTTTTAGAACTGTGGGGGAAAGTGTGTGTGTGTGTGTGTGTGTGTGTGTGTGTGAGAGAGAGAGAGAGAGAGAATAATATGTCTCTTAGAATGGTGGGAATTAATACGTACTATGTTTTATAGCATTTTACAAATTTGAGTAGTAGTTATGTTTTCTGGAGAAAAAAATAGCATATGTTAAGTCTTCCACATGTTCAAACTAAACTTTCATCGGATTTCTTCTGATTTATTAATATTACATTGATAGTTGAACTCATTGGTAAAACAGAGACTTTTCATTTGTGTTTGATTTAAAAAACATCTTGGAAAGAAAAGTGTTCATTTTGAACTGTTTTTTTCAGAGACATCACTTTTGGGTTTCCCTTCGGCACTCCTTGATGCTGAATTTACATCTAATCATTTGATATATTTTTTTCTGGAAAACCAGCCCCTGAAAGGCTGGAAGTCTGTGCAACTTAATATCATATGAAAAACTAATACTGCAAATAAAGAACATATTGTCGCTGAAGTGATAAAAGTTGCTATAGTGCCCTCTTGTGGGGATGTTCTGTCACTGCACCTCACGGATGGGTGATGTAATTAAGAGGGTTATAGGAAAAGGATATTCTCAAGGCTTCTTTGAGTTGAATGAATTCTGCTGCTCTTTATTTTATATGTTAAAGAAATTATGTGGAAGTCATTGACCATGATCCTCTTAACTTACCCATCAATACAATCAGATGTTGACTTTTATCATCGTATTTCTGGAGGGTTTTTCTGTATTCAGAAATATGTTGTTTCGGGGCAGCTCTAGAATCTATGTAAACACAATAAATTAAAATCCATTTACAAAAAGAAATATGTTGTTAGGAAACAGAGGGTTTTAATTATATTTTGACTTGCATTTAGTTTGAATTTTATAACTACACACATATGCATTATCATTCTGCTCATTTTTAAAGATTTTATTTATTCATTTTAGAGAGAAGAGTAAGAAAGAGAGAGAGAAGTGGGTGAGGAGCAGGAAGCATCATATGTGCCTTGACCAGGGAAGCCCAGGGTTTTGAACCTGCAACCTCAGCATTCCAGGTCGATGCTTTATCCACTGCGCCACCACAGGTCAGGCTTTTCTGCTACTGTTTAGGGAAGAGACTAGGAACTAATAATTATTGCAATGAGCTTAATAATAACCATATTATTATTTTTTATGTCAATTATATTTTTAAGCATTAATATTATAGCATTATAAAGTAACTGTATAAATCTATGTACATTATACAAACACACACACTATTTCTGTCCTCAAATATTTGCATTATCTATAGGCAGTAAACCAAGAATCCCAACACATCATGTTGATTGCTGTGTATATTCTACCCTGGAAACACAATCCAGGCTGAGGAAACCAGAACAGCTTGTTGGTGGAAATGATGCCTGAGCTCAGATGTGAAGAATGAGTAGAAGCTCCCCAGATGAAGGAGGAGGAAGGCAGGATGTTTCTTTCCCAAGTAGATCTGGTTCTATGTTATGATCCTTAAGATTAGGTGCAGGTGCATCTAGTAAACTAAAATATCAGTCTTCTAAGAAGATAAAAGTTTGTTTCTCAGCGACATACAAGATAATGAATGACAGATAGGAGCTGCTATGGCTGATCTGTGGTGTCAGTAGGGACCAGGTTCCTATCTTTCTGGCTAACTAGCCAATCTATTGACTTCAGGTCCCATATGGCTCCTAGAAGTTTTGGAGCTCCAGCTGTCACATCCCCGGAGCAGTTGTAAGGAGGAAAGGGAAAAGGCACTAAAAGGACTCCTCCCAACCGAGTCCGCACCCTTTCAGGTGTCTTCGCATAACTCCTAAACATAACTCTCCTCTATTGGCCATGACATAGAAATACGGTCACACCGAACTGCAGGGGCAGCTGGAAATGTCTTTTATTCTGTACCGTAATGTGTATGATTTAAAAGCAGCATTCTGTTACTAAGGAAAAGAGGAGAATACATGAATGGGCTAGCAGCATCTAGCACACTCCAATTTCCAAACTTCCACACACTAGTATTATCCAGGTAAAAAATTGTAGGAAATTAATAAATGAATTAATGGATTTGCATTGAGCTTAAATAAAAGTAAAATGCGCAGGAATGTCTTTAATGACCAAATGAAATACTACAACAAAGAATATTTAGAATATATTTAATTTGTGTCTCTTCCAATAAGAACAACACTGAGTATGTTGCTGTATTGAGTATGCTCCCCCTATGCTTGAATTACTTGGTAGCAAGTCAATCAAACACACTAGAGAATTCAAAAATGGAATTAAAGAATGATACCAATTAATACATAGGGGAAATCTGCTAAAATAAAATGTCATAAAACAGCAACCACACAGACACACACAATCCATAACCAGACAACTTTCTGTGGGAAATAGTTGCAGCACAAATAACAAAAAGCTCAAATTTTCCTAATTTACACAGGAGATAACAACCAAACAGCAAAAGAAGAGCAGTACTAGATAAAAGTGAGGAAAAATACATACGCAAGCACTTCGCAAAACAATAAAAGCAAATCGCCAAAATGTCTAAATAGATGCCTGAGGACTTCTGTGATTTCTCTCCATCCTTTCCCAAACCTCCATTAAAATGACAGTAGAGGGATTTTTTTTAAGACATACATTTGTGAAGACAAAGAAAGTGTGAAATGTGATAACAGCAGACCAGAGAGCTCACAACATTTTAGAATCAAGGAAGCAGTCAGGAAAGTGTTATCTGAGTTAGAACTGAAACAAAATAAAATTAAGTGCCAATGGGTAGGAGCAGGTGAAGTCAGGCAATTAAGAAGAATCACATGTATTTCTTCTGCCCTGGAAAGGCCCGAGAATCACCAAAAGTGAAAATGCAGGGCAGATTAAAAATGCAACTCAGCCGTAGCTGGATAGCTTAGAGCATCCTCCCAATGGGCAGAGGTTCCGCTTCAGCTCCCCATCAGCGCACATGCGGGAACAGACCAATGCCTCTCTCTCTCTCTCTCTCTCTCTCTCTCCCTTCCGTCCTTCCTCTCTAAAATCAATAAATAAATTTTTTAAAGTCGATAAAGGCAAATAATTCTATTTGCCGAGCATTCATGTTCATTTGAGAAATAGTGTAAAACGAGGAAAAATGCCTATCCTAATGGAGTTTATTTTCTAATAGCTTATTATTATTATAATGTCTAATATTATGTTTATTAGAATATATATACTGAAGGATTAGAGCAGAGGTCCCCAAACTACAGCCTGTGGGCCAAATTGCGGCCACCTGAGGCCATGCCACACTTCCGGAAGGGGCACCTCTTTCATTGGTGGTCAGTATGTGGAGTACTGTATGTGGCAGCCCTCCAACAGTCTGAGGAACAGTGAACTGGCCCCCTGTGTAAAAAGTTTGGGGACCCCTGGATTAAAGGGAGCTGATCAGTTGGATATCTGGTGGAAGATGGTATCACAAAGATAATGTCCTAAACTGGGACTGTGGCCAGTGTGTCAGGGACTAGTGTGGTTGGGGGTTAAGGACAGGCATTAGGAGATAGTCTTGAAGTAACTGAGCCACCATAGAGGCCATTCTTTGGATTTTGGAATAAGACTGGAAACTCTAAAGCAGTGGTTCTTAACCTGGGTTCTATCGAACCCTAGGGGTTCAATGAGTCCATCTCAGGGGTTCAGAGAAGCCTCTGCCGTGGAGGCCAGAATAAAGTAATACCATAATTTGTTGTGAGTTCATGCACTTTGTTGGTTTTGTTCTTTGAGCAAGGTGATGTTCATGCACGGCTCATTTTGTGCACCAGTAGAAAAACAAATACCTATGTCTTGAATTTGGAAAAAAAATCATATTTTATTTATCACTAAAGAAGGGTTCGGTGAATGCGCATATGAAACTGGTGGGTTCGGTACCTCAAAAAAGGTTAAGAACCACTGCTCTAAAGTATCTGAAACTGAAATTTAATGAATTAATTGAAAGTCATTAAAATAAGATAGAAGAAAAAAAAGCGCGAATAAAGAGCAGTTTGACTATCAGAAACTGCCCCTCTGTCAACACAGCTAGGAAAGGACCTGTACCAGCAACAGCGAAAAACTAGAGGTTTACATTCTTGAAAAGCATGAACCGTAGAACATCTAGTCCCAGAGACATCAAGCACAGTGGGCAGAGTGGGGCCCCGTCTGAACACAGAGTAAGAGGAAGTTGGCTTTCTCCTCGCCACCCCAGTCTTGTCCTCCGCTCCCCCTGCTCCCCCAGAATGACTGCCCAAGCAAGAACGTGCAGGATTTCTGTGTGCGGAAAACTGGTCAGCCCGAGAAAATAGAGCTCTAGACTGACATTCAGTGATCTCATAGGGAAAGGCCTGGGTCCCTCCCCAAGCCCTCTGCTCTAAAACCCAGCAGCTGACAAACCTCTTTACTCTCCTAAAACTTCAACACTTTTTTTTAAGATTTTATTTATTCATTTTAGAGAGGAGAGAGAAAAAGAGAGAGAGAGAGAGAGAGAGAGAGAGAGAAAGGGGGGAGGAGCAGGAAGCATCAACTCCCATATGTGCCTGGACCAGGCTAGGCAGGGTCTCCAACCCGCAACCTCAGCATTCCAGGTACACTCATTACCCACTGCGCCACCAAGGGTCAGACACCTACCTCTTCAACACTTGTAACTACGATCAGCCAGTTACAAATCTGGAGACATTTTTGGAAAGTCCCAACACAAAGGAGGGACTGAAATAAGTAAACCAAAGGAACTTCAGGAGAGTAGAGACAACACAGAATACTGTGAAAAGCAAAGACCTTTTTCAAATCAATAACCAACATTCTCAGAGGGGGAAGAAAAAATATTGCAACTAAGGGAGGAAAATAGCTATTACCAAAGCAGAGCGCCCACAGTTTGGCGACCAGAGTCCTGGTTGGTCCAGGACTGCCCCAGCTTTCACACTGAAAGCCCCTGGTCCAGGAACCCACTCTGCCCCAGGCGATCCGGGGCAACTGGTGACCTACTGAAAGACAGATAACTTTTGTAAATTAAAAATTTGACAGCAGCAGCAGAAACGAAAAGCCAACAGAAGGGTTGAAAAATAAAGTTGAGCAGAAGTAGAACAAAGAGACAAAGATAAAAAATAGAAGAGAAAAAATAATTTTTTAAAAATGGAGAATCTCTCTAGAACAGGGGTCGGGAATCATTTTTACTGAGAGAGCCATGAACGCCACATATTTTAAAATGTAATTCCATGAGAGCCATACAATATGTTTAACACTAAATACAAAAAATGTGTGCATTTTATTTAAGATCAACACTTTTAAAGTATAATAAATCTCTGCATTCTTTTTAATAACGTTGTTATGCTGTTGCTAACCAATGATGAATAAAGTACTTCTTACCATTAATGTGACTTCTGGTGCTGCATGGTTTTGCTGATGGCTTTGCTGATGACTTTGTAGTCTGCTTGATACATGGTGAGGTTAAGCTTCATGCAGGTGTTGAGACTTCCATCTGTTAAACGTGATCGTAGGTTGGTCTTAACGTACTTTAGATGTAAGAAAGACTGCTCACATGCATATGTAGAGCCAAACATTGCCAATGCAGCAATACTCACATGCTGCAATGTGTGGTATGTGACGGGAAGTGCATTCCAAGTTTTGACAATCAGCTGGTCTGCGGATTGAAGTTTTTTCATTTCTCCCCACTTGTGTTTGCTCGCCAACTCTGCTTGCTGTCGTGCAAGTCTTTCCAAATCTTCCTTCAGTGACTTGAACTTATTCACTCACATGTCTAAGGCCTTCAGGTCAGCAGCTTGTAGCTCAAAATCTCTGACAGAGACACCGGGGATGTAACTCAAGTCGGCGCTGTCCACTGCACACTCGTGTGGAAGGGTGATGAACTTAAAAAGACAAGTGCGCTCACAAAATTCTCCAAAGTGCGCTTTGAATGACCACAGTAGATTATATGTGAAGCTCACTAGCTGCTGGAGATCAAGATGCTGAGCAGGGTCACTTGCTGTGCATGCATCTTTAAACTTTCCCAGTTTTTCAAGTGTAATAATGACCTGTTTCTATGTCAGCGATGAAGAGTTCCAGGTTGTTTTCAAATGCAAACACTGCTTGTTGAAGGGATAAGACTATATTTCCAACACCTTGCATTTTCACATTGAGCTGGTTCAGATGTTCAATCATGTCCATGAAATAGTAGAACTTCAAGAGCCACTCAGTGTTAGCTAACTCAGGATGCTTGACGTTTTTCATTTCAAGAAAAGTCCAGATTTCACTCAGACAAGCCACGAAACAGCTAAGCACCTTCCCTCTTGACAACCAGTGCACATTGCTGTGCAGAAGCAGACCAGGATAATTATTCCCAACTTCATCCAGCAGTGTTTTAAACTGGTGATCATTTAAAGCTCGGGCAACAATAAAGTTAACCACCTGAATGACCAGCGACATCACCTCACCAAGCTGCTCGCCACACAACTGAGCACAAAGCATCTCCTGATATAGGATGCAGTGAAAACTTAGGATGGGTCTCTTTTCATGTTCACAAAGAAGTGCTGTGAATCCTCTGTTTTTCCCCACCATGCATGGAGCACCATCAGCACACATCAAAGTAAGTTTATCCATCAGTAGATTTTTTTCTTTAGCGAACTCAGTGAAAGACTTGAATAAATCCTCCCCTCTGTTGTCTCTTTCATAGGCAAAACAACAAGACTTTCCTCACGTAGTGTGTCACCAACAGCATACCTTGCAATCATGCTGAACTGGGATAAATGGCTTATGTCTGTTGACTCACCCAAAGCAAGAGAAAAGAATAGTGCTACATTTATGTCCTTCACTTGTGTTGCCTCAACTTGATTAGCCATCATGATGGTGCGATCATGAACAGTTCCTGCTGACAGAGGCATGTCTTTTATTCGCTTGATTATCTTGTCTTTATCCAAAAAGTCGTCAAAAAGTTCATTGGCAACATCAAGCATGAATGTTTTGGCATACTCCTCATCTGTGAATGGCTTTTCGTTTCTCAAAATTGCTAAAGCACCAGCAAAGCTAGCCGAATTTCAGTTACCTTGTTGGGTCCAAACACGGAGTTATTGCTGACTAGCTTTCACTCTGCACAGTAGCTCTTGACATGCTTTTTCTTCCTGCTCTCCCCCACTGGATATTTCGATGCAAATGTAGTATGGCGTATGTCGAAGTGCCACTTTATATTTGACTGTTTCATTAATGCAATCTTATCATTGCATATTAGACACACTGTAAAACCTGCTCTCTCCACAAACACAAATCCCTCTGTACATTCCTGCTGAAAAATACGATACTCCTCATCTTTTTTTCTTTTAGCTATCTTCTTCGTCCAAAGGGTTTCTGCAATTAGCTAGCTGACTACTTGATTAAAAGGAGGGAAGCTTACTTTCTGACCTCACAACAACCCATGTATGTTACACATTATCCAATAAAAATTTGGTGTTGTCCTGGAGAACAGCTGTGATTGGCTCCAGCCACCTGCAACCATGAACATGAGGAGTAGGAAATGAATGGATTGTAATACATGAGAATGTTTTATATTTTTAATGTTATTATTTTTTTAATTAAAGACTTGTCTGCGATCCAGATGTGGCCATCAAAAGAGCCACATCTGGCTTGTGAGCCATAGGTTCCCAACCCCTGCTCTAGAAGGTCAATCACCCAACCAATAGTTCTTAAAAGAGAAAACAGAGGGGAAGAAATTATCAAAAAACTAATATGAGAACATTTTCCAGAATGAATGAACTTAAGTTTTCAGATTAAAAGGGCTCACTGACAGCCTAAAATGATGTTAGGAGAAAAAAGAATGGCATCCAGGGACATTGTCAAAAGTGCTCAAAAGAAATAGTCTTTCAGCCTGACTAGGCGGTGGCACAGTGAGCATCAGACTGGTATTTGAAACCCTGAGGTCACTGGCTTGAGCACAGGCTCACCAGCTTGAGTTCAGGGTCACTGGCTTGAGCATGGGATCATAGACATGAACCCATGGTCGCTGGCTTGAGCCCAAAGGTCACTGGCTTGAGCAAATGGTCACTCGCTCTGCTGTAGCCCCCAGTCAAAGCACATAAGGGAAAGCAATCAATGAACTAAGAGCTGCAATAAAGAATTGATGCTTCTCATTTCTCTCCCTTCTTGTCTGTCTGTCCCTATCTGTCCCTCTCTCTGTCTCTGTCACAAAAAAAAAAAAAAAAGTCTTTTAAGAAAGGGGGTCGCCTGACCAGGCGGTGGCGCAGTGGATAGAGCGTTGGACTGGGCAGCGGAGGACCCAGGTTCGAGACCCCGAGGTCGCCAGCTTGAGCGTGGGTTCATCTGGTTTGAGCAAAAGCTCACCAGCTTGGATCCGAGGTCGCTGGCTCCAGCAAGGGGTGGCTCGGTCTGCTGAAGGCCCGTGGTCAAGGCACATATGAGAAAGCAATCAATGAACAACTAAGGCATCGCAACAAAAAACTGATGCTTGATGCTTCTCATCTCTCTCCGTTCCTGTCTGTCTGTCCCTGTCTATCCCTCTCTCTGACTCTCTGTCCCTGTAAAAAAAAAATAAAAAAATAAAAAAAAAGAAAGAGGGTTGAAGAGGAGGGCAAGATGGCGATGGAGTAGGCGGACATACCAACTTCCAACTCCCAGAACCAAAGTGGACTATAACTTGATTTTAAGAACCATCATCTGGATAAACCAACATTGAACTAGACTGAGAGAACTCTTCAACCGGGGAACACTGAAGAAGCAACATTGAGACTGGTAGGAAAAGTGAAAACGTAGAAAGGGCTGCTCAACTCCCCGGAGCGAAAGGCAGCCCGGAGAGACTTGTATGGTGGGAAGAGAGGCTAGTGGAAGGGTAGGGACCTGGGTCCCAGGAACAAAGCCCCAGCCTAGAAGACACGTATGGACAGTATTTAGCTGTGAAACAGGTTAGGATACTGTTTGTGAGAAAGAGACAGTTGTCTCAGACCCAGGATTCTTCTTAAAGGGATGGCGCAGAAAACCTCTCTCACAACCACTCACCCGGGACTCCAGGAGACAGGGAGAGAGAAGAGGACCGGAGCAGGGGGAAGAGAGTGTGGTTGGAAGGCACAAGGAGAAAAGCTTTGAGGTACAGCCACCCTAAAACCTGGGCTGAGTCACTCCACAAATCTGAAACAATATTTCCCCTGGAACCAGCAAGGGGAAGCATGACACCAGCCAAACAGGCTCTCCTGTGGCAATTAGAGCACAGTCGCTTAGAAGGAGGGAGCTTTCAGGACTACAGTATGGAGTGTTAGAACCTGAGCTCCAGTGCCCACACCCACACTGCTGAGGGCTGGCCGGAGGGCGGGCAGCCGCAGGATGCGGAAGCACGGTTCTGTCATTGGGGGCAGAGGCCTAGCCGGCTGGCGTGAGCTCAGTCTAGCCCGGCTGGGGCAAAGGGGACACACTAAAGTGGTATGGCGGCTGCGGGCCCAGCTGAGATTCCATCTGTGGGGAAAAAGCGGGAGCCTGGAATGGACAGAGATCTGCCACTGGGCAGAGGTGAGCTGGCATGCAGCCTCACCTGGCCTCCGAGGCTTGAAGCCCTGCACGAACTGGCTTTGCCCAAGGAAGTGGGGCTGAAGGCTGGGCTCACAGTTGAGCACGCATGAACAACCCAGCGGAAGAGCCAAGGTTGGCGGGGGTGGGGCGGAAGCCCAGCTGGTGGCTGAGCACATAGCAGCAGCCCCTCCCAGCCAAGGAGCCAAGGTTGGCGAGGGCTGGGCAGAAGCCTGGCTAGCAGCTGAGCATGCACCAGAAGCCCCTCCCGGCAGAGGAACCGGCTGACAGGGACCCGCAGCTAAGCAAAAGTGCTCACCCTTACCCTTGGTGCCCAGGTTTGTGGCCCAAGTGTGGTGTGCAATCCCACCAGTGGGAGATGGGCAAAGGCCAAGACTGGCTGAGGCTTATAGAGCCTGGCACAAGAACAAAGCCCCTCCCGCGGAGGCGAGGCAGAGACCACACCAGCTGCCACAGTGGCTGGCGCCCACAACACCCATACCCATCCACCCTAGGCAGTGGCAGAGGGGGTGGCAGGCCTGCAGACAGACCACACCTAGGGAACACAGAGGCAACACCCATTGGACTCCAGTAGCCAAACCCTTCTTACACACAGACAAAATGGGTAGGCAGAGAAATGCAACCCAAATGAATCAAGAGAAATCCCCAGAGAAGGACCTGAATGAATCAGATATAACCAAACTACCTGATGCAGAATTTAAGTGTGTTTTTTTTTTCTTTTTATTTTATTCATTTTAGAGAGGAGACACACAGAGAGAGTGAGAGAGAGAGAAAGGGGGGAGGAGCTGGAAGCATCAACTCCCATATGTGCCTTGACCAGACCAGTGCAGGGTTTTGAACTGGTGACCTCAGTGTTCCCAGGTCGACGCTTTATCCACTGCACCACCACAGGTCAGGCCTGATGCAGAGTTTAAAATAATGATAGCTAGGTTGTTCAAAGAGCTTAGAGCAACAATGAATAGTCGTTACAAACATCTAAATAAAGAGATAGCAAGCATAAAAAAGGAAATTGAAATAATAAAATAGAATCAGACAGAAATGACAAATACAGTATCAGAAGTGAAGACCACAATGGAAGGAATTAAAAGCAGGATGGATGAAGCTGAGGATTGAATTAGCGAGCTAGAGGACAAAATAAACAAAGGCACAGAAGGAGAGCAGAAAAAAAGAGATTCAAAAACTGTGAGGAAACTCTAAGGGAGCTCTGTGACAACATGAAGAGAAATAACATCCACATCATAGGGGTTCCTGAAGAAGAATAGAAAGAACAAGGAATAGAAACTTTCCTCAATCAAATCATAGCTGAAAACTTCCCTAAATTAAGACTGGAAAACGTTCCACACATTCAAGAAGCACAGAGAACTCCATTAAAGAGAAACCCAAAGAAATCTACACCAAGACACATCATAGTTAAAATACCAAAGCTAAGGGATAAAGAGAAAATTTTAAAAGCTGCTAGAGAAAAAAAGGCTATCACCTACAAAGGAGCCCCCATAAGGATGACATCCGACTTCTCAACAGAAGCACTTGAGGCCAGAAGGGAATGGCAAGATATATTCAAAGTAATGCAGAACAAGAACCTACAACCAAGACTACTTTATCCAGCAAGGATAATGTTTAAAATTGAAGGAGAAATAAAGAACTTTCCAGACAAAATAAACCTCAAGGAATTCATTAAAACCAAACCAATTCTGCAAGAGATGCTAAGGGGCCTGTTGTGAACAGTTCAAAGGGGGAGAAGAATATAGCAAAACCAGAATACAGCTTTAAAGAATAAAATGGCAATAAACAACTACATATCAATAATAACCTTAAATGTAAATGGATTAAATGATCCAATCAAAAGACATAGGGTAGCTGCGTGGATAAAGAAACAGGACCCATACATATGCTGTCTACAAGAGACACATCTTAAAACAAAAGAGGCACATAAACTGAAGGTAAAAGGATGGAAAAAAATATTTCATGCAAATGGAAATAAAAAAAAGCCGGGGAAGCAAAACTTATATCTGACAAAATGGACTTTAAAACAAAGGCTGTAATAAGAGATAAAAAAAAGGACACTACATAATGATAAAGGGAACAATTCAACAGGAAGATATAACCATTATAAATATCTACGCACCGAACATAGGAGCCCCTACATACATAAAGCAGACTTTCGTGGATATAAAGGGTGAGATTAACAGCAATACTATAATAGTAGGGGATTTCAATACCCTTCTAACATCACTGGATAGATCCTCAAGAAAGAAAATTAATAAAGAAACAGCAGACTTAAAGTATACACTAGATCAACTCAATTTAATAGATATCTTCAGAACTTGTCACCCTAAAGCAGTAGAATATACATTCTTTTCAAGTGTTCATGGTACATTCTCTAGGATAGACCACATGTTAGGACACAAAAGTGGTTTCAACAAATTTAAGAAGATTGAAATTATATCAAGCATTTTCTCTGATCACAATGGCATAAGACTAGAAATTAACCACAAAAGAAAAACTGAAAAATACTCAAACACTTGAAAACTAAATAGCATGTTATTAAATAATGAATAGATTAACAAGGAGATCAAAGAAGAAATAAAAAAGTTTCTAGAAATGAATGATAATGAGCACACATCAACTCAAAATTTATAGGACACAAAAAAAGCAGTACTGAGAGGGACATTCATAGCACTACAGGCATACCAGCAGAAGCTAGAGAAAGCTCAAATAAGCAACTTGACCCTGCATCTAAAAGAACCTGGAAATATTTTCTCTGAACATATGTGCCCTGATTTATCAATGTCACCCCATTAAAATTATTTTTTAAAAAGAAATATTTTTAAAAAGGGGGGGGGGTGAGGGATAGGCACAGAGAGAATAGCTCAGATTCAAAGTGTTTAAATCAGTGGTTCTTAACCTTTTTTGAGGTACCGAACCCACCAGTCTCATATGCGCATTCACCGAACCCTTCTTTAGTGATAAATAAAATATGATTTCTTTTCCAAATTCAAGACATAGGTATATGTTTTATTACTGGTGCACAAAACGAGCTGTGCATGAACATCACCTTGCTCAAAGAACAAAACCAACAAAGTGCATGAACTCACAACAAATTACGGTATTACTTTATTCTGGCCTCCGCGGCAGAGGCTTCTCCAAACCCCTGAGACGGACTCATCAAACTCCTAGGGTTCAATAGAACCCAGGTTAAGAACCACTGGTTTAAATGGGCTCAAGAATAAGAAAGGCATGTTTACTCAACAGCATTGCTAAGAGCTTTTATCCATAGGAGACCATGCCTTTAAAATTCTGAGAGAAAATGATGTCAATAAAGACTTTCATAGCCAGTGCACCACAATAAATTTCCAAGGATGGTTTCTGCACTGCTGCATGTATAAGCAACAATTCAGATGCAAGATAAATGTCTGCTTTTAAAGGTGAAATTACACTTGATCTTAGCCAAAAGGCTGAGAAGTGATAGAAGTGAAATTAAAAACAACAAATAAATATAACAATAGCCTTGGCTGGATATCTCAGTAGGTTAGAGCATTGTCCCAAAGTGCTGAAGTTGCCAGTTCAATCCTTCCTTGGTCAGGGCACATACAGGAACAGATCTATGTTCCTGTCTCTCCCCCTCTCTCTCCCTCTCTCTCTCTCTCTCCTTTTCTCCCCTTCCTTTTTCTAAAATCAATAAAATAAACACTTAAAATATATATTTAAATGTTAAAATATGACTCCATGTGCACATAAATTATGCACACTGAGCAAGGGCTCCAGAAGAATATTGAAGGAACACCTTTGAATATATCAATAGATTCAGAACTAAAAAGTTGAAATATTAAAGGTCTACACTTTTAACCACTGTGCCACCACATGTCAGGCAAATGCTTAGTTTTGAAAAATGACTAACCATAGCATCCTTGCGCACTTCATGTAACTACACATGAGCAAGATTTTTCAACTTGTAAATTCTATGTGGTGAACTTGTGAATTTAGTGACCCCTTATAACTCCCTCCATTCAAAGGCCTTGGTTGAGAAATATTCATACATTGCCAAAGTCTTTCCAGAAGTGTTGTTCTTAATTATTAATTCTTCAATTAATTGGTGCTTTTAAGATAAAATGAAATGGAGAAAGGAAGGAAGGGAGGGAGGGAGGGAGAGAGGGAGAGAGGGAGGGAGGGAGGGAGGGAGGGAGGGAGGGGAGGGAGGAGGAAAGAGGGAGGGAGGAGAGAGAGGGAAGGGCGAGGAGGGAAGGAGGTGTCCAGGTGGAATAAACAACGTAAGGGCTACTTAAAATACAACAGTTAAAACCAAGACAAGCAGACAACTAGCTATAAAATCCCAAGATAGAGTGGTTGGAAAGTTAATTTTTTACCAAACCCTTATTAGTTCAACCTCAGTGACTGTTAAAGAATGCTATAGAAAATGACCTGTGTTCAGACACGTCACTCCCATAAACCAACCACCTGTTGAATCTCAAGTGTGTGTCCACAGAGGGACAGTCTTTGCTTGCTCAGAGCTGTATATATAAGTGGTATTTACAGAAGGGTGTGTGATAGAAAAACTAAACAACTGAACTTCATTCATATTGTTTCCTGTTTCCTTCTTGATTCTTCAGAGGCACAAAACCTCGGCCAAAACCTTGATTAATGAAGTGGCATCAGGAAGTGCCTACATTTTCATAGCCTGATCGAGTTCAGTGAAAGTGTTTATTAACACAGACAGCCTGTCCTGCCCTGACCCCCAAGACACTGAAGACTCTGTTTGAATCGGACTCATGGGTTTCTTCCTAACCACTCTCAGGGACAGGAATGCTTGGTAAGTTTTTATGAAACTTTTATATCTTCTTTGCCTAAAAATGAAATTCTTTGTTTCTATTAGTCCAGACTAACTGATAATATATATTTCATTGCCATAGATATAAAACACCATTGTTCTTATTGTTCTTTGCTAAAGATTTGTTTTAATGTAAAAGAAATATGGCTAACAGAGAAGGAAGAGGGATATCTCTACCGTACAGAATACTCTCTGATTTTTCCCTCTCCTTTGCTACAATTATTTTCTTTGTGCTAGTTTGGGTTTGTTTCTTTTCCAAGTTAGAAGACGTATATTTTTATTTAATACCAAGATTAAATTAAGCAAATTAAATTAAATCACAAGACCTCACTCAGTTCTCCTACTTCCTTATTGTCGAAAATATGATACCAAATTTCATAAAAGCAAGGAGTAAATTCAGGGGAACTATTCCCAAGGGACATAGTTAAATATTTTTTTTATTTAAGACTAAAAACATAAATAATGATAACATTTGCTCTTGAATATTTTGAAAGCCTTTTTGAACATGAATCTGATACAAATCTATGACCAACATTATATTGTTCTAGATATTCAACCGGACAACACTTTAATATTATGGGATATACCTCAAAAATTCAAACTGGATCAAATTGATGTTACTAAGTGGCCTGTTGTGTCACATAACAAGGTACAGAAAACTCGCTTAGTCTCCCGGGGCTCTTTCTGCTCAAGCCATGCAGCAGTTACATCATCAACAATTAAAAACAAATGGGATGCAACATGTATAATTAATCTTTACAAGCACATGCACAAAATGCTGGTTTTTATATCTAGAAGCCCAACCAAGAGTCATTTTACCTAGGACATTAGCAACAAAGACTTTTGTTCCCAACCAACATTTTATTATAAAAATTTTCAAACACAAAAAATAATTAATTATACCATGAACACTCAAATACCGACCATGTAGATTCTACATACTATCCAATATCTATGTGGTTATCTACCCATCCATCAATTCATCCTCTTTGCTTTTGTGATGAATTTTAAAGGTGCTGACTTCAGTCTACTTAACACTTAGGGATGCATATCACCAGACTTCAGTACATAATGGCTTAACATTTTCCTTAAGATAAATTTCATGTACAATGAAATGGTATGTTGTACTATACCATTTGATGAGTTTTTTATTTTTTATTTTGTTGGATTTTATTTATTTTATTTATTGATTCCTTAGTGAGAAGCAAGAGAGAGAGAAAGGGGGAGGGGTGGGAAGCATCAACCCTTAGTAGTTGCTTCTCCTATGTGCCTTAAGCACGCAAGTCTGGGTTTCAAACCAGTGACCTCAGCATTCCAAATTGACGCTTCATCCGCTGCGCCACCACAGGCCAGGCACCATTTGAGGAATTTTGATAAATATATACATCTGTGTACTCCAAACCCCTATCAAGATATATAGCATCATAGTTTCTTCATTCTCCTGCCTGCCTATCAATCCCTGCTCCTGCCCCCCAAGGCAAACACTCTCCTCCTTTATACGTACATGCACGATGGTCATTCATGTTTTTGTGCGTATCAGTAAGTCATTCCTTTTATATTGGGGAGTAGTACTCCAATAGTATCACACTGTATGAATATACCACAGTTTAACCATTCTTTTGTTGATGGACACCTGAGCTTTATTCAGTTTTTGGCTCTTATGAACAAGCCTTCTATGAACATTCTTATACAAATCTTCCTCTGGACATATGTTTCCAGCCTCTTGTATAAATACCTAGAAAAAGAATTGCTGGGTCATAATGCAGTATAGTTCTATTTAAACAGTAACAGAGTCTCTTCCAAAGGGACTATATCATTTTATCACCTTCACCAACACTGTATGAGAATTTCAGTTCCTCTACATCCTTGCCAATTTTGTGCTTGTAAGCCCTTTTAATTTCTGTCTTTCTGGTGTTTGGGTAATGCTATCTCACTGTGGTTTTATTTGCATTTATCTGATGACTAATAACATTTTCCCACAGCCTTACTGGTCATCTATCTTCTTTTGTTAAATATCTATTCAAATATTTGGCTCACCGTTTTAAAAATTAGATTGTTTATGTTTTTATTATTACTGAATTAACAAAGTTTTTGTAAGTATATGTTGTAGCTACAAGTCCTTTATCAAATATATTTTATAAATATCTTTCCCAGTTTGTGGCTTGCTCATTTTTTTCCTTAAAGATAAAACTTGATGAAAACTAGTTTTAAATTTTGATGAGGTCTAATTACCTAATTTTTATGGTTATTAATTTCTGCATACTATCTAAAAACAATATTTTTTATCCCAAGGTACAAAGATACCCTCCTATTATTTTTCCAGAAACCTTGTTTTATTTTTTATATTCAGTTCTAAGACTATGTTGAATTTAGTTTTTGTGTATGGTGTGAAGCAGGAGTAGATTTTTTATGTTTTTTTGTTTGGGGGGATTTCTTTGTTGTGTGTGGTTGTTATTTTTTTCAGTACAGCTATCTAGTTGTTTTGCCACCATTAAAGTGTACTTTGTTTGCCTCCACTGTGCCAGGTACTACTTCAGGCACTATTTTAGGCTCAGTAAACAAAACAAGAAAAAATCCTTGCCCTTGTGATGCTTAACTTCTATTATTATACTAAACAAAAAGCATGATAAGTAAATAACTAGAAGGTGGTAAGTGCTTTACAAAAATAAAACAAAGCAGGGTAAGGATATTGGTAGGGATCAGTATAAATAGGGTGGGAAGAGTAGACCATACTGAGAAGGTAACACATCTTAGCAAAGCCTTGGGCGGGGGGAGCATTCGGCTATCTGGAGGAAGAGCATTTGGGGGCACAGAGAACAGCTGGTCCACAGCCCTAAGATGGAAGCATGCCTGGAGCGAAGGAGCCACAGCCAGGTGGCCAGTGTACCCAGAATGATGTGAGAGGGGGACAGAGAAGTCAGAGCGAGAGCCTGAGACACAATAGAAACCAGATCATGTAAAACCTTCTAACAGGCCATTAAAAGGATGTTAGCTTTTACTCTAAGTGGAGTGGGAGTTCTAGTCAAGTTTTGAGCAGGTAACTGATGGTGTATGACAAATTCCTTGCATGCTGTCATACAAACAGACTTAAGAGAAGGAAGAAGCTGAGAGATCAGTTAGGAGGCTACTTCACTGATCTTGTAAGTTGTAAGAGCTAAGAGTTCCTCAGACAGGGTGGTTGTAATCTCAGGGTGAGATTCTGAGTACATTTTGAAGACAAAGTCAACAGGTTTTCTTGATGAAAGAGCACAAGAGGTGTGAAAGAAGGAAAAGAGTTGAGTATGACCAAGAATTTTGTCCCAAGCAACCAGAAGGGTAGAGAGTCTTTCAACTGAGAAGGGAAAAACTATGGAGAAGTTAGGTGGTAAAATACAGCAAGAAATCAGTTTTGAACATATGTTTGAGAAGCGGTATATAAAAGTCCAAATGATGCACAAGATCATTGTCTAATGAAATCTCTTAAGTTCCTTGCAGCTTAACTATAGTTATATATTTTCAAAACACATTTGTCATCTAGGATAGGTTTTTATTGCTCTTCTAAGCCAAAAGGTGAAAGTGCCTTGAGCATTTTCCTGCCCATTTTGAGACCCACCATATTTTCAGTTATAGTACTTAAGTGCCAATTCTTTGTAGAAACAATAACAGAATTTACTAGTGATTGAGCTTCACTCCAGGGTATAACTTTATCAGAGAAATATTCTTGTGACTATCACTAGCACAAAGAAGTAAATTTAAAAATTTCATTTTAAGAGTTCCATATAACAAATTGAACAGTTTTCTTAAATTGATTTCTATTTCTTCACATAACCATCTTATGTCTATTATTAAGCCACCATTGTTATCACAAAAAAAAAATTATTTATAAACTGCTCTTGAACCTTAGCAGGGCATATCTTGTTATTTTAAAACTTTACTTGCACAGATAAACACAACGTCTGCCTTTCAGAATCTAGCAAGCTAGAAATCACAGTATTGACTTGCTATAAAAAAGTCAAGGTCAATTACTCATGCCTACAATGGAGTCTGTGGTTGCAAAGAACGGGATCAGTAAGATTCTACTGTTCAGCAGTCCTGAGCCCTCCATCACAGTTTTCTGACATACAACAGGTAACCTCCACCCTTGACATTTAAGACTCAATTTAATAAAGTAACTAATGATTTGTCTTGCTTCCCACTTCCAGGGCTCTGGTGAGCTCAGCCAAGCCTAACAGGAGGAGGAAAACATGGGAGAGAGCCACCCTGCCCCATCTGACCCTGTCCCAACTCCTCCACCCCCAACAGTCACATAGCACTTGCTCTGCACAGCCTAGTGGTCACAAAATGGGAAACCATGTTTCACTTTAAATAGAAACTTCGTAATGTGAAACATATGTTTTGGGGAGGTGACTATTCCTATGTCTGCCTTAAAATGGCAAGAAGCATGGGTAAAACCAGGACAGCCCCTGCAAAGTTTTAGGGAGCCCAAAGACTGGAATTCAAGGCATTGGAAGTAATATACGTATAATGTCCTAAATAAAAGCTTTTTCTCTTTTAACAAAACTTAATGCAACCAAATGAAGGTGTCCAAAATAGTCTTAGACAGGTAGGATAAATGGGCTAAATCTAATAATATGAAATTTAGTGAGTAGAAATATTAAGGAGTAAGCAATCAGCTATGAAAGTATGGAACGTAAGAACTATGGTTTGCAATTTGGTAATAATAATACAGATAAAAAAAGTAATGGGGGGGGGCTGATGAGGCAGTGGTGCAGTGGATAGAGCATCAATCTGGGACGTGGTTCGAAACCCGAAGGTCACCCGCATAAGCACGGGCTCATCTAGCTTGAGCACGGGGTTGCTGGCTTGAGTGTGGGATCATAGACATGACCCCATGGTCGCTGGCTTGAGCCCAAATGTCGCTGGCTTGAAGCCCATGGTCATTGGCTTGAGCAAGGGCTCATTGGCTCAGCTGGAGCCTCTAGTCAACTAAGGTGCCGCAGCAAAGAACTGATGCTTCTCATCTCTTTGTCTATTTCTCTTTCTCTCTCAAAAAATAATTAAAAAGAAGAAGAAGAAGAAGAAGAAGAAGCCATAGGGAGCTTAGTATAACAGTTGGTATAACTTTTTTTTTTTTTAATGAGACCTAACTGGCAACCAAACCCAAGGCAAAAGGAAAGAGCTAAAACTGTTCTACTGGACCGTCAGCCCCCCAACCCAAAACCTGTCTACAGCCTGGGCACCCTGCTCCAGGGAGGAGAGAACTCGGGAAGGAGAGGTGTGCAGAGCCACGTCATATGATGAATGTTTCGGCAAAGGAAAGCAAGTGCAAGCAACACATATTCAAATATTTCAAATATCTTCAAATATTCGAAGAGTCCTCACCTGAAAGAGAAACCCGCTAGCTCTCAGAAACGGAAGAGTAGAGACAAGGAGGCAAAGAGGTTTAGCACATCTGATGAAAGAGTTCTCTAACGAGCAGAGCCATCCTGAGGTTCACTGATTTGCCTCCAGGGGTAGCGAGTTTCTTCTCACTGGCCAACGCGAGCTTAGGCTGAGCCGCTATTCCCCCGAAAGGGTTTAGGGAGAATTCAGTCATTGCATGGTGTTTGGACAAGGTGATCCTTGATTTTCTTCCCAAATCTGGAGTTTTATTTAGGGCAAAGTTCTCAGGAAGGAGATGGCTTTTTAGTACAAGTTTGAAGAGAAGATGGCTTCAATTATGGAGTTGTCCAAGAAAAAGACGTCATTATGATAGGGAATCCAAAATAAAGACTGAGAAAATTAATCAAGGAGACATTTAGCAGGTTAAAATACAAAGTAGAAGCAGCAGTGACAGCAGCTGGGAACATATATCATTTGCCATTCAGCAAGTGCAACCAAGAAAACCAAGTTTCTGCCTCTACATGTGTCTTAACCATTAACTGCTATAGTAAAAACACCACAGAGTAGGTGGCTTAAACAGCATTCATTACTCACAGTTCTACAGACTGGGGAGTCCGAGAACAAGACCCTAGCAGATTGCATGTCCAGCGAGGTCCTGCTGCCTGGTTCATAGATGGCCATGTGCTCTCTGTTCTCACATGGCAGAAGGGATAGGAGAGCTCTGTGGGGTCACCACCCTCCTGACCTAACTAACCACCTCTCAAAGGCTCCCCCTGCAAAGACATTGGGAGTTAGGATTTCAATATATGAATTCTGGGGAGACACAAACATACAGTCCATAACAGTGAGCCTATAAAGTGGAAAGATTCAGGAACACGTATACAACTGCATGTTGTTTCCAAATAGGTAAAGGACTACAGTTCAAGTCCTTGTTTTGTAAATGATAATTACACCATGACAGAAACAGATGTATAACCCTCTACACTCCTACAAACACAACAGAAAGAGGTGCTTCTGGTTTCAAATTATGCAAATGAGGTCATCATTTCATGCAGCAGGTGAGTCTTGTTCAGAATTTTTTAAGGAGAGAGAGAGATACTTAGTTTCGGGAAAAAGCGGGCAGACACACACCGCAAGCCAGAAGAATGGCGTGCGTGTGGGGTTAGTGCCCAGAGCCTGTGCAGGAAAGCGAGACCCCGCAAATATCTTTGAGCGGCACAGCTTTCAGACTTTCTCCCAGGGCCTCCGAAAGCAAGCGAGGGAACTCTAGAGCCTCATAGAATAATTTTTTCCCCAGCCTTTAGCTTTCTGATCAAGTTTGCTATAAGAGTTCAAAATATTAAAACAATTTCTTGGTTTCCAGAAAATTGTATTTACTTACCACGAATGAGCCCTCTGTGTTGACTCAGGCAGATTTTTCCTGGATTAAGGCAATCGTTTTCGCAGGTCCCGTCTGCCCGCCCCTCGGTGCATACACAGCGTTCAAGTTAGGAAGGAATACGACCCGAAAGTGCATGTCCCACGCGGTCCCCAAGCAATCATAACAGCACTCGAGGGTTTGTTCTAACATCCTTGGAACAAACGGACGGGGCACAGAAAGTGCGGCGAGCATCGCCAGCACCCACCAGAGAGAAAAGTAAAGCGACAAATGGGAAGAAACATGTCCCCCGTGCGGGCAATAACGGCAGCAAGCAGCACCATCAGTCCCCAGCAGGCCGCCTAGTTTATTGAATGAAGCCTTGAGATCCTTTTCAGAGCATAAATACTTCAATTCCTCTGGGTGGGATCTGGTCAAGCGGCAGAGTGCTTGAAATCACTCATATTTCTGAATATACCTCCAACCCGGATTTTCTGTCCTCAGCTAGGAAATTCGGATCTCCATGTCAACTCGCTTTGTCCATGTGTCGCCTTTATCCGCTCATGTATTCACTCACATTCGTTCCATGAGTGTTTTATAGAACAATTACTGCCTACCGGTCATTTTCCGTAGTTTTGATGATCCAGAGGTCAACAGTAGCTTTCATAGAGCTTTTGTTTCATGGGGAGAGAAAAACAGAAAATCGCAATGGATAAGAACGGTGATGGAAATAATAAAACAAGGCAACGAAGAGCGCTCAGAGCCTGCTTTAGATTGGCGCTCAAATAAGGCCTTTGCAGACAAGTGCCGGTTAAGGACGCACAGGCCCTAGATGGGGGACATTCGGGACTGGGGGGTGAGGGGTAGATCCCAGACTCCACCAGGGGCAGGGCTGTGCCGGCGCTCAGCTGCTCAGCAGGCTGTGCTCGGGATGTCCAGGATCGCAAACAAGGTCAGCATGCTGGAACCGGAGCGTGTCCCAGGCGCTACCGTCAGGGAGGAAGCCCGGCAGGTGATGCAGGCCCTGGTAGGGAAGGGCTGGGGAGTAGGACTTGATTCCACGGAAAGGCATTTGCTAGTTAAACAGAAGAGGGGCGTGCTCTGATTTACATTTATAAAGGTCATTCTGAAGGACAGCAGTAGTGTAGGATGATGGTTGGGAAAGATTAGACTCGTTTTCCTCCCCAGATGAAGAAGATACTGAGTTTAATCAGTTTCTGGGGGTTATCTAAGTAATAATGACAAACCCAGGTGGCCATGCTTTAGCAGCTATTTGTAAATGACTGCAACTTAAATAAACTTGGCTAAGCTTAGATATGACAGGATATGATGCACAATATGATAAGAGGGGTAAGATCTATTTTTATTATGTAAAAACAGAAATGAGTTATCTACAGTCTGCTACTAAATAATAACTGCAGTTAGTCCTACCCTCTGCTGAGCTACAGGGGTAATAATTCTTTATACATCAAGTAAACTGAGATGGGCCAAAACGCCCAGAGATGAGACTATAGATACACAGCCCAGGGGGAAATGCAGGCCATACAACCAATTGTTTTTGAGAGGCTCCCACAAGAATGCTCAAGAGCAAGAAGAGTACAGGTAACACCATCATCTGAAAGCTTCATCTTTGCCTTTAAACGATAAACTTTTGACTGGTTTTAAGACCCAGAAGATGACCATAAAACTGCCTTTTCTGGAATTAAGGGCATGATGGTGGAAAGCTCCTAGTTAAGGATTAAGGGCTCTCAACCCTGAGCACTAAACAGAAGATAATTAGGCCTAATGTTGAATAGCCATAGTGTGGGGGAAACGGCTGTGTTAGGCTTGCTCACTGGTTTACCAGCTGCAAGCATTTTGCTTGATTCATGCATGAGGATGTCCATGTAAGGCTATGGGTGCTTGCACTCAGTGCGGATTGTGCTGATTGCCTGCATGCCTGCCTGCCTGCCACTGTGAGAGGCCTAAGAAGCGGTTTCCCCTGCCTGTTTGCTTGTCCACTGCTTCAAGACTCTATTAAATGGAATGGCCCGATGCTTTCTGGCTCTGCAATTTCGCTACCATCTGCCCGAATCCATTGTGGACCTGCCTGGCCTCTGCCACTGACATTACACATAGATAGATGAAAAATACATATTACCGAACTACATTTTTTTACACAACTTTCAGTTACTGTGTCTTTTTTATGCATAGAATAACAGCATATGATCTACATGTATAGAAAACATTAATGGATGTCTCCTTCTATAAACAGTTAAAATCAGTGAATATTCTTAGAATGGGGTCCAACTGAAAAATAACGGGAAACTATTTGGCACAGGTGTGTGATAACATGTGTATAATGAAACATCATTAGAAAGCTTGAGTAAATTTCTTCTCCCTCCCATAGCACTTAGTCACCACTAGATGGCACCATTTTCTTCTTTTTTTTTCTGTTTTTGTTTTGTAATATTTTTTCATGAGGAATGAGTTTTCATAGGATGTTGGCACTAAGAATGATTATTTTTTGTTGTTGTTGTTCTCTGAGCTGCTTTAACTGATTTAATAGTCTTCATATTCTCTGGAGAAGCAAAAGCATGGTCGATCTAATCTCACATATTGAAGGCGTGCACAATATATGAGAGTACAGTCTATGTCTCTAGTAACCATGAGAAACTCTGAGGAATTAATACTCTCTACCACAGATTCACACAAGATCCTGTGCATTTTGTGTATGTGTGACCTTCATCTCCCCTCCTCTTCTTTGTAACGCATTCTTACTAGTGTTAAGACAACCTCTGAACCCCATGTAACCAGCAAACTTCCAGGACAATCCGCCCTTCCTTCAAGGTGGCCCTCAGCTCCATCCCTCCCACACTAGTACTACTGTGGAACCCAGGACAAAGAGAGAAATCTCACCCCCAGGTTCATTCCCAGCTAGTATTCTCTTTCTTCAATCTCTCCACATGGAAATGCAATTCAATTTCTCCAAGTAGTGCTACACCATGTCATTGTACAACCATACATGTAGATCATATGCAGTGATCTATTTCTATCTTATCATGTCAAAGACCTTATATTCTGACCTGTGGTGGCGCAGTGGATAAAGCGTCGACCTGGGAACACTGAGGTCTCCAGTTCAAAACCCTGCACTGGTCTGGTCAAGGCACATATGGGAGTTGAGCTTCCAGCTCCTCCCTCCTTTCTCTCTCTTTCTCTCTCCCTCTCTCTCTCTCTCTCGCTCGCTCTGTGTCTCCTCTCTAAAATGAATAAAATAAAATAAAATAAAATTTAAAAAAAGACCTTATATTCACCTTCTAATAGCATTTGGGTTGCTTTTGTGTGTGTAAGAGAAAGAGCATTTTATTTAACAAATCTATAATTAAACTTATTATGTACCTTTTACAGATAAAAATTTAATTAATTTTCATCCTATAAAATGACTCAATACTAGTATTACATCCAACTTCACCGATAGAGAACTGAGCCACAGAAAAAGATAGAACACTTGCCCAACATCGGACAGCTAGTAAATGACTAATAACGAAACTCAAGTATTCTGACTCAAGAGTCTGAGATTTTAACTAGTTTATTGCACTTGATTTTTTTTTAATGTTCAATACAACTTTCTCAATTCACAGTTTTAAATGTTTGAGCTGAAATGAACTGCTCTGGCGGTTGACAGATATCCGTCAGCTCTTACAAGACTGAGTAGCAAGCTCACACCAACATAGCCAGAAACAATGCCCAGCACTTGAAAACCTGCTGCATACTAGACACTGGACAAATGCCACAGGCAGCACAATTTACAGAAAAACAATTATGACTGCATTATTCACTTTGTTGCATGTGATTCACATCATGGAACAAGAATTCTAGGAAGGAAAGCAGCAAGCAGAGTTTAACTTTGAAGTTTGTCCATTTTAGTTACTAAGAGTTAAATTTTCACAGCATGGCAGCCTTTCCCAAAGGCTTATAATTGAAGTTTGGGCCCTTGGCTCCAGTTCACAGATGAGCTCCTTATTTTAGGAAGTTTAGCTAACATGAAAGCATCAGCTCACCATTGGTTGGGGCATCCTAAAAAGTGAGTAAATTTGGTAATATGCCAACTATAGCAATTGCACACCCTATTTTTCCTACCCTCTACTCCCCACACGGTGTCTAAGAAAGCAATCATGTTATATTAGCTTCACTCTAATATAAAACTCAGCTAACATATTTAACACACCAGCTAACCATTCATTAAAAAGTGCCTTAGGCCCTGGCCGTTGGCTCAGCGGTAGAATGCTGGCCCTAGCGTGTGGAAGTCTCAGGTTCTATTCCTGACCAGGGTACACAGGAGAAGTGCCCATCTGCTTCTCCACCCTTCCCCCTCACCTCTCTCTCTGTCTCTCTATTCCCTTCCTGCAGCGGAGGCTCCATTGGAGCAAAATTGGCCCTGGCGCTGAGGATGGCTGAATGGCCTCCACCTCAGGTGCTAGAATGGCTCCAGTTGCAATGGAGCATCAGCCCAGATGGGCAGAGCATCGCCCCCTAGTGGACATGCCCGGTGGATCCTGGTCGGGCGCATGTGGGAGTTTACTCTCTGCCTCCCTGCTTCTCACTTCAGAAAAATGCAAAAATAAAAAAACAAAAACAAAAAAAACTACAAGCAATATGAGGAAGAGGAAGCAAATTGTATTGGAAAATCAGGAATTGGCAACTGTTAGAATGAAACACCCCAAGGGCTGTGAAGATGTGATGTCTCAAGGATGTAAAGAAAGTGCTGACACACTGCATTTCTGGTGGCCCCACAGGTAGTACGTGTGCAGGTGATCCTGAGCCCCTAAAGCATCCTTTCCAACTGGGGAGAAATGCTGTAACTGAAGTGAAAAGAAACGAGCTATCCAGCCATAAAAAGAAATGGAGTGCCTTAAATGCTTACCGCTAAGTAAAAGAAGACAATCTTAAAAAGCTACATGTGATTCCAACTTAATGTAAATTATGGATTTCGGTTAATAATAATGTATCAATATTGGTTCATTAATTGTAATAAATATCCCACACACTAATGCAAGATGTTAATAGGAGAAATGGCAGGGATGGGGAAAGGGTATATGGACCTCTCTGTATTGTCCGCTCAATGTTTCTGAAACTGAACCCTTACGTGAAAGACCCCAATGAATTACTCCTGAGAATAAACAGTATGGAGAATTTGGGATGAGTTACAATGGAAAGATATGAATTCTCTTTCTCTAGGAATGCTTAAATTTGTAACTATAACATTCCCACGTGTCTGCAATGGTTTAAATAGTTAGCGTTTGTGTAGTAAATACTGAAAAACAAAAAGAAAGGTTACTTCCAACAAGATAATACTATAATTTTCCTCCAGCAAAACTACTATTTCCTTTCCAAATACATGAGAGTCTGAAATTAGAAGCTCTCATTGTTAAATTGTAAACATATTTATTTTAATTTGGACTAGATTTGATTCAACTGCTCTGAGATCTACAGTTTATTCAGTAAAAATAAAAATTGCTTAGCCTGACCAGGCCATGGTGTAATAGATAGAGCGTCAGCCTGGGATGCAAAGGACCAGGTTAAAAACCCCAGTGTCGCAGACTTGAGCATAGGCTCATTTGGCTGGAGTGGGGCAGGGGGCAGAGGGGGGAAGGGCTCACCAGCTTGAGCACAGGGTCACTGTCTTGAGCATGGGATCATAGACATGACCCCAAGGTCTCTGGTTTGAGTCCAGAGGTCACTGGCTCAGCTGCCGCGCCCCACATCAAGGCACATATGAGAAAGCAATCAATGAACAGCTAAGGTGCGGCAACGAAGAATTGATGCTTCCCATCTATCTCCCTTCCTGTCTGTCCCTTTCTCTGTCTCTCTGCCTCTCTCACTTAAAAAAGAAATTGCTTCAATTTGATATACAGTGTGTCCGTAAAGTCATGGTGCACTTTTGACCGGTCACAGGAAAACAACAAAAGATGATAGAAATGTGAAATCTGCACCAAATAAAAGGATAAACCTCCCAGTTTCTGTAGGATGATGTGGCAGCATGTGCACATGTGCAGATGATGACGTAACACTGTGTATACAGCAGAGCAGCCCAGGCCATGCCAGTCAAGATGTGGACGGTACAGAGGAAAGTTCAGTGTGTTCTGTGGCTCACTAAATTCGAATCCGTGACCAAAGTGCAACGTGAATATCGGCGCATTTATAACGAAGTGCCACCACATAGGAATAACATTACTCGGTGGGATAAGCAGTTGAAGGAAACCGGCAGTTTGGTGGAGAAACCCTGTTCTGGTAGGCCATCAGTCAGTGACGAGTCTGTAGAGGCTATATGGAATAGCTACCTAAGGAGCCCTAAAAAATCTGTGGGTGCAAAATCGGTGCGTGCATGTGCTCGTCAATTACACCTAAGCAAGACTGCAGTTCAAAAGGTGTTAAAGAAACATCTCTGTTTTACGGGGTACAAATTGCAGCTGTTGCACGCTATCAAACCTGCGGATAGACCCACACGATGCACATTTGCTACAGATATGCTTCATGAGATCGACAATGTTGCAAGATTTTTGCAGAAGATTGTGTTTAGCGATGAGGCGACCTGACCTTCCGTATCTGTGGACATGTTCATCGCCATAAAGTCCGAATATGGGCTGCTGAACATCCTCATGCCTACGTTGAATTCGAATGTAACACCCCTAAAGTGAACGTGTGGTGTGGCCTTATGCATGATAAGGTGATAGGCCCATTTTTTTCACGGAGCAGTTTGTGACAGCAAACACCTATCTTGACATGTTGGAATTGTATGCAGTGCCACGATTTCCAGAAGGTGTCATCATTCAACAGGATGGCGCTCCTCCACACTACGCCACCATTGTTTGTGAGTTTCTGGATGGAACATTCCCCTGGCAGTGGATAGGCAGGGGTTCTGTCAAGTCATGGCCACCACGATCCCCAGATCTGATGCCCTTAGACTTTTACTTTTGGAGTTATGTGAAGCAACATGTGTACATTGAACATATCAACATTAATCACTTAAAACAGAGAATCACAGACGTTATTCACTCTGTTACACCAGACGTCCTTACCCGTGTGTGGCAAGAACTTCAATACCATTTGGATGTGTGTAGGGCAATAAATGGAGCCCACATTGAATTGCATTGAATAGGTATGAAACTGGGAGAGTTTTCCTTTTATTTGGTGCAGATTTCACATTTCTATCGTCTTTTGTTGCTTTCCTGTGACCGGTCAAAAGTGCACCATGACTTTACGGATACACTGTATATATATCGCCTGGCTGGCAGATGCCAGATAACTTCAGGCACATGAACTAAAGAGATTTTACTCTGAATTTGTGAATAGGCATGTCAGATAGATATCAATGTTACTACTTCTTCCTTATCTATAGTCCCAGGGTGGTGTCCAAAAACCTCACAGATGTGTATAAACATGAATTGACTTTGACATTCAGACTTCCATCTTCTCTTCCAATCTACACAGTGAAAGTAAAGGTGAAAGTTCATTTGTACCAACAGCTATGTCAAATTTCAATAAATGAGAGCACACTCTATTTTTGCTAGTCCCAGATGAATTGTTCCAGGTGCACAGAATATTTAACAAGTTTTCATACATTTCATGTGTTCGATTCTAAAATAAACAATTACTGAATCAGCTCTCTGGATAGAGTGTGCTAAGCCAATGTTTGGTTTCTGTTGAAGGTGAAGAAGTTTGTGGTGGTTCATGGAGCTTCCGTTCACCAACCTGGAAATGGCATTCATTTTATTGGCCTTTGTTATCTTTTCCTTATTTACCGCTGCTTCTATCTACACTGACCCGGACGAGAGGAATGAAGGTAAAAATAGAAAGATCTTCATGGTTAGTTTCTGTTTCCTTTCCCCTCGCAACCATCTCTGTGTAAATTTGTTTGGATTGAATTGGTTTGGTTTCTACTCAGTATGGGAGAATGAGTTTTTTTAGGGTGTGGTGTGGTATGTGTGTGAGTCTGTGTGTGTGAGAGAGAGAAAGAGAGACAGAAAGAATGGTTGCTTACTAACTAGCCTGAAATACCTACTGTGGCACTTACTTTACCATAATTTATTAAGAAATTTTGGAAATAGAAAAAACCATTCACATAACTTCTAATCCCAGAATCTGGGAGATCTAATGCTTTGAACCTAACTCCTATATATGTAATGTATTTTATGTATATATGATAAAGACATACATATGCATATGTATATATATATATGTATGTATTTATCTAATTTTATTTTCACTATCCTCCCATCCCTATCCCTAATTAGAAACATAATATGTTCTAAAAGCCCAATGATTTAAAAAGTCTTTAAAGGTAATTTTTTACAAGATAAATACAAATTAACAAAAACAAATCCTGTTATATATGGTTGTTGTGTGTGTGTGTGGGTGTGTGTGTGGGTGTGTGTTCATAGAACTATGCAAGGGAAGGAAAAGGATTAGAAATTTTTCCTAACCATTTTCTGTCAAACCCAAACATTTGGAAAATATATAGAAGTATTTTAAAAACTCAATGCCACATGTTTGCTCATTGCCAATAATAACAATTAATAGCAAAAGAGTATATAATTTAAATGGTAGTTCTTAATTTCACTGGAATTCAGGACCTACCAAGTTACATACAAAATTGGTGATAATAACTGGCCATTTTTGAGGCCAAATATTATTTATATGTGTGTATAGTATATGCCAAGTAAATTATACATTTTTTTATTTTATACATATTTTTTGAGGATAAGATAAAATCATAAAAAGAAAATTGTGTTTCCTACAATTGTGATACCCACTCCGTCAATTTTTGGCTATCTCTATCTGATAGATAGACCACACTTGTAGATGTAGAAAACAAAAAGACACAGTAAATAGGCATCCCAATTCATGCTGACATGTAGATTGGGAAACATAATTTATAGAGTCCATAAATCCTTTCCTGCTCCACATTTTGTTGTTTAAAATGGGTTTGAATGAAAGAACGAGAAAAACCAAAATAGCACTTACTTGAACTAAATAACAGTGTATTTCGCATGGAAAGGAAGCCTGGTAGTAGGAAGTTCATGGCCGACACGGCACTCCCTGGTGTCTTGGACCCAGGCTACCTCTATCTTGGTTCTCTCCATCTTCAACGTGTAGCTCCCAGGCATAAACCAATATGGCTGACCCGTCTTTTTGCTGTCATGTATGCATGCCAAACCCAAAAAGTAGTAAGAATGGCACACCTCTTTCCTTTGAGGGTGCTTCCTGAATTTTCACATACGACTTCTCTTTTGGCCAGGATTCAGTCCGTGGCCATACCCAAAGGGAAGCTGGGAAATGTAATTTCTATTCTGGAAGGCATGTGCTGAGCTAGAATTTTAGGTTTGTGTTCCTAAAGCAGTGGTTCTTAACCTTTTTTGAGGTACCGAACCCACCAGTTTCATATGCGCATTCACCGAACCCTTCTTTAGTGATAAATAAAATATGGGGTTTTTTTCCAAATTCAAGACATAGGTATATGTTTTTTTACTGGTGCACAAAATGAGCCGTGCATGAACATCACCTTGCTCAAAGAACAAAACCAACAAAGTGCATGAACTCACAACAAATTACGGTATTACTTTATTCTGGCCTCTGCTGCAGAGGCTTCTCTGAGCCCCTGAGACCGACTCATCGAACCCCTAGGATTCGATAGAACCCAGCTTAAGAACCACTGTCCTAAAGGAAGAAGGGTACCACCAGGGGCGCCTGCCAGATGCTCAGACTCCTAACCATGTGGTCGTTATGGGGCTGGTAGTCATTATTAAGGCAGGGAGCATTTGAACTAGAGGAAATGTTAATAAAGCATCTTCCACTGATTCTTAACCAGCAATGGATAAGGGAAAGCACGTCATGTTTGAAGCCCATCACAAACCTAGTGAATACACATTTCTGGGACCATGTATCTTTAAATAAGCTCCCCACACTATTCTAGTTTTTATTTCTGGTTAAAAAGAACTGAATATAATTATTCATATTTCAGATGTGACAAAAGAGACCTGAAAATGTGTAGTGAGTTTATTATCACAAGAGCCAGAACTCTACTACACATCTCCCAGTTCCAAGTGTACTGTCTCATCTTCTACACCACCTGGCTTCCCTAACTATAACCCATGAGCAAGAGGAGCCAGAGGGTTAGACCAGTCATAGAAATGTAATTTTCCTTCACATTTTATATCCCATTTCCCATAGTTTTTCTCCAACTCCTCCTATAACTAATGTTTACACTAAATTTATTCCTCCATCTGAATAAGATCACAATGGCAGAACTAGAACTAGATGCTCACAAACTCCCATCAAAGAACGCCTTGGCCCAGGGGTGCCCCCTTTCACCACTCTTATTCAACATAGTTCTGGAAGTCCTAGCTACGACAATCAGACAAGAAGAAGAAATAAAAGGCATCCAAATTGGAAAAGAAGAAGTAAAACTGTCACTATTTGCAGATGATATGATATTGTATATAGAAAACCCTAAAGTCTCAGTCAAAAAACTACTGGACCTTATAAATGAATTCAGCAAGGTGGCAGGATATAAAATTAATACTCAAAAATCAGAGGCATTTCTATATACCAACAATGAACTGTCAGCAAAAGAAATTAAGGAAACAATCCCCTTCACTATTGCAGCCAAAAAAATAAAGTACCTAGGAGTAAATTTAACCAAGGAGGTTAAGGACTTGTATTCGGAAAATTATAAAACATTGATAAAAGAAATCAAGGAAGATACAAACAAGTGGAAGCATATACCGTGCTCATGGCTAGGAAGAATAAACATCATTAAAATGTCTATATTACCCAAAGCAATTTATAAATTCAGTGCAATGCCAATTAAGATACCAATGACATACTTCAAAGATATAGAAAACATATTCCAAAAATTTATATGGAACCAAAAAAGAACACGAATAGCCTCAGCAATCTTAAAAAAAATAATAAAGCAGGAGGTATCACTCTTCCAGATATCAAGGTTTACTATAAGGCCATTATACTCAAGACAGCCTGGGACTGGCATAAGAACAGGCACATAGATCAATGGAACAGAATGGAGGACCCAGAAATAAACCCACAGCTTTATGCACAACTAATATTTGACAAAGGAGGAAAGAACATACAATGGAATAAAGACAGCCTCTTTAACAAATGGTGTTGGGAAAATTGGAAATCTACCTGCAAAAAAAATGAAACTAGACCATCAACTTACACCATTCACAAAAACAAATTCAAAATGGATAAAAGACTTAAATGTAAGCCGTGAAACCATAAGCATCTTAGAAGAAAACATAGGCAGCAAGCTCTCCGACATCTGTAGCAGCAATATATTTGCTGATTTATCTCCACGGGCAAATGAAATAAAAGGCAAGATAAACAAATGGGACTATATCAAACTAAAAAGTTTTTGCACAGCTAAAGACAATAAGAACAGAATAAAAAGACAAACCACACAATGGGAGAACATATTCGACAGCACATCTGATAAGGGGTTAATAACTAAAATTTATAAAGAACTTATAAAACTCAACACCAGGAAGACAAACAATTCAATCAAAAAATGGGCAAAAGAAATGAATAGAAATTTCTCCAAAGAGGACATACAGATGGCCAATAGGCATATGAAAAAATGCTCAACATCACTAATCATTAGAGAAATGCAAATTAAAACCACAATGAGATATCACCTTACACCAGTCAGAATGGCACTTATCAGCAAAACAACACAGAATAAGTGCTGGCGAGGATGTGGAGAAAAGGGAACCCTTCTGCACTGCTGGTGGGAATGCAGACTGGTGCAGCCACTGTGGAAAACAGTTTGGAGATTCCTCAAAAATTAAAAATCAAACTGCCTTTTGACCCAGCTATCCCACTCTTAGGAATATACCCTAAGAACACCATAGCACTGTTTGAAAAGAAGAAATGCGCCCCCATGTTCGTGGCAGCATTGTTCACAATAGCGAAGATCTGGAAACAGCCCAAGTGTCCATCAGAAGACGAGTGGATTAAAAAGCTATGGTACATATATACTATGGAATACTACTCAGCCATAAGAAATGATGACATCGGATCATTTATAACAAAATGGATGGACCTTGATAACATTATACGGAGTGAAATAAGTAAATCAGAAAAAAAGAAAAACTGAGAACAGTATGATTTCATACATAGGTGGGACATAAAAGTGAGACTATGAAACATGGACAAGAGAGTGGTAGTTACGGGGTGGGGGGAGGGAGGGGAGGGTGGGATAGGGAGGAGGGGAGGGGCACAGGGAAAACCAGATAGAAGGTGACAGAGGACAATTTGACTTTGGGTGATGGGTATGCAACACAATTGAATGATAAGATAACATGGAGATGTTTTCATTGTACATATGTACCCTGATTTATTGGTGTCACCCCATTAAAATTAAAAATAATAAAATAAAAATTAAAAAAAAGAACACCTTGGCCAAGTACTTGCTTCTCTTCATGACTGCCTGTCAGACAGAAGCACAATTTTACATGAGAATACAAAAGCTGTACACTTCCCCGACTCTGATAAGACATGAGGAAAATATACCTTCATTAAAATAGCAGGGTTCTTTGAATTTACTCTCTCAGCACAGCACAGGATTGCAGGAGCCACCAAAAACAAACTTAAAGGATGCAGAGTTAATTCCAGACATGTTTATTAAAAACCTAGTGAGTTCAATGTATGAGTAACTAAAGATCTAAAGATGAATAGGAATCAGCTTCTAGCTCAGGAAGCAATCGTCTAGTGGAAGACTCAGTTGTATAACCAAAGCCGAATTCAATAAATGGTCTGCCACAGATTTTTTTAAGAAAGACAATGGGTCACAATGGAAAGACTGAGATGGTCTTACCAAAGATGATGGCCATCTTAGTGCAATTGGATACTGACAGAGTCAGGGTGGGTACACTGCAAATAGGAAAACAGCTTAGGGAAAATTACCCAACTGGAATAATTACATATATGTATATATAACAGAAAATCAGCTATAATTTGAAATGTACACAGTCCAACAAGAAATTGAACAGAATTATTCATTGGCCAGAATCTTCTCAATCTCTTCAGTGGTCACGAGATAAGAAAGAGCCCTTTATCCTTAATCTCTCATTTCAGAGCAAAGTTTCTCAAATTATAATTTGCATACAAATTGCTTAAAGACTATTATTATTAAATCATTATGGATGAGATTCTGCATTTCCAACAAGCTTCCAGGTGGTGACAATACTTACAATGCCCCAGAAGATGATCCAAGTCATTGGTGTGTATTCTCCTAGGCTACAGGGTGGCCAAGGTCATCTGTGTGTAGCAGGTGAGGTGGGACATGTGGCTGGGGTGTCCATGTGCATGTAAAGCCCTACATGGCACGGGACAGAGACAGAGGCAGCAAGAAAAGGGCCCACGGACTCCACTCTTGCCTCAGGTCCTACAAATGTCAGGAGTGTGTGAGCTCACTTTCAAGAAAATATTTTGAATATTTAGAAAAGTTGATAGGCATTTTTTAAGAGTCAAATTATTTCAGTATTGCAAAATTTCTGTAACCTTTAATAGTTTATAAATTTACTATTCAATTTGTAGTTGGTATTCTGAATTCTCTTACTCTGCACCTTTTTGCAAGGGAACAATGAAGACAACTTTCTTTGTTGAAGGAGGGTGAAGTCGTGGCAAAGCCCTGAGATATTTCAGGAAAATTCATTTGTTGAGAAATTTACCGAAACCCACATCTATATTCCTGTTACTGATACTGAAGAGACAAGTGCTGATGGAAGAAAAGACGGTTTGTTCGAGTGCGCGCAGCCCGAGGAGATGGCGGACTCCAGTCCTAAAGGCCATCTTAGCATTTCAGCACTGGCAGGGGTTTTATTAGGAGGGGGAGGGAAAGCAGAAGAAAGAAATCAGGGGGAGGGGAGATGGAAGGTCCTCTCTGAGTAAGTTAGCGCTGTCTATTCCGATGGTTATCTCAAAACTAGTCAAGCAAAGGTCTGGTTTTTATGTTTGAAAATCTCCTGGAGCCAGAATGCCCTGTTGCTCCAGTCAGCTCCCTTTGAAGTCAGTTCCTGGAATGCTTACACAGATATGCTGTTTCTCTACAGATTACATAGAAGTTAACAATTCACCTTTTACAAAAACACTTTTAACAGATACAATAATAAAAGAATGGAGGGGTGGGTTTCCTTACCTTATAAATAGTTTCTGAAGAAGACTTTCAAAGACTGTCAACTTAACAATCTTCTCACTGAAAGGAGAGGTTTGGCTATTGGGTCCCTAACTGATTTACATAGATTATCTACCTTTGACCTTTCTGAGGTACTTAACAATGTTGCTTTTGTTCAGGATCATATGATACGTTTTAAAATTTAAAATTGAAACTTAAAATATAGTTCTTACTTGCAAACGTGGATCCAAATGAGAACAGAATTTAGTCACTGTAGAATCATGTAGCCCGAAAGAAATCTTGACTGTGCAAGGAAGCTTCATGTAACACCACCCTGATCAAAGTATTGTCCCCTGTCGACTTTCTAGCCACACTCACTATCCTGGCATTATAACAGCACCCAAAATTAGTCGTCCCAGGATCATTATTGTTTCTCTTTGGCATTCACAGCTACCTACTTCAGTGCTATATGATCATCTTCAAAATAATAAAATAAAATATTTGTACTTGATAAAATTAATTTAGTTGGCACCTTTCCAAAGTTTTCAGAATGAACCCAACCTGAAAAGAAAAATGGCTGTTTCATCTTGAATACTTAAAAATTGAGAAAAATGAAATTACATAATACTAGTGGAACTTAGAGTGAAGTAGGGCTGCTTTTTCTCAGTAGTAATGTTTTTAAGGTGCCTTCCATGGAAATGGCAAGATGCTAAGTACTTTAAATGTATTTTTGTGTTTAATCTTAAAATAACTCTATGAGAGCCCTGGCCGGTTGGCTCAGTGGCAAAGCATCGGCCAACATGTGGATGTCCAGGGTTCGATTCCCAGTCAGGGCACACAGGAAAAGCGCCCATCTGCTTCTCCCCTCCTTCCCCCCTCACTTCTCTCTCTCTCTCTCTCTCTCTCTCTCTCCCCCTTCTGCCTCTCCTGCAGCCATGTCTCAATTAGAGCGAGTTGGTTGGGGTGCTGAGAATGGCTCCGTGGCCTCCACCTCAGACTTTCAGAAATGGCTCCAGTTACAATGGAGCAAGGGCCCCAGATGGACAGAGCATTGCCCCCTAGTGGACTTGCCTGGTGGGTCCCAGTCAGGGTGCATGCGAGAGTTTATCTCTGCCCCCCCTCCTCTCACAAAATAAAAAATTTTTAAAAAAACCTCTATGAGATAGGTAATAATAACCACACTATTTTACAAGTGAGGACACTGAAGCTTTAACACTTAACCTTAGCTGCTCACTCAGAAAATTGAACTTGAGTTTATAGGACTCCAGAACCCGTTTATGTAACCAGCACACCTTCTCTCCAAATTACCTTGAAAAAGTAACTTGTTTTGCCAAAGGGGGGTGGGGGGAGTATGTATGCCTCTCTTTATTCCTATAAAGAACTTAAATTGGTTAAAAATATATAACAAGATAAAACTAAATTTCCAAACAGAAAGAGACTTATAGATACAGAGAACAGACTGATGGTTGCCAGAGGGGAAGAGAGTTGGAGGATTGGGTGAAAAAGGCAAAGGCATTGAGAAGTACAGAATGGTAGTTACAAAGTAGTCATGGGCATCAAGTACAGTATAGAATACATAGTCAATAATATGGCAATAACTATGTATGGTGCCAGGTGGGTACTGGACACATGAGGGAGAACACTTTGTAAAGTATGTGATTGTCTAACCACTGTGCTGTACACCTGAAATGAATAGAAAATAGTATTAAATGTAAACTGTAATTGAAAAAAAATAAAAGAACACTAAATTTCTAGTAAATAATTAAGGAAATATAGGCAAAGAGAAAAATTAAGATAGGAAAAATAAAAATGAATGAACTTGGTAAGGAGAAGGCTAGGATACCATTTCTGCAACGGGTATAAACTGTGTTATTAAACATTACTGTGTTCATGTCCTGGCTCTACCATGTGGTAACTCTATGACTTACAACAAATTATGCAAATCCTCAAAGCTACTTTTTTATTCATTTGTGTATGAGGATAATAATAGCACCTGCCTCATAGAGTTGAAGTGAGAATTCCATGAAAAAAAGCATTAAAATGCAGAGAGGTAGCTGTTACCAGAGTTATCCCTTTGAAGTTTTTATAATTAGAAATTTAGATAGAGCAATAAGGGTCACCCTAAAGTAAAGGAAAATATTGACTATGGAACCAAAAATATTTGCGCTCACTTAAGTAACCTGCACGCTGGGTCAATGTCTTTGTTTTATATATTCAGCAATACAATATATTCAACACAAATCAACTATAGGTGACATCCCATACAACAGATATAAATCCAATGTAAGAGAAGGGAAGGACGGCTACAATTGCTCAGGCAAGGTCATTGACAAACAGACACTGAATAGAATTAGACCACCTATCCAATGAAGAAGAAGGAGACACAAGCACTTCAAAAAAGAATAAAGTAAATATCAAAGGATTAAAAGACATTTCAGAAAATTGCTAAAGCCTTTAATATTTTTCACAAATGGTATCCTCTCTAAAACTGTGCTATGAAAATCACAAATAAAGAGAAGACTATTTTATGGAGCTATGCTACAAGTGTCAGAAAAATCAATATCTCATCCTATTTTTTTCTAAACTTAGCTTATACCTACAGTTACAAATTGCATGTTATTAAATAATCGATCCAATCAATTTCTTTTCATCTTTTAAGTTTCATTTTTCAAGATTTAAAGTCCATTCAAACTTTATTTTGCTGCCTTCTATTAAATTTTGCTCTGAAAGTAGATTCATAAACGATCTTTTCCAGTAGCAAGTATTCTCAGATTAAAAAGCAGTTACCTGTTACAGAGCTATCTGCTGGATAGTGTTAGCCACCATCGGTTATTATCCAAGAAATTAGCTGGATGCATACTGAAATATAACCACATGTAGCAAGTAGGTCAGAAATGCAGTCCCATTCCTTCTTTAAAGCCAAGCCAGAAGAGAAAACTGACATGTTGAATTTTACCTGATCTCTGTACTTCTGGAAAACAGCTAGACTGTTTTAAAATCCCCTCCCTCTTAAAAAAAATCCCCCCACTCATGTGTCTTGGGAAGTGTCTTACTACAAAGAATCACCTTTCCCCAGATGACATAGATAAGATTCATGGTCCTCTCTTTCTCATGACATCCATATGACTCTTGTGACTCCTTTGTTGACCTGTGACAGGGACAAACACAGACCTTTCCTTTCCCCTTTGCCTGAACCTGCTGACAAGAATAGACACAGACCCTCTAACTCCCTGTTCTTTGTCTCACAAATGATTTAGCTGAGATTAGAACTGTTTGTCCCCCTGAAACTAGCTAAACACAGAGATAAACATTTCCTGAACAGATAACTGACTGAGTCTTCCTTTGATTACAGAACTATTCCAACTGCAAAGCACTCCACCTGTTACTTTTCTGTTCTCCCTACAGAAGTCTCCGGTAAAACCACCCCACTGAGACTGACCTTCAGATCTGCAGCGCTCTTTCTATTGTAGAAGCCTGAATATAATCAACATTATTACTTTTGGGGTTTGTTTTCTTTTATCTTTCACAAAACACAAGCTGGTCCTTGTATATGATAAATCTGATATGTATATGATTTAAAATGTCAGTTGGAATATAACTATTTCTGCTATGGAGAAAAGAAAGACATATTCACTAGTAAAGAATCTCATTAAGGACTCTATTAAACATGTGAGGTAGCTATGTCTACTATACTGTATCTGAAATCCCAAAAGAATATCAACTCGTTTATAACCTGGTTTATAATCCTGGTTTATAACCAGGATTTTGTCCCATAAACTTGTGAATGAACAGTAATGCCATGATGAGGCTGGTTTGTGTGCAAAGATAACATCTGAACTATTTATAAACCTCCTTTTTGAAAACTCAGTGATAAACAGCACAAATTACTTCAGAATAACACAACTCAATAAGGAGAGGCCCTTTGTACTCACCTCGGTTAAATAAAACATGAGTAGGACAGGTATGCCCGTTGGACAGAGGAAATCATGTAATGCATGCTGAAGTCAAATATAAATGGTTTTGTGGATTTCCATTTTTGGTATCAGCCAGACCACTGCTTCCTTTTACTTCCTTGAATTATGAAGAATCATTTTCCAGCCACTTCATTGTTCTTACGTTGTTAAATTGAACACTGTGAAGCTGCAGTGTCAGTTTAGAAGAGATTGGTGTGATAGCTCCTTATAGCTTTGGAGAACAACACATTGTAGTGCAGTTATTTCCTGCCTGAATCATGTTGTTGTCCACCTGCATACCAGACCCTGTCTTTGAACACTGTCTGGACTAATGACCAATAGGAAGTGGTAAAATGTAAGTGACCCATCAGGGAATTATAAGGACATTCTGGGTAGGTAATGATCAAAGGTGTGTCCAGCCTCCTGACAAACAGTAGCCTTCCAACATCCCTGTGTCAGACACTGCCTTCCAGGATGGCTGTGGGAACTGCCAGGTGAACAGCCCTGGTGACGTCATCCATGATACACAGAGCTTTAGTGAGAAATGAAGCCCAAGACTGGTGAGCCCCCTTCTCAATAAGACAGATTTTAAATTAGCTTAGAATTCTTTAGTTATCCAAACTTTTTGTCTATTAAGAATTTATTTAGATGTTTCAGCAGCTGTTTCCTGACTATGTCAATGTGACCAAAAAGCCTTACAAACCTCTCTACCATTCTTACCTTAGTAGACTAGATATAGGGGTCGATAGAAAATGCTGGTTAGAATATACATGTTAGAGTCAGATAAGAATGCATAGTAATCCTGTTCCTACTTAAAGGCTGTGTGTGTAATTTGAGCAAATTGTATGAAAGCTCGAAGGCTCACTTCATTTATATGACAATGATTACCCACACAAGACTGTGGTGCAAACTAATGGCAGATAGTATATTTAAAACAAATATCACCTATTATAAGAATCCAAACATAGCTGCTGCTTTTATTATTTTATTGGGGGATTTTTTTGTTATTGTTGTTCAGACTGTTCTTTGGTTTGTATCTATAAACTGCTATTTGTAAGGTGTGATGTTGTTCACGGCTCTGTAATTCTAACAGCCTGCTATAGTTAACATGACAGCTGTCTCCTAGGTTGACCTGTTGGCTGTTGATCACAGACCCTCTTTTGGAATTTCTCCTATATATGCTGTTTATTCAGTCCAAACAGTTATGTTGAAGTGAGTTTCACTCCTACAGTGGCTTATCAGCTAAGTCTAATTTTGGTTTTGTGTGGTTCTTCTGTTTTGGTTTGGTTTTCTTGGTGACACTAGATGCCAGTTGATAGTAAGAAGTATTTGTTGAGTTACCTGCTACTCAACTCTGTACCAGACATGAAAGTTCTTCAAAAGAAAAAAAAAAAAACCTCCTTTGTTCTGGAGAGGCATGCTGACTGGCCAAAAATATATATTGTTCCAGGCACAGTTTTTAATCCTGGAATTTGTGTGGCTGTGACCTTAAAGGAAAATTGAACAAATACAAAACAGCATTAACAAATAGCAATTATTATGACTCAGTCACAGCTCTAACCCACTCATCTCTTACAAAGGTTATATAGGCTTCCATAATTCCTCCACTAAACAGCTGGTCATCATGTATGTTACTGTTGACTACATAGATTCACTATCCTGACCACAATTATTTAGATTGTGGCAATTTATAAACAAGGAATAACTAAAGAAACCTTACTAAATACTTACATTCATAGGCATTTCTGGTGTAGTGTGATGGATACCATAACACTTCAATTAATGCTTTTTTAAAGGATAACAAGAACGCTGATAGCATCAAAAAAATTGTAATAGAATTAGCATACACAGACTTTTGAGAAGAGATGGACTTTTGTTCTGTATCTGGAAGGAAGAAATAAAAAGGAAATCTATAAAGAGAGAGTTAAGGAAACATGTATAAGTAGGAATTCACATGGAAAAGGCAAAAATGTAGAATTAGAAAGTCACATGCAGTGAACAGGCCAACTTTGCCAGAGCAGGGAGGCTATGCTAGAGATCATTCTGAAACAGCCGAAAAGCTAGAGGTAATATTGTAAAGACAACTTTGGTTCTACTGATACTTTTTAAGCACCAGGCTTCTGCCACATGGCATGAGATGTACATATAGAGCGTAAAAATAAGAAACTATTGAATAATTTCAAGCAGAGAAGAAATCAAATTGGACAAAGATATTCATTGAAGCTTTATTTATAGTAGAGAAAAACAGAAACAAACTAGATGTCCATCAACATGAAAATGATAAATTATAGCAGAAACACACAATGGAATACTTCATAGCAGCTGAAAGAACTCTATGTGCACTGTCATTAAAATGTCCACAAAACAGTAAGTGACAGTACACTGACCAACAGTGTTAGATCTGACTTGTATTTTTAGGTTTACACATATGTAGTTGTGCTTGTTTATATATATGCATAACTCAATCAATCAATCTGCTGATCATATTTAATAAGACAAGGACACACAGAAATTGGAAAGAGTGGGTACCTGGAGAGAGGAGAGGAACTGGGAGAGGGGGCTTTAGACCCTGTTGAACTGATTGATTGCTAAGTTTTGTTATTTTTTAAAGATTTTATTTATTGATTTTTAGAGAGAGGAAAGAAAGAGAGAAAAAGGGGGAAGGAAAAGATCCAAAAGCATCAACTGGTAGTAGTAATTGGTTGTCACATGTGCTTTGTCTGGGTAAGCCCAGGAATTTGAACCAACTATCTCAGCATTCCAGGTTGGTGTTTTATCCACTTCACCACCACAGATCAGGTGCTTGTTTTCTTGTTGTTACTATTGTTGAGAGAGACAGCGAGAGGGACAGACAGGAATGAAGAGAAATGAGAAGCATCTATTCGTTGTTGCGGCACCTTAGTTGTTCATTGATTGCTTTCTCATATGTGCCTTGACTGGGGGCTACAGCAGACCGAGTGACCCCTTGCTCAAGCCAGCGACCTTGGGCTCAAGCTGGTAAGCCTTGCTCAAACCGGATAAGCCTGCTCAAGCTGGTGATCTCAGGGTTTCAAACCTGAGTCCTCTGCGTCCCAGTCCGATGCTCTATCCATTGTGCCACTGTCTGGTCAGGTTGTACATTTTTAAAAGATCATTTATGCCAGTAGTTAGAGCATTGTCCTGATATGCAAAGGTTTCACATTCTATCCCAGGTCAGGGCATATGTAGGAACAGATTGATATTCCTGTCTCACTCCCTTCATCTCTCTTACATCAATCAATAAATTTAAAAAAAAAAAAGATCATTCAGACTCCAGTGGAAAGACAATGCTGGAAATGGCAGGATGGGATTCAAGGAGTCGAGGTTGAGTCCATCCATGAGAGAAAGAAGTAGTAGCTACAATGAAGGAGGTAACGTGTGTGTGTTTCCCCGCAGCACCACTGGAATGATTTTTAAAACCTTTATTAAAAAAGAAAAGAAAAATGTCAAAAACCATGAAGTCAGCAGTATGTAAAGTAAATAATACACTTATGATTTTAGAGCACATTTCTCTGCTTTAAAAGTTTTATGGGCCTGACCAGGCAGTGGTGCAGTGGATAGAGCGTCGGACTGGGATGCAGAGGACCCAGGTTCGAGACCCCGAGGTCACCGGCTTGAGTGCGGGCTCATCTGGCTTGAGCAAAAAGCTCACCAGCTTGGACCCAAGGTCACTGGCTCAAGCAAGGGGTGGCTCGGTCTGCTGAAGGCCCGCGGTCAGGGCACATATGAGAAAGCAGTCAATGAACAACTAAGGAGCCGCAACGAAAAACTAGTGATTGATGCTTCTCATCTCTCTCCGTTCCTGTCTGTCTGTCCCTCTCTCTGACTCTCTCTCTCTGTCCCTGTAAAAACAATAAATAAAAAAAAAAATTTTTAAGTAAAGAAAATTCCTAGTATGTTTTCTAGACATGGCTCTCAAATCAGTGTCAACAATTAGAAGACATAAACCTTACAGCAGTCAGGAGTAATGAGGCAAAACCTGAAGAAAGGAGGATATATATTTTATCCATGTAAGTAAAGGAAAAATATTTTTCACTACACCCTTTTCCAAATAATCTCTAAATGACAACAGCATGATAAATGCATATGTACATATATATAGCCTCTAATGAGACTAAATTAATTTGATAGTACCAACACACACTTAAGGAGTTATATTTGACAACTCGATACAAGATTATTCCCTTTTGTACACAAGTTGACTTGTCTACAATATAACACATTTTCAAGAATTTATGACACCTATAGTACAAATAATAAAAATTTGAGTGTTTACTATATGCCAAGCACTTCACAAACTTAATCTTCCTTGGATCCCTGTGACCACATTGTAAAGTAGGGATGTATTTTTATCTCTGCTTGAAAGTTGAAGAAAATGAAACTTCCAGAAGCAACAAGCCCATGGTCCCAGATAGGAAGAGGCAGGGTCTTAGTCCGAGGGCATCACTGCAGTCCATGTTCAATACCCACTCGTATGAGTTAGAAGTGTGCAGGGCGGGATTGATTACAAACTTGCTGTGTGATTGAAAATGAGTTGCCAAATTAACCCTCGCAGCTCAATTCAGGTACCTTCGAGCAAAGACCATCCACCATTGTTTACTATTGCGGTGACCATTTAGTGAATAAAAAGTGACTTCCCACCCTTAGAAAATGTAAAATAATACTGAGAATGGAAGGTACAATGGGAAATCAATCCAGAGCAACTATATTATTTTCAACTGAGGGTTTCCTTAACTCCCTGAAAATTGTGTTTGCAATTACCTAAGTTTGGAAGTAAATTACCTAAACTGGAATGTAAATTAAATGCCTTTTCGTCCCAGAGAAGTTGGGCATTTGGCTATGTATAACTAAAACAGTGTGGTTTTAAGGGAGGTAGGTAAAGACTGTGTGTGTTCCTTTCCAATTCTCTAGTAATTGGAGTTGGGTTTGCATTTGGTCACCCCCGGCTGTTTCCGTACTGTGTGGGTGAACTAGTGAGCACACTGGATGTGTAGTACTTCTCAACATAGTCCTGTGGGTGCCAGAGACCGCAGGCACCAGGGTTTCCAGCTCTGTTGTTGGAAGTAAAATGCCAAAATATCTCAATCCCAAATTTGATGTCTCTGCCTTCACTTCATAAAAGTGAGGAAAGCCCCAATTAGCAAAAGACCAAACTGAGATTGCTGGTCGATCTATAGAGTTGTTATTATGACACACAGCTTTAAAACTAACTCTGCAATTTTTCTGTTTTTATTGGACACCATGAGCGTTCTGCTCTTGGAATCAAACTGTCCAAAGTTAAGAAGGCACGGCTATTAGGACTGAGGTCTTTCTATCCATTTGAACTTGCTGTAATGATATAAGAGACTACATACAGTTGGTTAATTCTAAAAGTAAATTTCAAGTGTGTTGTAAATGAAATCATCACCTCCTCTCTACATCAATATCCCTGACACACCTATTTAGGAAAATAGGGAGATAAGAAGAAAAAGATGTGAGAAAGCATTTAGCAACGAGTTACTAGACGGGGAATGTTGCAAATTTAGAGAGCAGGTAACAAGCTGGCTCCTCTCTGATTTCTTAGAAGTAATTTTAGCAGCCAACCAGTAGAGGGAAATGTTTTACAAACACTAGACCCAAGAAAAATAATTTTGCTCTGTTGTGTTCAGGGGCTGATTGTGTGAAATTCACTTCATGCCAGAAACTATGCTAGACAACGGGAACATCAAGGTTTTGTCCCTTTTCCCAGTAAACTATTAGAAATGCATGCAACTCTTACAGATAATTTGTTAATTTTAAATGGGATAACCTTTTTTATTTTTGCAAAGTCCTGAGCCAGACATGTCCTGAAGGCCTTTGTAGATAGATCAATGAATCCTAACATTGGTAAACTGATTAAAAAAATAAAAATGAAAATGACACTGTAAAAAGATCAGTAGCTCACAATGGAGAAAAACAGAATGAAGGTCTACAAAGATATTAATAACTTTTTTCCAGTTATTCAATACTTCATTTATATAATACTATATTTGTAATCTCAGGAGATGTATGTTTTTATTGAGGTATAATTGACATTTAGCATTATAGTCATTTCATGCATAAAACATGCTGATTTAATAGATTGCATACATTGCAACATGATTGCTGCAAAAGGACTAGTTAACACCCATCACCATAACTAGTTACAAAAGCTTTTCAGTGTGTGATGAGAACTTTTAAAATCTATTCTCTTAGCCATAGAAAAACTTTTAAATTAAGTATCAAAATACTGCTATAGTAACTTGAAAATGGCAAGAATTTCAGGCATGATTTCCCCTCACCAGGGCATAATAAATTTCTCTACTCACATACCATTTGCTGAAAAGCAAAGTAAAAATGGTGGCCCTAAAAATAAAAATTAGAAGTAGAGCTAACTATGAAGACAGTTGGGGACAGAGAGCCAGCTGGGAGATGAGACTAATAGTGTGGGATTAGTTAGGGAACATGAAGATATTCTCACCACTCCCTAGGGAGATATCAAATTTTAGATTAGAGAACAAAAGACATTCCAACCTTGACTGCCAAGACTGCCTTGCAGTTATAGATAATGACCACAGCCTGGCTACCCCTCTGCTTAAGCTCTGAAACAAGCAACAGTGTAATTCGTGGTTGGTGATGTAACTGTTAGATGTCATGGGTTCTTGATTTTGGAAAATGCCACATACCCAAATATAGTATTTTCCTAAATGCAGACAAAAACATTTGATGGGTATCAGAAAACGTTTAAAAGATGGTAAAATAACTGCAAATAGTTGGAATTAGCTACTAGTACATACGGAATTTATTTAAGAATGTAAATTTAGCACTAAACCAATAAATTGAAGACTACGGTTTGTTGACTCCTGTTCAAAAGAGGACAAAAGCTGTGATAAATAAGATCCACACACTTCCTTATATGTTGAGATGCAAATAAGGAAAGCCTAGTTTGGGAATCCTCCATTCTGGTTTTGCACCTGGGGCTCGTAACAAAAATCAACATGGCACCATCTCAAAGGGATATGCCATTGCTGGGCTCATTCAGCTGATTAAATAGAATGCCATGGGTACCTTTGAAATACATACTATGTCTTTGGACAAAAAAAAATCTTTGCTATTATCGATTGTTCTTGAGGGTTTTGGGGGAGGGGTGTATTTTTTCCCTCTGAATAGAATAAATAGTCTTGTAACATTAAATAAAAAAAGAAAGATTTCTTCAGGACAGAAGCATTTAAAAATCACTCTAAAATAGGTTTCTTTAGCTATTTTTGTTGGTTTACACTGCTTTATTTTTCAAAAACTTCATTAACTCTGAAATCCACCATCAATCATCACACATCTGTAAGTCTAAATCTACTTTGTAAAATGGAGATAACACCATTTAACCTGCCTAGTAGGAGGATTCAATTAAATGATGTATTTAAGTGAACCTTGGGAACTAACTATTCAAGAAATTATTTATATAGGCAATAAATAAAGTTTTGTTCATTAATGAGATAGATTCTTGAGACACAGAGCCAACTTTTAATTATGCAATATCTAGTTTACATAAGCTTGTTAGATATGTCTTTTTAACAAATGGAAACCAATATATTGAGAATTATAAAGATCAGATTCTTAGAAGAGTAGAAGCAGAACACCATTTGGAATAGGTTATAAAATGTTATGGCAACAGATAACATGGATCCTCAGCTTCCTAAATCCCATTCCAAACTTCAATTTGTAAATAGTAAAAATTATGTAGTATAGAGGATAGTGGTTGTCCCTAAAGACCACATAAACTATGATTTCCCATCTGAGAGGTCAAGAGACCAAATATTTTTAAGAAAGTATATATGCACAAAAAACCAATATCAAATTTACATGTAAAAATTGTAACCCTAAGGAAAAATCAACTTTACACATTTAAGGAAAGTATAATTTATTTTTATGACACAATTTCCCAGGAACTTAATCTTAGTTGAAGAGTGTTGGGCAGATAAAATATATTATGCTCACTTTGTTAAAGATGGCACTGCCCACTGCCCTGTGGTGGCACAGTGGATAGTGTCAACCTGGGAACGCTGAGGTCACCGGTTCAAAGATGGCGCTGCCCACATGGAAGTTCGTTGATATTAATGTGTAATGGGGGACAGGCTGTGGGCAGGCCGGGTCGGTATAGCCTAAGGCTTAGTTTTAAGAGTAAGCTTTTCCCCACACCCTTGACTGATTGGATGATGTGGGGTGGTGCACTCTTATGAGAAATCCTCCCGTTATACCTCAGATAAGTGACTTTGTATCAGAGACTTCCTTGTTTGTAGATTGGCTTAAAGGTTTGGATTGCTACACTATAAAGTGGGGCAGACCAGGAGCTTGCTCTCTCTGGGTTCATGAGGTTAGCATTAGGGAGGAGAGCAGATTAACGCTACGTGGAGGAGAGGAGAAGCAGCCAAGATGTCAGAGTGCTGAGGAAGAAACCAGTTTGTGCAGAGAAGGAGATAGGAAACAGAGGTGAATAAGTCTGGTGAGCTAGAAACCTTTGATGCTAGGAAACTCTGATAAGTCAGTGGCTTTGTGAGCACTGAATGAGTGGGTTTTGGAGCCCAGTGGGTGTTTTTACTTGCCTGCCGGGTGCAAGCTAGAATTAAAGCTGATGGCTAACCAGTTCTTGGCTCCATTGTTTCATTACCGACTGTCCGAATCAAATGGGAACCTGCACTGGCCAAGCAGCTGTGATGGTGGCCTTGGACACTGGCTTTACAAAGGGCATTTGCTAAATTATTTGCCCAGTAAGCCAACTTCTACCCACCAGCAGTTACAGCTTTTGTGACTCCAGTTTTAAGTAAGACTATCCTGAGAGATATTGAAAATTTTATTCAACAGCTATCTAGAAGTTCGTCCTCAGGCCCAGGCTATGTTACAGGTGAAAGGATGCATCAATGACATCTTTCTGGAAACTAGATAACTACATTTCCTCATGGGTAGTGAAATTCTGCCACTCAGTGGTCAGAATTATTGCCAGAAACCTTAGGATTTAGGAATGTGCGTGAGAAAAAGAGAGAGATTTGCTCACTTTTAAACATGTATTTCAGCTATATTCAGATTTTCTTCTAGAATTCTAGGGCTTTATTCTGGCATTCTTGAGCTGCCTAGATAAAGTACTCATACTTTAGCCACTGAAGTTTCTCTTCTTTTGTGCCTAAATGCTAGTGGCAAGGTTTTCCAGGTAGGGAATCCAAACCTGTATGGCTGATTTAATTTTACCCAAAGGGCTTTGTCACTACCGTGGTGAACATTCTGATACTTTAGGTTGGATTAAGAGGATTAGAGCCTGCTTGAAATCCCCCTTTCTTCCTCTCTTGTTCTCCTTTCTCTATATCTTTTTATCTGGTCCAAGTTAAAAATAAGCATTTTTTTCTTTTAAAGCTAAAACTTGTAGATAAAGTCAGGGTAGGCCCAGTGTGCTCTATGCTCTTTCATCCTTGACATTTGAATCTCAAATGTCATGAACTAGAATTCACTTTCCTTGGGTAATGGAAATTCTAGATCTCCTCATCCTGCTCTCAAAATCCCAACCTCTTTAGAAAATGGATTTTATATAAACACATGCACACTATCAGCTACCCAAGGATACAGGTCTGTTTTTTATACTCTTCTGTTCTAGTCTCTTTAGTGCTTTAAGAAGTCAATCATTGCCTGACCAGGCGGCGGTAGTGGATAGAGCATCGGACTGGGATGCGGAGGACCCAGGTTCGAGACCCTGAGGTTGCCAGCTTGAGCACGGGCCCATCTGGCTTGAGCAAAAGCTCGTCAGCTTGGACCCAAGGTCGCTGGCTCGAGCAAGGGGTTGCTCAGTCTGCTGAAGGCCTGAGATCAAGGTACATGTGAGAAAGCAATCAATGAACAACTAAGGTGTTACAATGAAAAACTGATAATTGATGCCTCTCATCTCTCTGTTCCTGTCTATCTGTCCCTAACTGTCCCTCTCTCTGACTCTCTCTCTCTGTCCCTGTAAAAAAAGGAAAAATCGTTGAAGGGAAAGTCTTTGACATAGCATCAAGTTATCATTTAGACACACATTTGTTTGTTTTCACCTCTTTGGCAATGTACTTTCTTTGTACATATTTACTACCTTCGAGTATGTGTTATTATCAAGTTTTCAGGGCTCTAATACCACTCCCATGCTAGATTCCCTGCTCAGCTCTTTGGTTCAGTCCTTTTCAGTGACTTTCCCTACCATCCTCACTCTTGTAATGTTAGGAAGACTTAGCATTGTGTATATGTTTTCCAGATGACTTTTCAAATCCTTGTTTTTCTTAGGAAGTAATACAAGGACAACCAGTGTTCCTTGAACCCCCTGGTCCTGATTTGAAAGAACATTTTTTAATACTGTGTAACATTTTGTTTCAGAAAAACAGTTTAATATAGTTAATAATGTGATATTATTGTACATTTTGGAAGTTGCTAATGATACAGTATTGTGTATTTGAAAGTTGTTAGAAAGTTTAAGTAGATCTTAAAAGTTCTTATCACAAAAAAAATAATAATAATTATGGCTATGTGTGGTTATGGATGTTAACTGGACTTACTGTGATCATTTCACAATATATACAGTAGGAATCATCTCCCTTACCTTCACTGTCACTCTTCCTGACTCCTTTGTAGATTTCTCCTGATGTTGGAGAAACCAGGTCTCAATCCTTGGACCTCTTGTCCACCTACATACACTCCTTCAGTGATCTCTTTCATACAGTCTCTTTAGCTTTAAACATCATCTCTAAATTGATGATTCACATATTTATATCCCTAGCCTAGACCTATTTTCTGTTCAATATCTCTACTTCAAACCTAATACCAAAGTAGGTTTACAGTTATGAGTATGTGAAACACAGGTTTTATTCTTATATTATTATTTATTAATTATTGTATTATTTATATAGAGTATTGTTTTTATTTTATTCATTTTAGAGAGGAGACACAGAGTGAGAGAGAGACAGAGAGAGAGAGAGAGAGAGAGAAAGGGGGGAGGAGCTGGAAGCATCAACTCCCATATGTGCCTTGACCAGACAAGTGCAGGGTTTTGAACTGGCGACCTCAGTGTTCCCAGGTCGACACTTTATCCACTGAGCCACCACAGGTCAGGCAACCATTGCTTCTCAGCCTTTTGGCTAAGATCAAGTGTATTTGTACTATCTGTCATTATTTAGTATCATTATTAGTATTATTTAGTATCCTTCCTTATGATTCATCTTTTAGGTAATGATGACTGGCAGTCTATCCTGCTCCTGTACAACCAGAATTCAATTACATCTTACTAAACTTCCACTATCACATCCCTGGTTTGAGTCACCATCATCTCTCACCTGGAGCACTACACGTGCTGGTCATATCACTCCTTGGCTGAAACCTTGTCGTGGTCTCCTGTTTCCGTGTGTGTGTGTGCGTGTGTGTGTGTGTGTGTGTGTGTGTAAGAGAGAGAGATAGGGACAAACAGACAGGAAGGGAGAGAGATGGGAAGCGTCAATTCTTCATTGCGGCACCTTAATTATTCATTGATTGCTTTCTCATATATGCCTTGACCGGGGGCTCCAGCAGAGCGAGTGACCCCTTGCTCGAGCCAGCAACCTTGGGATAAAGCTGGTGAGCCTTGCTCAAGCCAGATGAGCCCGCACTCAAGCTGGCGACCTTGAGGTCTCAACCCTGGGTCCTCCGCATCCCAATCCGACGCTCTATCCACTGTGCCACCAGCTGGTCAGGCATGGTCTCCTGTTTCAATCAGAGTAAAAGCCAAATTTCCTACCATGACCTGCAGAGCCAATTATTTTCCCCCCGTCTTGACCTCCTTTCCTATCTCTCTCCCAGATCCCCCTGACCGTAGCGTCCGCCTTGCTTTATCGGGGGCACCCAACATGCTCCAGCCTGAGTGCCTGTCCACTGGTCGTTATCTCTGCTGGGATCCTTCTTACAGCTCATGTCCACACGGCTCGTTCCTTCACCTTCTTCAAGTCTTCACTCGGTGTCACCTTCTCAGTAAAGTTCACCCTCACTACCTCATGTAGATTTCAGTCTGCTCCTTACCTGATCTGCCTTATCATGTTCTACCCCTTTTTAATAAAGCATTTACTAATATGCTGTACATTTTCTAATGTATCATTTTTTATTTATTTCCTATCTCTGTCTGCAAGAATATGAGCTTGGGGGCTTATGTGGAGAGGAAGGCAGAGATCTGATCTTTGTCCGTTTTATTCCCTGATGTATCCTAAGCACTTAGCCCAGAGCCTAATGCTCGGTGGGTTCTCAGTCATAATTGTTGAATGAATAAAGATTAATGATGCTAATTGACATCAGCACTAAATAATATAAATTGACAATGTAAATGATCAAAGCTGATAGAAGTAGAATTTCAACACCATAGGTAATTTAAAGCTTACACAGTACAACCATTTAAAAATTTAGAAAGCAGAACCAAAGAAATAAGTTTTATCAGAGATGATGCTGCCAGTTTATGGCCAAGAGGAAAGAAAATCTAGTTCTTTCAGCTTAGTGGTCTTCCCCAATGTTCACTGCTGATTCTCTTGCCTATTCCCAAAGGTTAGCCTAGACTTCTTGAGGCTGTGCTGGAGGGTCACCATAATTATGTCTAATGGTGTTTAACTTATCCCTCCCAAGGAATGTTAAGCTGTGCCTAAATAAATGATATATTGATAGCTCATACACTAGGTACAAGGACTTCACAACAGACTAGAATCAGCCACCAGAAAAATGATAATGGCCCCAGACTTACGGATCTAAGCACAGGGGCTTCCAGAATCTATCACTACCTGTCGTAAGCACCCAGTCCTCTATAGCCCCTCTGTCTTTATAGATGATGTTGCTCACATGCAGTTAATTTTAACATCAATCTATATGCTTATATAATTTAGAGGCAGTTCACAGTTTACAAAGGACATTATTAGCCTTTGTGGTATTGAACAAAATCATTACCAGGGAAGAAAAAAATGTTTAGTAGTCTCTTCTCAGTGGTCAGATTTCTGTTCCCTCTGTTTCGTCCTCTTCTCCCTAGGTGCAATTCCTTTCCTTAGCCAACAGGAAAAGCTACAGTAGTGAGTACCCATCACCTTTTATAATCAACTTAATTTATACTTTCCAAATGACTAATTGCCGATCCTTTTTCTCATTTTTTTTATAGAGGAAAAATACCAAATAAAGGAAAAGAAAATTAGAAAGGCTGGAAAGAAGAAAAATTGCTCAGAGGAAAAGCATAAAATTGAAGTTGTTTAGGTCCGCAGCTGACACCCATGATGCGACAGTCACGGTCATTGTCCACTCAAGAGATGGAGGAAGTGATCCAAGGGAAATCCTTACCCGCAGTGAATAAGATGAGATGATCAAGAAAGCTCAAACATGCACTTACTGATCAGACAAGATGATAATAAGCATTAATGAACTGAATACTGGAAAAGAACCTTATAAGATTTTTGTGACAGCTTTATTCACAAATATTCATTATGCTTAGTAAGAGCCATACACAGGGTTAGGGACAATGGATGACACAAAGAAATATGGCCAAAGTAGTACCAATAATAAGAGTGTGAAAAGCAAGAAGAGCCCAAACTACATGTGTTGCAATTTCCTAAGAGGAAAAATAAAACAACACAATACTTTAATCACATTATTTAAACTTGTGAATCCTATGGTAATATACCGCTCACAAAAATTAGGAGATATTTCAAAATGAATGTGAAGCAATAAAATATCCCCTAATTTTTGTGAGCAGTGTATATCAGCCTTAATTCCCCTAACACAAGATGGTGAAAACTGAAATTAACTGTATGACTTCTTCTGTATCTAAAATAAACATGAAAGAGAAAGAATACAATATGTTTGTATAGACTTAAGGCAGAAATTTTGAAGTATTTATATTAAATGGAAATTTTTTGAAATGTACCTATTACTTATGCCTCCTGTATTGATGTGTGCAATTAATACAGGTTTAAAACATACTAGTCCTCTGACCTTTATTATAAATAGATAGTGGGACAAAAGTACGTTTACAATTGTGAGTATGTGCAACAGTTTATTCTCGTATTATTTAATTATTATATTATTTCCCATACGAACACCTGTAAATCTACGTTTGCCCCAGCCTGTATATAGACAGAGGCCCCTTATCTTTTTCTCTAATGAGAACATTAGATGTAGACTTTGTTTGAACTCCAATCACACTTACCAAAAGTATTCTCTTGACTTACTACCAACTTTCAAGCAGCCACATACTAAAGAAAGAAACCTTACTTCTCTTCATAGCTGTTCCCTGTGCACCTCCAAATGAATTATCTGTTTTTATTCAAACAGGTTTTCTATTTTGTGAAATATTTAAAGGACAGCAAAGGAGTCCCTAGAACTGGAGAAATCTGATCGCTAAGACTAGTATTTTAAACTTGTATTCCTGAAACAGTCCGAGCCCACCCTGGAGTTAATGGGCTGCTCACATGTCCACTCAGAGAATACAAACCAAACAAAGAAAAGTGTTTGCTCAGATAAGAGAAGGCTTCCATCAGGAAAATAAGAAGAAAAGATAGAAGAGAGAGAGACTTAAAGAAGATATAGTGTTCCCAATAAGTAAACATTTTATTTTGCTTTACAATAGGCAGAAAAACTATCTACTGTTTGTTATTTTCCAAATTATCAGTATTTTAACTGATTAAAGACCAAAGTATTTTATTTCTCTCTGGTCTGATTTGGAAAGAAAGGCCAAAGACAGGAACTCCGGGTCACTCTATTCCTGAGAAAGCCTTTGTATTTCAGGCACTCAGAACAGTGATAAAATACACAGATAGGTTCAAAACGCTACCTCTGCATTTATCCAGATAAAATAATCATTGTCTGACTACATGGACTGAAGTAAATTTTTCTAAAAATAAAACCAATAATCCATTCATTCTGCTACCTGAAAATACAGAAAAACTAGTTTACAAATAATACAAAAGCCCACTTGACTCAATGGTTTTGAGTTTCTCTCAAACTTAATCTATTATTTGAAGAGCTAACCAGAAACTAAAGCAACTCGCTTAAGTTTTAACTTTCTCCTCTTTCAACCTTAAGTCATTGAAAGACTTTTACAACGTTTACAAGGAAAGACGTCACTGTACTGAAGCAATGTGTGTCCATTCATCATTACAATGGTGGGGTTGGTACGTGCCTAGGCCAAACAATGGGGCTGGGCACAGGATCGGTGGCCCAAAAAGAGTGCTGAATTTTTGCTGAAAATGCTTAAAAACACAGAGAATTTAAGGGTTGAGATGTAGATTCTCTGGTCATTGAGCACATCCACATGAAAAAGCTCCCAAGACGTGAGACATAGAACTTAACAGAGCTCATGGGCGGATGAGCCCTTACATGAGCTCTCCCTGCCACACTTGGAGGTCCTTACTGAAAACGAGCAGATTGTTCCTAAACCAGAAGAGCAAGTTGCACAGAAGAAAACAATATCCCAGAAAAAAACGAAGAAACAAAAGATTATGGCCCAGGAGTAAATTCAGCATAAAATAAATAGTAACAAAACTAAAAGCCAAGGATAACTGCAGTGTTGTCTACATGGTTGGTAAGGTTGCAGGTTCGATCCCTGCAGCTAGATGAAGCCAAAGGATTCTGTGCATGTCTCTCTCCTTTTCTCAATCTAAAAAACAATTTTTAAAAAATGAAAAGGAAAATGTGGAAAGACAAGTGAGTTGTGTTTTTTTCTAATCTCAGACTAATCCTGTCCTATGTGACTATTCAGTGCCCAATCTATGTGCCACTTGGACCCCACCTACCAGGCTACTGTGCTTGGGTCATTAGTCTCTGGCCACTCATTTTCTCCCAGAAATCACATGTTGCATTCCCCAGAGTGAGAAATATCTCCAATGCTCCATCCATTCGTTTTCCACCCACTGGACAAAGCTAACAAAGATTACTAGTGGGGTTAGAGGTGTATTTTTCTTTTCTTTTCTTTTCTTTTTTTGTGGCAGAGACAGAGAGAGTTAGAGAGAGGGACAGATAGGGACAGACGGACAGGAAGGGAGAAAAATGAGAAACATTAATTCTTCATTGCGGCTCCTTAGTTGTTCATTGATTGCTTTCTCATATGTGCCTTGACTGTGGGGCTACAGCAGACCGAGTGTCCCCTTGCTCAAGCCAGTGACCTTGGGCTCAAGCTGGTGAGCCTTGCTCAAACCAGATAAACCCACGCTCAAGCTGGCGACCTGGGGTCTTGAACCTGGGTCCTCCACATCCCATTCAAATGCTCTATCCACTGCGCCACCGCCTGGTCAGGCTAGAGGTTTATTTTAAAATATTATTGGCATATATATATCCATTAAGTTATGAGAACATAAAGCCAGGGGTGAACTGGGGAGTCAGAGAGAGAGCACAAGAGGTAGTAGCAGGTGCTTCCAACCAGCCTTCAGGAGCTAGAGCAAAATGCAGTTACAGAAGCTGCAGACTAAAGATGCTAAGCAGGGATGAAGAGGACCACTGCCTCCCATTCCAGAGGACCAGCTCTCAGGTTTCAAAGGAACCTGTTGACAATATCAGTTACAAAATGGTTTTCTAGATCCCAAGCCTTTCTCATTTATGGTTTGAAAAGAATGAACCATACAGAAAATGATTTGAGTGACTATATTCTCAATTTCTCCAAGGGTAATAGATAGCTAGTACCATTCTAATTTTGTAGAAGAGAAGTTCATTCATTACCTTAATTTATGCCTTAGGGAAGGTTGTTCATAAACAGGAAAAATTTAGTTACCCACTTGTTTTGGTTAATAAGGTTTTATTGTAACATTGTCATGTTAATTCATTTCCATATTGTCTATGGCAGCTTCTGAGCTACAATGACAGAGTTGAATAGTTATATTACAAACCACATGGCCTTTGAAGCCAAAAATATCTGCTACCTGGTCCTTTACAGAAAATTTGTTGACCTCTGCTTTAGGCAATTAGAGCTTAATTCCAACAGAATGTCAGTTGAGAAAGCTTGGTGATATATGGCTAAATCCAAAAAAAAAAAAAATGTTTTTCGAGAAAGAAGCTGTCCATCTCTAAAAGTCTACCTCAAGTTTATGGTAGAGAAATGAAAATTAAAAGGAATATCTAGACTTAGAGAAAATTTTTATTACTCTGAATAAGGTGGTAACATTAAGTAAACATTTTTAAATTCTCTGCTTATTCTTTTTATACCTATTTGCATGAGATTTATGTTGGTAAATGTTTCCAATAACTCCTCTCCTGTCACTTTTTTATTTATCACCTTCCACAGACTTTATTTTTCATTCCATGAGATGAGGGAAGGCAGAGACAGATTCCTGCATGTGCCCTGACTAGGACCCACCTAGCAACCCCACTAGGGAGCAATGCTCTGCCCATCTGGGGCTTTGCTCCATTGCTCAGCAATTGAGCTCTTCTTAGCACCTGAGGTGGAGACCATGAGGCCATCCTCAGCACCCAGGGCCAACTCACTTCAATCGAGCCATGGCTGCAGGAGTGAAAGAGGGAGAGAGAAAAATGAGGGGGAGGGGTGTAAAAGCAGTGGGCGCTTCTCCTGTGTGCCCTGACATGGAATCAAACTCGGGACATCCATACGCCGGGCTGATGCTCTACTACTGAGCAAACTGGCCAGGGTCATTTTCTTTTTAATCTTATGTGTAATATCATGTTTTGTCCTTAATCTTGTGATTTCATCTTCTTAGAAAGCTAATTTAGAAAATGCTATTCTTTCCATATGACTCTTAGAATTCATTCAACTTTGGGGAATAGAATAACTTCCTTAGGAAAGAAGTCATATAGCATGGACATGGACTATTTAACACACTATGTAGTTGAAGATATAGAGAAACAGACACTCTTACACATGACTGATGAAATTAATTGTTGATATGATCTCCATGGAAGCCTCTCAGTTCTGGAAGGTAGAAAGAAATCCAAGATCAAGGTGTTGGCAGGTATGGTTTTTTCTGAGGTCTGTGGGAGAAGGATCTGTTTCAGGTCTTTCCCTTGGCTTGCAGATGGCAGCCTTTTTCTGCCTCTTCACATGGCTGTATGTCTATAGACCCACAACCTTGATGTTTCTTCTTCTTGTAAAAACACCACTCATATTGAATTAGAGTCTCTCTCTACTGGCCTCATTTTTATTTAATCACTTCTTTAAAGACCTAATCTCAAAATATGGTTATATTCTGAGGTATTGGATATTGGGATTTAAACATATGAATTGCCTGGAGACACAGTTCAGCCCATAACAACATTCTAAAATGGTTTTTACTTCTAGCCCTGGCCAGTGGCACAGTGAATAGAGCATCCTTCTGGAGCGTGGATGTCACCTGTTTGATCCCAGGGTCACTGGCTTGATTTGGGGGTTGCCAGCTTGATCCCAAGAGTGCCAGTTTGATCCCCGGTCAGGGCACATATGAGAAGCAATCAATGAGTGCACAACTAGGTAGAACAATAAATTGATGTTTTCCTTTCTCTCCCTTCCTCTATCTCATAATGATAATAATAATAATAATAATAATAATAATAAAATGACTTTTACTTTCAAAGATCAAAGATTTCTAAGCATATTAATTCTGACCCCCAAAAAGGTTTACAGGGCTCCTAAAGGCAATATGTAAATGAATAGATGCTTACACCAGAATCATATGTGAAACATTTAAAAATACATAATCTAGAGCCTTGCCTCCCCTCCACCATTGCCAAGCTCAGTTTAATTTAGTAGGTCTAAAGTGGAATCTGGGAATTCATATTTTCTAAATGTACTGGAAACTCTGTCATGCTGCCAGATTTAGAAAGCCCTGCTGTATAATAGTTCTCCTTCCTTGAAACATTGATGCAGAAACATTTCGGGCAGCATGTCACTACCCATATAAAACTTGGAAAAGGAGCAGCAAATTAGAGGCCAGATTACATAAGACTTTAAAAATTAAATTCAGAAATTTGAAAATTGTAATGATATTTATTAGTAATCAAAACATTAATAAATGGAAACTTTCTATCCACATCTTAAGATTTCGAATTTCCTTCCGGCGTGAAGAAAGGATTTCTCAAAGGAATGGTAGAAATTGACTCAGAAAATGATAAATAAGATAAATTTGTAGTTATGGATTTCAGTCCATATATCTCAGACCACAAATTTATGTTAATAAGAGAACAGGATGAAAATTTTAACCAAAAAGATTTAATATTGAGAATTCTGTGCCCCCTCATCCAGTTTCTTAGAAATGTTCCATGAATGATCTTAGGATCTTATGCCGTTGGAAGTTCAGTTTTTATTTGGATATGGGTGGGGATGGTACTTGAATGAATATCTCATAATATTATCCAGGCTCTGAAACAATTAATAACTCTCCTAATACATGGCAGAGGAGATTCAAATTACTCCTTGGAATCCCTGTAGATCAGGAACCCTCTGGCTACTGAGGCTAGGACAGTGGCAGCTGTGGAGAATCAACCAAAATCTTTTGTACAAAGGTCTCTGGACTGTCCCGACCCTTGTCTTACAGGTCCTGTGACTTGAAACACGGGTGTGATTTTCTGCAACAAATAGGGGAGGGTTAGGGAGTAGGAAATTGTGTACATTTTAAAATAAGAAAAAACGATTACATTTTTAACAAGTACATTTTTTTGTTTTCTTTTTGTTGTCATTGTTTTATTTTTGCTTTTTCCATCAAATATATACATTTTAAATAAAAGTCTGGAACAGGCTGAATGACATTGGAGTTTTCTGGAATTAAATAGAACATGCTTCCTTGTCCCCCTGATGGCTTAAGTCCTTGAGTCAGTGCCATGCAAGAAACCTAGCTCTTCCTAATGGCACAATGTCAGAGCTGAGTGATGAGTTAGAACTGATTAAGCCTTGTCAGCCACAGCAGACACATTTTATCAAGAAAAAAAAAATTCCTTTGCACTTAGGGAAAACACAAAAGCACAAGAACTTCGTTGTTGCTGCTCTTCTTGCTGTGGTTTAAATAACATAACTCAAAACAACTCAGACCATATGGAGAACACATGTCAGTACCTTGTAAACCAAATTATATAGGCTTCTGCACTCTGAAATTTTATTAATGCTATGAGTCAAATAGGAGTAATTTTACCAATTATATCATAGCATCGTGTTATAAGAAAAGAATTCAGGAATTAGGATCTGTAAGTTTGATTAAGTATTTCAATTAAATCTATTGCTATAATACCAAAATACATCTTCCTTGAACTAATCATATAAAGAATTTAAATTAACTGTCTAACCATAAAGCCTCCATTAATCTTAATTTCTCAGTATAACATGTTTGGGATAAAAACTGGTTTAAGTTGGCAATTTCTTTTTTTTCCAGATTTTCTAACGTGAATTTTAACACTACCCCTTGTGCATTAGAGATTTGAAACTTCATATTAAAAACCAGTCTTGCCTGGGTGGTACAAGTTTGAAACTCCGGGCTTGCCCAGTCAAGGCACATACAAGAAGCAACAACTATGAGATAATGCCTCCCACTCCTCCCCCCTTCTCTCTCTCTCTTTCTCTCTCTTTTCATTTCTTTAAAAGATAATAAAATCTTTTTTAAAAAATAGCCCTGGCCAGATAGCTCGGTTGGTTAGAGCATTGTCATTGAAGCACAGAAATTGCCAGTTCAATCCCCAGTCTGGGCATGTACAGGAACAGATGTTCCTGTCTCTCTCATGCTTTCTTCCCTCCTCTCTCTAAAATTAATAAAATAAATAAACAAAAATAAATTAAATAAAATAGAAATAAAAACCAGTCTTCATTCCACATACCAAAAAAAAAATTATAATTATCCCCACTTTATCTTTAGTATTTCTTCCATTACTCATCAAAGTACTTTCCTTTATCTTTTCATATACTTTGAAATTACAAAACACCTTAAAGATCTAGTCCATTTATTTCTCTTCCTTCTAGCCCCACCACTTGCGTCCCTGCTCCAATCATATCAACCAGCTGCACTGGCTTTCTCTCTCACTCATTCCTCTATCCTATACAACCAGGATGACTCATTTAGAAATGTGTTCAGTACTCTCCCCACTTCCACTCATCCTCTCCATCAGCCAGCATCCTCCATATCACAACAGACATATCTTAAAACTCAGCCACAAAGCCCTACAAAAATTGATCTCCACCCCTCAGACTACGCTCGCCTTGACTCCCAAACTTGGCCTCACTGACCATCTTTAAGCTCCTGGCACTCTGTAGGCTATGTCAAAAGTCAGCTTACACCTCCTTCTGCCCAAAATGCTCTTTCCTCCTTTTTTGCCTGGTTGACAGATTGTTCAAGGCACTTTTCAGTGATGCCAATGCTCTGTGTATTAAACAAATTCCCAGTAGATTCTATTTGAATTTTTTAATGATGAGCTGTCTTAATGAAACTCTTACTCCAGCCCTCCTGACTAAAACAGTACTTTCCACAAAGTTGTTATGAAACATGATTACACTCAAAATACTATTTTCAGTTCTGTTCTTGGAGGCATGAGAAGAACCCATTTTGAATAAATGTAAAGCTAATGTTCACATGTAGCAGGTTTTTGATCTGTGATACACCTGAACCTCTTTATCCTCTGAAGGAACAGAAGCATGAACACAAAGTGAGAGTCACATGGGAAATGTCTGCTTCACTCATGTGGGGAGAGAAAGATGTGGCCAACAACTGTCTTACTGAGCCTAGTCTTGTATAGAGGAGAAACATTAAAAATCTGTCATTACCCTGCACCACAGTTAGATGGTCCCCAGTTAGGAAATGGACTTCACACTCTGCTCTTAAATTGGAAGTACATCTAAAGAAACCAGGCCCACCATCAACCCCAACCTTGAAAATCAGGTGCACTCCCAGATATCATAAAGGAGAAGAATGAAGAGGAGGAGAAAGAGGAAGAGAAGGAGGAGGAGGAGGAGGAGGAGGAGGAGGAGGAGGAGGAGGAGGAAGAGGAGGAGAAGGAAGAAGAGGAGGAGGAGGAGGAGAGGAAGTGTTCTTCAACTAAATCTGAGGAATGAGATCCTGAAGCTTTTCCAAGAGCTAAAACTTTTGTAAAAGGCCTTCTGATGTCTTATCAATGTTTATTTATCTTTCTTAGTTAATATTGGTGGCAAGAGAGGGTAGATAGATAAACCTCAGATCATTGTTCTGGTATCTCTTAAATGAGTGGCAAAAGATCTGGGAATGTAGGTCAATAGACTTTACATTTTTTTCTCAGTAATTTAATGAAGACTGTCTAAAGTGTCTATAGAGACTAACAGTAAACTGGCTTGTAAATTTACTAAGTACTTCTGAGTACTACTCTAGACTTATGTCTTAAAGGAATAAATCAAATAATGGATATGGCAGTGAAATATTCAGTCATTTGTTTGAGTTGTACAGAAAAACTAAGATTATTTTATTTCTTTGAAAGCATAATGATAAGTATTATCTGAATAAAAGATTATTGAAAACTAGGTTTATCTGAACTTAGGAACACCTTCTATTTTAACTTTAGTATAAAATGAGTGCATGTAAGGAGCAGAGGATATTCAATAAATGTTATTGAACTATACTAATAACACATAGCTTACTGATGAAAACCTAAATTTTTTTAACATTTTTAATTTCTAGTCTTTGATGGTTTTTCTCATAAATTTTTGTGCTTTATTAAAATTTTGCCAAATGTTTTTTAAAGAGATTTATACAGACTCATTAGCAAAAATAAGTCTTCAACGTCAAGTTTGATAACTAGTAACCTAATAATAAAAATCAGCAACTCTTGGAATAAAAATGTCAAATAGCTAATGAAAATAAAAACAGTCAGTGGCAATAAACGAAATCACACTTGCTCTTAGGCCCTTACCCTGAGCTACAGTTCAGCTTCTAATCCCTTGTCATTTTTTAAATTATCCATAAGAATAGCATGAAACTGAAAATTCAATGAGTTTTTAGCCATACAAAGGAGAAAATTAAACTGTGGTTATTACCATCACTTATGGCATCAGCAGAGCAATTCCAAGAGCATTTTTAGATTATTTGGAGGTACAGTGCAATCAAAATTTCTTCTAATAGCAACAAATTAGTAATTTCTAATAAGTCCAAGATTATCTATTTTACCTACCATTTCAGGCTACCACATGCTAAATTACACTCTCACTTCACTATTTAATCTTGCAAGGCCTCAAAGTGAGAGATAGAAAACCTTTTTTTTTAATCCTTTCTCTTTTTGTCTTGTTGGTGAGAGGACAGACAGGGAGAGAGATGAGAAGCATCAACTCATAGTTGCAGCACTTTAGTTGTTCATTGATTGCTTCTCATATGTGCCTTGACAGGGTAGTGGGGGGGGGGGGGCGCGGGGTGGAGCTCAAGCCAAGCATTGACTTTTTTGCTCAAGCTACCAACCTTGGCCTTCAAGCCAGTGACTTTGGGACTCAAGTCAGTGACCATGGGATCATGTTGATGTTCTCACACTTCAGTCAGCGACCCCACACTCAAGCTGGATGAGCCCACACTCAAGCTGGCAACCTCAGGGTTTCAAACCTGGGACCTCAGGGTTCCAGGTCAACGCCATCCACTGTGCCACCACTGTTCAGGCTAAAAAACTTTTATTTTCATTTATTCAATTAAAAGATAAATGAGCACATATTAACTTCAGTCAGGAAGAGTTTTGTATACAGGGACTACAGAAACAAATCAACCACAATTCTGAATTCTAGTACATCCCAACAGTTATAATCATTTTAAAAAAAATTTTTTTAAGATTTTTATTTTATTGATTTTAGGGGGGTGGGGAAAGCAGGAAGCATCAACTCATAGCTGCTTCTTGTATGTGCCTTGACCCAGCAAGCCTGGGATTTCCAACCGACGACCTCAGCATTCCAGGTCGACACTTTATCCACTGCGCCACCACAGGTCAGGTTCTAATCACTTTCTAGTCACTTTATTCCTTCTTATAGTAGATCTTTTAATTTCATATAAACATTGCATAGACATATTGTGCTTTAAGCTCTTAGAAGATATTAATCCATACCTGTATACTTCCACACACAAATTCTAAGCCTATTCAGAAAAATAAGTAGTTTTCTAACTTAAAAATATGCAACTTCCCAGTATATTTGGCCTGACCTGTGATGGCGCAGTGGATAAAGCATCGACCTGGGATGCTGAGGTCGCCTTTGCAAAACCCTCGGCTGGCCCGGTCAAGGCACATATGGAAGTTGATGCTCCTTATTCCCCTTCCTGTTCTCTCTCTCTCTCTCTTACTCTCTCTCTCTCTCTCTCTCTCTCTCCTATCTAAAATAAATAAATTTTTAAAAATCTTAAAAATATATATTCAACTTCTCTGCATATTTGGACAAGCAAACTCCAAAAGATACTGACTAAATGCTTTCTCAGTCCTCAAAAGTGAGGTTCAGATGGGAAAAGGCCCGCCAGGCTTCCATAGATGAGTAAACCTGTGAGTGTTACATTTGGGGGCATGGGATATATTAAAGATGTGTAAAGTATTTAAAGGGTAAAGTAAAAATTTCCTACTTTAAATTAAGCTCAATATTTTCAAAAGAGTGAAATGCTGCTTTTCAGAAGAACTGGCTCAAGAATAGAGTTAAAACTGATTCCAGATTATTCCCTGATTAATGTATATAAAACCAAAACTGTCCCCTTGAAACCCAAGAAAATGGGCAAGAACCTGATGCATTTGAGGGCCTAATTTCCGACCAGAGAAAGATATTACATGACTATGAACTAACGATACAAAACACTTCTTATATAAAAGGGTCTGTTTCCCTCAATATGAGACTGCCCCAAAAGTCTCAGAGACTGCTTTTCCCTTCCAGGAAAGAGCATTCCTTTTTTAGGATGTTCACACCCTCAAGACCATCTTTTTAAGAGCATTTTTAAAATAATTTTATATTTATACTTTATAAATCAGTACATTATTAAATACTCTCTTTACAACCATGGACAAGTTATGGGATCTCTCACAGCCTGTCCTTGTTTTATCATGGGGAAGATGGGGATCATAATTCACACCTAGCACCTACAACTGTTGGGAAGTTGAAAAACTGTAATGTAGATAACACTGGTCTATAGGAAATGATCAATAAATGTAAGCTATTGTTAATAGCCTATAAAATACTTTGATTGTTTTCTGTACCCGTATGGTTTCAGTCTCCATGGCAGTTCTGTGTTACTTAAATCCTTTATTACTCCCATACAACAACAACAAAACAGAAAAAGAAAATTTTTCTTTAGAAATATTTCTTCATCCCCTATTGTTTCAATAAAATGCCATTATCCATTTATTATTATCATTATTGTTATTGTTAAGTGAGAGTCAGGGAGACAGACTCCCACATGCTCCCTATCCCAGATCCACCTGGCAAGCCCCCTACAGGGCAATGCTCTGCCCATCCGGGGCCACAGCTCTGTCACCGGCAACTGAGCTATTTTAGCGCTGAGGTGAGGCCATGGAGCCATTCTCAGAGGTTGGGGCCAACTTGCTCAAACTTATCAAGCCATGGCTGTGGGAGAGGAAGAGAGACAGAAAGAGGGGGCGGGGGGGGGGGCGGTGGAGAAGTCAGTGGTTGCTTTTCTTGTTTTCCCTGGTCAGGAATCAAACACGGGACTTCCACACACCAGGCTAACACTCTATCACTGAGCCAACTGGCCAAGGCCTAGTTATTTTTATAGACAGTGGAAACACAAAAGGATCTTTAGGATCATTCAAATGCCAGAGAATGTAAGCTCCTTTTCCAATTCCCATGCATTATGAGTAGTAAGAAAAGCTTTTCTTTTCTTTTTTGTTAAGTGATATTACTTCTAAGACCTGGGAAATATGAAAGCAGCTGAAAAGCATATGGAAATAAATCATGCAGGCAACAGCCTTAACAACCAGTATATTATGTATATCAACCAAATTTGATCTTGTTTAGTCGGCCTAAGAACTAGGCAGAATAGCTGATGGAAGCTCCATGATATTAGAAACAAGAGAATACTATTCTAAGGACTAAGGTGCTCAAATATACATATATCAGAACAGCTATGTTTCACATTATATGACAGGAAGAGGAGGGAGCAATGTGCCTTTTTAACTAGTTTGCAAACTTCCCAGCATAACACTGGGAAACAACTTATTTTTTCATTTTCTGTTGCATGAGGTTTTAGAACTTCTTCTATATATTTCTGCATCACTGATTCCAAATCTGAAATCTGTTCTTTTGTGCATGTTCTAGTTTCTATGCAATTTTAATTTCTTTTTGTTACAGTTAACGGCATGCATTGATTTTTAAATTGGAGTTAAAGGGCAACGACTCTTGGATTGAACATACCACAAGGCAATTAATGTTTTACAAACATCACTTTTACATAATCATAGTTGTTTTTAAATGTAAAAAATTATTATCTGATAAAAACACCCTCTTATTTTATTTTAAGATTGAATCATGGCTTCTTCAAGTAGGCATAAATGTAAGAATAGTCCTGACACCTTCTGTTATATATGTGGCTGTTACACACTTCAATGTCAAAGGCGCAAAATTTCATCATTTATGACACGTGCATATATTGCCTATTTTTAAGTTCCCCTTGGCAATCAAGACAAGAATTGGGCTCCTCATATTGTGTGTCATAATTGTGAGGAAATGCTTCATGACTAGACAAAAGGAAAACGCAAAGGAATGCCTTTTGGTATTCCCATGGTTTGGCGTGAACCTAAGGACCACAGCAGTGACTTATTTCTGTCTGATCCATACAAAGGGCATTGGCAAGAAAAAACGGCATAAGATCGCATATCCTAATATCCTTCAGCAATATGACCTATCCCACACTCTCAGAGACTCCTGGTTCCAGTTTTCAATGGTTTTATTTCTTCTAAGGATGAAGAAAGTGAACATGGTGATCAAGTATATTTTGATAAGATGAATGAGGAAAAGGTTGTAGAATCTGAAGGGTCTTCTGATGCCAAGCAGTCATTAACCCCTCAGCTGTTTAGCTAACCCAAACTGAATGACTTAGTAAAAGAATTGGGCCCATCAAAGAAAGCAGCTGAGTTATTAGCCTCCAGGCTTCAAGAAAAGAATGTACTTCACCGGTCAGCTAAAGTATCCCATTTCAGGAAGCGTGAACAAATTTTTGTGGACTTTTTACCCGAAGACAAACACTTTGCTTACGGTCATGATATTATTAGTCTTCTCAGCCAGCTAGGTCTTACCAAATACAAGAAAGAGAATGGCGGCTATTTCTTGACAGCTCTAAACAGAGCTGAAATGTGTTCTCCTACACAATGGTAATGTTTATGCAGCAGTTCCAATTAGTTATTCAACTCATCTGCAAAAAGATTATAATGACATAAAAATTGTCCTCAACTTTCTGAAGTATGAGGAGCATAACTGAATCATTTGTGTGGATCTTAAAATGGTAAAATTCCTGGTAGGACGACAGAGAGGTTTCACAAAGTATCCTTGCTTTCTGTGTTTGTGGGACAGCCGAGCTCGGGAGAAACACTGGACACAGAAGGAGTGGCCAAAACGTGAAGCTCTGGAAGTAGGGATGCAAAATACTGTGAATGAACCTGTAGTTAATCGAGACAGGATCATCTTTCCCCCACTTCACATCAAACTTGACTAAATGAAGCAGTTTATTCAGGCTTTGAATAGAGAAAGTGAATGCTTTCAACATATTCTTTCTGCTTTTCCTGCCCTGTCTTTCGACAAGATAAAAGCAGGTGTATTCGATGGACCTCAAATTCGAACTCTCATACATGATGAAGAATTTGCCAGGAAGATGAATAAAGAGGAGAAAGCAGCATGGCAGTGTTTTGTGGCAGTTACAAAGAATTTCCTTGGCAACAAAAAAGCAGAAAACTATAAACTTCTGGTTCAATGGATGCTGTTGGCTTTCTATGACATTGGATGTAACATGAGAGTTAAGATTCACTTTCTGAACAGTCACCTTGATAAGTTTGCTGAAAATCTTGGAGCTGTTAGTGATGAGCAGGGAGAACGCTTTCATCAAGATCTGAAGATGATGGAAGAGCATTATCAGGGGCGTTGGGACAGAAATATGATGGCAGACTACTACTGGAACATCAAACAAGATTGTCCTCAACGAGTACACAAATGCAAGAGCTACAAACACAAATTTTTGCCTGAATAGAATTTAAATAAGTTTTGGGCAAATTTTATGATGAAAATAAGTGTTTTAATATGTTCTATTTTGAAATTGTAGACAAATTCTGATGCAATCATATCTTTTAGTGTATTAGTATATTTACTGCATACTATAAATTATTATATTTTCACAAAGATGATGCCCAAGAAGACATTCTACTTCATTATGTTAAACTAAATGTTGAAAATTTTACAATAAGATATAAACCTAAAATCTTGAATTGCAAAAAAACTGTAGCTTACAGAGAAAAACTAATGTCAGATTTGAAACCAGCACACTCGAATTAGGTAAGAGCAAGTCTTTTTGTAGATGCAACAAAATTTTTGTTCCCCAGTGTTATAGGGCTGTGATTTTATCAGAGTTGTGATCATTCTACTAGAGATCACAGTTCTGCTTACTTGCCTGTTTTTTATCCTTCCCCGCAGTATTTTTTATCCTCGTGGATGGTAATTGTTATTCACATTAAAAATGAGCACACCTCATGCCTGACTAGGCGGTAGCGCAGTGGATAGAGCGTCGAACTGGGATGAGGAAGACCTAGGTTCGAGACCCCGAAGTCGCCAACTTGAGTGCCAGCTTGAGTGCGGGCCCATCTAGCTTGAGCCAAAGCTCGCCAGCTTGGACCCGAGGTCGCTGGCTTCAGCAAGGGGTGGCTCGATCTGCTGAAGACCTGCAGTCAAGGCACATGTGAGAAAGCAATCAATGAACAACTAAGGTGTTGCAATGGCAACAGAAAACTAATGATTGATGCTTCTCACCTCTCTCTGCTCCTGTCTGTCTGTCCCTATCTATCCCTCTCTCTGACTCTCTCTGTCCCTGTAAAAAAAAAAAAAATGAGCACACCTCAGGCCTGGCTTGTGGTGGCACAGTGGATAAAGCATCAACCTGGAATGCTGAGATTGACAATTCGAAATTCTGGGTTCCCTGGCCAAGGCACATATGGGAGTTAATGCTTCCTGCTCCTCCCCCCTTCTCTCTCTCTCTCTCCTCTCTAACATGAATAAATAAAATCTTTAATAAATAAATAAATAAATAAATAAATAAATAACTAAAATGAGCACATCTCAAAGTCGAAAAAAATAATACCACAAAGTATGGAAGAAAAAATTTTAAGTACCTATAATACAGAAAACAGAAGAAGCAGTTCCTACTTAAAAGAATCATGCTAATTACATGATAAAATCATTCTATTCTTGTAACCATACAGGACTGTGTGTACATTCTATGTACAGAGGGGAATCATTCAGAAAGTATTACTGTAACAAGCTAATGAAGAAAATGTAGCAATATCCTACAATAATTTTTGCATCAACTCTTTGTTTTTACAGGCTTTGATTTGGTAAGAATTATCCTAATCCCAACCTGGGTAGTTATTAGTGTGTCTCGCTGAATCAAGTTATAGGCAGTGGTTGTTGGGTTGATGGACCAAAGCACCCTTTCATGTTCATATACAAAAAAATTAGATATTGATAATACATCTTCAGTCAGAAAACTACAGCCCTATAAATGTCTCTGCGTATCCCTCCTACTTAATTAAACATCACCCATGACTGAGTTTTGTTGGAAATCACTTGGCTGGCTAATGGGTCATGGGGATAAGACTTTATGGACTGGAACCAAAGGAAAACTCTGAAAAGTTACGAGTGCAAACAAACAAACAAAAAAACTTTGGTTATATTCAAGTGTTTTCTTTCAAGTTTAACTTGTATTTCAGGCCTACATTCCTCCTTCTCCTGCCCCCATCCAATCTATGTACAGCCAAGTCCTAATTAGCTTTGCCTGGAGTGAAATACAACTTTAAACTTTACAAATTTTCCAGTCTCTTCATCCTTCCTACCAATACCCTTTTATTCACATTCACCTCAGCCCAGAGTAAACACACTCTAACTTTTTTGCTCTCCAAATAATTTGAAGCAGCGGTCATAAATTTTTAGCTAAGTCTGTTGCTTTCTGCTTTATGAGAACAAAAAACACATCAACTTCTATTTAAAAATGCAAGAAAAATACAGAGGTCTTAACTTTCTCATTTAAAGATTTGGGATATTTTTGTAGCAACATTCAATGAGGTTAAAAAATATTCAGAAAATTACTCTTTTTTTCTTCTTTCTATTTCTTCCCTTTAGCTGCTCTTATATTTACTTAAAGTAAAACTTTGTATAGTCCCAGTCACATTCTTATTTTTGTTCTCTAAAACTTGGAGCTTTTATTTGGAATTTTGCTATCAACTAACAATGTAACTGCAGTCTTATTAAAAGTGTTGTGTGCTTTATTTTAGGTTGTGACTAAATCGACTGTACTACCCAGCTCTCATATGCAAATGCAGTTTAAATGTATTCTATTCTGCCCTGGTCTACTTTCCTTTCAGGCTACTCAGCCAGACTTACCCCAGATCCCAGATTCTGGCTTTTCTTCTTCTCCCTTCTTTTTCACCCCTAAGTGACAGCTCTAACTAAAACTGTCAAATAAATTATTTGAGTTTTTCAAAATAAGGAGGGCAAGTATGAATAGCCCAAAAACATTCAGTACAAACTAGCCATTTGTTTCTCATTCTGTCCCATACTGCTTTTACAATACTTTCCTGGGAGGGTGTGAGAGAATGGGAGATGTGACAACAATGAACTCAGGGGATTAGTTTACTTTCTTCTTTGTTCATCTTTTATGAGCCCTCCTGATGTTTCCTTGATAGATCTTCTCTATTGTATAACTCTATGTACATTTAAGAACTAATCTGCGTTTTACAAGCCTACTTTGTGTTCAGAGAATAACTTAAAAGAAGTTTGTTTTTGTGATGTGATTTGCAACTTTTTCATAATAATAAGAATAGGAATGGAATTTAGTAAGGGTTCAAATTTACATCTCCTTTCACCTTCCCCTCTGTGATCCATTCACTGGGAAAGAACTAAAGAGAGATGTCTGAAAAAACATCTTTTTTTTCAGAGAATATCTAATAGTTGGTTCTAAAGCCAAAAGATTTCAGTCAGGCCTTCCTGTGTACATATGCATCTACATTAATTGAAAGTAATGACAATATTAGTGTCAAGTTACCATAATTTTTTAAAATAAGGACCAACATTCCATTGGTGGAATCCAGCAGGGGAGGGAAAAAATGCCCTATAAGAAATCAAACAATTATCCCTCAGTTCCTGGCCATTAGCTGGTTAGGGGAAGAAAGTTACTACAAGAAGAAACAAATGAAAATGTTTTATTTTGCTTTTTAGTTGTTTTTGAGTGTTTTTTTTTCTTTTTCTTTCAAGGATTTTTTAAAAATACCTTCACTAATATGCAAATATGTATGTTTCAGAATGTTAATTATAAGTTATAACAAATTGAGAACTACACACTGGTGTTCTGGTAAACAGTATGTGTTGAGTGGAGGAAAAAAGGAAGTCAGCACTAGCATCTGCCAATTTCCATAGTGTAAATACTCTTACCATGATATCAAGCTATCAACATGTCAGCAGCTGAGCACAGTTAGGAGGAGATGTGACCATCAGCTCTTATGAGCTGGTGGAATAAGCAACCTCCAGCACACCCTGAGACTACAAATAATGTTTACCAGATGAGCATTGTTTAAATAAACTAAGGTAAATTTATACAGTATTCTAATACTACCTCCAATATTATAGAACCCTTAAAAATATTATAGAAATTAGTAACTATATTACTATAATATGAAAAGAATTTCAAGGTGGATGTTATTTAAAAAGACAAAAGAAAATTCTCTGTGATTATTATCTATAAAATTGATATAAATACATATTATATAAACATAAAAAGTGGCTAACTTTAAAACACTTAGTAAAATGCCCTATGTACAGAATATCATATATATTATCTGACTGAGTATTCACAAATTTTTTGGTAAGGTAGGTATATTATTATTACTTTAGAAATGAGGAAATAGAGCATCAACAAGTGAGTGCCAGAATCCGAATTTAACACAATCAGACTTCAAACCAAAGCTCTTAGTAAGTGTTACTAGGTAAAAACACATAGTAGGAAAAAATCTATATATATTTACCAACTGTTTGCATTGGTATGGGAGGAGGAAAAAGGTTACAGATAAATTCATATATTATTAAGTCAACATTTTGCCTGACCTGTGGTGGCGCAGTGGATAAACCATCAACCTGGAATACTGTGGTCGCTAGTTTGATTGAGGCTTGCCCCGTCAAGGCACATATGGTAAGCAACTGCTAAGATTTGATGCTTCGTGCTCCTCTCCCCTTTTTCTCTCTCTCCTCTTTCTGAAATCAATGAATAAAAAAATTTTTAGGAGTGAACATTTCTATAATATTGGAACATTTACCACATTTGTTATTTATTTACTCATAAAAAGAATAAAAATGTTTAAATCAACTTCATCTTTGCTGCTTGCTAAATGGAAAAAAGAGAGACATATCTTTATTACCGAAATTAATAAAATAAAAATCAGTACTTGTCTCTGTTATAAAATCAACTACTAATAAATATATTCATAGCATATACAGACAAACATATATGACAGCAACAAATATTCAATATTGTTAAAGGACAACGGGCCCAAAATTGAGTTGCTTGTTCTAAGCCCTACATCATCACACTGAGGTTAAATTATAGTTTGGCTCTCCCAGAAATGATTCCATCAATTAGGAATGGCCAGATCAGTGTTTTGTTGTTTGTTTTAGAGAAAGAGAAAGAAACAGACAAACAGGAAGGGAGAGAGATGAGAAGCATCAAGTCATAGTTGTGTTACTTTAGTTGTTCACTGATTGCTTCTCATATGTGCCTTGATTGGGGTGGGGGGTTTCAGCAGTGCGAGTGACCCCTTGCTTAAGCCAGCTATCTTGGGCTTCAAGCCAGTGACCTTTGGGCTTCAAGCCAGTGACCTTTGGGCTTGAGCCAGCAACTATGGGATCGTGTCTATGATCCCATGCTCAATCCCACACTCAAGCCGGCAAACCTGTGCTTGAGTTGGTGAGCCCATTCTCAAGCTGGATGTGAGCTTGTGCTCAGTGGTGACCTTGGGGTTTTAAACCTGGGTCCTCAGCGTCTCAGGTCTCTATACTCTATCTACTGTGCCACCACCAGTCATGCTGATCAGTGTTAAGTAATCCACCTTATAAGCACCTGCCATGCCCTATAAAGAAAGTAAATAGGCCACCAATCAGTTTTGTGGCCTAAAATAACTTCCTTGTTTCTGCTTCCTTCTACCTATAAAACCCCTTGCTAATAAAATCTTTAAAATTTACTTAGTTCAATATTGTTTTTTTAACAATATGGTCCTAAAAGAAATCATCTATTGCAAAAATGTTTTCTGGTTTTGACACTACATATGCAAAGGTGCAGGAACATGCAGATGGCCAATAGACACACGGAAGGATGCTCAACAACACTAATCATCAGGGAAATGCAAATTAGAATCACAATGAGATATCACCTCACACATGTCAGAATGGCCATTATCAAAAAGACAACAAATAATAAATGTTGGTGAGGATATCAAAAAAAGGCAACCTTCATACATTGTTGGCGGGATTATGAATAAGCGTAGCCACAAAAAAACAATATGGAGAGTCCTCAAAAATTTAAAACAGAGCTATCATACAACCCAGCAGTTCCACTTGTGGATATTTATCTGAAGGAAAAAAGTAATAATAATTTGAAAAGATATATAGATTGATCTATATCACCCTGTTAAATTTAATTTTCTAATTCAAATTTTTAAAAAAGATATATGGATGCCTGTTGCAACATTGTTAACTATACAGAAGCAAACTAGTGTCCATCAATAGATGAATGGAAAAAGATATAGAACATGTATGCAATGAAATATTACTCAACTATAAAAAGGAAAAAAATCTTGCTTTCTGTGAAGACATAATAGTCCTTGAGAGTATTATGCTAAGTGAAATATGTCAGAAAGAGCAAGACAAATACCATATGATTTCACTTGTATGTGGAATATAAAAGCAAATGAACAGACAAAACAAAACAGAAACAAACTCATAGAAACAGAACAGACTGCTACTTGCCAGAGGTGAAGGGGATGAAGAGAGAAGCAGAAAAGGGAAGAGAATTAAGAAGTGCAAACTTCCGGTTATAAAATAAGTCAAAGATGCCCTGACCAGGTAGCTCAGTTGGTTAAAGTACCATCACATTGCCACTTCTAGGCTTATTTTATTTTAAGGAAAGGAATATATAGACATTAATGTGGCAAAAAGAAAAAGTAAGAAAAAACCTGGACCTATTTTATGTTATTTGCAATTTTAAGATAAAGCTTTGGTATAGTCCCCTAAAATACTAAAACCACTGGTTCTCATTAAATAGTTATCTAAATGTCTCTCTCCCAAGTGTTGGGAGTGAGAGTACAATGTATTTGTTGCTGTAATGCAGGGGTGAGTACATTTTTTCATAAAGGACCAGATAGGCCTGACCAGGCACAGTGGATAGAGGGACAGACTAGGACGCAGAGGACCCAGGTTCGAAACCCCAAGGTCACCAGCTTGAGTGCAAACTCATCCAACTTGAGTGCGGGCTCACCAGCTTGAGCGTGGGGTCGCAGGCTTGAGTGTGGAATTATAGGCATTACCCCATGATCGCTGGCTTGAGCAAGGGGTCACTCACTCTGCTGTAGCTTCCCAGTCAAGGCACATATGAGAAAGCAATCAATGATGAACAACTAAAGAGCTGCAGTGAAGAATTAATGCTTCTCATCTCTCTCCCTTCCTGTTTGTCTGTCCCTCTCTGTTCCTCTCTTTGTCTCTTTCTGTCTCTGTCACAAAAAAAAAACTAAATTAAAGGATCAGATCATAAATACTCTAAGCTTAACAATCCACATGGTTTCTGTTGCAACTACTCAATTCTGCTGTTGTATTGAGAAAGCAGCCATAGACATTGCTTAAACAAGTAAGCACGAATGTCCTGACAAAATTATATTAATGGACACTAAAATTTGAATTTCACATGATTTTCACATGTCACGAAATATTATTCTTCTTTTATTTTATTCCCATTATTTAAAAATGTGAAAACCTGCTGACCTGTGGTGGCGCAGTAGATAAAGCGTCGAGGTCGCCGATTCAAAACCCTGCACTTGTCTGGTCAAGGCACATATGGGAGTTGATGCTTCCTGCTCCTCCCCCTTTCTTTCTCTCTCTCTCTCTCTCTCTCTCTCTCTCTCTCTTTCTCCTCTCTAAAATGAATAAATAATTTTTTAAAAAGCCATGCTATTCTTTTAAAAAAAAATGTGAAAACCGTTCTTTGTTCATGGATTATACCAGTGGTCCTTAACCTGGGTTCTATCGTACCCTAGGGGTTCGATGAGTCAGTCTCAAGGGTTCGGAGAAGCCTCTGCCCGCGGAGGCCAGAATAAAGTAATACCGTAATTTGTTGTGAGTTCATGCACTTTGTTGGTTTTGTTCTTTGAGCAAGGTGATGTTCGTGCACGGCTCATTTTGTGTATATGTAAATAAACATATACCTATGTCTTGAATTTGGAAAGAAAAATCGTATTTTATTTATCACTAAAGAAGGGTTCGGTGAATGCGCATATGAAACTGGTGGGTTCGGTACCTCAAAAAAGGTTAAGAACCACTTGATTATACAAACATAGTCTGAAATTTGCTGCCCTTTGCTATAACAAATAAATCATATCTTTTTTAAGAGTTGACATTTCTGAAGGATTCTGAAGGTAAACAGCCCTTTTATTCTCCAAATAAAGATAGTGTCATAAATACTACATACTAAATGACAAATTAAAAAGAGCAGATGACTATGCGTGCCTGAAAATTGAGGGTCATTTTAAATTCAATCATGCAAACAATTCACAAGAATTCACTTTTCATAATAAAAGAAGCTTGTTGACCAGTGTCACCCAATAAATTCAATTATGAATAAAATAAAATTAAAAAGCCTGTCTAATATTCAAATGCTTGTCTTTAATTATATTAATGTATCTATTTGGAAGCTAGACAATGGTAATGGACAAAGTCTTGGAAATAGAGCTCACAGTTTTAATATGAGCTAACTGTAATTTGGGGCAAATCATTTAAACTTTATTAACTTATATTATCTCATCTATAAAAATAATGCCCTTGAACCATATTATACCTAAATATCTTTCCAGCTATGAGTATTAATCAAGTCTATTGATTTACAGCATAAAATATTTAACATAGCCTGTATTTTCTAAATGTATGGGTCTTCAGTAGATAGAACATTACTACACCATGTCTGTCTTTAGTCACCATTGATTCTAACTCCAGAATCTAAACAACTACCTAAACTGTAGTACGGACTTAATAAATGTGTTGAATAAATAAAAATATTTAAATTATCTCACTTTATAAAACAATGTATAAAAATCAATTTAAATAAGTTAATTTATTCATTTAGCAAATACTTTCTGAACAACTCTGTGTCAAACACTGGAACCAGACAGACACCAAGAGTAATAAGATAACATACCCGCCCAGGAAATTTCACAGTCTGGTGAACCTAAAGACAGAATGGTATTGGGGCACAAGAGGAGGTGGTAAAAGTTATTTATGCTAATTTTGCCATTCACTTTCCCTTTATAGCTCTAATATAAACATTTAGTAACAGAATAAAATATGAAATTAAAGGCTGTTTCTATGTCTCTGGTCCAAATGAATAAATACTATTTGTTATCATTTGCTCGATCTCTAACACAGTGTCTTTTCCACATGTACACACACAGACACACAAAGAAATGCACACTCTCATGGATCCTCCAATTCGTGAACTTTTATTTGTCATTTCTGAAAAATGTTAACTAGCTTATCAAAGAGTGAGGATTGTTACATAATGAGGATCCTAGGCATTGAAAAAGGTATAATGGACAAAGAAGGTGTTAGACTGCTGTCATTATGTGAACGTAATACTAAATTAAACATCAACAGGACAACCTGGCCAAAGCATAGCAATGGTGTTGGAGGACCTGGAAAGCACAGTATACAAAGATGGCTAATGGTGGGTAAGTACACACAGTAGAAATATTCTTCTAATGTTCCTACTTTTCTTTTCTTTTTTAATATTTTCTTTATTTTCCTTTTCTCTTTATTTTATTTCATTTTATTGTATTTATTCATTTTAGGGAGAAGACAGAGAGAGAAGGGGGAGGAGCAGGAAGCATCAACTCCCATATGTGCCTTGACAAAGCAAGTCCAGGGTTTCAAATCAGTAACCTCAGCGTTCAAGGTCGACGCTTTTTCCATTGCGCCAACTAATGTTCCTACTTTAATTAGTGAAATAGTATATAAACAAGGTCAAAACTGAGAATGATTAGCCTCACCAGGTGGAGGCGCAGTGGATAGAGCATCGGACTGGGATGCGGAGGACCCAGGTTTGAGATTCCAAGGTCGTCAGCTTGAGCGCAAGCTCACCTGGTTTGAACAAGGTTCACCAGCTTGAGCCCAAGGTCACTGGCTCAAGCAAGGAGTCACTTGGTCTGCTGTAGCCAACCCCCCATCATGGCACATATAAGAAAACAATCAATGAACAACTAAGGTGCCACAGTGAAGAATTGATGCTCCTCATCTTTCTCCCTCCCTGTCTGTCTGTCCCTCTCTCTGACTCTGTCTCTGTCACAACAATAAAACAAAACAAAACAAAAAAATGAGAATAATTAGCAGCCAGGGGGAAAGGTGTTAAATAAACCTTGAGAAGGAAAAGAATAATGAAATAATCATCCTGAGCTTATATTTTTCTCAGATAACCTCTGAGACAATTTTTTAAAACTATAACCTCACACATTTTGAAGCTGACATTTAAATTCTTCATTACGGCTTTAAAAAGTTGTTACAGGTATAATGTTTGGTACATTGTAAATGTAGATATCTTAAATAAAGTCTTTATATTATTTTTTTTAAGTGTAGACACTGGAGTCACTCAAAGTCTAATTTACAAAAATTAAAAACATGACTCACATAAATATAAAGTGAGCATGTCAAAGATTTATTTAAGACATTAATGAGGAAACCAGCAGAAAATGGGTTCAAAGGATTATAGGAGAGAGTGTTCATAGACTCTAAACTCATATGATAAAATAAGATTGCTAAATTAGATATAGAACTGGTTAATGTTGCCTGACCAGGCAGTGGCACAGTGGATAGAGCGTCGGACTGGGATGAGGAGGACCCAGGTTCGAGACCCCAAGGTCACCAGTTTGAGCGCGGGCTCATCTGGCTTGAACAAAAAGCTTGCCAGCTTGGACCCAAGGTCGCTGGCTCAAGCAAGGGGTTACTCGGTCTGCTGAAGGCCCCAGTCAAGGCACATATGAGAGAGCAATCAGTGAATAACTAAGGTGTCAGTAAGAACTGGTTAATCTCATATAGGGCAATAAAAACGCAACTTTTGAGCTATCTTTTCTCATTCACATCTCTACTAGACAAAAAGTTATTTACATCTCTACTGGACAAAATTCATTTGCAATGCTACTGGACAAAGATTATGCATTGCATTAATTTTCTATAATTTAGCATCTGTCCTTAAAGAATATCAATAGTAAATAGTAAGTCAAAAGAGGTATATATCCTTATAAAATTAGGTAATTTATGTTTGAGCCAGTTAGACAATGCTCCAGTATGACATTGAAAATCCATGTGATTAGCCTGACCAGGTGGTGGCTCAGTGGATAGAGCGTCGGACTGGGATGCGGAGGACCCAGGTTCGAGACGCTGAGGTCGCCAGCTTGAGCGTGGGCTCATCTGGCTTGAGAGAAGGCTCGCCAGCTTGGACCCAAGGTCGCTGGCTCCAGCAAGGGGTTGCTTGGTCCGCTGAAGGCCCGTGGTCAAGGCACATGTGAGAAAGCAATCAATGAACAACTAAGGTGTCACAATGGCAACAAAAAACTAATGATTGATGCTTCTCACCTCTCTCCATTCCTGTCTGTCTATCCGTATCTGTCTCTCTCTCTGTCCCTGTTTAAAAAAAAAAAAAAAAATCCATGTGATTATTCTTTTGCCTGTTTACATGTGTCAGGTGTTTTATTTCTTATCAAAGTAGCATAATAATCTGATATCCAAAATTATTTATTTTAGCAGATACCTAACTTTTTAATTTGATGATTTTAAAGAGAAAGGAAGGAAAGAGAGAGAAAAAAACATTGGTTTGTTGTTCCACTTATTTATGTATTCATTGGTTGATTCTTGTATGTGCCCTGACCAGGGATCAAACCTCAACCTTGGTATATGGAAGCTACCCGGCCAGGCAAAATCATTCATTTTAAAAATTCATTGACTCTTCTTTAACAGAATAATTTTAAAATAGCAAAAAATGATTCATTAGAGTGATTTATATTTTAAGGATAATAATTCTATATATGACATATATTTGGCAACAACTTTTGAAGTTTGGCAATTAAGTCTTAGTATATTGTGATTATGAATAGATTTTTTCCAACTTTTTTTTTTTTTTTTTTTACAGGGACAGAGAGAGAGTCAGAGAGGGAGATATATAGGAACAGACAGACAGGAACGGAGAGAGATGAGACGCATCAATCATCAGTTTTTCGTTGCAACACCTTAGTTGTTCATTGATTGCTTTCTCACATGTGCCTTGACCGTGGGCCTTCAGCAGACCGAGCCACCCCTTGCTGGAGCCAGTGACCTTGGGTCCAAGCTGGCAAGCTTTTTGCTCAAGCCAGATGAGCCCACGCTCAAGCTGGCGACCTCAGGGTCTCGAACCTGGGTCCTCCGCATCCCAGTCTGACGCTCTAGCCACTGTGCCACAGCCTGGTCAGGCATCCAATATTTTATTATAAAAATTTACCAACGGAAAAAAAATTTTTACCAATGTACAGAAAAGTTGGAAGAACAGCATATGAAATGCACATTTACCAAACAATTATTCAACTAGATTTTACCAATTTGCCACATTTCCTTTATCTCTATATTTTTTGCTGAAACATTTCAAACTATGTTGCAGACATCATATCAGTCCATATGTACATGCATAGCTGGTATCGCCTAAGAACTTAGACATTATCATAGAAGTCCACAAGCATCATCATCACCTCAAATACACTGCTCACAAAAATTAGGCGATATTTCAAAATGAATATGAAGCAATTAAAAAAAGAAGCATTTGATATATTTTTATTAAATAAGAGCATCAGAAAAGCAAACAACAAATCAAAGAAAGCTGTTATATTATGCAAATGAGATGCAAGACCAACTTTTATTTCATTGGTGAAAATGCACTATACAAAAGGCTGAAAATACTGGAGTATGTGCACACTCCCTGATCCCCTAATTTTTGTGAGCAGTATATTATCTACAACCCACTGTAAAAAAGGTCTTTAATTGTCTCATTAAAATTCTGTAAATAAATAAATAAATATATATATAAGCCTGTTAGTCGTCAGAATTGAAGGAGATTTTTCAGTGACTAAGTTTTTCATTCCTGTAATATTTCTAGAGAATCTATAAGAATCTATAGAAATCATAAGTAAAAATCAGCTTCTGCTCTTGGCTCCAGCAGGCTTTGCCCCACAGCTTCAGAAAAAACAGCAGAACCAGAGCCTTCTCCCTGGGCTGTGAGAAGCCCAAGTTTCCCTTGATCATCCCCTGCGTCTCTCTATTCTAAATATTCCTCATAAAGTAATTCAAATGAGAATGACAGCTAAACAGAAGACACCTGGGAGCAGTTGTGGAAGTTGTTAGCCTCAGATAAGCATGAGTAAACAGACAACATAACAGCTTGAAATATGTAGTTTAACCTTTCATGAATTTACCGGATGTATGAGTCGTTTGTCTTGTAATTAAACCCACCCCCACCCCCACCCCCCTGGGCACAAATTTATCCTGCTTCAAACATTTCCAGCAGAGCAGCCTTTTTTCAATACATCTTGGGGCAGTCAAAAAGTAAAAAAAGGAAGAAGACACAATGTTCCCAAAACTTTTGTGCAACTACATATGTAACAAAGACAAATTTGTATTTTTTTCCAACCTTTTATCTCTACTCAGATTCCGCAAAAAGAAAAGAACTTTGTCACTGAAATCAAATGAGGCAAACTAGCAGTCATAAAATGTGTGCTTATTTGAATTTTTTTACTAATGTAACCATTAAAATTTGGGAGGATTTCAAGTATTTTATTTTTAAATTTGACTTAGAAGAGGCTGGAAGGCATTAAAGACTGCAGAACTTAGCACCTGTTTGGTGACATTTAATGAAAAGCCGAAGCATCTCCTCTATAGTCATGAATTCAAATAGTTTTAAAATTATTACCAGTAATGGGCCTGAAACCCATTAAGAAAAGAGTGGGTTTTGTGTTCTGGAATTTATATCATCAGCAACTCCTCGGAACCAGAAACTTTAGCTGTATCAGCAGAGGGGGAATCAGGCGTCCACCTGACCTTTGTCCACCAAAGCATCCAGGAAAGCCCAATCTAACCAACCCTCATGCTAAAATACAAGCGCAATAGCTGAGCGTTTTCCTCTATGCTCAGCCATACTCTTTTCTGCATTGAAGACTCAAATTCTATTCCAACATGCAGACGTTATTTCTCCACATCTTACTGATTCATCCCCCCCCAAAAAAAAGCGCACAATAATAAAGGTACTAAGTTATGTTTATGATTATTTAGAGTTTATGGATCGCTTTAATGCAAACCATCTTAACGTGGCATGTAATAGGCAACAGAGTTCTGTTAAAACAATTTTCTCATTTTTCAGTACTTTTACAGTGGTCCTTCAAAAGAATATAGATAAGTAAAATACACATTTAACAGGTAATACAAGTGGGATGTAAACAAATTTCTTGACTTTCTCGAAGTCACACAAGAAAATGATGTTAGGTCTGTCTCAGCAGGTAAGGGACAGAATTAAGACTCTTAACTGAGCCTGACCAGGCGGTGGCACAGTGGATAGAGTGTCAGATTGGGACACAGAAGACCCAGGTTCGAAACCCCGAGGTTGGCAGCTTGAGTGCAGGCTCATCTGGTTTGAGCAAGGCTCACCACCTTGAGCCCAAGGTCGCTGGCTTGAGCAAGGGGTTACCCGGTCTGCTGCTGTAGATCCCCCCCCCCCCATCAAGGCACATATGAGAAAGCAATCAATGAACAACTAAGATGCCGCAACAAAGAATTGAGGCTTCTCATCTCTCTCTCTCCCTTTCTGTCTATTCTTATCTCTGACTCTCTCTCTGTCTCTGTCAATAAACAAAAAACAAAAAAAAGACTATTAACTGCAATTTTCTGTTAATGTGGTGTTAATGCCACCATGACTCATGAGGTAACCTGAGCTCTTTAATTCTTACTTTTTATAAGAGGTAAGTCTCTGGGTATTTCCACCCTGGGCACCTTCCACCTTTAGGGAGGTGGAATCTGAAAGGAAGGACAGAAGGACAATGTAGAAATGGATACACTCTTAGCAGTTGTTAAGTCAAACCCCTGCTAAATAGAGAAGGCAAACATCAACATTCGCCACTATGGGAAGGAGAGGAGAACCTGGGTGTTTCAGGGAGCAGAGAACTGAGGAAATGGAAGTCACACGACTGAGTTTCAAAATGACATCACTGTGCTCCAACACACTGCACTTTTGGTAGACTCAACTGAAGTCAGAGGTCAATAAAGATAACCATTACATATTTGCAATCAAAGTAGCAAGCCTGTTAGGGACCTCAGGAAGCATGAAAAGCTTAACGTTTCAATTCAGGATGAGATGCCTTGTCCCTCTAGCTTCTGCCACCAGTTAAAAATGTCTCTGTTTTGTTCCTTCCTCTGATTGTCTAATCTTCTGTTCCTCCTTACATATCCCATACCAGGACAGGAAGAGGAAATGGGATTACAGGTCATGTTATCAAGAATTAAAGAAAATGGGCATCTTTGCAGGATTGTGTTCACACCATGTCATTTATCAGCCATTGTTGCCTCAAATGGAACGTAATTTAAAATATAGTAGGACGGCCACTAATAGTAAAAGCTAGCACTTTGCTCACTATGTCCTGCATGGAATGCTTTACCTGCACATTAGTTTATTCCTCACCTATTTTCTATTATCCCTATTTACAGAAAAGAAACTTAAGAGCACACAGTTAACATGTAGTAAAGCTAAATTCTGTGTCTCATCTTTTCTGATACCAGATTATATAAAGGACTTAACTGCTATATTATCCTGCCTTTGTTAAAATAAACTGGGATGTCTAAAAATTAAAATAAATGAGAAGAGAGAAGGGGATAAAAAAGAAATGTATGAGGAGACGTTATCCACATTCTTTTAAAAAGGCAAATTCCATTCCCACATGAAATATGCAGATGACGTTTCCTGCCACACATACAAGATGTCACTGTAAATAATGTCGATAAATCATTTTCTACACTACATACACGTCTGCCCCAATGGTCAAATGAATGTGGTATCTAACTGGGACCACTGCCACTGATGGTTTAGAGGAGATGAAGACTCTTTAGTGCCCCCCATTTGATTTCCACTGGAAAATAAGTATCTAATCTCTCACTGCAAGTTGTAATTTTTATTTCTTTTTTTGACAGGGAGAGAGAGTCAGAGAGAGGGACAGATAGGAACAGACTGACAGGAAGGGAGAGAGATGAGAAGCATCAATTCTTGTTGCAGCACCTTAGCTGTTCATTGATTGCTTTCTCATATGTGCCTTGACAGGGGGTGGGGAAAGGGGCTTCTCTTGAGCTAGTGACCCCTTGCTCAAGCCAATGATCTTGGGTTTAAGCCAGTGATCTTGGGCTCAAACCAGCGACCTTGCGATTTTTGGGCTCAAGACAGCGACCATGGGGTCATGTCTATGATCCCACACTCAAGCCAGCAACCCTGAGCTCAAGTTGGAGAGTTCAGGCTCAAGCTGGGTGAGCCTGCACTCAAGCCAGCAACCTCGGGGTTTTGAACCTGGGTCCTCAGCATCCCAGGCCGATGCAGTATCCACTGTGCCACAGCCTGGTCGTCAGGCGATTAGTTCCTATTCTCTATTTTGACCACTAATGTTGGGTAACTAGGTACTTCTTGATTGATTGTTAGAACCCATGTGATTGAATTAAAAAGTTTGGTAAATAAAACCGTAGACAGGTGGCTAAATTTACTTGGGTTATTCTAAATCCTGAAATGCTAATGTCTTTATGAGTTGAGCTTCTTCAAAGTACCTGATGACAAAATACTGCAGGTAGCCTTAATAAGCACTCAGACAGGTATAAAGTTATTTGTGGTGCTGTTTCTTTATATAGTTTTTTAATTTATTGACTTACAGAGATAGAAAAAGAGAAAGACAGAAAAACATTTCTTGTTCCACTTATTTATGCATTCATTGGTTAATTCTTATATGTGGCTTGACCATGGATTGAACCTGTAACCTTGATGTTTTGGGACAATGCTCCAACCATCTAAGTTACCTTGCCAAGGCCTGTTGTGTTCTTTTTTAAAATTAATGTTTGTTAACTATCTTGTGATGAGTCAAATGCTTTATTCAATACACTTACTGAAGAACCTTTCAAAAGAGAAATTATAAACACAAACAAATAAAATAGAAACAGACTCACACATACAGAGAACAAACTGATGATTTCCAGAAGGGAGGAGGCTGGGGGCTGAGTAGAAAAGATGAGAGATTGAGAAGTACAGATTGGAAGTTACAAAATAGTCATGGGGAAGTACAGCATAAGAGGCCTGACCTGTGGTGGCACAGTGGATAAAGTGTCGACCTAAAACACTGAGGTTGCCGGTTTGAAACCCTGAGCTTGCCTGACCAGGCAGTGGCGCAGTGGATAGAGCATTGGACTGGAATACAGAGGACCCAGGTTCAAGACCCCTAGGTCACCAGCTTGAGCGCAAGCTCATCTGGTTTGAGCAAAGCTCACCAGCGTGGACCCAAGGTTGCTGACTTGAGCAAAGGTTCAGTCACTCTGCTGTAGCTCCCTGGTCAAGGCACATATGAGAAAGCAATCAATGAACAACTAAAGTGCCACAATGAAAAACTGAAGATTGATGCTTCTCATCTCTCTTTGTTCCTGTCTGTCCCTATCTATCCCTCTCTCTGGCTCTCATTCTATCTATGTAAAAAAAAAAAAGAAAGAAAGAAGAAAGGAAACCCTGGGCTTGCCTGGTTAAGGCACATATGGGAGTTGATGCTTCCTTCTCCTCCCTCCCTTCTTTCTCTCCCACTCTCTTTTTCTCTCTCTCTTCTCTCCAAAATGAATAAATAAAATCTTAAAGTATAGCATAGGAAATATAGTCAATAATATTGTAATAACTATGTAAGGTGCCAGGTGAGTACTGGAAATATCAGGGGAACACTTTGTAAATAAAGTATGTGATTGTCTAACCACTATGCTGTACATCTGAAACTAATACAAAATAATATTAAATGTAAACTGTAATTGAACAAATAAAAATAATGAAAGAGAAATTATAGACCTATATGTTTAAGTAAAACCCATGAAAGCACTAAAAAAGTAACAAGAACATCAGTCTAAAAACACTTTGAAAGTTAACTCTCTGTCTGATATGTAATGTTAACATCACCTAGAGTGCCTGACCAGGCGGTGGTGCAGTGGATAGAGCGTTGAACTGGGATGCGGAAGACCCAGGTTCGAGACCCTGAGGTCGCCAGCTTGAGCGCAGGTCCATCTGGCTTGAGCAAAAGCTTGCCAGCTTGGACCCAAGGTTGCTGGCTCCAGCAAGGGGTTGCTCAGTCTGCTGAAGGCCCACGGTCAAGGCACATGTGAGAAAGCAATCAATGAACAACTAAGGTGTCACAACAGCAATGAAAAACTAAAGATTGATGCTTCTCACCTCTCTCCACTCCTGTCTGTCTGTCCCTATCTATCCCTATCTCTGACTCTCTGACTCTCTCTCTGTCCCTGGGAAAGAGAGAGAGAGAGAGAGAGAGAGAAAGAAAGAAAGAAAGAAAGAAAGAAAGAGAGAAAGAAAGAAAGAGAGAAAGAACAAAAAAAATTCCCTAGGGTGAGGAGCTACCTAGGAAGATTACATAATTTAAAAAACTTCCCTTCTGCCTGACCTGTGTTGGAGTCAGGCGCAGTGGATAAAGCATCAATCTGGAATGCTAAGTTTGCCAATTCGAAATCCTGGGCTTACTTCGTCAAGGCACATATGGAAGTTGATGCTTCCTGTTCCTCTCTTCCTCCTCCTCCTCCTCCTCCTTCTTCTTCTTCTCTCTCTCTCTCTCTCTCTCTCTCTCCCCTAAAATGAATAAATAAAATCTTTTTTTAAACAGTTAAAAAAAAACAATTTCTCTTCTGCATAAAGGTCTTGACTATGCCTTCTTTCTGTCCCCTAAAATAATAGAAATAATATTGACTCCTTTTTATCTTGCATCTTTACAGATCTACACTAGTCTAAAAAAAATCTGATAAGCAGCCTATAATATAAAAATTATCTAAGTTACAAATTAACTTTTCATATGTAAATGTCATAGGCACAAATGGCAGGGAAGAATAATGGTCAAAGGAGACCTGCATTCAGTTAATACTGAATTTGCCCTTCCCGTACTTGTACACACACACACACAGACCACCAAAGCACTCTTGATTTGTCCATCATCAGTACTTAGTCAACATACTCTCATAATCAGGGTAAAAGTTTTTCTTTTAATAGAAATAAAACTACCACCAATTACACTGAAAGGCACATTTATCTTAGAATGTGCTAAGACAAAGAAAAATAGAAACAGTTTTGCAATTGAGCAATATATATGGAGTTAAGTAAAAGCAGTCTGGTAGGCCCTTGTTCCATGATTTAAGGTTTCATTCACAATTTTATTTTTATGTACAAACAAAAACTAGTGAGAAGTTGAACACTGGTCTTTTATTGAGCACCAGTTTTAATTAGCTGTCCTTTCCTAATTCCTTTACGCAAAACATAGATTTCTTCCCAGAGGAAATCCATTAACTGGGAGAAATCTTTCTAAAGTTTGTTCTTTTTCTTTTCCAAGTTTATTTTTCTCTCTCTCTCTCTTTAGAAATGAATATGGCATATTACCCTAATTTGGAGTAATGTAATTTCATAGTGGAATATTTATTTTACAAATTATTTTAAGCTACCTGTTTTAAAAATCTAAAAACTAGGCACAACTTTTAAGTCTATTTATTCATTACAGATCAAAAGTTAACTAGACTAGCACTCTCATGCCCAACATTCTCCTAAAGTACAAAATGATAGAACAAGTCAATCATCAGATGTGCAGAGTGACATTTTCACTAGAAGATAGGGGCAACATGAAAATGACAAAAACAGGGGAAAATATATTTTGTAAAAGGAAAGAACATTCCAAAATGTTACCAGTAGCTGCCTCTAAGTGTGTAGGATTATGAGTCCTTTTTCTTTTCTTCTTCTTCCTCGTACATCTATATTCTCTGAAACTTGGTAAGTTTGAAATAGATGTAGAAAGACCGAGGTTTTAAAGTTCCCAAATCAAACTGAAGGTAGCTCAGATGTTATTGGTTGGGGAAAGTTGTGCCAAACTAGTTAAGTAAGTTATTATTATACATTTTCTATTTGACTCTTCTGTTGGTCAGGGAACTTCATGGAGAATAGTCCAGGCAGTTTTGCCAACATGATGATATAATAATTGAGTTAAAATATTTTATTGCATTTGAACCTTAAGATCTCAGTGGAAATATGCTCTGGTTGGATAGGTTGGTTGGTTGAAACATCACCCAGATACATAGAGGTTGCCAGTTCAATCCCCAGTCAGGGTACATACAGGAACACCTCAATGTTTCTGTCTGTCTCTCTCTCTCTAAAAAAAAAATTAATAAAATAAAATTATGAAAATAATATTTCAGAGGAAATATAAATAATATGTAAGGGCCTTTTCAATACCCCTTCTGTAGTTTATTATCTGAAAACCTGAATACTGTCTTTTTCATTGATTGATCTTTTCTTTTTTCTTTTTTTAAATATTTTATTTATTGACTGGAAAGAGAGGAGAAAGAGACAGAAAGGCGGGGCAGGGAGGAAGGGCAGGAAGCATCAACTCTTAGTAGTTGCTTCTCCTATGTGCCTTGACCAGGCAAGCCCAGAGTTTCTCAGACCTCAATGTTCCAGGTCAACACTTTATCCACTGCACCCCCAAAGGTCAGGCAATTTTTTTTCTTAAAAAGAGAGAGGGTCCTGGCCAGTTGGCTCAGCAGTAGAGCATCGGCCCAGCGTGTGAAAGTCCGGGTTTAATTCCCGGTCAGGGCACACAGGAAAAGCACCCATCTGCTTCTCCACCCTTCCCCCTCTCCTTTCTCTCTATCTCTCTCTTCCCCTCCCACAGCCAAGGCTCCATGGGAGCAAAGTTGTCCCCGGGGCGCTGAGGACAGCACCATGGCCTACGCCTCAGATGCTAGAATGGCTCCAATTGTAGTGGAGCAACACCCCAGGGGGGGCGAGCATCGCCCCCTGGTGGGCATGCTGGGTGGATCCTGGTTGGGCGCATGCAGGAGTCTGTCTGCCTCCCCCAAACTGCTTCTCACTTCGGAAAAATACAAAGAGAGAGAGAGAAGCATTTATTTGTTCTTCCACTTAGTTGTGTGTTCACTGGTTGCTCCTTATATATGCCTTGACCAGGGATTGAATCTTCAACCTTGGCACTTCCGGATGATGCTGCAACCACCGACTGAGTTAACCAGCCAGGACCTAAACCTTAACACAGTTTCTAAATCAAAGTAATTGATTCCTTCAGACCAAAGTGTTTTAGTTTCTCAGAGTTTATATAAAACTCCTTGAAATGGGTACTGTTAATCTAACATGTAAAATACATGGATTGAAGTTTTTACATTTGCATAAATTAAATCTACCAGTCATTTATCCAGAGGTGACCTTTGTCAGTTGGCAGATGTTTTCTGATTCTCTGAACACAAACGGAGTTAGACAATACATTTGAAAGGTTCGCTCTGTCTGGTATTTTGCATTCACCAGAGAGGTTTTCAACATCCAATGAGCCAGCCCTGAGCTGTGCTATCTGTTCTGTGTGATCAGTGACAGAATACTCTTGTGTGAGTTAAACCTTACCTTTGTCTGTCAGAGGCTATGCAAATTAAATGCCTTCACAAAATAAGAAAAATAATTTTTGAACTGCATTACACTATGAAGTTTTTCTCCTAATCTTAATGTATCTCAGTCATAAATCTGCTTTGTAGCATGGGTGGTCAGAATATAAAAGTATATACAATGAAGATGGAATTTATTATCGAAAAATATCATTTTCTAATCTGGTAAAGGCCCTCAAAAATTAGTAGTTTATTATAGATATGGTAAACCATATTTTCATCCTTTAAAATATTTTTTGCCTTACTAAACATAAGTTAGTTTCTTCATGTACATGTGTAACTTTTTAGAATTATTATGTTGTTGTTTTTTTTAAAGAAAGAAAGAGAGAAACATGGACTTGTTGTTCTACTTATTTATACATTCATTGGTTGATGTTTGTATGTGTCCTAACCCGGGATCCAACCCGCAACCTTGGCATATCAGGACAACACTAATCCAATGGCTTTCAAGCTTTTACACTTGGAGGTCAGTAAAAATAGGAGAATTATTTTGGAGACTGCTTAGACAGAATTCACCCTGAGCATAAGTGAGTTCAACTAAGATCACTGGATCTATAATCTTCACACAACATCACAGTGCTCAACATTTTGCAGACCAGCTGGACATTTCTGGCAAACAAGTTTGCGGACCAACTGAGCAACCCAGCCAGGGCTAGGGGTACCCTGTTCTTAATCACATCATCATCAACATGAAGAGATTTCCAAAAAGAAGGAACAGCAGGTGCAAAGATCTTATGGCAAAAAAAAAAAAAAGAAGTGTGGATTTTGTTCTGGTCAGGTAACTCACTTGGTTAGAGCATCAACCCATAATCCCAACATTTCAGGTTCAATCCACAGACAGGGCACATACAAGAATCAAACACACCTGACCAGGCGGTGGCGCAGTGGATAGAGCATCAGACTGGGATGCAGAAGAGCAAGGTTCAAGACCCCAAAGTCACCAGCTTGAGCGCAGACCCATCTGGCTTGAGCAAAGGCTCGCCAGCTTGGACCCAAGGTCGCTGGCTCCAGCAAGGGGTTGCTCGGTCTGCTGAAGGCCCGCGGTCAAGGCACATCTGAGAAAGCAATCAATGAACAACTAAGGTGTTGCAACAGCAATGAATACCTCTCTTCGTTCCTGTCTGTTTATCTCTCTCTCTGACCCTCTCTTTCTGTCCCTGTAAAAAAAAAAAAAAAAAAAAAAGAATCAAACAAAGAATGAATAAATGGGTAGAGCAACAAATTATTGTGTGTGTGTGTTTGTCTCTCTCTGACTCTCCCCTTCCTCTCTCTCTAAAATAATAAATAAATAGGGCTTTTATTCACCCTGGCCAGCTAGCTCAGAGGTAGAGTGTTGACCGAGCATGTGGAAGTTCCTGGTTCGATTCCTGGCCAGGGCACACAGGAGAAGCGCCCATCTGCTACTTCCCCCTTCCCCCTCTCCTTTCTCTCTATCTCTCTCTTCCCCTCCCATAGCCAAGGTTCCATTGGAGCTAAGTTGACTCGGGCACTGAGAGTGGCTCCATGACCTCCGCCTCATATATTCAATGGCTCCGGTTGCAAGGAGCAATGCCCCAGATGGGCAGAGCATTGCCCCCTAGTGGGCATGCCAAGTGGATCCTGGTCGGGTGCATGCAGGAGTCTGTTTCTCTGGCCTACTCGCTTCTCACTTCAGAAAAATACAAAAAATTAAATTAAATTAAAAAATGATAATTTTTTTAATGTGTGGGTTTCATAAGCAGTGTAACAGAGCAAGGTAATAGAAGGAGTAGAACAGATATACAGTCATGGAGCACACTACAAAGAATTTGGAAGGAATTAGTGCCACATTTGATTTTTTTTCTCAGGGTGAAATCTATCCAAAATGTCTCTTACCCTTTATGACTTAGCTTCTGTGACGCAATGTAATCTATGTTCAAAAAAGGGCATCCTTTTTTAAGATTTTATTTATTGATTATAAAGAGAGAAGAAAGAGAGAGAGAGAAGGAGGGGGACAAGAAGCATCAACTTGTACTAGTTGCTTCTGCTATGTGACTTGACCGGGCAAGCCCGGGGTTTTGAACCTGTGACCTCAGCATTCCAGGTCACCGCTTTATCTATCACACCACCACAGGTCAGGCAAGAAGGGTATCTTTTTTATAAGCATATTATAGGCTGTTCCCTTAGCCACACTTATCCCCAACAGGCTGCAGCAATCACTTGGAGTTTTAGTCTGTGTTTCAAGTTATTTTCATTTTCTGAAATTATTTTTAAACTACTTATTACGGCAATTCTAGACATAAACAAAATTTAAAAACAATAGTGCAACAAGCCCAAGTTTCAACAATGATCAAAATATTATTTTTAAATGCACAGTTACATATTTGTGTTCTCTGTCGATAATATAAAAACAAACAAACAAAACCCTCAAAGAAAAAAGGCATTTAAAATTCCTCTACATAGAGATAGCCACCAATAACCATAGCATAATGTTACATCTTCTTCCAGGTTTTTTTTTTCTTGTTTTGTTTTGTTTTTTATATATAAATAACATAGAGTGTGGTCTTTCTTATTTGTTTGTTTCTTGTTATTGTTTTGTGAGTTCATGCTATACATGCTATTTTGAAAGCTTAGATAACCTTTAAACCATTTTGTCTACTCTACTCTCCCTTTCCAATGGAATGCTGTTTCACCTGAGCTCATGAAACATTTATTTTGACATTCTGAATGTATATACATCCTTTTTACATGTCCAACATAGCAGAACTATGTTGTGTTAAGAATAACTTCCAAAAAAAGAATAACTTCCATATTGCCTGACCAGGTATTAGCATAGTGGATAGAGCATCAGACTGGGACACAGAGGACCCAGGTTCGAAACCCCGAGGTCGTCAGTTTGAGTGTGGGCTCATTCAGCTTGAAAGCAAGCTCGCTGGCTTGAGCATGGGATCATGGATTTAACCCATGGTCATGGTCACTGACTTGATCAAGGGGTCAGTCACTCTGCTGTAACCACCCAGTCAAGGCACATATGAGAAAGCAATTGATGAACAACTAAGGAGTCACAATGAAGAATTGATGCTTATCATCTCTCTTCCTTCCAGCCTGTCTGTCCTTGTCTATCCCTCTCTCTGTCTCTGTCTCTATCACAAAAAAATAAAAAGTAAAAAAATATAAAGATTACATTTAGACCAGGACATCTTTTGGGGGGAAGGGAATAGATGAGAGAATCCATGTATCAGACTCCTTCAGACTAGCTGATGATGTTTCTGGGAGAGGTTGAAACAGTGAGATCAGGTATTTAATTTAGGTTTGTTATCATGGCCTTTAGCATAAATGATGTCAGTTTGAAACTATGATCTTCTCTTTAACATCGCATACCATGAACTCAGTAAATGGCTGCTATTTTTATTTTATATTTATTTATTTATTGTTTTACAGGGACAGAGAGAGAGTCAGAGAGAGGGATAGTAGAAACAGACAGACAGTAACGAAGAGAGGTGAGAAGCATCAATCATTAATTTTTCGTTGCGGCACCTTAGTTGTTCATTGATTGCTTTCTCACATGTGCCTTAACCGCGGGTCTTCAGCAGACCGAGACACCCTTTGCTGGAGCCAGTGACCTTGGGTCCAAGCTAGCGAGCTTTTGCTCAAGCCAGATGGGCCCGCGCTCAAGCTGGCGACCTTGGGGTCTGGCACCCGGGTCTTCCGCATCCCAGTCCGACGCTCTACCCACTGCGCCACCGCCTGGTCAGGCGGCTGCTATTTTTATTATTAAAATATTTGTTATTTGTTGAATACATAAATAATGTGGAACAGCAATTTCATGTTCTCTCTCTCTCTCTCTCTCTCTCTCTCTCCTCTTTCTAAAATCAATAAAAAGAAAAAAAAATTTTAATTTCTGCCCTGGCCAGATAGCTCAGTTGGTTAAAGCACTGTCACAATACACCAAGATTGCGAGTTCGATCCCCAGTGAGGGCACATACAAGAATAAACCAGTGAATGCATAAATAAGTAGAACAACAAATTCGATGGTTCTTTCTCTCTAGTCCTCTCTCTCTAAAATCAATATCTTTAAAAGATAGTTGTTGTTGTACTAAACTTTCCTGCCGAGTGATAAAGTATCAAGGATATTGATTTAACTTCCCAAAAAGCTGTATGCACCTGAGGAAAGTCACTGCCTTATAACTATATAACTCAGAAAGCGCATTTGCTTGTTAATAGTTGAAGTTAAACCATGATGTCATGTTGGCATCTTATTTATCGATCTATGTATTTTATGTAAGATGATCCTTAAATAGGTTTTGGTCTGTGTTCTAGAGAGGATGGCTAGTATTTGACTAAATCTCACTCCCAGGTTGGGAAAAGCAAAACCATTTTTGAGGAAATAAAAACGTATTACTTTTCATTAATTAATTAATAGTGGTGGGTGTTGGGCAGATAAAATATAATATTACTCACTTTGTTAAAAATGGTGCTGCCCACATGGAAGCCCGTCACTCAGGTGATATTATTTGCCTTTATGCTTGGGATGGGCGTAATTATATTATTGGGTGTGGAGGACAGGTTGTAAGCAGGCCGGGTCCTTATAGCCTAAAGTTTAGTTTTAAGAGTAAGCTTTTCCCCACACCCTTGACAGATTGGATGATGTAGGGTGGTGCATTCTCATGAGGAATCCTCCCATTATGTCTCAGATAAGTGACTTTGTATCAGAGACTTCCTTGTTTGTACATTGGATTAAAGGTTTTGAATCTATGCTATAAAGTGGGGCAGACCTGGAGCTTGCTCTCTTGGTTCCTGAGGTTAGTATTAGAGAGAAGAGCAGATTAAGGCCACATGCAGGAGAGGAGAAGCAGCCAAGATGGCAGAGTGCTGAGGAAGAAGCCAGTTTGTGCAGAGTTTGTGTAGAGAGAAGGAGATGGGAAACAGAGGTAAATAAGTCTGGTGAGCTAGAAACCTTTTGATGCTAGGAAACTCGGATAAGTCAGTATCTTTGTGAGCACTAAATGAGTGGGTTTTGGAGCCCAGTGTGTGTTTTTGCTTGCCCGCTGGGTGCAAGCTAGAATTAAAGCTGATGGCTTACCAGTTTTTCACTCCGTTGTTTCATTACCAACTGTCCGAATCTAATGCGAACCTGCATGGGCCTGGCGACTGTGATCCTGACCCTGACTACTGGCTTTACAGTGGGCAAATGAGAGCAGGAAGCATTTTGCTAATTCAAACCCTCACGACAACCTGAGAGACAGTTTATCTGGGTTGCACCTGGCAACTACCTGTGCTTCATTTCTAAACTGTAGGTAGAATTGAAAGTCGTTAAAAGTAAAGGAATATGCTCTCCAAAAGGGTAAAGGAGAAAGTCATCTCCTTAATAAATTCTGCCTTAAATTTTTTTCTTTCATCCTATTTTGTTGATAAAAATCGTCCTGCACTAGATGGAAAAAAAAAAGACTAAAAATAAATCAGAAATAGAGCAGAGATTCAGCAGAAAACAAAGGGAAAAGGGTGATCGCTTTTGTCGATTTTATTTTTAAGGTGAGATTATAAAGAAAATAACACTTCATTGTCCTCTGCTACAATCAGGAGGAAACATTGATATGTTAACTACCCTCTTTGCCTCTCATGCTGAGGTGTGATTAGCAAAATATATTCGAAATGTCAAGTTGTTTCCATGAGAGAGTAGTTCTAGCTCTATTATTTCCTTGGATGCATTTAACTTGGCATGGCTTTAAGGTTACTTTTTACCAGGAGCAATCACTTTTGTAATCATTAAATTTACAAAACAGATTTTCCTAAAAGTAAACAAATAAAGACTCCATTAAAACTCCTTAAAATTCAAGGTCTCTCTTTTAGCTTACCCTTTGTCTTACTCCCTTCACTTCTTTCTCCTTTACATCTTCCCATTTTCCCCTTTCCCTTTCTACTTTATTCTTTTCCTTTTCAAGTGACCAGATTACCATAAACATTTTTCCTTTACGCACACCACACGCACACACGTGCAAACACACACACACACACCATTCACCCCACTGCATCAGCTGCTGATTGGCTCCCTCCAAAAGGAGAGGGGACAAAAGGTCAGCTGCAGGAGCCATCCTTCAGTTTGCCAGACTAGCTGAAATGGATAGAAGCAAGTCTGCAGACAATTAAATAATTGGATCCATATGTGCAGGTTTACAGGATTTTAAAAAGAAACTAACTTCAATGTGGAGTTCTGACTTGTGTAAGAAAGGACACACCTACAATTATTAGTCTACTTTATTTCCTGGCAAGTTAGTATGCCAGCCTTTTAGAGAGACTTATGCTTATGTTTTTAGGATAGTTCTTGTGCTGTGTTAGAGAGTAATTGGATGTTTTTAAAGCTATTCATAAGAAAACAGTATCTAACTTAAAAAATCAAATTTCTGCATGTACATACATACACACATAAAAATATATTCTCTCTCTCTCTCTCTCTCTCTCTCTCTCTCTATATATATATATATATATATATATATATATAACCATTATATTTCTGAAAAATAGCATTTGGGTGGGAATTCAGCAGAGTCAGAAATCCAATGACTCGTTGATTTGAAGACAACAACATGAATATAATTTAAAATTCAAACACATTTCATTGTAAATATTAAGAAAGATGCCACAAAGTTTAGCATATGATAAAGATTTTTATTTCTGCAGCTATAAAAGGTAGTTAGCAACTCAGAACAGGAGCTCTACAGTCTTACTGTTTGGGTTCAAACCCTATATCTGCTGACCAACTTTGCAATCTTGGAAAACTATCTCGTTTCTCTATACCAAAATTGCCTAATCTGTAAAACAGGCATAGAGGGTTGTTATAAAGATTAGTTAACTATAGTAAAGCTCCTACAATAATGCTTGGAATATAGGAGGTGATACAAAGAGGGTCTTTCACATTAAACTTGCTTCTAACAACAACCATTACTGGTGCCCATTTGTTCTATATTAACTGCTTTGGCCTTCAGCAAGCCATTTAATGTCAGTTTTCTCATTTGCATAAAGGAAACAGATTGAACTTCATTTCTAACATTATATATGTGTATTCTAGGACCTTTATGAGACTTCAATAGTACATAAGCTAGTTTAAATATTGTGTGTGATATGGGCTTAACAGTCACAGTAATTGCCTGACCTGTGGTGGTGTAGTGGATAGAGCATGCACCTGGAACACTGAGGTCACCAGTTCAAAACCCTGGACTTGCCCAGTCAAGAAGCAACTGCAGCAACTATGAAGCTTCCCACTCCAACTCCCTCTTCCCTCTTTCTCTAAATGAATAAATAATATATTTCAAAACACACACACACAAAAAAAGTTACTATAATTGATCACAAACATTTCTAGTCAAGGTGCCAAATTTGGAGACTGCAGAAGTAACAGCATAAAATAAATAATATTACAATACCTCTTCCAGCCAAGTCAAGAAGCTGACAGAAAACCCTATCCAACATTCTTATTAAATATCCCATGTGGTCACTCACTGTGGAAAGGAGAGAGTTGGAAATTGTTTTTGACTAGTTAACAGAAAAAAAAGTCAAGCAAAGTATAGCAAGAATAGACAACTAGACATCCTAGGATAACACTAATTGGACTGGATTCCCTGAGAAAGAGAAATGATATTTTGCAGGATGTTACTAGGGAGTGATAATAGGGTCAGGGTTGAGAGGATGAAATGCTTGGAAATTGATCAACAAAGTTTTCTGTACTTTGTCAACCACATATCAATTAGTATGCTACCACCCTGGTGTTCTATTTGAGACATGGATGCTGTGGACTTATATTTTTCTTTCTCATAACATGCCACGCAATTCCTGAATACACTAAGTGTTTTCATTTCATGTTTATTAAATGAGTTAATGAAACCTCTTAAATTTTCAGCCAAAGGAAATTGAAGTGGAGCCAAAGTTAGGGTTTCAGAGAACTTAAAAATCGGTAAATTTAAAGACTAAATGCCACATATTTTAAATAAAGGGTCTGATAAAAATAACTTGACCAAATCCATATGACTTGGTGACAGGAGCCAGGACTAAAAATTCAAGTTGCCTGACTCCTAAGGTCATGCTATTTCCATTAGACCAAACTACCATCAATTTTGGTGATGAACAAAATCATCACAAGTCAAGATTCAAATACCAGATTTCTATTCTTTTAGTTTAATATTAAACTCCAGAGCATTCAAGCTTTGTAATTCAAAAATTATTCAAAATTCCATGAATCTCAAAGTCTTAAATATGTCCTTAAAGAATTCCTACACGAGGTTTACTAGCAGTTTTAATCATATATAATTCATACAGTAAACAGTAATTGTTGTCAGGAGTCATTCAAATTTATTATAAAAATTCTTGAGACTGTTTTTTATAAATAATAGTAATAATAATAACCATATAAACAAGGTTAAAAGTAGGGGTAGGCAAAATGAACTAAAAATATTTCACTTATTTTCTTTTTAAAAAATCATATTGCTAAGTGGGCTCTTTCCTATGTCAGTTGAATGATGTTCACCTAATTTGTTCTTTATTAGAAAAATAAGTAGCCCTGCATGACCAGGCGATGGCACAGTGGATAGAGTGTCAAACTGGGATGCAGAGGACCCAAGTTTGAGACCCTGATGTTGCCAGCTTGAGCACAGAGTTGCTGGCTTGAGCGTGGGATCATAGACATGACCCCATGGTCGCTGGCTTGATCAAAGGGTCACTCTTTCTTCTGTAGTCCCCCAATCAAGGCACATATGAGAAAGCAATCAATGAAGAATGAAGGTGCCGCAACAAAGAATTGATGCTTCTCATCTCTCCCTTCTTGTCTGTCTGTCCCTCTCTCTGTCTCTCACTCTGTCACAAAAATAAAATAAGTAGCCCTGAAAAGAAACAAAGAAGAATAGAAAGAAAGAAAAGAAGGAAGAGAGGAAGGAAATATGTAGCCCTGGCCAGGTAGCACAGTTGGTTGAGGCATCATCCCCATGTGCCAGGGTTGTGGGTTTAATCCCCAGTCAGAGCACATGCAGGGATCAACCAACGAATGCTTAGATGGGTGGGATAGTAAATAAATGTCTCTCTCTCTCCCTCTCCCATTCTCTCTTTCTAAAAATCAGTAAATGAAAAATTAAAAGAAAACTATGTAAAGATCACCAATATCTCTTTCAATCAATAACAATTTTCTCAATTCCATTTAGTCAATTACTTTAGCTCAGGGTAAAAATCACAGTGTAGGAGATATCTAAATTTTGCTTATATGTTGTAACTTCTATTATTATTGTTCTTCATATAAATGAGAAAGTCTACTACTCCCATGACCATGTTATTTTTTTTCAGCTTTGCCAGGCAGATGAGGCTTTGGGAGATATTCATACTTTCAAAAGTGTATGCCTTTTTTTGGAGTTATGGTTTTTTGTGAAAATATATGTTTTGGCTCAGATATTAGTTTGATGCAGCATTAATGATCAGTAATGTTTTTTCAACCAACACATGTGCCCAAGAAGATCCTGGGAAAATTTTTGAATGAGCATTGTACTGAATAAATGTTTTACCACACTCAATATTCTAATTTTATACATTTGCTATCTCCAACATGTCTAATTCACCATTTCCTCTAAGCAGGAAGGATGTCAATTTTGGTTACACATTTTCAAAACCAATAATTTTTTATTTAGTATGACTCAATCTTCTATAATTTTGGTGGTTAGTTTCCTCTTCAGTGTTAATTTGGGACCCAAGACTGGCAGTAGATAATTAAGGGAGCCCCGGGAGAACTAATGTAGGGAATAAAAACTAAAAAGCATAGAATTGATCTAGCCCTAGACGTAGTCAAAATAAAACCAATGATCAAAAGAAAAATTATGATGAATGTACTGAAGCCAAAGGTCAAGAAATGTATTGATTTATTCAGAAAGTCAGAAAGCAAAGAAATGGAAGAAATGGGAAACCAGAAGAAAATAAGGCCTTAAGCAGATAACTGAGGTCAAAGCAAGTTATTAGGAAGGGGTAGTTAACACCATCAACGCAATCAGGAATCAAATGGGACATATTCTTGGGAAGATAGACTCTCAATTAAGCCATAATCTGTCTCCACTAGATTAGTTTTAAATGTTTCCATCTGTGGGAAGGATATAATTCCACCGCAAAGAGAGACAAATCAATAGAAGGTCCTGATAATATTAGGATACCTAGAGTAGAATTAAACTAATTTATTTATTCAATAATAAGTTAGACAATGAAAACAAGGCAAGGAAGAAAACATAAAATTTCCCATCATCATGGATTTTACATTCTGTAGAAGTAGATAAATCACAGGTTATGGAGCTTAGTTACAGAACTAGCCTTTCAAACTTCAAGGGTAGATAACCTAGTTTGCATCCTTATTTATGTCAAGTTTCATAAACCACTATCTTTATATTTGCTCTAATTAACTCCTAAATTTCTCTCTCTCTCTCTCTCTCTCTCTCTCTCTCTCTCTCTGTCTCTTTACCCTTTCCATGTAAATATTTTTCACATATCCCTCATCTTTATTCACTATTCACTTCTGGAGCCATAGTGGTTTTAAGTTGTCACTCATTCATTTTTTAATATCTCATGATTTCCATCTTCAACTTAATATTTCTAGACTCTGGAGAAAATATCAAAATGAGAAAGGGCAAGTCTCTTTATTCAAGGAGATTTTATGTCTACAGGAGTTTATCTGTCCTCAGGAAGCTGTCAGACCAGGATGAAGATACTACGGCCCACGAGGGAGGAATTAAGTGCTACAGTGATGAAAAGGCTCTGATGACAGGAAATTGTCCAGATTTCCAAAACAGAATCAGAATCACTTCCAGTTGGCAGGAATGAGGAAAAGCTTATAGAAGAAACCTAGTGAATTTATTTAAAAATTAAATTGAAAAACATTTATGGAATAAACATTAAATTCAAGAGTTGGGCCTATTTCTGATTTCTCATTTTATCCTTATACCTAGAACAGAGCCTGGAATATCTCAACAATTTATATAGCTATCTGTTGAACTGATCTTGAATGACCAAATTAAACCCTAAACAACTAGTAGGACTTCAATTAAGTAAAACTGGGACAAACAGAGCAGATGTTCCTAAAGAAAAGAAACATACAGCATGAGCAAAAACAAGAAATGAAGAAAATGTGAGCGGAGAGTAGCCTAATTTGGATGGACTGAAGTTGTCACAGAAAAGCCCAATTTGCAAGTCTAATGATTCTACATGAGACACACCAGTGTCAGTGGCGTGGTGAAAGCTGGAATCCAGTATTGAAGATATAGCCTGAGAATGTGGTAAAAAAGCAGAACTTTCTTTATTTCAGACATCTGGCTGAATAGTGGCTGAATGAACATGTGCAAAAGGAAAAAGATTTTAGGTTGGAGAGAGCATGTTTGTAGGAAAGGAAAGATTAAGATGCAAGTGAGAGAGAAGACGAGATAAATGCGGCCAGCTCTTTTAGCACAAATGAGGGCACAGGATCAAAACCAAAAGAGTAAAAGGCCCAGGACTGGATAAGCACAGGCCTCATCGCAGCTCTGCTATTACCTATTTCATTCAATTTGGGGCAAGTCACTTAATTCTCCTAGTGTTATCTCATCTATAAAATGAAGATAAAACTTACATCATAACATTATGATGTTTAAATAAAATAACTTCTAGCCTGACCAGGTGGTGGCGCAGTGGTAGAGCGTTCAACTGGTATGCAGAGGACCCAGGTTCGAGACCCCAAGGTCACCTGCTTAAGCCTGGGCTCATCTGGCTTGAGCGCAGGCTCACCGGCTTGAGCACAGGGTTGCTGGCTTGAGCATGGGATCATTGACATGATCTCATGGTGACTGGCTTGAAGCCCAAGGTCATTGGCTTGAGCCCAAGATTGCTGGCTTAAGCAAGGGGTCACTGGCTCTGCTGGAGCCACTAGTCAAGGCACATATGAGAAGCAATCAATGAACAACTAAAGTGCTGCAATAAAAAATTGATAGTTCTCATCTCTCTCTCTCTTCTTGTCTCTCTCTCTCATTAAAAAAATAAAAATAAAAGAAAGAATAACTTCTGTTAAATATCTGGCATAAGCAGTATATAGAATTACATAGAGACTATATCTACTTATAGAATATGTGAATATATAGATGTGTACTGGTTTCCTAGGGCTATTATAACCAAGTACCACAAACCAGGGGGATTAAAACAACAAATTTATTCTCTCACTATTCAGGAGGCCAGAAGTCCAAAACCAGTGTCAGAAGGTTTGATTCCTTCTTGGGGACTCAGAGGGAGAATATACCTCTCTCTTAACCATGCTGGCTGCTGGCAATTCTTGCCTTGTAGCCGCATAACTCCAAGCTCTAGCTCTGGCATCACATGGCATGCTCCCTGTGTGTCCCTGTATGTTTCTTTGTCTCTTTTTTTCTTATAAAGACACCAGACATACTAGATTTAGATCCCACTCTACTCCTCTATGACCTTAACCTTAACCAATTACATCTGCAAAGACCCTATTTCCCAATAAAATCATGTTCTAAGGTTCTAGCTTGGCATAATTTGAGAGTGGGGGGGGGGAGACTATTCAACCCAGTATAAGTATTTTCTTAACTTATCCTTATTTTTATAATAACATCAATAAGCCATTATTATAAGGACTAGAATTTTGACCTTAGATGAGAGGATAGGAAAATGGTGAAAGCTCAGATCATGGGATTGAATTTCATCTATTCTTCTTCCCAGTTGCATTGCCTTGGAGTTTGCACCCTCTTTAGCTAATAATTTTCTCATTTAGCAAACAGAGAGTAATGTTTCAGAGTTTTGAGGAGGATTTTTTTTTTATTCAGTGAGCGGAGGAGAGGCAGAGAGACAGACTCCCACATGTGCCCCTACCGGGATCCACCTGGCAAGCCCACTAAAGAGTGATGCTCTGCCTATCTAGGGTGTTGCTCTGTTGCTCAACAAGCAAGCTCTTATTAGAACCTGAGAGGGAGGCCATGGAGCCATCCTCAGCATCCCAGGCCAACTTGCTCCAATCAAGCCATAGCTGCAGGAAGGAAAGAGAGAGAGAGAGAGAAGCAAGAGGGGGAGGGGTAGAGAAGCAGATGGGAGCTTCTACTGCGTACCCTGACTGGGAATTTAATCCAGGACATTCACACACCAGGCCAATGCTCTACCACCGAGCCAAACCTGTAAGAATTTTTATAAGTTTATTTGGGCCAAACTGCCGACAATTGCTGGGAAAAAAATCTCAATGTATTGACAAAATGCTTCAGAAAATGGCAGTGTTACCAGTTATTTTTATACATCAGAATCAAAGAGGAAGGCAAAAGGGGGGGTTTACCTGAACTTCACTGGTGATAGATTAGGGAAGTTGGAGAAAGCAAAGCAAAGAAATATCTGGGACTGTGTAAAAAGTAAAACTGTGTTAGGCAGACAGTCATGAGCAGAGGGAGGACTATAGGCCAGGCACAGAAGGTCACCAAAGCAAAAAGCCCTGGGTGCCTAGCAAAGGACAAAGCTGAGAAAACAAGGACCTCACTCCCAGGGTAACTTTTCTTCCACTAGTATATTGCTGGTAGTAGTGTTAGATCCCTTTGACAGGAGAGTGAACCAGGGAGAACAGCACTTAAGCATTAACCCCTAGGGATAATATCTCAGCCACAGTTACATTTCAGCTCCAGGCCCAGAAAACAGCAAAACCAGGCAAGGATGCCACAAGTGACCTCAAGACCAGTTGCATTGACTAAAGACCCCCTACAAAGTTTTCTCATGCTAAGGTACATGTTCAGCAGCAAAATGATTACTTACATATAAACTAATCTAATAGAAATAAGATAAAACTGCCTGACCTGTGGTGGTGCAGTGGATAAATCGCTGACCTGGAATGCTGAGGTTGCCTGTTCAAAACCCCAGCCTTGCCAAGTTAAAGCACATAGGAGAAGCAACAACTACTATGAATTGATGCTTCCTGCTCCTACCCTTGCCCCACATCTTTCTCTATCTATAGGGTGGTCAGCAATGGGGGATGATCACGTGAGCAACTCAGGCCCGGGAACTTTGACTAGAACCGTCCACACAACTAAATGTGCCAAGAGAAATTTTCCAGAGGTCCTTGGGAAAAGAGCGACTGTCCGTCAGCCAGTGAGATTTCACAACGTCATAACTACTCACCTACCCTAAAGGACCCCTTTAAATACCTCTCACTCAGTTTAATTCACGCGACTCTCCTAGCCTCTGACCCCGGGACTGGGGGATATTGTCGGGCGGGATGCGCAGTACTTAATAAAGCCTCTTATTATTCCACACTTTGTGGCTCTCGGCCACCTCTTCCTTCTTTCTCAGTGGGGAAAAATATCTTACATTTTGGTGCTGGAACCTGGGAAGGAGTTAGAAGTTCGCAAGGGACCGCTCTTCTTTCTCCTTCCCCTCCGAGAAAGAAGCAGGATCTCAGGACCTCCAACCTTCCACCCACTTCAGCACATGGTGCGGTAAGTCCCATGTCTCCAAACTTCCCTCAGTTCTTTCTGCCGAGACTCCCTGTATGAAACCGTAGCTACATCAGGGAAGTCTTTCCGTCCGAGAGCATGTGTGCCCGTGGAGACGTCCCGAGCACATCCACTTTTCCTATCTGTCCGTGGCCAGAGCTTGAGTTTTGGGAGGCCAATTCTCAACTCTGACCACTCCAAGGTCTGAGGGCAGCCGTGGGGGCACAGGAATCCCAAACACTCCAGGAGTTGCCTTATCTAAAATCTCTCCCTCCCTAAAGAAGAGGAAAACTGTTCTTCTTCTCCGCTGTGACCAGGCCACAGAACCAACTGATAATCAGACCAGGTAGCCTCCTGAAGGGACTTTTGATTTTAACACGCTCACCAATTTAACTATTGCCGAAGAAGCTGGGAGCTGATTGGAGATCCCTTTACATTCAGGGCCTCTAATTATTCTCACGCCGGTCCTTAATCTCTGTGCTAACTGTTTCACTGCGCAGGCCGTTTTTTTGGCCAGAGAAAACCTTCACTTCTAATCTTTCCTCCTCCGTGGACTCCCAACTTTCTCTCTCTCCTGCCTGACCCCCGAGGGCGCCCCACTCTCTGGTCCCTCTGCAGACCTCTTCTGCTCCAGTCTCTTCCCTCCAGAGAACCCCCTCCCCTCCCTTTGCAGGATTCTGTTTCTCATTCACTTGCAAATACCAGTCTCTCTTTCTCCTCCCCTGCTGGCCAGGGGCCGCTCCCTTCTCTACTGCATTCTTAAACCCCTCCTCCATCAGGCCATTCTCTGCCTATCATTGACTCTTACACCAGTTTGCAGGACGCTCACCCCCAATCTGCTTGCAAAAAGTTCTGACCCTGTCCTGCCTCTGGATCCAGCATTTCCAGCTGGATCTGAGGGCCGGGTTCCCTAGGAGCCCTCTCTTATTCTCAATGCCCAGACCCCTGTCCAGGACCTATAAACATGGCATTTAAAGTTTTCAATGGTCGCAGCTAGTAAGAAAGGCTGTTAGCTAGGCCCGCCTGCAGCAGAAGGTAACACTCCAAACCCAGGCTCTTGTGGCAACCCTGAGGTATGCAAAGCACAGGAAGTGCCTGGCCCAAGTCTGGACCACAAAGAGGAATCCCAGCAGCTTGCTTTAAGTGTGGCAAGCAGGACCACTGTGCCCGACAGGTCCCCTGCCCGTGGCTTCCCACTGAGCTCTGCCCTAACTGCAAGCAGCCTGGTCACTGGCAGAGTGATTGCCCCTTTGGGCAGCAGGCTCATCCTCAGTGCCTCTGAGTGGAGGCAGCCATGGGGGCATGTCATTCAAACTCCTAGAACATGGCCTGGATTCAGAGAACCCAGGGTATGCTGCAACTATTAGGTAAGTCCATCTCATTTCTTGTGGACACAGGAGCTACCTTCTCTGTTTTGTCACCACACTCTAGACCTCTAATTCCATCACAGGTCTCGGCTATGGAAAAGGATGGACCCTTTCTTTTCCCTTTTGCATGCCACTCCCCTCAAAGTCACCACCTTATGACCTCCCCACGACGCCCCTAACCAGCAGGAAGTAGCCAGATGAATAAACGGCGCCCCTATTCTATTTAACAAAAAAGGCTGAAATGTACAATGGTCAGCAATGGGGGACGGTCACGTGAGCAAGTCAGGCCCGGGAACTTTGACTAGGACTGCCTACGCAACTAACCACGCCAAAAGAAATTTCCCAGAGGTCCTTGGGAAAAGAGCAACTGTCCGTCAGCTAGTAAGATTTCACCACGTCATAACTGCTCGCCTACCCTAGAGGACCCCTTTAAATACCTCTCACTCCATTTAATTCATGCCACTCCCCTAGCCTCTGACCCCGGGGCTGAGGGACATCATTGGGCGGGATGTGCGGTACTTAATAAAGCCTCTTATTATTCCACACTCTGTGGCTCTCAGCCGCCCCTTCCTTCTTTCTCAGCAGTGAAAAATGCCTTACACTATCCTCTCTCTAAAATTAATAGATAAAATCTTTAAAAAAAGAAAGAAAGAAGATAAAACCAACAGTGGGGAATAATAGGAAGAACTCAAGAGTTAGAAATTTAGCTTTAGCCTGATCAGGCGGTGGTGCAGTGGATGGAGCATCAGACTGGGATGCGGAGGACCCAGGTTCGAGACCCCAAGCTCGCCAGCTTGATCGCGGGCCCATCTGGCTTGAGCAAAGGCTCGCCAGCTTGGACCCAAGGTCGCTGGCTCCAGCAAGTGGTGGCTCGGTCTGCTGAAGGCCCACGGTCAAGGTACATGTGAGAAAGCAATCAGTGAACAACTATGGTGTCGCAATGGCAACGAAAAACTAATGATTGATGCTTCATTCCTGTCTGTTTGTCCCTATCTATCCCTCTCTCGGACTCTCTCTCTCTGTCCCTATGGAAAAAGAAAAAGAAAAAAAAAGAAATTTAGCTTTAGTAATAGTAGCTTTTAGTTATAATCAATAAGCCTAATGATTAATGCAAGTGAAAAGCTTTGTTCCAGGAGCTGGATACGTGAATGGGTCTATGCCAGTTGTTCTTAACCTTTTTTGAGGTACCGAACCCACTAGTTTCATATGCACATTCACCGAACCCTTCTTTAGTGATAAATAAAATATAATTTTTTTTTCCAAATTCAAGACATAGGTATATGGTTTTTACTGGTGCACAAAATGAGCCGTGCATGAACGTCACCTTGCTCAAAGAACAAAACCAACAAAGTGCATGAACTCACAACAAATTACGGTATTACTTTATTCTGGCCTCCACGGCAGAGGCTTCTCAGAACCCCTGAGACCAACTCATCGAACCCCTAGGGTTCGATAGAACCCAGGTTAAGAACCACTGATCTATGCAACTCAACTGAGGCTGCAGCCTAACCTTGTGCCCCAGGCCCAGGAGCTCTGTAAGCAACCAAGATGGTATCTAAGCCCCAGTGCTCCAAGGACAAACTCTCTGCTGGCAAGGACATAGATAAAGAATTACTGGTCAGCAGATAAGCACTGGAAAAATCTCTGGACTGCAACTTTTATCTAACTTCTTCCTGAATTCCAAACCCTTTTCCTATCCCTTTCTTCCCTTATAGAAAAGGTTGGCTTGAAATGAGATGTTAAGGTGGTTTTGGGGTACAGAACACCCCTCTTCTCAGATCGCTGGCCATCTGATTAAAGCCCCCATAAAAATTCAATCCTTGTCTCTACTTATTTGGCTGAGTGATGATAGGCCGCAGGAATGCAGGTATTTCTGCTAAAACGAATAGACACATACTTCGTTAAAAAAAGCGGGTATAGGATAGTTAACAGTTATTATATTATATATTATATAATAATAATAACAATGTTGTGCTTTGAGGAATGAAGGAGGGGGAGGGGAAGTGTTGGGCAGATAAAATATATTATGCTCACTTTGTTAAAGATGGCGCTGCCCACATGGAAGTTCGTTGATATTAATGTGTGTTCTGGAACAGGCTGTGGGCAGGCCAGGTCGTTATAGCCTAAGGCTTAGTTTAAGAGTAAGCTCTTCCCCACACCCTTGATTTATTGGATGATGTAGGGTGGTGCACTCTCCTGAGGAATTCCATTATGCCTCAGATGGGTGGCTTTGTATCAGAGACTTTCTTGAATGTATAATTGGATTAAAGGTTTGGATTTTCTAGGCTATAAACTGGGGCAGTCTGGGAGCTTGATCTCTCTCTCTTGGTTCCTGAGTTCCTGAGGTTAGTATTAGAGAGGAGAGCAGATTAAGACCATGTGGAGGAGAAGTAGCCAAGATGGCAGAGTGCTGAGAAAGAAGCCAGTTTGTTAAGAGTTTGTGCAGGAGGAGATGGGGAACAGAGGTGAATAAGTCTGGTGAGCTAGAAACCTTTGATTCTAGGAAACTCGGATAAGTCAGTAGCTTTGTGAGCACTGAATGTGTGGGTTTTGGAGCCCAGTGTGTGTTTTTGCTTGCCCGCCGGATGCAAGCTAGAATTAAAGCTGATGGCTCACCAGTTCGTGGCTCCTGTGTTTCATTGCCGATTGTTCGAATCTAATGCGAACCTGCGTGGGTCAGGCGGCTGTGATAGCGGCCTCGGCTACTGGCTTTACAGAAAGAAATTAGTTTGATATTCCAAAGGTATGGAATCATAGAAGCAAAAAAAGACAACAAACAGCCTGACCAGGCAGTGGCGCAGTGGATAGAGCGTTGGACTGGGATGCAGAAGACCCAGGTTCAAGACCCCGAGCTTGCCAGCTTGAGCGCGGGCCCATCTGGCTTGAGCAAAAGCTCGCCAGCTTGGACCCAAGGTTGCTGGCTCCAGCAAGGGGTTGCTCAGACTGCTGAAGGCCCACGGTCAAGGCACATATGAGAAAGCAATCAATGAACAACTAAGGTGTCGGCAATGAAAAACTAATGATTGATGCTTCTCATCTCTCTCTGTTCCTGTCTGTCTGTCCCTATCTATCCCTCTCTCTGACTCTATCTTTGTCCCTGTAAAAAATAATAAAAAAAAAGACAACAAACAGGCACAGTTAAGGCAAAGACTGACCTCTGTTAGGGAGAAATAATGACCTGGGACAGAGTACGAGCCATGAACTGCTTTTAGTTATAAAATTTTAATTTCAAAATGTGGTGGGTTCAATCCCGTCAGGGCACAAAGAAAAATAGATTGATGTTTCTCACTCCCACTCCCCTTCCTTTCTCTCTAAAATCAAAATAAATTGTTTTTAAAAGAAAGAAAGTTTTCATTTCAGACCATCCCATGTGGTTACTTTAGTCTTTGAGTCTGTAAGGCCACCATGCAGGCCCTCCTGAGCTTGTCAGATTTAGTATATGGCCCGTTTCTTGTCCCCAGTAGGCAGGCAGGGAATTTTACAGACTGACTTATAAGATCAACACACATCATGCAGTGATTTCAAACCTCAGTAATCCCAAGGTTACATAACAACTACCTGAATCTACAGCAGCCAAATGCAACGAAATTGCTGGTGGTTCATAAAAGCTACATATGCTTTAGATTTGGTATTTTGACTCTACATGTGTTTCAAAAGTGTATCTACACAATCCTGTTAGTAGTAAGTATAGTAATTTACTTAAAAAGATCTTAGTACACTTAAAAAGATCTTAGTACACGTGTGCAAGACTGGCTTTTGTGTCTTCTGAATTTGTCAGTAAGTATTTAATTTATGTTTTATTCTGGTATTCTACCACATAAAATTTTCAACAGAACACAGATTTCATCTGTTTGTGGCTTGTCTCAACTTCCATTTTTAAAATCCTGGACATATTGTAGATAAAAATTATCTCCATTACATTTTAAATTACATTTTACAAAATAAAAGTATAAACGTCTCTCAGATTTATTTCAGAGCATTCTAAATCCCAGGAATGTCTATTGATATAAACCTGCATAGGTTAAGCAATTTAGAGATTTAAGATAAATAGGCACTACTTTGCAGTAGATTTGGTGATGAGAAAGCATTTCAGCACATGTTCTGCCACAAAGCATTTGGGAGTCGAGTTAGAGCTTCAGAATTCCTTCTGAAAAGGACAAAAGAGAGACTTCCTGTCATTTTCACTGGTTTCTGCATGTGGGACCAGTATGGGCAATACAAAGTTTAAACAGATGCAAATGTGAGGGGAGGAGGCAAAGCCATGCCTGGTTTTACATATTTCTCCAAATCCAAATTGCATGAAGTCCAGCTCTTCTAAAAGCTCCAGAACGCCACTGAAGTTACTGCACGCTTGAATGGTTTATTTCACCAATATTTGCTTATGGAAATGAAGGGGAGTGACAGAGGGGAAGGAGGAGGGGATTGGAGGAGGGGTTTGGGGCCGAAGGAGGCTCTGACCACAGCACAGCACACCAGTAACCTTGTCTGATGTGATCATTAACCCTTGTGGAAAACGCAGCTGGCAGTTCTCCGAGGTTTGTCATTAGAATGTGAGAAGAGCCACACAGATACTGCTCAGACTGTTCGAAGAAGTTTGATTTCCTTTGAGAGCTATTGCTCCGTTTTAGAGTGGCAGAAAAATGAGATTTCAACAATTCCTTTTTGTATTTTTAATTTTTATGATGAGTCTTCTTATTAATGGACAGAGACCAGGTAAGACTGATATTTTTGTATCAACTAACTTGTTTTTATGCCTGTTTGTGTCTGCGGGCCTCTGAGTGTGATTGTGTTTATGTTGAAAATCACTTAGGTGTGCTTAGGGATATTAGGGGTGTGTAGGATTTCAAAAGTATGCTATCTATCCTGTTAGGTCTATTATTTGTATATTTTAAAAATAGCTGGATATTAAAATGATAATAAATATTTTATCATTATTTTTCTAACTTTAAAGAATATTGAATCCTTAGAGATATGTTGTCCTTACAAGTAAAAAGAAATAGAAATGTTTGGTTCATTCATTACAGAGGTAAACAACACTTAATGATTTCTAGGTAAATGCAAAATTCAAAGCAGTTTATTAAAGAGTATGTTGTTGGCTAGAGGAGAGTAATATTAACTGAATTTTGACAACATATAAAAATCATAATGGGACAGGTTGCAGATGAATTCTTAAAATAGGTCAATAGCTATTATTTTCCTTTATAGAATTAGACGTGTCACTTAGAATAAAAATCTGCAATTTTAGTATTATTGTGTTTATAAAACCAAAAGTGTCAAAGATATGTATAGTCAAGGTAAATAAATATTAATTTTCTTTCCATATTTTTCAAAGATGATATTAGCTGTATTGCTCTTATCTAACAGGAAGTTAGTACACAATCTAATATGCTTTTACTTCAAAACTAAATAAGATTTCAAAGTCTGGCAAGTAAAAAAAAATTAGAAAGTTTTCTAACTCACAAAAAAGCAAACCCACACTTAAATAGAAAGGTGATCATATTTATATCCAAATGTTATATTATTCACTTGATAATATGATTTTCCATTTAGAACAGAAATGGTACATAATTGGTTAAAAATTCAGTCTTGCCATTTAGTTAATCAGAAATTTGATTGCTGAGGTTATTTCAAATGGAATTTTGTGGTGTGCCCTTTTACATAAATAAGAAAAAAGTTTTAAATTAGCAATTCAGAAAGCATTCGTCCTGTTACAGCAATTGCTATTTAAGCTATTTCTACTTTTCTAAAATATGGGACACCTTGGAAAATGTCCTCATAAAATTTTTGTGATTAACTCACTACATAAAATAAAAGGACCAGGAGCACTTAGGGAGAAGACATGTAGGAGGGGGAGGATATTACTATTAGATCTTGGTATTTACATGAACTGTTGGGAATATACCGTATTTCCCCATGTATAAGATGCTACCATGGATAAGATGCACCCTCATTTTGGGGCCTGAATTTTGAAAAAAGAAATGTATTACATAAGGTTATTGAACTCATTTTATTCATCATAAAATTTATACAGCTCATCACTATCAAAACTCCCCTTCATTATCATGTCCTCATTGGTGTCTGATAATGAATCACTGTCTTCAACAATGAGCACCAAAACAAGCGCAAAAAAGTGGGAAATGCAAGTAAAAGAAAAAACTACAACCACTGTATAAGATGCACCCAGTTTTTCGACCCCAAAAATTTCCCAAAAATGTGCGTCTTATACATGGGGAAATACAGTACCTCGTGTATTTGCATCACACTAATTTTTTATATCATAACTGCATCTAAATCAATAGCAATTAATCATATTATGGTCTGAATCCTAAATATTCCCTTGCATCCCCCAGACTAAACAACAGTTAATTTTTCTGAAATTAACAAATTTTTCTCTTTTTCTCCCACAGCTAATCTGGCAATGAGAAGAAAACTGCACAGACCCAGCTGCCATCAGAGGAGATGCATCCCTCTCCATTCAAGAGTGCCCTTCCCCTAAGGTACTTCTGGTGGGAAGCAGCTTTCCTACATTTAGCCAACGTTCCAGATCGGATATACGTACCAAAGAGTGTCTATTCCTATTTTGTAACATGTGATAATGGCTTTATGGTAATGTCAGTTTAAAGGATGCATGCTGACAGAGGAAACAGTGATATGACATGATGACTGAACACAGTTTAATAGGATAGATAAGGAAAATCTTGATAATTATTGAATATGAATAATAGTTATATGGATATTAATACTAATTTGTATGTTTGACAATTATAATTTAAAAATCAGGCACCAAGAGAGACCTAACCTGTGGTGGCACAGTGGCTAAAGCATCGAACTGGAACACTGAGGTCACCAGTTCAAAATCCTGGATTTGCTTAGTCAAGGCACATATGGGAGTGGATGCTTCCTGCTCCTCCCTCCCTTCTCTCTCTGCCTTTCTCCTCTCTAAAGAGTGAATAAATAAAATCTTTAAAAATAAATAAATAAATATATATCAGGCCCGAAGAGAATATAGTTATGAATGTATCTTTAAACATGTGTTTTGAAAAACACTGAATAGCTCCCTATGTTATCCAGAACAAGCATATTTCCTGTTAAGACCGCTGTGTACATGGATGTTTTTGCCCAGCAACATCATATGAATGATGCGCTGGCCTCAATTGGCATTGTATTTTTCCTGAAAATCGTTCTTTATTTTTTTAATGAGGGAGGGAGAGAGAGACAGGAACATCGATCTAGTCCCATATGTGCCCTGACTAGGGATCGAACCAGCAACCTCTGTGCTTTGGGACAATGCTCTAACCAACTGAGTTAACTGGTTAGGACAATATTTCTTTTAATATATAAAATCAACTTAATGGCATGGCAGCTTTACAGACTCAGTCATAGAACTGATCTTGATGGTTGCATCTTTAAAAATAAATTCTGAATAGAATTTGGCTCCTCCCTCCCTTTTTTTATTGAGAAAAAAGAAAAAAGACGATTAAGAGACCAAAGATTTCAAAGCACCACCATCATCAGGAATACCATCTGAATCAATTAATTTCAAACACTGCCCGAGTTTATGTTATGTCACACTAAAAATAAATAACTTGGCATTCCATTGTAACTATGTTAAGCTCTTTAAGTCTTAAAATATATCTTCCTTTTAAAATGCATAGGAGGATTCCTCGGCTGGTTAACATATAAGGCAATTGCTGTATTAGCTTATTTAGTTAGCCTATAGACTGTAACGTTTATGGTACTATTCATTCAGAGGAAAGAATGGTTGGTATACCTATTGTTTAATACGTGCTTTTCAAAGCCAGTGAAAGCTCTGAGTAGGACATTAAAAGAAGGAAGAGCAATTCAGGAATAAGCATTTTGCAGTAAGCATTATCATGAGGACTAAAACAAAAAGCTAAATTCTCTATACCTGTATCTGTAACAGATTACCCTTTACTAAACACAAATTTGGTGGAAGAATCTAAAAAGATACAATAAGATGTTCTTAAGAAGACAAATAGTAGAGGCTTAAACATACATTTTTTTTTGAGGCTAAACTTGCTTTAAAAGGATTTTACATGTTTTAAAAATCCTTTGCTGTGCGTTGATAATGCATTTCAGTCTCACGTATAAATAAGTAATGGTAAAATCTCTGCTGAGGAGGAGTGGAGAAGTTCAAGATTTTCCCAGCACTCCCCCACAAATAACAAAGAGGAGAGGAGGCATTTCACAATAGCCAGGGAATTCCTGCATATACAGAGCAGGATACCTTACAGAACTGTGAATAAAAGCCCTCAGCCACAGGTTACACTGGCTGCTTCTGCAAACCACCTGCCATAAACACTGGTGTTGCAAGTAAACAAGATCCGAGTCAGGAAATTTGATTGTCAAAGTTATGAAAAAATTTTGACCTATAAACCAAATTTGTAAACTGAAGGGAGACTTGAGTGAAGGCCATAAAAACAGTTTAATAATAGCAGTCCGTTACAAAATTAGGCTGATTCCCTCAAAGAACTGCTCCGTTTATAGCACTGGTGTGTCACTGTTTAGTGCTACGTTCTGGCTACAGTTCTTTGAAGAATGTGTAAAAGCCTTATTTTAGAATCCAGAAATAGTATAAGGAGCAATGCGAGATAAGCCTGAAACAATTTTCATTTATATTTATATTAATATATTTCATATTATATCATTTCATGAAATATTAATATATTTCACTTATATTAGATTTCATATTATAGTCCTGAACCAGTGCTACCTTGAAATTTGATAGTATGATTCTCACTGTCCTAAACATTTACACATTTTTTATATGTCTTGCAACCAAACATCTTGACAACCTGACAGTTGGGTAAAGGCACTATAGACTGAGGTCATGGAACTCTGGCAGAAGAGTTTATTGCTGTCATTTATGACCCTCCGTTTTCCTGCATGCTTTAGATAAAACCGCGTGTGGTTGGTTACTTGCTTCATTTAGGAGCAAGTAAAACTTTTAAGATGGGTAAGGTAAGCAGTTAACTTTGGAATTTTTCCAGATTAATCCTTTACAGTGGTTTCAACTTTTAATTCACTTAATAGGAATGTTCTATGAATATCAACTTTTTCAGCTTCTAGAGCAGTGATGGGCAATCCCTTTTGAGCTTGGTGTGTCAAAATTTGCCAAAAAACTCAGCATAACTCGGGTGATGTGTCATTTCGAGAAAAACGGCCTAACTGGAAGTCCCAGACTAGACGCTCTGTGCCGGAGTTCTATTGCTTTGGCCTACAGACCTCCGGCACAGAATGTCTACACTACAGCAAATGTTTTATCCTCGGCTACTGCACCTGGCCATGCAGGAGCCAGGAATGAAACATCCTTCTCGGCATGCGGCCACATGTCATCAAAAATGGCACTGACACGCGTGTCATAGGTTCGCCATCATGGTTCTAGAATCCTCTTCAGTGATCCTCAGTAAGAGTTCCTAACACTTAAATAGAAATGGACAATCAAATAGAACACCTGTGCAGCATACAATTCCTTTTCTTGATAAGTTTTTTCTCAAAGAAGTATTTCGGCATCACATTCAGCTCTAAGTGAATTAAAGGGTGTCAAGAATTCCAAGCATACAGGTCAATGGGAGAGCTCCAGAATGGAAAATGGCAGAGGGGCTTTAGACTCTAATGATTTCCACCTTCCAACAATAAAAATCTTACTATATCAGTGCTTTTATTTATAAATGTGGACTCTAGATAACTGCATACACTATTCATACCTGCCTTATCTAGCTTTTTTATATAAGATTTTATTGATTTTTTTTTCCAGGGACAGAGAAAGAGTCAGAGAGAGGGATAGATAGGGACAGACAGACAGGGACAGAGAGAGGTGAGAAGCATCAATCATTAGTTTTTCGTTGCCATTTCGACACCTTAGTTGTTCATTGATTGCTTTCTCACATGTGCCTTGACCGCGGGCCTTCAGCAGACCGAGCCACCCCTTGCTGAAGCCAGCGACCTTGGGTCCAAGCTGGCGAGCTTTTTGCTCAAGCCAGATGGGCCCACGCTCACCTCGGGATCTGGAACCTGGATCTTCCGCATCCCAGTCCGACGCTCTACCCACTGCGCTACCGCCTGGTCAGGTCCTATCTAGCCTTTTTTTTTTTTTTTTTTCTATCTAGCCTTTTAATAATGACTGTAATATGTTTTCATGGTGTAAAATTTTTTCTAGCAGTATGGAAGTAGGTAGAGTCAAAAGTAAAAGTCTTCCTATCCTCCTGACCATTTTCACTTACCAGAAGTAATGACTATAAAAGGAATTTTGGTAAAAATTATCTTTTATAAATTGAGACCAACCTACATTCTCTTGCTACCCTTTTTTTAAATTTTTATTAATTTATTGGGATGACATTAATTAAATTATATAGGTTTCAGGTATACAATTCTATAATTATCATCCTTGACAAGCTTTCATAACATAAGTTTTTCTAGTTCTCTATTTTCTGACTTATTCTTACCCTTAAAAGTCATGGCCTTCTTAGCTCCTTGACCAAATCTCTGCCCTGCCTCCCAACTCTTACCACAAGTGTCCTATTGTGCCTGTCCTCATGCCATTCTGCCTGTTTGGCTGAACTGAACCCAACCTTTGTGCTGCCCTGGGCACGGAACCCCTGCTTCACTAGAGCACTTATCTCCAACTGCAGCAGGGCTTTCTGGAAAGAACTCTTCTGCTTACAATTAGGTGCCTCTGATTCCCATTTATCTATATTTTAAATCTTTAATGACCTCCAGTTTTCTTAAACTTATTTTAAAAAAATTTTTATTGATAGATTTTTAGAGAGAGAGAGAGAGATCAGTTTGTTGTTCTACTTATTCACGCCAGCATTGGTTGATATTTTTTAAGATTTTATTTATTCATTTTAGAGAGAAGAAAAAGAGAAGCAGGGGAGGAGCAGGAAGCATCAACTCCCATATGTGCCCTGACCAAGCAAGCCCAGGGTTTCGAACCAATGACCTCAGTGTTCCAGGCCGACACCTTCTCCATTGCATTACCACAGGCCAGGCTAGCTATTGGTTGATTCTTGTGTTTGCCCTGACCGGGGATCAAACCCGCAACCTCAGCATGTCAGGACGATGTTCTAACCAACTAAGCAGCCCAGCCATGGCTCCTCAAACTTCTTAACCCTCCCTTATAACCCACAGCAAGAGAAAATTTCTCTTCCCAGAGAAAATAGCAATAATCAAGTTGCAAAATCAGACCCTGCCCACAAATTACAAACATCTACATATGCAACACTTCTATTTTCTCTTCCTTGTCTTTCCCTAACAAATTCCTCTCCTAGGTACAATTAATCTCTCTACACCTCAGGAACTTTGATCCAACAATTACTCCATTTCTTCCCCAGAATGTTCCTCAGTCAAAACTGATCTATTTTATCTGGGGGAAAAAAAAAAGTGTACCATTGACCTTATTGTGTTCTCTTGTGACCAACCCATGTGCACAGCCAAATTTCTTGAAAAGATGGCTCTTTCTTGTCCTCCCATATATTGTCAACACAGTGTTTCCTGTTAGATTCTGGAAAGGATCCCTAGTTACTTTCTTCTTCTCGAATCCAGTGAATACATTTTGATCATGATCTCAGTTGTCTCGCTATAGGTCAAAGCACAGAATGGATTGGATTTTCCTTGGTTTCAATGACATCATCCTCCCTTTTGACTATCTCAGGAAAAAACCACTGTTCCTTTTAGGACCTGTAATGGTGTCCAAATGCTTACTCAGAATTATCTTTGCTGTCCTACAGACTCTTCAAGCATATGTCTACAGGATACATGCAAATGACTACATGGCTTCTGCCCAGATTAGTCCTGTAACTCAGTTCTCAGTTCCAATATCATAGATATCATCAGGAAAGGCTTCCCTGATCATTCTTTGTATAAAAAAATAATAATAAAAGAAAGCTTTTTTAAAAAATAAAGCAATACTTCTCTCTACTTCAATTTTTTCTTTTCCTGGTTGGTTTTCCTTCCATGATACCTAATGCCACCTGACATATGTTTGCTTTGCTTTATTTCTTTATTATTGTTATTTTTTTTTTTAACAGGGACAGAGAGAAAGTCAGAGAGAGGGACAGATAGGGACAGACAGACAGGAATGGAGAGAGGTGAGAAGCATCAATCATTAGTTTTTCGTTGCCATTGCAACACCTTAGTTGTTCATTGATTGCTTTCTCACATGTGCCTCGACTGCGGGCCTTCAGCGGACCAAAGCAACCCCTTGCTGGAGCCAGCGACCTTGGGTCCAAGCTGGCGAGCCTTCGCTCAAGCCAGATAGGCCCGTGCTCAAGCTGGCGAGCTCGGGGTCTCGAACCAGGGCCTTCCACATCCCAGTCTGATGCTCTATCCACTGAGCCACCGCCTGGTCAGGCTGTTTGCTTTATTTCTTTAGTGTCTCCCTCTTTTCATTAGAATGTAAGTTCCATGAGAATGGGGGCTTTGCTTTGATCATAGCAATATGCCCAGTGACTATAGGAAGTTCTCCAGAAATATTTGATGAATGAATGAGTGAATAAATGATGAATACCTAAAACAAAACTTTTCGATTCCTCCTGCTCAGTTATTTCTCCTGTGTTCTCAAAATTTGAAGAATTATAGCCTGACCAGGAGGTGGCGCAGTGGATAGAGCGTTGCACTGGGATGCGGAAGACCCAGGTTCGAGACCCCGAACTCGCCAGCTTGAGCGCGGGCCCATCTGGCTTGAGCAAAAAGCTCGCCAGCTTGTACCCAAGGTCACTGGCTCCAGCAAGGGTTTGCTCCGTCTGCTGAAGGCCTGCGGTCAAGGCACATGTGATAAAGCAATCAATGAACAACTAAGGTGTTGCGACGGCAACGAAAAACTAATGATTGCTGCTTCTCACCTCTCTCCATTCCTGTCTGTCCCTATCTATCCTTCTCTCTGACTCACTCTCTGTCCCTGTAAAAAAAAAAAAAAAAATCAATTGACCATAAAACAGCAGGGGGTTATTTCTGGACTCTTGGTTCTATTTTATTGATCCATCTGCCAATCCTTGTGCTAATACTATGTCTTTTTTTTTTAAGAGTTTATTCGAGCCAAACAGATGACATATGTTCGATAATGAGATCTCAAATGCTCCAATACTATAATGTCTTGATGACTGTAGCATTATATCAAGTTTTTAAACTGAAACTGTTGAGTCCTCAATTTTATAGTTCTTCAAGATTGTTTTGATTATTCTAGTTCTCTTGAATTCCCATAAGAATTTTAAGGTCAGCTTGCCAAGGTTTGCAAAGAGCCATCCGTGATTTAGATAGAAATTGTGTTGATGCTTCTAGCTCCTCCCCCACCCCCTCTCTCTCTCACTCTGTGTCTCCTCTCTAAAATAAAAATAAAAATAAAGAAATTGTGTTGAATATGTAGATCAATATGGGAAGTACTGCCGTGTTGACAATTAAGTTTTTCAATCCATGAATGTGGGATGTATTTTCATTTATTCAAATCTACTTTAATTTCTTTCAACAGTGTTTTATAATTTTTAGAATATAAGTTTTATACTTTTAATTTACTCTTAAGTATTTTATTCTTTTGCTGGTATTATAAATAAAATTTTCTTTATTTTTTTAATTGTTCACTACTAATGTATAGCTATATAATTAATTTTTGGTTATAGATCTTATATCCTTTTTTTGTGACAGAGAAATAGAGAGACAGAGAGAGGGATAGACAGGAAGGGAGAGAGATGAGAAGCATCAATTCTTTGTTGCAGCAACTTAGTTATTCATTGATTGCATTATCATATGTGCTTTGACCGGGGGCTACAGCAAAGTGAGTAACCCCTTGCTCAAGCCAGCAACCCCATGCTCAAGTCAGCAACCCTGTGCTCAAGCTGGATGAGCTCGCACTTAAACCAGTGAGTGTGGGATTTCGAACTTGGGTCCTCCGCGTCCCAGTCCGATGCTCTATCCACTGTCCCACCACCTGGTCAGGCTTGATCTTATATCTTGTAACCCAGGTTTGAAACCCCAAGGTTATTGGCTTGAGTGCAGGCTCATCCGGCTTGAGCACAGGGTCACCGGCTTGAACGCAGGATTATAGACGTGACCCCATGGTCACTGGCTTCAGCCCAAACTTCACTGGTTTGAAGCCCAAGGTCACTAGTTTGAGTCCAAGATTGCTCGCTTGAGCAAGGAGTATTGGCTCAGTTAGAGCCCCCAGTCAAGGCACATATGAGAAAGCAAGCAATGAACAACTAAGGTGCCACAACAAAGAACTGCTGGTTCACATCTCTCTCCCATCCTGTTTCTCTGTCCCTGTCTGTTCTTCTCTCTCTCTCTCTCTCAAAAAATAAAAATAAAAAAGCAAGAAATTATTGATTCATTAGTAAGTTCCTTTGAATTTGTTATGTACCAGCACATGTAATATGCAAATAGACAGTTTTACTACTTTCTTCCTTTCTAATCTGGATTTATTTGATTTCTTTTCCTTGCCTAATTGCCCTAACTAGAATCTCTAGGACAATATTCAACAGAAGTGGTAAAAACAGACATCCTTGTCTCATTCCTTATCTTAGATGGAAAGCATTCTGTCTTTCATCAATAAGTATGATGCTAGCTATGGGCCTTTGCAGATGTCTTTATCAAGTTGAAGAAGTTTACTTCTATTCCTAACGTGTTGAATGTTTTTATCATGATAAAAGAGTGTTAAGTTTTGTTAACTGCTTTTCTATAACTACTGAGATTGTGCATTTTTGTCCTTTGTTTTATTTATTTATTTATTTATTTATTTATTTAGTGAGAGGGACAGATAGGGACAGACAGACAGGAAGGGAGAGAGATGAGAAGCATCAATTCTTTGTTGCAGGATCTTAGTTATTCACTGATCACTCTCTCATATGTACCCTGACCAGGAGGCTACAGCAGACTGAGTGACCCCTTGCTCAAGCAAAAAACCTTGGGCTGCAGCTGGTGAGCCTTGCTCAAACCAGATGAGCCCACGCTCAAGCTGGTGACTTTGGGGTCTCAAACCTGGGTCTTCTGTGTCCCAGTCCGATGCTCTATCCACTGTGCCACCACCTGGTCAGGCTTGTCCTCTATTTTATTGCAATTATAAAACTTTCATAACTCGTCTATTTAAAAAATTAAGTATGGGTAAATTGGTCTGCTGAATAGCATTTCTTATTATGGTATGTTTTTTCTCCTCTGCCTTTCAAATATAGATCTTCCCTTGCTAACTTCACCCAGTCTGCCAGATGAAGAAGAGGAGGAGTAAAGGAACGCTACTCATCCACAAAATCGAGTGCTTGCTCAGGAGGAGTTCCTGTATGAAAAGGAATCATTTGAAAGCACCTGGGATGTCTGAGTTTCACAGGATTCTCTTCTTCCTGTTTTCATTTTAGAGAGAAAATAACATAAATTCAAAAGTAATTATGGTCTGAGGCACAATTATTTACCTGCATAACTAAAATCTCTCATCTGCACATTATAATGCTCACATGGGTTTAAACTTTTTTAATTCCTTTTCTTTTTTTTTTTTTTTTGCATGGCTGGGTATTTCAGTTGGTTAGAGTGTCATCCTGATATGCCAAGGTTGTGGGTTTGATCCCTGGACAGGGAACATACAAGAAGCAACCAATGAATGCATAAATAAGTAGAACAACAAATCAGTGTTTCTCTCTTTATCTCTCTCTCCCTCCCTCTATCTCTAAAATCAGTAAAAACATACAAAAAAAAGACACTTTGTAATGTCTTAGGATTCTGTAATAGTAAAAAGTTCAAGAATTTAAATTTTTACTTTCATATTCCGGTAATTCTTCAAAAATATTAAAATAATTTTGTAAATGTTTGAGTGATTATTTTTAAAAATGCTAAATCTAGAATTAATTTCAATTACTTTGGTTTTGCAGAATTGAGAGAAAATAATCGGTTCATTGATTATTTACATAGAAAGACTAAGAAAGCTATTAACTACTATCAATTGTATACTGTAGGCTTAAATGTTTATGAAAGTATTTTTATTTTCAGTAATACTCATTTAAAGTTGTAAAAGAAAGTCTGGAATATTAATTGTAGTTCATTTTATTTTAAAACTGAAATGCTTATTTCTGAATTTTTTCTAATCAGGTAATTACAAGAAACCAATGTTTAATTTCCTTTGAGTGTCTGGGGGAGGGGGGGAATTAACAGGGGCAGGGACAGACAGAAAGGGAGAGAGATAAAAAACAACAACTCGCCTGACCTGTGGTGGCGCAGTGGATAAGGCGACGACCTGGGAACACTGAGGTCGCCAGTTCAAAACCCTGCACTGGTCTGGTCAAGGCACATATGGGAGTTGATGCTTCCAGCTCCTCCCCCCTTTCTCTCTCTCTCTCTCTCTCTCTCTCTCTCTCTCTCTCTCTCTCTCTCTCTCACTCTATGTCTCCTCTCTAAAATGAATAAAATAAAAAAATAAAATAATTAAAAAAAAGTAAAAGAAACAACAACTCATAGTTGCAGCACCTTAGTTCACTGATTGCTTTCTCATATGTGCCTTAACTGGGGGCCTACAGCAGAGTGAGTGACCCCTTGTTCAAGCCAGCAACCAGGGGGTCATGTCTATGATCCCATGCTCAAACCGGATGAGTTTACACTCAAGCCAACAACCTCAGGGTTTTGAACCCGGGTTCTCACTGTCCCAAACCAACATTTTATCCACTGCACCACTGCCAAGTCAGGCTGAAGTTCTGTTTTATGTCCTTGATTCATTTGTAAAGTTTCTTAGAAAGGCCCACTTAAAGACTTAAAGTTGACATTTAAAATATAGTTATGCCAATGAAGTTCCAAGCTGAGCAATATCTCTAACTTATGTGTGCTTATCATTCTGCTAGGTTCTGTTTTGATGCTGTTCAACCTATGTAGGTGAGACATGTAAAAAAATATAAGGAATTTAGGGATGTGAATGATTACCCGAGAAGGACAGTATGCCTTCTAAATATGAACTGTGTTGAAAATTAAGTGTTCCCAATTTGGTAAATATGCTCTTAATTTGTCTTTAATGAAAGACTCTTAGCTCAGTGTCCTAAAATTTCTGTTATTTTACTGTAAGTTAATTACATGTATAAAAACTACAAAATAATATCTTGCTAAAAATTTACTTTGTAAAAGAGTAAGAGAAGCCATAAATCATTAATCGATATTTTGCAAAAAAAAAAGGTGAGATTAATATATAAAGAATTTGACATTGAAATTCTGACATGCACTGGCTAGAGCAAGGGGTCACTCGGTCTGCTGTAGCCCGCCAGTCAAGGCACATATGAGAAAGCAATCAATGAACAACTAAGGCACCACAACAAAGAATTGATGTTTCTCGTCTCTCTCCCTTCCTATCTCTCTCTCTCTCTCTCTCTCTCTCTCTCTCTTTCTCTCTCTCTCTCTGTCCCTGTCACACACACACAAAAAAATTCTGACATGGAGTTTATCTCCCTTTCACAGCTTATTAATGGTGTCTTTTAGAATAGAAATTGCTTATATAAAGCACTGTAATTAAATTTACATACATACAAACAAAAGATATTTTATAAAATGTTTTATCTCATTATTTAAATTAGGTATTTGGAGACATTCTAAATGATTTTCTGGATAAATTATAATTCTTTTACACAAATGCATTTTAGTAGAAACAAGCTATTATCAATTATATTTTTGTTTAAAGCATGTACTTGTAGATATGTTTATATATTTTGTACAAAAAAAAACAAAAACCATATGTAATTCAAATACATCTCAATGAATACAAGCCTATACTTTTTCAAGGGCAGATTCTCACATTCACAGAAACTTAAAATCCAGCCATACCATTATAAAGTAATTAAGTGGTTATAGATTTCTGCTCATACCACTTCAATAATTTTTCAATAAAACAGTTGTCCTTGCCTGACCAGGCCGTGGAGCAGTGTATGGAGTGTTGGACTGGGATGCAGAGGACCTAGGTTCAAGATCCCGAGGTCGCTGGCTTGAGCATGGGCTCATCTGGTTTGAACAAGGCTCACCAGCTTGAACCCAGAGTCGCTGGCTTGAGCAAGGGGTTACTCACTTTGCTGTAACCCCCCAGTCAAGGCACATATGAGAAAGCAATCAATAAACGACTAAGGAGCTGCAACAAAAAATTGATGCTTCTCATCTCTTCCCATTTGTCTGTCCCTCTCTTTGTCTTTCTGATTCTGTGACCAAAAAAAAAAAAAAGTTCTCCTTGGTTTGTATGAGAAATATTCAAAGTACTGAACACAGCATGATAGAAATGCTCCTGACACTTGGCTCTATTTCATTGTTTGTTCCTTTTGATTGTAGCATTTCAGACTGAATATCCTTGTTATATACCCTGCCACAGAAGATTTTTTACTTAATTCTAGATTATCAAAGTAAGGGCAAAGATTCTCAAAATCTATAAAAATTCAACAACCAGTGGTATGTGTGTGGTAAGTGACATACCAGAACAAGTCCAATACAAAGGAGCCACATTTTATCCACTGGTGAGGTGGAGCAGTAGACCAGACTGTCAAATATGTGCAGTTTAAACTTAATCATCTCTATGATTTGGTGTTTATTATTTTTATATTAAAAGTTATTTGTAATTTCTAATTTTCTTTTAAGTGAGAGGAGGGGAGATAGTGAGACAGACTCCCGCATGCATCCTAACCGGGATCCACCCAGCAACCCCATCTGGGGCCAATGCTTGAATCAACTTAAGTATTTTCAGCACCTGGCTCAGATCAACCAAGCTATCCTCAGTGCCCAGGGCTAACACTGGAACCAAAGAGCCACTGGCTGCAGGAGAGGAAGAAGGAGAGGAAGAGTGGGGGAGGGGAAGAGAAGCAGATGATCTCTTCTCCTGTGTGTCCTGACTGGGAATATAACCTAGAATGTCCATATGCTGGGCCAATGCTCTATGCACTGAGCCAACTGGCCAGGCCATAATTTCTAATATTTTCAGAGATTTTACATAGTTTAACCAAGATGGTTAAGATGATAAAAAGTAAAAATGCCACCCCAGATGGGTCTGTGGGGTGAGTCAATGAAGTAGAGCGGATGGAGCGGTAGACCAAAGAACAATTGTAAATGTTGATTCCTCCTTTCTCGGCTCAGTTCCTCCCAAACTCTGAAATCAGTCTTTGGTTCCATTTCACTCTCCTCTGAAGGGTCAGGACTAGAATGAGTAGGTACAAAATTTAAGAGTGGGTGTTGGGCAGATAAAATATAATATGCTCACTTTGTTAAAGATGGAGCTGCCCACATGGAAGCCCATCACCCAGGTGATATTATTTGCCCTTATGCTTAGGATGGGTGTGGGGGAAAGGCTGTAATGTAAGCAGGCCCAGTCGTTATAGCCTAAGGCTTAGTTTTAAGAGTAAGCTTTCCCCCACACCCTGGACTGATTGGATGATGTAGGGTGGTGCACTCCTGAGGAATCCCATTATGCCTCAGATGAGTGACTTTGTATCAGAGACTTCCTTGTTTGTATAATTGGATTAAATGTTTTGATTCTACACTATAAAGTGGGACAGGCCAGGAGCTTGCTCTCTCGGTTCCTGCTATCACCATTGCACGGGCCTCCCTGATCCCTTGCCCTCCATGAGAAAAGCTGGTTTTCTGTTTCTCCCTCGTCTTCTCTTGTGGCTTGCCTGTCTTGGTGAGACACCAATAAACAGAATGGCCTACCATCCTCCGACTCTGCCATTTCTTCACTGTCTGCCCGAATCCAATGCGAACCTGCATGTGAATGGCCTTACAGTGGGCCAAAAGGCTTAATAATCAAGATAAAAAATATTTTAATACTATTTTTGAAAAAAAATTAACACCAAAAAGCATCATAATGAACAAAATACTAAAACTATAGGAAAAAGTCAATCAGTTAAGCTATGTTAGAGCCTGAGGCATAAAGAAAAAATTAGTAATCCCCTGATGGGTGGAACGTCGCCTTATAGGAGGCTTGCTGGGTGGATCTCAGTTGGGGCACATGTGGGAGTCTGTCTCACTGCTTCCCCACCTCTCACTTAGTTTAAAAAAAAAATAGTTCCATGACCTGCACCTGAAAAATGGAAAAACATGTTCTGGTTAATAGTTTTAAGTCTCATCTTAGAGGCAGATCAGTGTAAGGATCACCACTTTAGCTTTCTTAGCCAGTGACCTGTTCATATCTTGTTGTGTGACTCAACTGAACATTTGCATTTATTCCCTCCCAACTTTCCACCTCTCCTCACAAGAAAACTTAAAAAGTATTGTTTGTAGCCCTGCCTGTTTGGCTCAGTGGTAGAGTGCCAGCCCAGAGTGTGGATGTCCCAGGTTCGATTCTGATCAGGGCATACCGGAAAACTACCGCTCCCTGTAAAGCCAGTAGCCAGGGTCAGGATCACAGCTGCCTGACCCACGCAGGTTCGCATTGGATTCGAACAGTCGGTAATGAAACACAGGAGCCAAAAACTGGTGAGCCATCAGCTTTAATTCTAGCTTGCACCCGGCGGGCAAGCAAAAACACACACTGGGCTCCAAAACCCACACATTCAGTGCTCACAAAGCTACTGACTTATCCGAGTTTCCTAGAATCAAAGGTTTCTAGCTCACCAGACTTATTCACCTGTTTCCCATCTCCTCCTGCACAAACTCTTAACAAACTGGCTTCTTCCTCAGCACTCTGCCATCTCAGCTGCTTCTCCTGGCCTTCACGTGGCCTTACTCTGCTCTCCTCTCTAATACCTCAGGAACCAAGAACCAAGAGAGAGCAAGCTCCCGGACTGCCCCAGTTTATAGCATAGAAAATCCAAACCCTTGATCCAATCTACAGACAAGAAAGTCTCTGATACAAAGCCACCCATCTGAGGTATAATGGGATTCCTCAAGAGAGTGCACCACCCTACATCATCCAATCAGTCAAGGGTGTAGGGAAGAGCTTACTCTTAAACTAAGCCTTAGGCTATAACAACCCGGCCTGCCCACAGCCTGTTCCAGAACACACATTAATATCAACAAACTTCCATGTGGGCAGCGCCATCTTTAACAAAGTGAGCATAATATATTTTATCTGCCCAACAAGCATAGACTCAAAACCTTTAATCCAATTATACAAACAAGGAAGTCTCTGATACAAAGTCACCCATCTGAGGCATAATGGGATTCCTCCCTACATCACCACCCTACATCATCCAATCAGTCAAGGGTGTGGAGAAGAGCTTACTCTTAAAACAAAGCCTTAGGCTATAACGACCTGGCCTGCTTACAACTTTTCCCCCACAGCCATCACAAGCATAAGGGCAAATGATATCACCTGGGTGACGGGCTTCCATGTGGGCAGCACCATCTTTAACAAAGTGAGTATATTATATTTTATCTGCTGAACACTCCCCCTTTCCCTTCCAGCTATCTCTCTCTTCCCCTCCCACAGCCAAGGCTCCATTGGTGCAAAGTTGGCCTGGGCGCTGAGGATGGCTCCATGGCCTCACTTCAGGTGCTAGAATGGCTCTGATTGCAACAGAGCAATACCCCAAATTGTCAGAGCATCACCCCCTGGTGGACATGCTGGGTGGATCCCAGTCGAACACACGCAGGAGTCTGTCTCTCTGCCTCCCCATTTCTCATTTAAAAAAAATATATAGTTTGCTTTAATTTTTTTTTTTGTATGTGTGTATGTGACAGAGACAGAAGGACAGATATGGACAGACAGACAGGAAGGGAGAGATGAGAAGCATCAGCTCTTCCTTGCAGCTCCTTAGTTGTTCATTGAGTGCTTTCTCATATGTGCCTTGACTGGGGGGCTCCAGCCAAGCCAGTGACCCCTTGCTCAAGCTAGCAACCTTGGGCTCAAGCCAGTGACCTTGGGCTTCAAGGCAGCAACCTTGGGCTCAAGCCAACAACTTTGGGCTTCAAGCCAGTGACCTTGGGCTCCAAGGTAGCGACCGTTGGGCTCAAGCCAGCAACCACGGGGTCATGTCTGTCATCCCATGCTCAAGCCAGCAACTCCGTGCTCAAGCCGGTGAGCCCACACTCAAACCAGCAACTTTAGGGTTTCGAACCTGGGTCCTCTGCATCCCAGTCCAACACTATCCACTGTACCACCACCTGGTTGAGCACATTAAATATTTTTTAAAGAGAAAAACAGTACTTATACAAAGTATAATTCCTTTTTGTTTATCATATTTAAGCAGAATATTTTATACTATTGTAATAATATTTTTTGTTTTGTTTTAAGAAGGTAGCAAAAACATGCTTCAAAAACTATTTTTTGTCTTTGCCAATAATTTAGAACAGGTGTGATGTGGGAATCATAATTTCACTAGCCATTAGCATACAGGATAATATCTCTTAATAAAGCCAAATGGAAAAATAACATACTCCAAACAAATGACTGATAAATCACACTATTTTTCCAAACAAGATGAGGTGAGAAATGAAGTCTAAATTTAATATGAGGTGTAATTTTTATACAAGGAGGAGGCACTCAAGAGTTAGCAACCACCAACCAGAAGGCTAATTTCCAACTGCCTATTTCTAGAACTTGTCGCTAGGGTACAAAACACATCAGTGATGGTAGGCAGGCTGATCTTTTTCACTGGGCCTGTGTGGGTTTATCAACAACGTCTTTGAGGAGTACCCCCTCAGGACAGGAGCAAATGCCCCATGGGTGTTCTGAGAGTTTTTAGGTTAGTGAAAGTCACCTAGCCCAAACCAAAGCTCAACAGTCCTCGCTGTTGGGCAGATAAAATATATTATGCTCACTTTGTTAAAGATGGCGCTGCCATCTTTACATTTGGCGTAGTCTGTGGCAGGATTCGATACAGATCAGCATGGAACCACCACCACCTTTGAGTGGTGGAGTAGAGGACTGGCTGCTGTTATGATTTCCCATAGCTATTTTTGGGGGGACTGTTGGATGGCTGACTTTTACAGCCATGTGTGAGGAAACCGGGAGCTCTATGGAGGAGGCTGCCTGGGACCTGCAAACAAAGCAGCAGAAGGAGCTGGAGGAAACGTGGGAGAAAGAGATGCTGACCCTGGAGCCGAAGGAAGCGCTGGAGGAGGAGGCTGACCAGGTTTGCGAGATTCACCTGGAAATGCAGCAGACGCTGAAGAAGGGATCACAGGTTCGTGAGTTGGAGATTGCCCTGGATGTTGTGGAGAGCCAGCAGCGGCATGAGGCCGGGCCTGAGGCTGGGGCTAGAGCTGAGGCCAGGACCGGGGCTGAGGCCGGGGTTGGAGCTGCAAGGCCTGCTGAGCAGAAGGCAGCGGTGTCCCGGAGATCAAGCCCAGCAGCAGGAGCTGATGTTTTCAGTTCCTCTTTGGAGGATGAGGAGAATCAAGCTGGAGTTACAATCTGTAGTCTCCAGAAGGTGAGAGCCCAGCAGCAAGGAGTAGCTACGCTGCCGGTAGGTCTGCGATTTTGGGACATAGGGGTGGATGCCATCATGCTCCCCAGAGCAGAGATGGAAATTCTGACTGCCATGGCCACGTGCTCCTTTTTGGGACAGTGTACGAGCTGCCAGGATGGCAGAGATGAGGGGGGTGGCTAAAGCCCTATGTGTGTGGACTGATTTCCTGGACTACGACTGGAGTGAGCACTGGCTCCTTTGTTGGATGGACTTACGGATTTTGGACAATGTGAAATACCCTGATGGGGGTGGGGGTGGCTTTGCTGGAGGCCCTCCTGCCCTGGGAAGCCTTTCAAATGGCAAGAGAGAAGGCAGAGGACATTTTGCGCTTTTGGCAAAGTGCTCAGAGACTGGTGAAATGTGTGTCCCTTTGTAATTGTTGAAATTGTATGATTTGTCATGCTGTTGTAATTTGAGTAATGTGCTTAATTTTCTTGTACAGGGATGCCAGTGGTGTAGATTGTAGGTAGTAAAGTGAGCATAAGGGTGGATTGTTGGGCAGATAAAATATATTATGCTCACTTTGTTAAAGATGGCGCTGCCCACATGGAAGCCTGTCATCCAGGTGATATTATTTGCCCTTATGCTTGAGATGGCTGTGGGGGAAAAGCTGTAATGTAGGCAGGCCAGGTCATTATAGCCTAAGGCTTAGTTTAAGAGTAAACTCTTCTCCACACCCTTGACTGATTGGATGATGTAGGGTGGTGCACTCTCTTGAGGAATCCCATTATGCCTCAGATGGGTGGCTTTGTATCAGAGACTTTCTTGAATGTATAATTGGATTAAAGGTTTGGATTATCTATGCTATAAAGTGGGCGGACCGGTAGCTAGATCTCTCTCTCTCGGTTCCTGGGTTCCTGAGATTAGTATTAGAGAGGAGAGCAGATTAAGGCCATGTGGAGGAGAAGTAGCCAAGATGGCAGAGTGCTGAGGAAAAAGCCAGTTTGTTAAGAGTTTGTGCAGGAGGAGATGGGAAACAGTGGTGAATAAGTCTGGTGAGCTAGAAACCTTTGATTCTAGGAAACTCGGATAAGTCAGTAGCTTTGTGAGCACTGAATGTGTGGGTTTTGGAGCCCAGTGTGTGTTTTTGCTTGCCCGCCGGGTACAAGCTAGAATTAAAGCTGATGGTTCACCAGTTTTTGGCTTCAGTGTTTCATTGCCATCTGTTCGAATCTAATGCGAACCAGCATTGGCCAGGCGGCTCTGATGGCGGCCGCGACTACTGGCTTTACACTCGCAAACTCTCAGTATTTATAGTCTAAAGTCCCCTTACCAGTAGACTTTCCCATGTATTCTTTTTTTTTTTTAAAGATCTTTTATTTTTTTATTCTTTTTTTTTTTTTTTTTTTTTATAGAGAGGAGACACAGAGTGAGAGAGAGTGAGAGAGAGAGAGAAAGGGGGGAGGAGCTGGAAGCTCAACTCCCATATGTGCCTTGACCAGACCAGTGCAGCGTTTTGAACTGGCGACCTCAGTGTTCCCAGGTCGACGCTTTATCCACTGCGCCACCACAGGTCAGGCCCCATGTATTCTTATGATAACCCCAAGAGGGCGCCCCCAGAAGCTAGGCTACAGATTGTTTATCAATGACAGAGATGTAGAATGATGACATTCTGGAACAATCTACTTCATTCTTATAACAAAGCAACAATTATTTTTGTCATAAATGGGTGAACTAAAACAACTTCACATAATTCATAAACAGGTGGCTTTAAAATCACATAAACCAATATACAACATAGCATCAAAAGAGCCTTTTAAAAATGTGACACACCTCCTCTAAATTTCCCTTCTGCTCTGAGAGAAACAGAAATAGACATTTCTAGATGAATTTATAGAGAATATGTATGTTCATATATACATACACTAATATACACATTATTCTCTATTTTTACACTACATTTACCATGTCAAACACTGTTCCAAGTGTTTAACTTATGAAAAGTCATTTAGTACCATTCCAAGAGGCCAGTTGTACTCTTATTGCCCCCACCTCTTTCTTTTTTACCAGATAAGAAAACAGGCACATAAAGATAACCCACCAACAGCCACCTAAAGAAGAGGGCAGATGCCTGCACTGGCTCAGTGAGTGATGTTGACCTGGAATGCTGAGGTTGCGGCTTCGAAACCTCAGATTGCCAGGTCAAGGCACACATGACGAACAGCAATAAACAACTAAAGTGAAGTAACTATGAGTTAATCCTCTCGCTTCTCCTCCTCCTCCTCTCTCTATCAAATCAATAAATATAATCTTTTAAAGAAAGAAGGGGTCAGAGCTTGGTTTGAACTCCTGGGGACCTGATTCCAAGCCCAGAAGCTTTAACCACCACTCTTTAGCTTCCTGAATCCATTCCATGCAGGAGGACACAGGCCGGGTATGTGTACGCAGACAGAGCCACATCCATATCCAAGCTTCATGCTACATTGTAAGTGTGTTAGATGCCCTTGCAGACCTTTACATGGAAGCACAAAGGGCAGGAAAGGAAGAACTGCTTAACTAAATGGGAGTGGTCAGAGACCAAGCCTACAAAGCATCTCAGTAACAAGCATGAAAAATATTCCTTGGCTAAGAAACTAGATCACCGATAAACTTAGAACAATTTTAGTACTTACACAGGAATAAGAGTGAAAATGAGATTGCTTCTGAATTGGTTTTGTAGGGAAGAAAATAACAATTGTTAAAACACAAAGGGTCCAGAGAAAGAATCCAATATATAACAATCAACTCATTAGGTTAATTAGCATCCAGCAGATAGACTGGCTCCATCCTGTTGAATTATGCCATGCCCTACCTACAAAGCACAGCCAGCCTTTCAGAATTCAGTGTCATAACAAAGGGGCTCCTGTCTTAAGTAATTGTTTATGTCCTGAACTACAAGAGGGAATTACTGGTATTTTGTATCTTATAGTATTTAAATTAAAACTCACTTCACAATAAAAGAACAAACAAAAAGAAAGGATGTTGCTGCCACCAGCAATTCAAAAGGTGTAGACATCACAACTTGAACACATCTGTTGAGGACTCTCTAATTCACAGTTGTATTCAGTATTTAACCACTCACCAAGCACTACTTCTTAGATTTCTTAAAGACAGCAAAAAACCTGTTTCCTGAACTGTACCCAGTAATCCACTCGGATTTCAAATTTTATTACAGGCATGCTTTGCTTTGTTTCATAAGCGCTGCGTTTTTTACAAACCGAAGGCAAAACCCTCCACCAGCAGAAGAGATCGCTTTACCGCGATACCTGCTTTATTACGTTGGCCTGGACCCAAATCCACAATACCTTCAAGGTATGCTTGTGTACCATGTTGACGGTTTAAAATTCTTCACTCTATCGCTTCTCGGCCTTTTGGCTAAAATGAAGCGTAGTATCTGTTCTCGTCAGTTTAAAATGCTTCACTGTTTCCTTTGCGCTTGGTAAAGACCCAAATCCCTCCACTTTGTCCAAGTGGTCCTGCGGCACCGATTCTTGCCTATTTCATCAGCCTCACAAAAGCCATTTTTAAAATTTTTTCTACTTCCTGCCTCTCCTACTTCCTCTTGAGGTGTTGGAAGCCAACCTCTGTCAGTCACTCCTGTACCAAGTTCTTGAGAGTTAAGAGCATTGGCTCCTCCTTCATCCTTGAGGGCCTTCAATCTGGAATTTGTCTAACTCACTCAAATTCATCCTTCACATTTTAGCTTAAATGTCACCTCCCCAGTGAGCCGAGTTGAGGTGTGGCATCCTTCTACAGGGTGGGGCTGACCCACCCTCTCTCCCACTGAGATGCAAACATCCATAGGGGTGACTGTTCCTCTTTGATTTCAAGGTTTGCCACCTCCTCACTAAGTAAGACCCCAGACTAAGTGAACCAGACCCTCCGACACCAAGTTTTCCATCCCCTCGGTGTATGTGAGGACGGAATCACGGTTAAGTTTTTAAAACCAACCAGAACACCTTAAATTGAGCCTCAAAATTGCTCAATATTAAGCACACTTGGATTGCGGGAAACGAGTTAAGTCGGCTCGCATGAATTGCGCGTACTCCGCGGGAGCCGTCTTAACTCGGTTCATATAGATTTGCGGTGGAGTGCGGGAAACGTGTAAAGTCCGGCCGATTATAACTGCGTATTACCAAATATTTGCTTGTTTGCCGTTCACAAAGATACCTACCTGCGTATGGGAACCGTTTCATACCCATTTTGGCGGGAAATTCACCCGACACCGTAGTGTTAAGAACCTGAAAAGTCTGCCCCTGGGAATGAAATGAGCAGTTAAAGCCAACAAAGGCCTCATCACGGAGAAAGACCCCCTCTAGCTGTGCTCAAGATCTCTTCCCACGTTTCCACCTCTACTCGGGGCAGGGGGCGGGGATGGTGTAATTGAGCATGCGCGTGTTCATTACCTGCCCACTTCCAGAGAGACCGCCAATCACCGCAGCAGCCGAGCGTGCGCCTCGGACCAGGAACCCACCCATTCTGGCTCGTTGGTTCTCAGTTCTACGTTGAACCGGGCTCTGAGGTTGCAGCACAGGTCGGTCCTGAGCCATCAGTTCCAGGTAAGCGGTGAGGCTGCAGAGCCAGACCAAATAAGGTTTAGCTGAGCACGTCGTGGAGGCTTCCTGAGCGTCTCCTGCGCGTCAGGCCTCGGCGTCGCGCCTTGTTCATGCGTGGGTTTCTCAATCTGGCAAAGATCTTTTGAAAACTGCAACTCCCTGATCCTAGATCTGTGTAATCAGAATGGGGATGGTGGACATTAGTTAATTAAGTTTCCAAGAAGAATTTGATCTGACCAAGAATTTGAGAATTGCTACGTTATCTCCAAAGAATGCCTGTTTGGTGGAGGAAACTAGGGGAGGAGAGAGAAGAGCTGGGAGGTTAAGGGAGTGGAATAGTAGCCACTATTTGAGAACCACTAACCTACAGTGCCTACACCTCTAGGCCAATATAAACAAACCTTAATCCTCACAAAGATCTTACAGTTAAGAATTATCGTTACAGATTTACAAATGAGCTGGTTTCGGTTCAGGCATGTTAAGAGCCATCCTGTATGATAATGGTTGAAACTGAGGGCTAAGAATCTTTCACAGGTTTTTTTTAAGTTTTGTTTAAGTAATGGTTAAACAAAGTAAGGTTCTCAAGCCAGCAGCACCACGTGGGGATTTCTTAGAAGTACTACACACCAACTGAATAAGAAAGTGGGGATGTGGCCCAGCAATGTTTTAACAAGACCTACAGGAAATATGCAAGCTAAGGTTTGAGAACTACTTTCTTCAAGAACTAGTGGAATGTTTTAAGCTGGAAATTAAAAGGGTTAAAATGATCGGTTTAGCCACAGAGTTAGGCAATTGATTAGAAGCACCATTGTGTTTTAGGGTAGAAAAGGGGCTCATAATGTAATTGAGGGAAGAGACAGAAAAGCTTGAAGTAGAATGGTAGCGATGCTTATGAAGCTAATTGTGTTTACTTCATGGCCTGTTTTCTTAATGGCCTGATTCTGAAAAGTAGGAAAGACTGATTTGTGTACGTGCTTGGGAAATGAAGAGCACAGTGAGTGATACCTGGACTACCTATTATGTATGTTCCTTGTATTTTTTCTTTTGGTTTTAGTTTTCCCATTATGCTCTATAATTCACTTAGCTGTGTGATATTGAGCATGTTTTATAAAACATCCTTCAACCTCAGTTTTCTAATTTCTGGCTGCCTCACCTCCAATCCCATGTACCCCGCCCCTAATCTTTTTAATATGCATACCTCCTGTATACATGGGAGAGACCCAGGAAAACTGAGTGACTCACCTAAATAACACCTTAGATATCATCTTCAACTGAAGACAATGGGGGGGTCGATCATTGATGGGAGGGTACAGTAAAAGAAATATGGAAAAAGTACACTAAATCTGTTATGCAGATTCAAGTCATTGTCTTCATTTTGATAAGAGTTGCGAAAGATAAAGTCATCTCCCTCTTCCTGGTTCAGCCCAGGGAGACACGCTTGCAAATGGAAGTTTCCCTTACAAATGCAAATATGTTTTACAAAACATATTTGGTTTTCTGAACTTCTCCCAAGTGTGCTCTTAAAATTAACCAGCCCACAGTAATCCTTAATGCCAATGAGGCATATTTGGGGGTGACAAAGTCTGTTCCCCTACAGCTTCTAGGCTATAAACCTGTACATTCTGTTACTGTAGTGAATACTGTAGGCACTAGTAACATAATAGTATTTGTGTAATACCTTGTGCTATGGCAATAAGAAATTTTCAGCTCCATTCTAATCTTATGGTACCACCATGGAATATGTAGTCCCTCATTGATCAAAACTTTATGTAGGCCACCTGACCCAGAGGTGGCGCAGTGGATAGAGCATCGGACTGGGATGCGGAAGACCCAGGTTCGAGACCCCGAGCTCACCAGCTTGAGCGTGGGCCCATCTGGCTTGAGCAAAAGCTCGCCAGCTTGGACCCAAGGTCGCTGGCTCCAGCAAGGGGTTGCTCGGTCTGATGAAGGCCCACGGTCAAGGCACATGTGAGAAAGCAATCAATGAACAACTAAGGCGTCACAACGAAAAACTAATGATTGATGCTTCTCATCTCTCCATTCCTGTCTGTCTGTCCCTATCTATCCCTCTCTCTGACTCTCTCTCTCTGTCCCTGTAAAAACAACAAAATTTGATGTAGGCCATGACTGTATGCAAGAGTTGAAAGTCACTGAAGCCTTAGTAGCCATCATTATACATACTGAAGGCAAATAGGGAGAGTGGCTTGGGAGAGGCGTATGCTTTATGTAGTTCAGTATTGGAATTTATTAAAAGCTGAATGTATTTTAAGAACAAAATTAAATGTGTATTTTAAATTTCTGAAACTTATCTTCTGCACCTTCAAAATTAGTGTAAGAAAATTACCTGCATTCTACTATTACAGTGAGCCTAGTGGAAATTGTCTTTACTAGTCACTGAAGATTTAGCAAGTATACTAGACAGCAGCTTTACCTTAAATATCATAGTTTTTTATATGTAAGTGAATAAACACTAATGTGATATATATGTAATATAATAAAGTGTAACATTTTATGGTATAAGTATGTGGATTTGGCTAAATTTCTTAGAGCTTGAGATTTTATGAGATAGTCTTACAATACTTTTTATTGTGTGTGTGTGTTAAATGCCAGCACTGTGACATGTGCCTTACATTATTTTCTCATTTAATGGTCACAGTGATATTGCTTCTCACTTTGTGAAAAATTGACGCTCAGAAAAACTAATTTACCCAAGATAAGTGGCAAAGTTGGATGAAAACGCAGTTCTATCAGGTATTGCTACCTCTCAATTTGTGTCATGTGTTTCAGTGTTATAGTTCTGGAGTCAATAAACCCATTTTTCCCCTTAAAATTTTTTAAATATGTTATCAAATATGAATAAATGTGAACATATTGATAAATGTATACAGTGCTTTGAAACAGATGTAGAGGTTGCTTAGGAGGCTGCGGGAGTGGAGGAGGAGGAGGAGCCCCGCAATTCATATCTTAGCACGAGTAATTGCGGCTTTGGTTATTTATGGTCAGTGGGCATAATGGTTAATGCAGGAACTGGGATACCTGAACAGGCAGACCTACAGAACTTCTTGAGATCTGGGAGTGATCCACCTTTGTGCCCCAAGGAACTGCAAGCAAAGTCTTTGTACTCCAAGGACAGAGCTCCCTGCTGACCATGATCCAGTTAATTTTGACTGTGATCTGATTAAGTCTCCCTTGAAATTCCAAAACCCTTACCTACCCTTTTCTTCCCCTTACAAACAGGTTGGCTGGGGGTAGGGGGTTGAGACAATTTGAGAATACAATTATCTCTCCAGATTGCTGGCCATGTGACTATTCAATCCCAGTCTCTACTTTTTGGCTGAGTTGGTAACAGGCAGCAAGGAACTTGGACATTTCTCGTTTCATTTCTGCCAGTTAATATACTGTTGTATAAGTATATTTTAATTATTGTAGACTCAGTCAACTTTTATAGCTCTAATTGAGGATGATGGCTCCTACTTATAAGGTTGTTCTGAGAGCTTAACTGAATCAGTGACTGTATGAAAGATCCTTAGGTTAGGGCCTGACACATAATATCCTAGTGAGTTTCTCTGGGTCTGAGTCTCCCAGAGGAGCAAAACTTGGTCCCAGGAAAGAATAAGCAGTGTGGTTTGTGAAGCGGTATGATAACATGACACCTCTTAATAAAGGCCAAGTGCTTAAGGGGACCAGAGTCAGGTGAAGACAATAAGGTATGAAGGACTCTGAATGATAAGCTGAAAGTGGAGCATTTTGTTCTGGCTTTTGGTACTTGACAGTTTTAAATAAGAGTAAAGATTTAATCAGTTTAAAAAGTGAAGGTTTTAAGGATACATTAAATTATATTAAGAAACAATGAGGCCTGACCAGGCGGTGGCACAGTGGATAGAGCGTCAGACTGGGATGCGGAAGACCCAGGTTCGAGTCCCCGAGCTTGCCAGCTTGAGCGCGGGCCCATCTGGCTTGAGCAAAAGGTTGTTAGCTTTGACCCAAGGTCACTGGCTCCAGCAAAGGGTTGCTTGGTCTGCTGAAGGCCCGCTGTCAAGGCACATGTGAGAAAGCAATCAATGAACAACTATGGTGTCGCAACGGCAACGAAAAACTAATAATTGATGCTTCTCATCTCTCTCCATTCCTGTCTGTCCCTATCTATCCCTCTCTCTGACTCTCTCTCTCTGTCCCTGTAAAAAAGAAAGAGAGAGACAAACAATGGGCAAATATAATACTTCAAATAGTTTATCAATATATATAAACTTGAGATGTCTACGGGACAAAGGTGGATGCAGGGGACACTGTTTTACATTGAACAATATTTAAGAGAACTAATCAAATGTAATGTATGGGCTCTATTTGGATCCATATTCAAATAAATCTGAAATAGAAGGTGTCCCATTGGCCAAAAACAATAGGCATATATTAACTGGCATTTATACGCTATGCTTATTTGAAAAGGTCATAATGCACCTGATCTGTGGTGGCTCAGTGGATGAAGTATTGACCTGGAACGCTGAATTCGCCAGTTTGAAATCCAGGGCTTGCCCAGTCAAGGCACATATGGGAGTTGATTCCTCCTGCTCTTCCCCCTTCCCTCTCTCTCTCCTCTAAAATAAAGTCTTAAAAATAAAATAAAAAGGTCATAATCCTCATTTTATAGGTCAAAGAAGTGGCATTCAAAAAACATACATAGCCTGACCTGTGGTAGCGCAGTGGATAAAGCGTCGACCTGGGAACACTGAGGTCGCCAGTTCAAAACCCTGTACTGGTCTGGTCAAGGCACATATGGGAGTTGATGCTTCCAGCTCCTCCCCCCTTTCTCTCTTTCTCTCTCTCTCTCTCACTCTGTGTCTCCTCTCTAAAATGAATAAAATAAAATTAAAAAAAAAAAAAACATACATATAGCCTGACCAGGCGGTGGTGCAGTGGATAGAGCGTTGGACTGGGATGTGAAGGACGCAGGTTTGAAATCCCGAGGTCACCCATTTGAGCACAGGCTCATAAACATGACTCCATGGTCACTTGCTCAGCTATAGCACCCCCTCACCTCCGTCAAGGCACATAAGAGATAGCAATGAACAAATTAAAGTGCTGCTATAAGGAATTGATGCTTCTCATCTCTCTCTCTTCCTGTCTGTCTGCCCTATCTGTTCCTTTCTCTGACTCTATGTCTCTTTTGCTTAAAAAAAAAATTATTGACTTTATAGGGGTAACATTAGTTAATGAAATTATATAGTTTACAGGTGTGTTGTTTTTTGATTATTAAGAAATGTGCTGATCGACCTTGAGAACATAGTGAGTGAAATAAGTAAATCAGAGAAAGCTAATCACTATATGATTTCACACATAGGTGTGATATAAAACTGAGCCTCATGGACATAGATAAAAGTGAAATGGTTACCAGGGGTAGGGGGAGAGGAGTAAAGGACAAATATACAGTGACAGAAAATGATTTGAATTTTTGGGTGATGGGCACACAACATAATCAACAGTTCAAATGCTATAGAAATGCTTACCTGAAACCTATGTACTCTTATTGATGAGTGTTACCCCATTAAATTTAATTTTCTAAATAAAAATTTTAAAAATACCCAAAAAAATGCACAAGATGAATCTAAAATTATAAATTCCTGTTTTTCCAAGAACTTCCACACAATGATTTTAGCATTTATTCATGATTCTTGTGTAAATGTTTTAATACTTTGGTAATTGTGGGGTCGTATTTTTAATTTAATGTCTCTCATCCATAGGAAGGATTCCTTGTCTTGATCCAAAGGCTACTTTCTTGAACAAGAAAGCCATTAAGCTTTACTTCACATCATTGAGTAGGAAGAATAGCAGCCCAGCTAATATGTTTTAATATACAACAGACTGTAGCCTCTGGTGTGTACTTGGCAACAGCTAAGGGACAGACGGATAAAGAAGTTTGTAGAGGCTGCCATTAGCATGCCAAACCAGTGAAATGGAATGCTGATCAGATCATGAGGTCTGTGGGCAGAAATCCACTGCTTACTGGTCTTGAAGCTGAAGTCAGGCCTTACTAAAAGACGCGTTATCTTATCTACCACCACCTTTGTTCACAGCTCAATGGAGTTTGCAACAGCCCTGGCAGACTTTCAAGCAGGAGCTAGCTGTCCCATCTGTTTGGACTACTTGAAAGACCCAGTGACCATTAGCTGTGGGCATAACTTCTGTCTCTCCTGCATCACTATGTCCTGGAAGGACCTAACTGATACTTTCCCCTGCCCTTTTTGCCGATTTTGCTGTCCTAAAAGAAAATTTGCAAGCAACCCCCAGCTGGGAAATTTGACAGAAATTGCTAAACTACTCCAGGTAAGAAGAAGCAAGAGGAAGAGACAAGAAGAGAAGCTTTTATGTGAAAAGCACAACCAGGTTTTGACCTTTTTCTGTCAGAAGGACTTAGAGGTTTTATGTCCACAGTGCAGTTTCTCCACTGACCACCAGCATCATTACATCTGGCCCATAGAGAAGGCTGCACCCTATCATCGGGAAAGATTGGAGTATTACATTGAACCATGGAAGGAGAGAGTGGAACAAGTTGAAAAAGTGATCACTATGCAAACCAGAAAATCATTGGAACTGAAGAAGAAGGTAGAATATAGGAGAGAAGAAATAAAGTCTGAATTTGAGCAACTTACATTGTTTCTCCAAAATGAGCAGGAGACAGTTCTTCGGCAATTACAAGATGAAGAAATGGATATTTTAACAAAACTAAATGAAAACCTAACAGAATTTGCAGATCATGTTTTCACATTAAAATATCTAATAAAGGAGATAGAAAGCAAATCTATAAAGTCAGAACTGGAAATCCTGACAGATGTTAAAAGTATCTACCATAGATATAAAACCTTAAAGGCTCCTGAACCTTTTCCATTCCAGTTAAAGGAATATGGTTACAATCTTCCTCCACAATATTCTGGCCTAAACAAAATTATCAAGCGATTTCAAGTTGATGTATTTCTAGATCCTGAAACAGCACATCGTAAACTTACTGTTTCCAGTGATAGAAAAATTGTGCAGTACGGAAATAGAATGCAAAACTTTCCTCATAACCCGAGGAGATTTTATCTCTGCCCAGCTGTTCTGGGTTCTGAGGGATATAATTCTGGCAGACAGTATTGGGAGGTAGAAGTGAAAGACAAGCCTGAATGGGTCTTGGGTGTCTGTAAAGACTCTATTCCCAGAAGGAGAAAGAGTCTGAATCCATCAATTTTATTACAGGATGGATTGTGGTGTATCAGGCGAGGTGGTCGAGGTAGTTATGCTGCGTTCGGTTCTAAAAAGGTTAATCTTCTGCCAAAAGTAATACCTAGTAAGATTGGCATTTTTTTAGACTATGAATTAGGTGAAGTTTCCTTTTATAACTTGAGTGATGGATCTCTTCTCTATATTTTTAATGATTATTTTACAGGAACACTTTGGCCTTATTTCAGTACTGGAACTGACTCTAAACCTCTTAAAATTTGTACAGTAACAGATTCTGAATAAACTATTATAAGATTTTTTAAGTTTATGGACAAAACTAAGCTAGTGAATCTAAGTCTCAACAATTCTGTATTTATTCTTTAGACAGCCAGAATGGTTTTTATCTGTTTCATCAGCTTCTAAAGAATATAGATTAAAAAGCCTAGTTTACAGATAAATTGCAAGATCCAATTAGAAAGTGGGTTAGAAAGTCTAAAATAAAATACTTATAAAAGTCCAATATTGTTTATAAGAGTCCAATAACTTTTCTGTATTAATTGCCTACCTGTTTTCCATTAAATAAAAAAAAACAAAAACAACCCTTGCTTTACCTGTGGTGGTGCAGTGGATAAAGTGTTGATGTGGAACACTGAGGCTGCAGGTTCAGAACCCTGGGCTTGCCTGGTCAAGGCACATACATCGGAAGCAACTACTATGAGTTGATGCTTTCTGCTTCTACGCCCTTTCATTCCCTCTCTCCAAAAATCAATAAAGTCTAAAAAAAAAATAGCTTGATTAAAGGCATACATGACACTCTAGAACAGGGGTCCTCAAACTGCGGCCCCCTGAGGCCATTTATCCAGCCCCCCGCCACACTTCTGGAAGGGGCACCTCTTTCATTGGTGGTCAGTGAGAGGAGCACAGGATGCATCCGCACCCACAGTTCCTATTGAAATACTGGTCAGTTTGTTGATTTAAATTTACTTGTTCTTTATTTTAAATATTGTATTTGTTCCCGTTTTGTTTTTTTACTTTAAAATAAGATATGTGCAGTGTGCATAGGGATTTGTTCATAGTTATTTTTATAGTCCGGCCCTCCAATGGTCCGAGGGACAGTGAACTGGCCCCCTGTGTAAAAAGTTTGGGGACCCCTGATCTAGGACCACCTGTTCTGTAAAGGTAGCCACTCAACTTTCATTTGTTTACTTCAATAATTCTCTGCAATATGTTTTTTTCTTTTTATTGCCCTTGTCAATTTTGACTTAGTACAATGAAAAATGAGGTAGTGATCCCACCATTTACATACATGATATACTTATGTAACACTAACATCACCTTTGAATTTTCCTTTGTGCCTTTTCTAATCACCTGTCTCTTCCTTCTTGGTTCTGTCCAGTTCCCTCCACTTTTTAAATTGCCATTCCATTTTCTTAACTTTTTACCATGTCCTTGTTTCCCTAAATGTTTAGTTCCATGTTTTTGAATTTTACATAAAATTGATAGTGAATTCCTATAATTTTTTTTCACTCAACATTATGTTCAATACATCTGGGCTTTTTGTTTTTGCAGCATGAATTGCTGGACCTTCATCTTTATTGGATAATGCAAAATTTTTTTCCAAGTGTGCCACTTTACACTCCTACCCACAGCGTATAAATGTTCTCATTGCTCAGCACTAACAGCTTGATTTTTTTTTTTTTTTTTTACAAAGACAGAATCAGAGAGGGACAGACAGACAGGAACAAAGAGATGAGAAGCATCAATCATTAGTTTTTTGTTTTGACACCTTAGTTGTTGATTGCTTTCTCACATGTGCCTTGACCGCGGGCCTTCAGCAGACCGAGCAACCCCTTGCTCAAGGCGGTGACCTTGGACTCAAGCTGGTGAGCTTTTGCTCAAGCCAGATGGGCCCATGCTCAAGCTGGCGACCTCGGGGTCTCAAACCTGGGTCCCTCCACATCCCAGTCCAACACTCTATCCACTGCGCCACTGCCTGGTCAGGTGATTTTTTTTTTAAATGTTTATTTTATTGATTTTAGAGAGAGATGGGAACATCAATATGTTTCTGTATGTGCCCTGACTGGGGATGGAACCAGTAGCCTCTGTTCTTCCGGACAGTGTCCTTCCAACCCAGTTACCTGGCCAGGACTATCAACTTGATTTTTTTTTAATTCTATACTAATTTGCAAGATGCTAAGTGTTGGCCTGACCTGTGGTGGCTCAGTGGATTAAGCATGAACCTGGAATGGTGAGGTTGCTGGTTCAAAACCCCGGGGCTTGTCCAGTAAAGGCACATACAGAAAGCAACTACTACGAGTTGATGATTCCTGTTTCTTCCCCCTCTATCTAAAAATAAATCAATAAATTTGTTTTTAATGTTAAGTGTTATCTCTGGTTTTAATTATTTCCATGATTTCTAATAGTGGGTTTTTTTTTTTTCTTTTTACACGGACAGAGAGATAGTCAGAGAGGGATAGATAGGGACAGACAGACAGGAATGGAGAGAGATGAGAAGCATCAATCATTAGTTTTTCGTTGCTGTTGCGATACCTTAGTTGTTCATTGATTGCTTTCTCACATATGCCTTGACCACGGGCTTTCAGCAGACTGAGCCACCCCTTGCTGGAGCCAGCAACCTTGGGTTCAAGCTGGCGAGCTTTTGCTTAAGCCAGATAGATGGGCCCGCGCTCAAGCTGGCGACCTTGGGGTCTCGAACTTGGGTCTTCCGCATCCCAGTCCGACACTCTCTACACTGCGCTACCACCTGGTCAGGCTAGAGTGTGTTTTTATAAGTTAAAGAATCATTACTGTTTCTATCCTATAAAATAATTTTTTCCCCTTGTTTTTCTATTAATCTGCCTCATAACTCTTTTCTGGATTCTAATCCTGTAGAAGTTATAATCATTGCAGGTATCTTCTCCAAGTTTATCTCTTGCAGTATCTTATATTGAAGTTCTTAAGTTTGATATGTTTGATTCTATTGGTCTTTTAAAGTTTGGATTCTTGTTTTAAAAATCCTGTATGACCGGGTGATGATGCAGTGGAAAGTGTCGGCCTGAGACGCTAAGGACTCAGGTTTGATATTCTGAGGTCTCTGGCGTGGTTGGAGGCCCCCCCAGTCAAGTCGGACATGAGAAAACAATGGACAACTAAGGTGCAACCCTGAGCTGATGCTTCTCATCTCTCTCCCTGGCTGTCCCTATCTCCCCCATCCCTTGCAACCTCTTGCTTAAAAAAAGAAATCCTACCTTACCTACATCAATGCTATTAAAATACTCTGCGTGTGCTTCTAAACATTTTAAACATCTACTTGGAGTTAATACTGTTTGGGGGCCTAGGATGAGGTTTGCCTCTGTATTTAATTATATATAATGAATAACCAGTGGTCACAACTACATTTATTGAGCATTTCCTCAACTGATTTGCGATGCCACCTATAACGGTACCTAATATGTTCTGCTGGTTTACTGGTCCATCCTTAGGCCTATTCCATACTAAAATATTATAGCTCTCTCCATTCTTCATAGCTGGTGACAATTTTCATCTCCTTAGTGTTACCTTGGCAACTCTTAGCCTTTTCCATGTAAATTTTAGAATCAGCTTGCCAGATTAAACATAAGTTTGTTGATTTTATTTGAAATTGCATTGAAGCTATAGATCAAACTGGAGAAAATAATTTATTGAGTTGCCCAATCCATGAACATAATATGCCTTTTCATCTATTTAAGTCTCTTAATAACATAAAACATCCATCAGTTAGCTGCTGCAGGTAAACTCTTAACACAAAGATTACTCAAGGATATTGTACAGTAAGCAGCTTGTCAGCAGGTAGCTTCTAACATTTTCATGGAAATCCTTCATGTAGCCCACACAGCATAGAAACCCAGGAGTACTTCTCTTGCCTTCCCTATGAGATGGGTCAGGTGGCAGTAAATAAGACATTGAGCAGAGGAGGGACCTGTACCAAGTTAAAAGCTTTAGGTTCCAGACCACTAAGTCTTATAACTTCCCTGACAAGTGAGTGGGCTCCATGGACTGAAAGGGACCTCGGATTATACTGAAAAATTAATCAGTGACCTCTGAAGGAAGCGCATATACAAGGCAGCAAAAGTATTGGAGTTTGAAGTTGCTAGGTTTTGAAACTAGTTTCCTTTAAAATAGAAAAATAATCTACCTCATAGGGTTGATTCAAGTTGAAATGCTTCTAGTTGCCACCCTCAATACCATGACTTCAGGCTTAGTCTCTTATTTACTGCAATTAAACAATGCAGCTAGGGCCTGACCCAGCAGTGGCACAGTGGATAGATCATTGGACTGGGACGCAGAGGACCAGGTTTCAAATCCTGAAATCACTGACTTGAGTGTGGGGTCACTGGCTTGAGCCCAAAGTTACTGGCTAGAGCAAGAGGTCACTGCTGTAGCCCCCCAAGGTCAAGGTACATAGGAAAAAGCAATCAGTGAACAACTAAGGTGCCGCAATGCAGCGATGCTTCTCATCTCCCTTCCTGTCTGTCCCTCTCTCTGACTCGGTTGCTCTCAAAAAAACAGCTAAGCATTTTGTGCTTTAAAGTAGTACTTGATTTCAACTGAAAATTTTTAACCTAGTTTTAATATTTCAATTATTCATGTTCATTGCTTACAAGATTAGAATTATTAACCATTGCTTTACAACCACTATTGGCCAACTTCTCAGAAGCAGCCACTTTTTTGTGTGTGGCAGAGACAGAGTCAGAGAGAGGGACAGACAGGAAGGGAGATGAGAAACATCAACTCTTCATTGTGGTTCCTTAGTTGTTCATTGACTAAAGATTTCTCATATGTGCCTTGACCAGGGGGCTACAGCAGACTGAGTGACCCCTTGCTGGAGTCAGCGACCTTGGGTCCAAGCTGATGAGTTTTTTGCTCAAACCAGATGAGCCCACGCTCAAGCTGGCGACCTCAGGGTTTCGAACCTGGGTCCTCTGCATCCCAGTCCAAGGCTCTGTCCTGATCAAGCAAGGCAGCCACTTTTTTTTTTCTTTCTTTTTAAAAAATAAACCCTTGTGTCAAGGGCTCACTTTCAGTAGGTCGCAGTGAGGGAGCTGCTCTGCTACCTACGAACCCGACCCAGAAGCAGGCCAGCTACGAATGGTGGGCGAGGGGCGGCCCCCTTTCCCCAGACGAGGGGCACTCCGCACCGGACTGGGTCCCTACGCCCGGCGGGGCATACCATGCTACACAGGGACAGCAGGGTAAGGCAGCCACTTTAATGCATGTTCTTGGGTATTTACTAATTTTTAAATTTTTATTTATTCATCTTTTAGAGAGGAGAGGGAAAGAGAGAAGGGGTAAGGAGCAGGAAGTATCAACTATATGTGCCTTGACCAGGCAAGCCTCGGGTTTTGACTGGCTGCCTCAGCGTTCCAGATTGACACTTCATCCACTGTGCCACCACGGGTCAGGCATTGGATATTTACTTTTATACTCACTAAATAAGCTAATAGTGATATTTCTGAATTTTTCAGCTTGAGGTATTTACTATCTGATGTCCTACTTTGGAAAATGAAAATTTAGAGCAGTTTTCACTCTGGCCCTTTCCTAATAGAATTCATTTTTTTTTTTTTTTATTTTAGAGAGGAGACACAGAGTGAGAGAGAGAGAGAGAAGGGGGGAGGAGCTGGAAGCATCGACTCCCATATGTGCCTTGACCAGACCAGTGCAGGGTTTTGAACTGGCGACCTCAGCGTTCCCAGGTCGACTCTATCCACTGCGCCACCACAGGTCAGGCTAGAATTCATTTTTTATAGACTATTTTCTGATGTTTACATGTCTATGTCAATGTCATTACTTCTATTACACAATGATAGTATTTTATTTTTCCACAATTTTGTTTTCCTGCAATAGTGGTCTCCTATTTCTCATCTGCTTTGTTATCCATGCCCTTATCTTTATTTCCAAATTCCCAGCAGCAGTCTACACCTCAGTTTAAATACAAACCTGTGCAGACAGTGGGTAAAGCATTGACCTGTAATTATAAAGTGACCGGTTCAAAACTCCAGGCTAGCCTGGTCAAGGCACATACGAAAACACTAGTTCCTCCCTCCTCCCTCTCTAAAATCAATAAATAAAATCTTTAAATACATTTAGCTTTCTACCACTTTGATTTCACAGAGTACTCAAGGAGCTGCCTGACCCACTCCGATGCAGCAAACTGCTCAGATGTCATCTTGGTCATAACCTTGGCTTCTCTTTAGTTGTTTTTCCTATTTCATGTTTTTCCCATTTGGTGGTTGGTGTCTCGTTCCAGCATCCACCAGTCCAACCCAGCGCAGGTTAACTAAACTTCCCAGACTGTCAGGGATACAACTGTGGTAACAGCCCCTTTGGTTTCCTTCTGAATTGTGAACATGTAGCATAAACCTAATCATTTGGCATATTTGCTCTTGAACAACTAGAATATTTTAAGCAGATAAATCTAAGATATTCCAAATTGATGTATAATATTTACACTTGTTTTTCCTTTGATTTTAATCTGCAGACTGTATTAAATATTAAAGAATTAATCTGTATAGATGACTTGGAAATTACTTCTAATTTTTGATATTTCATACACTCATATACATATAAAATTCCACCTTAAAAATTCAAGCATAAAAATACACTAAAGGGCCTGACCAAGCGCTGGCACAGTGGATCCAGTGTTGGCCTGAGATGCTGAGGACCCCGGTTCGAAACCTTCAGGTTGCCAGATTGAGCGCTGGCTTGAGTGTGGCACCATAGACATGACCCCATGGCCTTGGGCTTGAACAAGGGGTCACTCACTCTGCTGTAACCCCCTACCCTGCCCAGTCAAGGCACATATGAGAAATCAATCAATGAACAAGGAAGGTGATGCAACAAAGAATTGATGCTTCTCATCTATCTCCCTGTCTGTCCCTCTCTTTCTCTCACAAAAAAAGAAAAAAGACACCATCTCTAAAAGTATCCCTAAAAATAGCTTAAAGAGCCCTAACCAGAGCCTGACCTGTGGTGGCGCAGTGGATAAAGCGTCGACCTGGGAACACTGAGGTCGCCAGTTCAAAACCCTGCACTGGTCTGGTCAAGGCACATATGGGAGTTGATGCTTCCAGCTCCTCCCCCCTTTCTCTCTTTCTCTCTCTCTCTCACTCTGTGTCTCCTCTCTAAAATGAATAAAATAAAAAATAAATAAATAAAAATTAAAAAAAAGAACTTTAAAAAAAAAAGAGCCCTAACCAGATGGTTCAGTGGATAAAGCGTCAAGCCCGTGTGCCAGAAGTCTTGGGTTCAACGCCTGGTCGGGACACGTAGGAGAAGCAATGAGTACTTAACTAACTGGAACAACTAAGTGAAACAAGTTGATGCTTCTCTCTCTCATTCCCCTCTCCTCTTTGTCTCTCAAATTAATGGGAAAAAAATTAAAACGAGTTTGAAGCAATCAGTGCCATACTCGCAACACATGCAGAAATAAGAAAAACCCACTAGAATTATACCCCACAATTCTATCTTCTCTCCTACCTAGAATATTTAAGGTACTCATGCATAGGACCACATCCTGAAATGCACACAAAATTTATTAAAGCTGTGAATTACAATGTATACATCCAGATCTTAGAATTTCAAAAATACAGTCATTCTCCACATCTCTACTTAATCCCACAACATCTCTGGCTATTAAAGCAAAACGAAAAAATAATAAGTAAACATCCCAAAGGTTCAAGTCATGTAAGTATTTCTTTTTTAACTTTTGGTGCTAGATTCACTGATGGTTACACAAAATTCTACCTAATATCCATAAATCACAGGAAGGAAATGAAGCAGAGCCACAGTTCATCCTTTGTAATCTCTTACAGCACAGATTGTAAGAGGTTTAGGATCACATCCCATATAGAAGTAAGGCTTTAACACTTCAGAAAATGTATCCCTGAAAGAATGGATATGAGACCTGTCATTCAAGCTGTAAAATGAAACCTGACCCAACTCATAATCTACATAGATTCCAACTCCTCTGGGCCTTTCCTTCAGCACAAGGGAGACAGGAACAGACCCTCGTGCCACATAGTCACCATTCTGCAGCTGAATGGTCCAGCAGCTGTTCCATCCTGGCGGCGGCTGATTTCTCTTCCTGGTAAGGGAGTCTTCACAAACCCCCACGGCCCACTCAGGCTTGTCATCCACCTGGACCTCCCAGTAATGTCGGCCACAGTTAAACCCTTCGGAACCCAGGACAACTGGATCGACCATAAATCTCTTTGGATTCCAAGGAACTCTTTGCTTTTTCCTCACAAATGTCACAGACTTTTTATCCTCAGACACAAGCAGATGAGGATGTGCTGTCTCAGGATCGAGGGTAAATTCTTCTCTAAATTTCTGTATAATTTTCTGCAGAGCGGAATACTGTGGAGGAAGACTGCATCCCTCTCTCCTTAACTGGGCCCAATAGACAGCTGGGGGTCTCAGTCTTCCGCAACGGTAGAAAAGACCCTTGACATCCTTCAGCAATTTCAAATCTGGCATCACACTCTTCTCTGCCACCTCCGTTAGTACACCCTTGAGGGTGAGTATGTGGTCTGAAAATGCAGTTGTATTTGCAAAGAGTTTCTGTCGAACATCCTTCTCTTCTTCAACTAACCTTGAGAGAGCTGCCTCTTGCTCACGTTCTATAGATTGCGTCAGCTGCTCAAATTCAGAAGCTAACTTCCATCTCCGGTTTTGCACCTTCTCTTTCAGTTTTAATAGCTTCCTGTCTTGGGTGGTTATTAGATTCTGAACATCTGCCACCTGCTGCTTCAGAGGCTCAATGTAACTGCTGAGCCTTTGCCTGTGATGAGAGGCGGCCTCCTCCATGGGGCTCACCTGGTGGCCCTCATGGTCAGGGGGCTGAACACACAGGGGACACAACACCTCTAGGTCCTCCTCACAGAAGAGGGTCAGGACCTGGTTGTGCTTCCTGCACAAGCGCTTCTCTTCCTGCCGCTTCTTCTTGCTCCTGGTGACCTGGAGGAGCTTGGCAATGTCAATCATCCTTCTTAGCTGGGTGTTGCTCCTCAAATGCCTCTCTTGGCATGGGTGACGGCACACCGGGCAAGGGAACCTGCCCCTCAGATCAGCCCAGGACCGTTGGATGCAGGAGCGACAGAAGTTGTGCCCACATTCGATGGTGACAGGGTCTCTCAGGTCATCCAGACAGACAGGACAATTGATTTCTGCCTGGAGTCCTGCCAGGGCTGTTTCAACCGCCATTGGGCTGTCAATGAAAGAGCGGACTGAGGTGGGTTTTCTTCAGGAATTTGGGCTCTTTGAGGTCTCTCCACCTTAGATACAAATGTACTATCAGATCCCACTGTCCTTCCTGTCTAAATTCTTTGTCGATCAAGGGCAGCTCTTGGTGTCCTATAAGGTCCTCAGCTACAGAGACAGGTGCCTAGAGGAGCTCACCTGTCTACCTGCAGCCAATCAGAGTAGTTGGCAGTTCAGAGGATATGAATCCAAGCAAAACAATTCTCTTGTTCAGAAAGCAGTCACAACTCCTAAGTACTTACTGGTTCCTGGAAATAAGAAAATATAGTTTTATGTCAAAAAGAAGGCTACTTACTATTTACCTTGTGGCCTGCTTACTGCCACCTTTGAGGGAACTGTTGATTTTTTCCCCTAGCCCCACAGTCCTCCTATACCCACATTAACCACAGGGGGGCTGCAGAGGACTGCAGAAAGTGTAAGCAGTTTTGGTTAGGGATCCTCTGTACCTAGATTAGGTTTCAGCTTTAGTCACCTATTTGGAGGACTTGGGGAAAGTATTTAACATCCTTAATGTTAAGAGAATCAGGTTAACAACTGTAAAAATTCCAACTTCAATCATTTCAATATTTTGAAAATAATCTAAGAAAAGGATTTGGCAGTTTGGGGCTTAAAACAGTTATTTCTGATAGCACTGAATTCACTTGTTTTTTTATTTACACTTCTCAAATGCAGAATATATTCAGCAGTGTACCTAAGTGGATAGGATTTGGACCACATTAGATTTATTCTGAAAACTTCAAGTAGGAAAACTGATTATCACATGCACAGAATGCAATTCCAGACTAGGAATTAAATGTGAGAAAAAGCTGGGAAGCACACACACTACTACTAGCCTTTGGAGTTGGAAAGCTACAACCAGTGAATTTTTGAGAAGATAGTTGAGTTTTCCCTTTCGATCAGTCGCTGATCCTAGTAAAAGCCAAGAATTGGCTGAGGTGACCTCCATGCTGGGTCACCCTGCTTACCACGGAACACTAAAGGCACTATCATGAATTTTCTTTCAGCTCACATTGCAAGTTAACACGCATTTTGGAGATTTCTTTTTTCCACTACTGTCACTTCCGTGTTATCCCAACCAGGAATGTATCTCCAATTATCTCTGCAGTCCCTGGCTAAAGCTGTTGAATAATTAAAATCTTTTTTTTTTTTTTCCTGATTTCTTTTTTAGAGAGAGGTAGGGGGAGAGAGAGACAGGAACATCCATCTGTTCCTGTATGTGCCCTGATCAGGATCCAAAAGAGCAACCTCTGAGCTCCAGAACAAAGCTCTAATCAACCCAGCCATAAAGCAAGGGCAAACAAAATCGTGGCAAGGTCTCTGGGTCTCCTTAGGGCAGTGGTTCTTAACCTGGGTTCTATCGAACCCTAAGGGTTCGATGAGTCAGTCTCAGGGGTTCGGAGAAGCCTCTGCCATGGAGGCCAGAATAAAGTAATACCGTAATTTGTTGTCAGTTCGTGCACTTTGTTGGTTTTGTTCTTTGAGCAAGGGGATGTTCATGCACGGCTCATTTTGTGCACCAGTAAAAAACATATACCTATGTCTTGAATTTGGAAAAGAAAATCATAATTTATCACTAAAGAAGGGTTCGGTGAATGCGCATATGAAACTGGTGGGTTCAGTACCTCAAAAAAGGTTAAGAACCACTTGCCTTAGGGACTGACTGACTTTGGACCCCCTGCTTATACTCTGGGTGTCTGTCAGCAGGCAGATGGTTAGATTAAGGAAGATCAAGTCAATACAGAGTTTTCTGAATACCAGAAATACAGGCCTGTAGCTCTAATCTCTCCACTTCCCTCCCCTCCTATACGCAAACACTCCCACCTATCCTTCCCTTCCACCCACCACCCGGGCCTTCCCCCCAAGCCTATATACACAAACTCGCCCTCCCTGAGACATCCTGGAAGGAATTCCACAAGCAGCTTCTGACCAGCACCACTAGGCACTTTGTCACAAAGATCTGTCACCCCTTTAGGTCAGGTTGAGATCGTGGTTTCTGTATTTTTGGCAAGCATTTGGATGACTCAGGACATGCATGGCTCACTGGAGGACCCGAACCATAATAAAAGCACGTGTTGTAAAGTAACCTGAATCCGAGTTAGGATTCCTTCGCAAAGTTTGGGCCAGGCGCCTCGAGCAGCTGCACGGAAATCAAAGCTTTCACCGCGCTCCCATTTCCCCGCCCTTATAGTCCCAACTCCCAGCGCACCTGGAACCCGCGGCCAAAGGCAACTCTGCGAAGCGGCTGTGTGAGGACGCTCGGCTTGGCTTTATCACATGCAGATGTTTCCGTTTCTGGCCCTTCAAAGGTCAGACCTGGATATTTAAGTTTTTAATGCGCATTTAGGTGACTTAAAACAAGGCTCTGAGAGGGACCAGAAAACTATAATAAACGGCCTGTGTTTTAAAATAAGCCAAACCCAAGTTTGGATTCCCTTTTGAGGTACCTGTCTCAGCCATGAACAAACAGAGCAGGCGCCCAGGAACCCGCCGTTTTACCTCACTCCCGCCTCCGGCTGGTGGAAATGAGGCTCTTCCGCGAGGGTCTTGGAAGATAGTCTGGTACAGGACTACGTGATCCCCGGCGTGACCCCGGCACAAAAACACCACTGAAGGTGGGGCCATTTAGGACCACGCCCACCAAGCCCGTGGCTCCTCCCCCACGGAGGGAGGGGTGGGCCAAGGTAAGAGGATGTTCAGAGTTTCTGGTTGGGGGGGACCGGATGTCCTATTCACACTTTTGCAATTCTCCCTTGATCCTCTCGCCATCTTTGCTGATGAAGAAACAAATCTGAAAGGCTAAGTGAGGCCTGTTCTTTTCGCACCCAGGAATGTGTAACTCTGGAACCCGCTACTCTCTACAGTTTGCCATCTAAACACGTGCAGTCCTGCCTTCTCTCTGCATCCCCCTGCCACAGAACTTTTGCACAAACACCTTTTTTCCATCCCAGCTCCTTTGCCCCATACACATTGTTTACGTGCTTGTTTACTGGCATTCTTTCTTCAGATCCCGGCCTAATTGTTACTTTCTTTGAGAAGCGTTCTTTGAGCTCAGAATTCTGCCTCGCAATTTATTTTTGGCAAATTATATATTAGGCAAATTGATATTCATTTTTGCTTGCTAAAAATTTACCCACATTCTTTTCTTATTTATTTTTCAATTATAGTTGACATCACCCACATTTTTAAAAATTCAAACTTATTACATGCTACCAATCTACAAAACAGTGAGTCCTACGAAGCAAAAAACTAATACAGAATCACAGTTGATTCTTGCCAACCTCATCGCTAAGAACCGTCTTTAAGAGACTGAACGGCTAAGTAGGGCTAGGGGCGGGGACTAGGCCGGGCGTGAGAGTTGCGGCGGGCGGGGTCTGGTGATTTTCTCCGCCAGCGCCTAGTCCTGCTCCGGAGACCCCGCCCCCCGCCAGGGCTTCCTTAGAACCCGTTTGTTGGCCCTCAGGGACCCGACAAGAACCGTAAATGAGGTGTGCCTGAGGCGGACACCTTTGTACTCGTGCTCCATCGCCTGGTAGTGCTCCATCGCCTGGTAGTGCCCCTTCTCCCTACGTCGCCTATCATCTTTTTCTCTTTTCAGGTACAGCCACTAGCACAGGCCGCGTCTTTCATGGGCCTCAGGAAGGGGGCGGCCCAGGCGGAAAAGCCGCATGGCCCCTAACAATCTACTTTGGAAAGTGAAGAATGGAATCCTGGGGAAGGAATGGATTACAATGGAAAAAATGAGTTGCTACAAAGATTTAAAACGAACCTTTAGGCCCTGGCTAGTAGCTCAGTTGGTAGGAGCATCCTCCGATCTGCGGAGGTTGCGGGTTTGACCCAAGGCACATCCAAGAATCAACCAAGGGGCCTGTGGTGGCGCAGTGGGTAAAGCTTCCACCTGGAACGCTCAGGGCCAGTTCTTCAAATCCCTGGGCTTGCCGGGTCAGGGCACATACAGGAAGCAACTACTACCAGTAGGTGCTCCCCGCTTGTCCTCTCTGTTTCTCACTCTCCTCTCCCTCCCCTCTGTCCAAAAATCAATAAAGAAAATCTAAAGAAAAAAAAAAACATCAACCAATGAGTGCATAAATAAATGGAACAACAAATCTGTATTTCTCTTTCTTTCTAAAACAATAAGTAAATAAAAATACTAGTTTCAGCCTGACCAGCGGTGGCGCAATGGATAGATAAAGCATCGGACTGGGTCGCAGAGAACCCAGATTCAAAACCCAAAGGTTGCCAGCTTGAGCAGGCTCATCTGGTCTGAGCACAGGTTCACCAGCTTGAGCCTAAGGTCTCTGGCTTGAGCAAGGGGTCACTCAGTCCGCTGTAGCCACCCTCCTCATCCCCCACCCCCGTCAAGGCACATATGAGAAAGCAATCAATGAACAACTAAGGTGCCACAAGGAAGAATTGATGCTTCTCATCTCTCTCCCTTCCTGTCTGCCCCTATCTCTCCGTCTCTCTGTCTCTGTCACACACACACACAAAATACAAGCTTCAAATATTAAATCATGAAAGGTAAAACAAAACTTTCTTTTTTTTTAATATTTTTAAAGACTATTTTAGAGAGGAGAGAGAGTGAGAAGGGGAGAAGAGCAGAAAGCATCAACTCCCTTATGTGCTTGACCAGTCAAGCCCAGGGTTTTGAACAGGGACCTCAGCATTCCAGGTTGACACTTTTATCTACTGTGCCACCACAGATCAGGCAGAAAACAAGACTTCCAAAGCTACCATTGGTTTGTATCTCTGGAAGCATGTTTTTGAAGACTTACTTGATCCCACTAATGTGAACACTCAATGGAGAGGAAATTCAATTGTAAGAAGAACACATTAGATACAGCAATTCTCCTGTACTGGCAGCAAGTTAGTGAATGCTGCATAATGAAAGGCCCTACTTATGTAATTTCTTATTTATGAAAATTTATCCCCTCCTGACGTGTGGTGGCACAATGGATAAAGCGTTGACCTGGAACGTTAGGGTCCTCAGTTCCAAATCCTGGGTTTGCCTGGTCAAGGCACATATGGAAGTTGATGCTTTCTGCCACCCGGTCCCTCTCCCCCCCTCCCCAGCCCCCACCCCCGACACAACTCTACCCCCATCCCCCACCCCCGCTTTCTCTCTGTTCTCTAAAATAGTCTTTTTGTTTCTTGGGTGGTTTTTTCTTTTCTTTTTTTTTTTCTTTTCTTATAGGGACAGAGAGAGAGAGAGTCAGAGAGAGGGATAGATAGGGATAGACAGACAGGAATGGAGAGAGATGAGAAGCATCAATCATTAGTTTTTCATTGCCTTTGCAACACCATAGTTGTTCATTGATTGCTTTCTCACATGTGCCTTGACTGCGGGCCTTCAGCAGACTGAGCAACCCCTTGCTGGGGCCAGCGACCTTGGGTCCAAGCTGGCTAGCTTTTTGCTCAAGCCAGATGGGCCTGTGCTCAAGCTGGTGACCTCGGGGTCTAGAACCTGGGTCTTCAGCATCCCAGTCCGACGCTCTATCCACTGCGCCACCGCCTGGTTAGGCTATTATTTTAATTTTTCTTTAAAAATTTTTTTTTATTCATTTTAGAGAGGGAAGACAGAAAGAGAGAGAAGGGGGGAGATGCAGTAAGCATTAACTTCCATATGTGCCTTCACCAGGCAAGCCCAGGGTTTTGAACCAGCAACCTCAATGTTCCTGGTTGATACTTTATCCACTGCGCCACCATAAGTCAGGCCAGAAAGTTCATTTTTATTTTCTTTTTCTTTTTTATTTTATTATTGGTTTTGTTTGTTTGTTTGTTTTTACAGGGACAGAGAGAGTCAGAGAGAGGGATAGATAGGAACAGACAGACAGGAATGGAGAGAGATGAGAAGCATCAATCATTAGTTTTTCATTGCCTTTGCGACACCATAGTTGTTCATTGATTGCTTTCTCACATGTGCCTTGACCGCAGGCCTTCAGCAGACCAAGCAACCCCTTGCTGGAGCCAGTGACCTTGGGTCCGACGCTCTATCCACTGCGCCACCGCCTGGTCAGGCCAGAAAGTTCATTTTTAATGCACAATAAAGGTTAACTTAAAGAAAGACGTACTAGTGTTCAATGACTTTGCTGCCAGATGACTAATGAAATTATTGAAAATTGTTTAAATGGAGATATAAGCTAAGGTATAAGATTGTTTTTGGTTTAAAAAAAATTGCTTTTGAGCCTGACCTGTGGTGGCACAGTGGATAAAGCGTCGACCTGGGAACACTGAGGTCGCCAGTTCAAAACCCTGCACTGGTCTGGTCAAGGCACATATGGGAGTTGATGCTTCTAGCTCCTCCCCCTTTCTTTCTCTCTCTCTCTCTCTCTCTCTCTCTCTCTCTCTCTCTCTCTCTCTGTGTCTCCTCTCTAAAATGAATAAATAAAAATAAATTTTAAAAAAAATTGCTTTTGGCCTGACCAGGCGGTGGCGCAGTGGATAGAGCATCGGACTGGGATGCGGAAGACCCAGGTTCGAGACCCGAGCTCGCCACCTTGAGCGCAAGCCCATCTGGCTTGAGCAAAAGCTCACCAGCTTGGACCCAAGGTCGCTGGCTCCAGCAAGGGGTTGCTTGGTCTGCTGAAGGCCCGCTGTCAAGGCACATATGAGAAAGGAATCAATGAACAACTATGGTGTCCTAATGGCAACGAAAAACTAGTGATTGATGCTTCTCACCTCTCTCCGTTCCTGTCTGTCTGTCCCTATCTATCCCTCTCTCTAACTCTCTCTCTCTGTCCCTGTATTTAAAAAAAAAATTGCTTTTGGTTAAAGTGTCTAGAGATCAAGATATAGTTTCTTTGATTCTATTATTGTAGAAGATTCAATCAATGTAGAACAATTGTCTCTTTAGAAATTCCATTAGAATTGTTTTTCCCACAGTATGTTCTGTATTCTAACCCATACTGCAGACAATGGAATTTACCAGCCCTACAGTGAGCCCATTACCAATAAAATAAATTAGCCTTAGAAAGAAAACACATATTTTTTAAAGGACTATATTGGCAGAAACATGAACCTGAAAGGTCCTTTGGTGAGAATTCAGATGGAAATGAGAAATATGTTGTATGAGACTGGAGAAAGGTGATTTTTGTTATATAGTGACAAAATATAACTGGATTGTATACTGCCATTATGTGGAAAGCAGAACTTGTGGTGAACTTGGATATTTACCTGAGAAGAGTTATCCTCTGTGGTTGGAGACTCCATATTCTTGGTTAATATACTGTGATTAATTGAAATTTGAACCAGTGAACGACTTGGGTTAAGTAACTACGGCAAATGAACTTTGTGCATATTGGAACATTGCAAAGTATAAGTTGCCTATGTGAGTTTCTGCTCTAAACATACCTCAGTGCTACTGGGGCTTTCACAATGTCACACCAGTCCCTTAAGTAGCTCCTAGGCAACTAACTTATCCACACAAGTCTTTCCCGGATTGAGTTCCCCTACCCCATTCATTCCATTGTGTTTAGAGCAGTGGTTCTTAACCTGGGTTCTATTGAACCCTAGGGGTTCGATGAGTCGGTCTCAGGGGTTCGGAGAAGCCTCTGCCACGGAGGCCAGAGTAAAGTAATACCGTAATTTGTTGTGAGTTCATGCACTTTGTTGGTTTTGTTCTTTGAGCACGGCGATGTTCATGCACAGCTCATTTTGTGCACCAGTAAAAAAACATATACCTATGTCTTGAATTTGGAAAAAGAATCATATTTTATCACTAAAGAAGGGTTCGGTGAATGCGCATATGAAACAGGTGGGTTCGGTACCTCAAAAAAGGTTAAGAACCACTGGTTTAGACGTTAGTCTCAATGATTCATTTTCTAATGAATCAGCAAAACTTCAAAATAACAGTACTTTATATTTCTAACAAATGCAGAATATTTTCGTTTCTTAAGATTTTGAGCCAAACTGACAACATTCACTGGAAGCAAGATTTCATTTGGTCTCCACATGCAGAATATTTTAAGGCTTATTTTACTTAAAATATTTCCAATGTTGGGTAAAGTTATTGAAAAACTGCTATATGATTGAGCTAAACTAATGTAAATTTCTGTGTTAATCTGTTTAGAAGTTCTAAGTGGAGAGTTTTAATTCTAGCACTCATCATTAATATAAATTTCACTGTCTAATTGGATTCAGGAATTATAGCAAATAGTACCTTTTCGCCTCGTTATTCTTGTATGCATGTTTTCTTTCCTACCCCTTGCAGAGAAGTGGGGTTTTGCAATTAGTTTTAGAAAATGAAATACTAGGTAATGTGTGTCACATCATGGTGTTGGCATTCAAGTCTCAGTGTGCTCCTGCTTTTCTTAGTTGCAATGACCCTTTGTTTTGACAACCCATGACTGAGGTAGTTAGATTCCTGGGTGGGTAACAGAGCAGTACCCTGCTGACCTACATTACACTTTACAAGAATAAGGGGTAGGTTTTGTCTTGCTAAGCAACTGGGATTGCTACAACATAGCATAGCTACCCTGATCAATGAAGGAGTCTCTCATACTTCAATGAAAAGAAGTTTCTTGCCTGGGACGGTTAGCTCAGTGGGTAGGAGCTTCCTCTGGAAACACCAAGGTTGCAGGTTTGATCCCATATATGCACAGATGGGAATGCACAACTAAGTGGAACAACAAAATAAATGCTTTCTTAGGCCCTGGCTGGCAGCTCAGTGGATAGAGCATCAGCCCAGCATAAGGACCTCCTGGGTTTGATCACCAATTAGGGCACACAGGAGAAGCTATCCTTTACTTCTCCCTTCCTCCCTCTCCCACTTATCTTCCTCCTCCCCCTGCAGCCATGTGGCCCTGGGTGCTAAGGATAGCTCTGTCAGAGCACACGACAGCCTCAGGTGCTAAAACTAGCTCAGTACTAGAGCATCAGGACCCAGATGGGGTTGTTTGGTGGACCCCAATCAGGGTGCATGAGTGTCTGACTCACTATCTCCCCTCACTGAATTAATGAATGAATGCTTTTTTCTCTTTCTTTCCCTTCTTCTTAAATCAATCAAGCCTGACCAGGTGGTGGCCCAGTGAATAGAGTGTCGGACTGGGATGCGGAAGACCCAGGTTCAAGACCAAGGTTGCCAGCTTGAGCACGGGGCCCATCTGGCTTGAGCAAAAGCTTGCCAGCTTGGACCCAAGGTCGCTGGCTCCAGCAAGGGGTGGCTCAGTCTGCTGAAGGCCCGCGGTCAAGGCACATGTGAGAAAGCAATCAATGAACAACTATGGTGTCACAACAGCAACGAAAAAACTGATGATTGATGCTTCTCATCTCTCTCAGTTCCTGTCTGTCTGTCCCTATCTATCCCTCTCTCTGACTCTCTCTCTCTGTCCCTGAAAAAAAAAAAAATAGAATCAATAAATATATATTTTAAAGTTTCTCAAATACTCTATTGAGCATCTTTTTACATTATGAAAATAAATAAATACTACAAGACATACACAAGGTAAAACTTTATTTCCCAACACTATTAACAATACACATACAAACTTTCAAATTGAAGCATGTTCTAAAATGTCAGCAGTTTCACAAAATGTTCAACACAAATACGTGACATTTGAAGGTTATATATGAAAACGATTTTTATAAAACATGAGATAAAAAACAATTAGAACACCCCAAAATGTCCAGTATATGAAAAATAATAAAAAGTAAATAGAATGTGATCCTTATTGAAACTTCTGACAGATCAGTCATCTACAACACAACCTTGGTAGAACTGAGCAAATGCAGCACAGCTGAAAGGGCACCCTTGCCTAGGGAACCAGAGTGTGTTACAACGCAAAGCAGAGGAGAAACCCCCGGTGGTGGGGCTTCACATCTGGATAATCCGGTTTACAATGTCAGTGAAAGTGGCCAGGATGCACAGCAGGGTGGAAGCCATTCAAAATCTGTTTCAAATGTAAAGACTGAGGATGCCACAACTACCTACCAGATGAGTATGAAAAGGTTTATTACATGATGAGGCTTTGTGGGGAGAGTGGGTGGATCTCAGAGTAGATTCCAAAATAACTGAGAGCACAGGGAAGAGACTAGCTAGCGGGGTTTATGGGGGCTACTGGGTGCTGCTGGTGGGAGTGCGCTGGAACCACTAGTGGCTGATGAGATTAGACCTTCCCAGCGGTACCAAAGCACGGAGCACCTGGGCAACCTCGCCAGCGTTCCCAGTTATGACATAAGGAGAGGGTAGAAGGGTGAATCCAAGAGTCAAACATCAAAACTAAAATCAGAATTTTCATGACAAGTATTTCTTCTACTAATAACAGGGAAGAAAATAACCACATACAAAACTGCCCCCCAAGTTTTTCATCACTCATCTCTAACAATACTGAGTGTAAGAGATTTTGAAGAATATGCACTAGAGAAATAAGGCAGAAGTTTTTCTGTAAACCTATCAGTGGCTCTATACAAGTAAGACCTGTTATTCATATTATAGAATGAAACCTCTCCCAATTCATAGTCCAGAAAAATGCCAACACGCATGACATGCCCCCTAGCGCATGTTCCGCATATACTAGTGCAAAGCTCAATGTGCCAGCAGCTATTGGCTGGGGATGATGACGTGGGAGCATTTTTATAGGAAGAGTCTTTACACACACCTAAGGACCATTCACCTTTGCCTCTTACTTCTACCTCCCAAAAATGCCTGCCAGCATCAAATCCCTCAGAACTGAGGACAGCTGGGTAAGAGGTACCTGCCTGGGGATGATGACCACTTGGTGTCCTATATGTCACGGTTTTTCTATCTCTAGAGATAACGAGACTTGGATGGGCAGTTTCAGGATCTAGTGTCAAATCTACTTGAAATGTGCTGACCATTTTACGCAAGCCAAAATAATGTGGAGGGAGAGGGCAAAGCTCCCTCTTCAATTTATATGAAAAGACTGCTGGGGTCTCTAAGTTTTCATACCTGTTGTAGATATTTTCAATTCCTGTGAGTAAATCCAGGTCTGTCTGCAAATACTTCTCTGCTATTTCACTTAACAGATTGTTTAGCATGACCATATGGTTTGAAATTTTCCTTCTATTTTCAGTTAGTTTTTTTTCAACAACCGTCTCTTCTGTAAGGAAGCTAGTATTAATACCATCTTTCTCTACTTCCAAGGAGCACTTGAGTTCTTTATATTCATAGTGTAATTCTTTCCTCCAATTTTCCATCTCTCTCTGCACTTCAAAAGTTTTTGCAATTTGGTTTTCAAAACCCATCTCAGCATCTTCAACTTCCACCATGAGGGGCTCAATGTAGCTTTTGAGCTTCCTCCTGTTTTTAACTGCAGCTTCCTCAATGGGTATCAGCCGATGGTCCTGGTGGTCAAATGAGACCCTGCACTGGGGACACAACAGCTCCAGATCCTCATAACAAAAAAGGATCAAAACCTGATTGTGCTTCTCACACAGGGATTTTTCTTCCTGTAATGTCCTCTTACTCCTTGTAGTGGGAATCTGCTTAACAATATCAGTCACGTGGCATAATTGGGTGTTCTTCTTGAAGTTTCTGTCAGGGCAGTGGTGGAGGCAGAGAGGACAGGGAAAGACATCCTGTAGTTCTTCCCAGCACTGGTGGATGCAGGAGAGACAAAAGTTGTGACCACAATAAATGGTCACTGGGTCTTTCAGGTAATCGTGGCAGACAGGGCAGCTGGCCTCTGCCTGCAGCTCAGCCAGGGAGGCTGCAAAGGCCATTGTGTAGTTAGGGTTTCTGTTTAAAGAGACTCTCTCCAGTTAGTGTGATCTTCCAGGAACTAGGAAAAGTGAGAAGCTAATGTTTGTCTGATCAGTCTTTCCTCTCTGTTGAAGACAATAGGAACTCCCAAGAGAACTCCCAGCCACCAGCTGACATCCAGTCATTGTGTCCCTCTATCCTTTATTTAATGCCTTTTCCTCCTGCTGAAGATCAGCTGTGGAATCGTTGTGATCAAAAATCAATCCAAGTTATATGTGGTTTCTGTGAACAAAAGAATATGGCCTTTTAAAAAAAGTTCAATCAGCATTAATTCTAAACCAAATCATTTAGTATGACAGTATTTAAGGAGGAGTTAGCAATGAAGATTATTTTATCATCTAATTTGCAACTCTAAATGAATTAATTGATCTAACCAAGTTTATCATTGCCTACCACCATCACTAAAAGAGTGACAGATACCATAGAGCTGCTGAAGGGGCTACTTAACACTATATGTGAAGAATTTTACCAGAAACACGAACCTCAATATCATCAAATAGAGGTCCAAACACCTATTTACAGAAATATAAGGGATAGAGAAATATATAAAGGATAACCTAGTTAATTTTATGTGTCAACTGGATGACCAGATAGCGAGTAAAATGCTAATTCTGGGTGTGACTGGGAGGAGATCTCTGGGAGAGATTAGAATTTGAATCAGCAGATGAGCAAAGCAGACAGCCCTCTCCAGTGTCAGTGGGCATCATCCAATGCATTGACGGCCTGATGAGAACAAAAGTTGGGAGGAAAATTCATTATTGACTCTGCTGGACTGAAAAAGTCAGCAAATTCAGTGCCTATCTTGGATGCTCCCATTTCTCAGCCTTTCAGATCCAGACTGGAATCAGTACCAGCTGCTCTGGGACTTGATAACACTGTCTTCCTGGGTCTCCTACTTGCAGCCTCCATAATCTTGTAAGCCAATATTTCAATAAATCTCTTTCTAGATATATACTGCTGGTTCTGTTACTCTGGTAAACCTTTAATAATATACTAAGTAAGTAATTAGTAAAATCCAGATTGTGATAAACTCTACTGAAAATTCAAGCATGTTTCTTCAACACAAATGTAAAAAGAAAAAATTTTAAAACCCATGTAAGAAGAATACAGAAATTAAAGTAGATGTAATGGACATACTAACCAATTATAGTGTATAAACCTAATTTCATTACATCTTGAAATACTTGATCAAAATTTAATTTGACCTGACCAGGTGGTGGCACAGTGGATAAAGTGTCGGACTGGGACACGAAGGACCCAGGTTCCAGACCCTGAGGTCACCAGCTTGAGCGCGGACTCATCTGGTTTGAGCAAAGCTCACCAGCTTGAGCCCAAGGTCACTGGCTTGAGCAAGGAATACTTGCTCTGCTGTAGCCCCCGGGTCAAGGCACATATGAGAAAACAATCAATGAACAACTAAGGAACTACAATGAAGAATTCATACTTCTCACCTCTCTCCCTTCCTGTCTGTCTGTCTGTCCCTATCTGTCTCTCTCTCTCTCTGTCACACACACTCACACACACACACAAATGACAATAGTTAGGTTGAAATAAAGAATGGTATCAGAAGTTTATAAATTAAGGCTCTTTTAGAAATGTATAATGAAAAGGTTACAAGTGAAATCCTATAATGTCTTCCGGGTATTTTTTCTAATTGGCAAGAACTTGGTAGGACAATAGGTAGAGAATGCCAAAAAGTTTTTAATTTCAGCACCTGGGTTCTCCAAACTTGGGTTTGTTATAATATTCCCTCTTACTATAAGTACCTAAAATATTCTTTTCATTTAAAGATTTTATTTATTCATTTTACAGAGGAGAGAAAGAGAGAGAAGGGAGGAGGATCAGGAAGCATTAAGTCCCATAAGTGCCTTGACCAGGCAAGCCTAGGGTTTCAAATTGGCGACCTCAGTGTTCCAGGTCAGCGCTTTATCCACTATGCCACCACAGGTCAGGCCAAATATTCTTTGATTTTAAAAATGGATGTTTTAAAATTTGTTTTGGTGGGACAACCATGTGAGGAAACAGCAAGAAAGCAACCCTCTGCAAGCCAAGGAAGGATGCCTCAGGACTAACCAAACCTTCTGACACCTTGATTTGAACTTCTGGCCTCTAGAACGGTGAGAAGATAAATGTCTGTTGTTTAAGCCACACAGTCTGTAGTATTTTATTATGGCAACCTGAGCAAAGTAATACAGATGCTCAACCAGAATTATACCCACATCATGAGAATACTCAATCCAGAAGAAAGCCCTCCTTCCTTGTGCCTTCTCCAAAATTACCTTAAGAACACAAGCAAAACCCTGCAGCAAGTCCTCAGAATACCATCCTCGTGAGACGATCCACAATTCCCCAAGGTATGAGTTGTTCCTCGCTGTAAACAACAATACATTTCATTTAATTTCAAAAAAGAGGTTTTTTTCCCAAAGACTTAGTTTTTGAATTCTATTTCAGTATTCTCTGCTCTGTTCTGGCCAAGCAATTTCTCTTACGCTCTTCTTTACACTCCAACTCTTTTCCTGTCATCTCAAAGTTCTCAGATCCATTCCATTTCTCTTCTTCCGCACAGTGTTTCAAACTGGTCCCCTTTCACCTCTCCCCTTTCAAACAGTGGATGGGAATGCCTTCCCTGTTCCCACTTCCCATCCACACCCAACAGATCTCCCAAAATGAGATAAATTGAGATTGAGAAAAGGCAAGGTAGGCATTAAGATTCCATCTACGCCTGACCAGGTTGTAGTGTAATAGATAGAGCATAGGCCTGGGACGCAGTGGACCCAGGTTCAAAAACCCAAGTTTGCTGGCCCGAGTGTGGGTTCACCAGCTTGAGTGCAGGGTCATTGGCTTGAGTGTGAGATCATAGACATGACCCCATGGTCTCTGGCTTGAGCAAAAGGTAATGGCTCAGTTGAAGAATCATGCCCCACTCCCCCATCAAGGCACAATGAGAAAGCAATCAATGAGTATCTAAGGTGCCACAACGAAGAATTGATGCTTCTCATCTCTCTTCCTTCCTGTCTGTCTCTCTGTCCCTGTATGCCTATCTCTCTTGAAAGAAAAAAGAAAAAATATTCCATCTGCTTCTATGTTACGTGGGTTGGATTCCAGGACTGATATCTACCTGTGTTACGAGGGATAGATTCTTTGATCCTCCATTCTATCAGGGACACATGGAACAGACACAATTATACTCACCTTCCCTTTCAGTTTGGTGTCAGCATAAACTGAAATCTGAATAAACCTCTTGGAACATCTGGTTGAAAATCTTGAAATATGTGTGGTACAGAACTTAAGAATTTCTTCATAGTATTTCCATATCTTTTCTGTGCAAAGGCGGATGAAGGTCAGTTGAAGCCCCAGGTGCAGAAGAAAATATTGGGCCCCTTAAAAAAAAAAAAAGGGAGAGACAGGGAAAATAAAAATACATGTTAACCATATTTTTAAAGAAATAGAAAGTATATACTATCAATGTTAAAATTGCACATATGAAACCAAACTTGGTGTCATTAGAAAATGGTGTTAAGTTGAGGTTTTGCAGGGCCCTTCAGGAGTTGGGGGCCAGGACGTGTGCCCATGCGCCCGCCGTGAAATCTGCCCCCGTTTCTGTGATATAACAAGAAATACAGGCCCTGACTGGTTGGCTCAGTCGTAGAACATCACCCCAGCATGTGGAAGTCCAGATACCGAGATACTGGTGCATGCAAGAGTCTGTCTCTCTGCCTCTCTACCTCTCACTTAATAAAAAAAAAGAAAGAAAGAAAAGAAATACCCTTAGTCTTTGTCCCTAATTTTCTGGCACAGAGCTCCTAAAACCCTTAAAATGTTCTCAGTTATAGGAGTACATTTTAGTAGTTATTAGGAGCCCCCTTTGAGCACATCTGAGTTTATACTAATAATGTGACAGCATGGAGCAAGATAGACACACAGCCTGGTCACAAGACTGACTGATGAAAAGATTAGAACTTTCAGCCCCACACACAGAATTCTGGGAAGGCTGGAGAGCACTGGAGATTAACTTCTGTGAAAACAATGAAAACCATCAAAGGAGATTTGAAGAGTTTCTGTGTTGGGGAGCACATTCAAATGCCAGAAGAGTGGTACACTCTATCTCCACAGGGATAGAAGCTCCTGCCCTCAATATATACTGCTCACAAATATTAGGGGTATTTCAAAATAAATATGAAGCAATAAAATATCCCCTAATGTTTGTGAGCAGTATATATAGTTCAGATCCCTCCCTTTGAACCTATTCGTCTGCCTTGTTCTTTGTGTCCTTTATAATAAAGGTAGTAAACCTAAGTAAATGCTTGAGTTCTGTGAGCCCCAATAGCCAATTAACAGAAACCAAAACAGGGTTTTGTGGGGACCTCCGATTTGTAGTTAGTAGATGAGAAGTACAGATAACAACCTGGACTTTGGACTGGCTCCAGCAGTGGGGCTGGTCTTGTGGGATCTGATGCTCTGGAGTCTGACCCTATCTCTAGGCAGAAAGTTTCAACTTCACCTTCAGTGTCTGTTGCTTATTTGAGAATTGCTTGGTGGTGCGTCATCCTTGCCTCATCCTTATTTGGAGTTTTTAATCGTAGGTCTGCTGATTTGTCTCAACGCTGTTAAAGTGTATTTAATGTACAAATTCACTTTCAAGTCCTTGGAACACCAAAAACCTGGTGATTTCACTGAAAACAAATTCCAGTTTGTTGCAGCATAAAAGGGAACATATGTGCCTATTAATATTACTGTATTTAATCTTCAATTAAGTAGTCACACACACACATACATAAAACCTTAAATAGGGAGTACATTGAGATAAAAAACGGAACAGCACTGAGCTGGGGCCTGGCACAGGGTGGAGCCTCACCAGGGGACGGGGGCCTTTCCCACAGGTCCCTCAGGTGTGATCTAAGGGAGCAGCAGATGTCAGGTCACGTCCCTACCTACAGCTGGAACTCCCCCAACCCCTACTGCCCCCCTCCTCTGATCCCACGAAAGTATTCCACTCCACTGCCGGGAAACCCGTTCCAAAACATCCAGTGAGTACCTCCGTAAGGTGAGTACTGCAGCCTCCCAAACCGCCCGGACTCGGCCAATTCCGCCATCACCGCCTTCACCCATCGCGTTGAGGCGCCAGCGCCGCCTCACCCCAGTCTACACCCCATTTTGGGGGTCCCAGCCTCGTTTAGCCCCCTCATCTTGGTCCCTCCCTTGAGCCCCGTTCACCCGTAGCCTGAAATGCACTCACCACAGACTCGGCTGGATCGTGGGGAGTAGTTGAACCGCGTCCTTTCGGCCTAGGGGGCGCTGTCGGCTCCTCCCCTTCTCACAAAGCAGAGGGTCTTCTGCTTCCGGGTCAGAGGGCCTGACAAAGGCCAAGTTTTCCGTTAAGTTATGAGCAGAATCTGACCAGTTCCGCCATGGATGGGTACTCAGTTGGCGAGAGTGTGCCCTGATACATCAAAGTTACTGGGCCCATCAACCAGTGAATTCATGAATAAGTGGAACAACAAACCCATGTTTCTCTTTCTAAAAATCAATAAATAAATCTTTTTAAAAAATTCTGACCGGTTGGGCTTTGTAATCCTGTAGACAGCGTCCAGGAAGTGACTGACCCCTGGTGACATTTCCCATCTTCCTCTCTGATGGCATCTTTGGAGTTTCCACCTTTTTTCACTCCTGCAGTTAATCGATCCTCTTATTCCATCAGTGATCTGGTTTTTAAATCCACTGAATATTTTGCAAAGTCCTCATTTTGTTTTCCTCAAATTAAAGTGCCTAAAAAATCTCGGCCTGTTTCTTTAGATGTTGTCTTAATACCTTCTGCCTTTAAAAGGTGTCTCCAGCATTTGTCCTTGTCTTCGTTCTTTGATTCACAAAATCTTTCTGTAGTTTTCAACCTCCGCAGGTTCATTTGCTGCAGACAAGCTCCCAGTACAACACTTCTTTCCCCGCTCCTTCAGGAGATAGGGGTGCGGAAGGAAGGTGAGGGAGGTGCTGTTACAGGCCCAAGGTTCGTGCCCCCTCTCCAAAAGGCCAATATTCAATAGGTCAGAGTTTGGAGCAAAACAGGTTTATTGACCTAGAATACGGGAGAACTAATTCTCGAATCCATTTTAAGAGCGTCTGGAATCCAAGCAGCTTTTATTATTAAGGGAGGAAGAGGAGGGGCAAAGTTTGGGTGCTGGCCCTAGATATGTAGGCGTGGAAAAGGATACAAGAAAAAGGGAGAAATTTATCAATTTCTTTGTTTTCGTTTGGTCCGTTGATTCCCGCTGATCTCGAGATCAGATTTGGAGAATCCTGTACATTTTTTAAAAACAACCCCCACCTTTGCGGTCCAGAGGGCTGCACTTTCCTCTAGTTAATTAGCATATCTATAGCAGGAGCTATTACCCCGCAGGCCATTAAAGACTGGAAGCATTTCTTTCTATTACAAGGTTATGTATGACTGAGCAGTGCCAGGAGAGATACAAGAGCAGGCTTATCTGGGTGAAATGTATCTAAGGTGACCAATCCTCCTCCTTTAGGGAGGACAGTTCTTTTGTAAGTTCTGTCCTCCCTCGAAAAGTGTCCTCCTACGTGTTCTCTTTTCTGATATTGGAAGACTAATCTGTAAATGTTCTTATTCGATCAAAGCAGAATGGATCCATTGCATGAGATGTGACGTATTTGTATCTAAATGAGTACTTTTTTCTTACAATTATTATTAAAAATTAATAGGCATGTTAAGCATAATTACAATATAAAATATTACAAATGTTTTTATTATGCATTTCTCATATTATAGTGTATTATTGTTGCAATGAATAAAATGTTTCTTTAATTTACAATATTGTCTTCTTCAATTTATTTTTGTCCTCCTTTTCATTGTAAAAAAGCAGGTCACCTTAAATGTATCAGAATTTTGACTCTAAGAAGCATAAGATATAGTTTATTTATTTATTGTTTGTTTGTTTTTAAATAAATCCTCTTGGTGCTTCTGACTTTTTATGAGTTCCTCAGTAGTTTTGAATCTCCACATCCAGATTTGTTCTTTTTCAGGATCTGTATATTAATATGTGTGTGTGTGTGAGTGTGTTGCCTTCATTGACAGATTAATTATCCATATATTCACTGATCACACTGGCAGAGGGCTCACTGTCCATGGACTCTGTGGAGCAGCCTGGAACACAAAGATCATAGCACATCCCTCACTAGCAGGGAGACAAATGAGCCAAAATATGAAGGTTTTGGCTCCTTCATGACACATCTACTCTGAGGACAGCATAAAAATGATCTTTAATCAAGAACACCAATTCTTTACTCCAGAACTATCTTCTATAAAGGTTTTTAAAGGTAAAATGATGCCCGTAGTAGAATGGTTACACAGAGACGTCCTCTCCTCTTTTTGCCTTTCTAGAAAATTCCCACTAAATGACTTTTTTTTTAATGTTCTTCCCTTGTATTTTTTAATGTTTTTTCCCTTTTTTATTCATTATAGAGAGGAGACACAGAGTGAGAGAGAGAGAGAGAGAAAGAGAGAAAGAGGGGAGGAGCTGGAAGCATCAACTCCCATATGTGCCTTGACCCTAAATGACTTTTTGAAGAAACTTCCAAATAATCTATATAGATAAAATCAAACATAGATGTGATTCATATTCATATATGTTTGTATAGAGAACATTCTTCTTGTACATCTCTAAATGAGATCAATCTTCATATTCTACAACTACTTGTTTCACATATTTTCATCCTGTATCAGAATATTTTTAGCACAGTTTTCTAAATTAATTTTTAAATTTTTTATTTATTATCCAAAGTAAAATTTTTATTCATTGGTTTCAGTGAGACAAGAAGGGAGAGAGACAGACAGGGACTTCAAGCTATTCCTTTATGTGCCCTTATTCGGAATTGAACCGGCACCCTCTGTGCTTCTGGACAATGCTCTAACCAACTGAGCCCCAGCTAGGGGTCAGGACAGTTTTAAATGTGTTTCCACCTTTAAGGAAAAGACTGAATGTGAAATAGTATAAAGATGATAGATGTTTTCTGAAGAATTTGTAGGTTATCCTCTCCTGTAGACTAATGTTTCTCACAAAGTATTTGCCTGTCTACTTTATTCTCCGAACATAACTAAACAAAACAATAAAGTCATATTTTATTATTAAAGCAATGCCCTTGGGTATTTTATTGGTGATTATGCTGAAAATGCAATCCAAATTGGAGAGGATTGACACCTTTACCATGTTGTCTTGCAATACATTCATGTGGTATCCTTTTACATTACAAAGCTTTCAAATATTTTTTATTGAGTTTGAGAAGATCTTTGTAATGTTAATAATTTGATCCTAATACTCTTGCATATTTAACCCTAGATTCATTCTTAGCTGTTTCACATTTTGATGCAATTGTATAAGATTTACTTTAAACATTTTCTTTATCTTTTTTTACTTACAATAGTTATACTTACTTGTTCACATATGGATATTGATTTTTTAATACAATAATCTCTCTAAAACCCTGGCTGCATAGCTCAGTTGGTTAGAATGGTGTCCTGATCCACCAAGGTTTCAGATTCATTAAAAAAAAGTCAACCAATAAATGCATAAATAAGTGGAACAAAAAATTGATGTCTCTCTCTCCTCTTTCCCTCCCCTTTTCTCTCTCTCTCTCTAAAATCAATCAACAATTTAATTTTTTTTTAATTTTTCTTTTTATTTTATTCATTTTAGAGAGGAGTCACAGAGTGAGAGAGAGAGAGAGAAAGAGAGAAAGGGGGAAGGAGCTGGAAGCATCAACTCCCATATGTGCCTTGACCAGACCAGTGCAGGGTTGTTTTTTTGTTTTGTTTTGTTTTTTTAATTTTTATTTTTTATTTTATTCATTTTAGAGAGGAGACAGAGAGAGAGAGAGAGAGAGAGAGAGAGAAAGGGGGAGGAGCTGGAAGCATCAACTCCCATATGTGCCTTGACCAGACCAGTGCAGGGTTTTGAACTGGCGACCTCAGTGTTCCCAGGTCGACGCTTTATCCACTGCGCCACCACAGGTCAGGCCAGTGCAGGGTTTTGAACTGGCGACCTCAGTGTTCCCAGGTCGACGCTTTATCCACTGCGCCACCACAGGTCAGGCCAACAATTTAATTTTTTTTAAGATTTTATTTATTCATTTTAGAGAGGAGAGAGAAAGAGAAAGAGGAGAAAAAGAAGAAGGGAGGAGCAGGAAGCATCAACTCCCACATGTGCCTTGACCAGGCAAGCCCAGGGTTTTGAACCAGCGACCTCAGTGTTCCAGTTTGCCACTTTATCCACTGTACCACCACAGGCCAGGCTCAATCAATAATTTAAACAATAATAATAATAGTAGTAGTAGTCTTGCTAAAATTCCGGTAAATTCATCTGTATATTTATTAGGTTTTCTTTTCCTTTTTAATTTTATTTTTTAATTACAGTTACAGTCTATATTATTTTGTTTTAATTCTGTATCGTATTGGTTAGGTACTTTACAAAATGTTCCACCCTGCTATTTCCTGTATCATTGGGTTTTCTAAAAGACATTATCGTTAATAACAGCTTTGTATTTTCCACTGTTCACTTTTTTTTTAGCATCACCTTACTGAGCTCGCTAGAATTTCTACTGAGGACTACCCCATTAAGCTCTCAGACTGTGACCACACCAATCCATCCACTAATAAAAAGACAACTGGCATGAAGTCTTTATAAAAATCAATCTCATGAAAAACAAAAAAGGGGGGGAGGAACATGAGAGCTTTGTAACAACTGGAAAAATTGATATTATGTTATTAGTTTAAATGATTTCATTTTAAATTAATAATGATATTGTGATCCTACAGGAGACATGTTCATTTTTAGGATGTCAAAAGTACTTAGCCTGACCTGTGGCAGTGCAGTGGATAAAGCGGCCACTTGGAATGCAGAATTGGTGGGTTGGAAACCCCAGGCTTGCCTGGTCAGGGCTCATGGGAGAAGCAGCTACTAGCAGCTGATGCTTCCTGCTCGCTCCCCTCCATTCCCTCCTTTCTCTCTCTCTCCTCTATCTAAAAATCAATAAGTAAATTAAAAAAATAAAAAGTAAGTTTAAGTGTTTAATGGGAAAGTGTCATGGTGTCTGAAACTTATCTTCAAATGCTTTAGCAAAAACAGTTACAGATAAGAAGAAGGGATATATAAAAAGAACTAAAGCAACCATGTTAATTGGGCAATCTAAGGGATAGGTATATATATATATATATATATATATATATATATATATATATATATATATATATATATATAATTTTTTTTTTACAGGGACAGAGAGAGAGTCAGAGAGAGGGATAAATAGGAAGGAACAAACAGACAGGAACAAAGAGAGATGAGAAGCATCAATTACCAGTTTTTCGTTGTGACACCTTAGTTGTTCATTGATTACTTTCTCATATGTGCCTTGACCGCGGGCCTTCAGCAAACCAAGCAACCCCTTGCTGGAGCCAGCGACCTTGGGTCCAAGCTGATGAGCTTTATCTCAAGCCAGAGGGACCCGCGCTCAAGCTGGCAACCTCGGGGTCTCAAACCTGGGTTCTCCGCATCCCAGTCCAATGTTCTATCCACTGCGCCACCGCCTGTCAGGCAGGGATAGGTATATATTATATGTGTTAACTATACTATTCTATTTTATTCATTCATTCATTGCAGATCTAAAATTTACAAAAAAGAATGTGTGGAAAAATAAGAATGTTTGCTCCTAGAGAGATGGGTTGGTGGAATTAAGTGAAATGCTCAGTTGGAACAGACTCAGAGACACACATATTTTTTGAGACACACATTTTTTAAATTATATTCTTCTGTATTGCATAAATTACCTTGCACCAAAAATTAATAAAGATATATTTTTAAATCATGCAGAACAATCTCTTTCACATGTTTGCCTTTTCTTTCTTCCACAAAATCAGAATATTGGAAAAGTTTTTGCGCTATCAGATGTCAAACGATTGAGTAAAAATATACATAAGTTCTAGGTACTTCCATCAGTCTGTAGTGGAGTGAATAACATACTTTTTATAAAGAAAAAAACTAGAAATAAGATTTTGGGATCAATAACTCCTAAATTCTGTATTCTGAGTATTTTATAATCTACTAATTTCTTACTCATTTGTTTGTTGTGGGGCACTGATCTAATGCTAGTATCATTTTTGGAATAACTATTTGTGTCTTTGTGCCCCCAGCCTCTGATTGAAATAGCAGAAAGGTATGTGCAGTCAAAACTGGAGTTACAGATATTCAAAGTATCTACAACAGGTATGAACACCTAAACACTCCAGCAGTCTTCTTTTTATTTTTTCTTAAGAGAAGATTGAGGGAGAGAGAGAGAGAAAGATGGGCAGGGGCAGGAGCAGGAAGCATCAACTCCTTGTAGTTGTTCCTCCTATGTGCCTTGACTGGACAAGCCGGTGTATTTGAACCTGTGACCTCAGCATTCCAGGTCAAAGCTTTATCCACTGCACCACCACAGGTCAGGCCCAGCAGTCTTTCAATATGAATTTTTTAAAAAAATTTATTGGTCCTCCTGAACAATATTTTAACCTACAAAAAAATGATCAACCTATTTAAGGTCAACTTGACACTAGATATTGAAATGGAGAAGCCCAATCTTATTACCTCAGAAGACAAAAAGTTATGATTGTTACGGGACTCGCAAGGTATAAGACACATCAGATGAAAGTTGTGTAGCAGAGGGCTGAAACTCTTAGGTAGACTCAGCCCTGAGAAACTGCGCCACTGCATATTAATTGAGTTCCAAAAGCCATAGCTCAGCAGATAAAACTAAAAAGCTACAAAAGCCTTTTTTCCCATCCGTTTCACACCCAACCCTGCACGTCTACTGTTTCCTTCATGATCAAGGACACGAGAAGAGTCAGAGTCTCAGAGCTTATCAATCATAAAGGACATCTGGTTCTTGAAGGCATTGCTCCAAGAATCCTGTGCACTTGTATTCAAGTAACCCCAGGCCAGTCTCCTTGTATGGTTAACACACTCCAAGATCTCTTGTCTCCAAGTAACGCCCCTGCTCTGAGTTAACTATCATTTATATTTGTGCAGGGTCTTTTCCCTACATATGACATCAGGAAAAAACTTCATCGTACAATCTCATGAACTTTAGTTTTTGCTAGCTGTTCTTAGCCTTCAAAGGGTGTTTCTGGCAGGCATTATTGGCAGGTAGAAGTAAAAAGCAATGGTGAATGGCCCATAGGAATTGTCCTAGAAAGTCTATGACTTTGCCTTACCCAAAAGGGGGACGCTGACAAGTCTTGCTCTGTTCTTACACCTGTGCGGCATTGGATACAAAAATATCCAAGGAGGTTGTCATTTTCCTGGACTATGATTTGAAAAAGTTCTCATTTTATAATTTGAATAACAGCTTTCCTACCTATACTTACACGGATACATATAGAGAAAAACATAGGGCTTATTTTTTATATTGCACCTACGTCAGACCTTCCAAAGATTTCCCAAACTCTTTTCAGGTACATACCAAGGACAGTTCAAAGCAGAGAAAAGTAAAACTCTCAGTCATTGACAGAAAGCTTTTAACTATATACACATCTATTTTTTCAATCTTTATTATCTACTTATCAATTTATATTTTATAAAGATAATTTGTTTTATAGATTCATAGCATACACTAAAATATTTGAATTTTGAAAGGAGGTGGAGGAATTTTTGAATCAATTAATGGTCACCAATTCACTTAATGAGTCACCTGCTAAAAAATAAATTGTGATGCAGAATTTCAGAGCACAGAGAATGCTTCTCAGAGAGTCACAATTAGGCTGGGATTTGAAGAAAGTGGGCAGAGAAAACAAGGGAGTAAACAACATGTATGGGGCCTTGGCCAAATAGCTCAGTTGGTTAGGATGTTGTCCTGAACAGCCAAGGTTATGGGTTCAAACCCATTAGGTCACATACAGGAGTCATCTGATGACAACATGAATAAATGGAACAAGTTGATGCTCTCTCTCTCTCTCCCTTAAAATCAATCAATCAATCACAATAATGTTTATGAGCAACTGTGGAGGAAAGCAGCTTGTGCAAAGGCCCTGTGGCAAGAGGATGTCATGTGCTGAATGTAAAGGGATCGGGCAGGACAGTGGATCATGACCCTGACAAGAGGTGGAGTCCAGACAGTCAGGGACTCTGGGATGTGACAAAGACTTGTCTTTTTCCATAAGGTATGAAAAATAATTCATTATTTTAAGTAGCATGATGAAAATTGCAATTTGAAAATAGAAGATAACATGTAGAGAATAAAAAGGATGAGGTACAGTAAATGAGAGTCAACTACCTGAAACAATGCAGTCTAGTCAGGTGAAGATGGTCATATTGGGCACTTGGACTCAGACTCGGTAGGGATCTGGGTAAGGATGGGATGTGGTGGAGAATTGGAAAGATCAGGGTTATTCTTATTGCTGCTGCACCAACTTTGTGGGGCATAAACAGGAAACAGGGGCAGTGGACACTCAGAGGCCACTACATGCCAGGAACTACTGCCTTCTAGTCCTGGGGCTTTCTGGGGTGCAATTTTTTCCCCAAACTTCTTTCCCCACAGTGCCTTCATTTATTGGAGACAACGATTCTGGAATCTGAAATCAGCAGCAGCTGCACAACTGTCTTCTTGGCTGGAAAGTCACAGTTTCCCATCCTGTATGCCAGGCAAAACCAGAGTCAGTCTCTACAAGCTGCTGGTCTCTAAGGTGGGGTGATTCTGTAGTCATGGGAACAGGTTACAGCTTGTTGTGAGGATGCAGGGAGTAAGGGATGGACTGAACCCAGACTCCTCAAACTAAAGGGTCAAGTCCTCCCACTCTTGTGCTTGCACGGTGCTGAGACTGCACACCCTGAAGTGAGGGGTAAACTGGGGGACCCGAGTTACTCATTCCTGGGGGAGAAAAGGAACAGGCTTCACTCAGCCTTTCAGATTTCAGTTTCCTCAACAGGAAAGATGGGATTAATGACCGTGAGAAAATCAAGGGAGGATTGCCAAGGTGCAAATGAACTCACGCCTACTAACAAAAGCACCCTTGGGTGTCCTGGCCTGATTGAATCACAGGAGAGCCTTATCCCCGCCAACTAGCATCTCTAAAACATCCCCTTGTTTGCTTATGGCTACCAGGTGTTGGAAGGATGGGGGATCAGACCGGGCCTAGGTTCAGCTACCTCGATACTTGAATTCTAGTTAGGAAAGAATTCAGAGTCAAGATACAAAATACAAAAGAAAGTTTATTTAGCAAGTCACAGAGGTAGAGGATATTGGCTTTAGGAAACAAGTTTCAGAGGCAAAGGGAGTCTAGGAGAAAGAGAAACCTGCCTGGGGGTAAGGGAAGAAAAAGGTGTGGGCGTGGTCCTGGGAGAAAGAATGTGCGGAGTCCTCCTCTTACAGGGTGTTTAAGTTGGAGATTTTAGGGGCGGTCCCCCCAGAGCAGGGGCCCCCAAACTTTTTACACAGGGGGCCAGTTCACTGTCCCTCAGACCGTTGGAGGGCCAGATGATAAAAAAAAAACTATGAACAAATCCCTATGCACACTGCACATATCTTATTACTATTTATTATTATTATTATTATTATTATTTTTACAGGGACAGAGAGAGAGTCAGTGAGAGGAATTGATAGGGACAGACAGACAGGAACGGAGAGAGGTGAGAAACATCAATCATTAGTTTTTCGTTGCCATTGTGACACCTTAGTTGTTCATTGATTGCTTTCTCACATGTGCCTTGACCGTGGGCCTTCAGCAGACCGAGCCACCCCTTGCTGGAGCCAGCGACCTTGGGTCCAAGCTGGCAAGCTTTTGCTCAAGCCAGATGGGCCCGCGCTCAAGCTGGCGAGCTTGGGGTCTCAAACCTGGGTCTTCCGCATCCCAGTCCAATGCTCTATCCACTGTGCCACCGCCTGGTCAGGCTGCACATATCTTATTTTAAAGTAAAAAACAAAACAGGAACAAATACAATATTCAAAATAAAGAACAAGTAAATTTAAATCAACAAACTGACCAGTATTTCAATGGGAACTATGGGTGCGGATGCATCCTGTGCTCCTCTCACTGACCACCAATGAAAGAGGTGCCCCTTCCAGAAGTGTGGGGGGGGGGCAGATAAATGACCTCAGGGTGCTGCATGCAGCCAGCGGGCTATAGTTTGGGGACCCCTGCTCCAGAGGATCTGAATAGAATATTCAGCAGCTTTCCAGGTGTGCCCTTTCAGGGTCCTCATGGTCTCCACTGATTGGCGCCAGGGTTGGGTCCTTAGTCAATGCAGTTGGTCCTCAGGTCAGGCATGGAGTCTCTGGTCTGGTTTTGCTGCTTTTCTGCCCTGGAGCTGAAACACAACTGAGGCCTAACCTATCACCATTGTTTCATTGATCTTCTGTACCTGGCCCATCAAAAGTGTTTAACTGCCTAGCCACTCTCCCCTGGCCCCTGCCCAGCCCGTCCTGTGTGGGGAGGGAGCCACCAGTCTCTAGCAGTCTGGTCTGGGTCTTAATAGCTCCACTCTCTTGGAGGTATATATATATAAACATAAACTAAATAAATAACAATAAAAGAGGTACACAAAACTAGATTATGTTATAAGAAAGAGTTTTAAAATAGTAATGTGGCCTGACCTGTGGTGGTGCAGTAGGATAAAGCATCAACCTGGAACACTGAGGTTGCCGGTTCGAAACCTTGGGCTTGCCTGGTCAAAACACATATGGGAGTTGATGCTTTCTGCTCCTCTTTCTCTCTCTCTCTTTCTCTCTCTCTCTCTCTCTCTCCTCTCTGAAAAAAAAATGAAATAAAGTCTTTAAAAATTTATTAAAGAAATAATAATAATGAAAAATAAAATAGTAATAAAAAATATTAAATAATACCTGACAAAAAAAAATAAAACTGTTATTTAAGATATTTCTATATTGCTTCTTGATTGGTGTCCTTACTTGCAATTTTTTTCACCTATGGATGAAATGAACTTTACTATGAGCACTTAGAATATGCTGATGCAGCCTGACCTGTAGTGGCACAGTGGATAAAGTATGGACCTGGAACACTGGGGTCTCCGATTCAAAACCCTGGGCTTGCTGGGTCAAGGCATGTGGGAGACAGGCTATAAGCTGGCAAAGTCCTTTTAGTCTAAGACTTAGTTTAAGACTAAGCTTTTTCCATTCTTTTAATACTAAGATCTTTTCAACATCCTTCTAATACTAAGATCTTCTCAAAACTAAGCTTTTCCCCACACTCTTGACTGTTGCATGATGGGGGATGGTACATTCTTATGAGGATTCCCATTTATGCCACAGATAAGTGGCTTTGTATTAGAGACTTCCTTATTTGTATATTGGCTTAAAGGCTTTAATTTTCTACACTATAAAATAAAGCAGACTGGAAAATAAAAATAAAAATAAAGCAGACCGAGGGCTCTCTCTCTTTGTTCGTACCATCAGCATTGCAGAGGCCTCTCGATTTCATCTTCTTTTCTCAATGAGTCTATTTTCTTAATTCCGCATTGTTCTCTCTCAGGACCTGGAATTACTAACCGTGCTGGTTCATGGCAAAGGCACATATTGGAGTTGATGCTTCTCGCTCCTCCCCCCTTCTATCTCTCTCTCTCTCTTCTCTAAAATGAATAAATAAAATCTTAAAAAAAAAAAAAGACTATGCTGTCGTGCAAATGAACATGAAAAGAGTAAGGAGTGTAAATTTGTGATTTCCACATTGGGCAGCTGCCCAGATACCCACCTTAGAGAGAACACTGGTTACAAGTGCCATTTTAACAACTAGTTCACCGAACTCAACAAAAAATTAGGTTTTGCCGGTGCAAACTGACTGAATCCCACCACTGAACCAATAGCAGCAAGTTCCAGGTGAGCTGGGGGAGGGGATGACATGAGTGCAGGAGGCCAGAGCCTAGGTTTCCTGAGCCCATGCTCTAGTAGAGCCCAGACCGCACCTCACAAGGAATCCAAACTTGGATTCAGGTTATTTTATAACACATGCTTTTATTATGGTTTGGGTCCCTTGGAGAACCTTGTCCTAAGTCATCCAAATGCTTGCTAAAAATACAGAAACCACTATCTCACCCTGACCTAAAGGGGTGACTGATACCTGTGTGTGACAAAGAGCCCAGAAGTGCTGGTCTGAAGTTGCATGGGGAATCCCTTCCAGAATGTCTCAGTGAGGGCAGGTTTGTGTATAGTGGGCATAGATGGGTGGGAGGGTTTGGCTTATGTGTAGGTAGGGAGTGGAGAGATTAGTGCCTTGGGGTCCTGATATGCCTACTTCTTAAATCCTGGATGAATTTGGTCTTTCTTAATCTAACTATCTACTTGTTAACAGACACTCTTGAGTTATACGTAGGTTGCCCAACACAATTTGGTTTTAATGGAACCCAGAAACTTGGGCAGAATTTAGTCATTATACAGGTAATCAGGCCAGGGGCTAAGATAATCATGGAAATAACATGGGTACAGTCCAGTTATGTCTCCATCCACACCATTTTCTTTTTTTTTTTATTCATTTTTTTTTATTTTTTAGAAAGGACACAGAGAGAGAGAGAGAGAGAGAGAGAGAGAAAGGGGGGAGGAGCTGGAAGCATCAACTCCCATATGTGCCTTGACCAGACCAGTGCAGGGTTTTGAACTGGCGACCTCAGTGTTCCCAGGTCGATGCTTTATCCACTGCGCCACCCCAGGTCAGGCCATCCACACCATTTTCTATTGTTGATTAATGTCCCATTGTATGAATACACTACAATCTATTTATGCAATAAAATGTTGTAGGACATTGAGTTATTTTCACCTGTTATACTAAATATTGCCAAGAACCTTTAAAATTATTATTATTGATTGATTGATTGATTTTGAGGGAGAGAGAGAGAGAGAAGAGAGAGGTGGGAAGCATCAACTAGTAGTAGCTGCTTCCTCTATTTGCCTTGACTGGGCAAGCCCAGGGTTTCAAACCAGTGACCTCAGCGTTCCAGGTTGATGCTTTATCCACTGTGCCACTACAGGTCAGACAACCATGAACCTTTGTGTATGGACTTTGGTGCACATTTTTTTATTCCCTTTTGGTTCATATGTCTGATGGGTATATAACCTGAATAGAATAACTGGATCCTAAAATAAATTTATGTTCACAGTTGATAATGCAAAATAGTTTTCTGACGTGGTTGTACCAACTTACATTCTCACCAGCTGTATAGATAAACATTTTATATTTTACCACTTTGAAATTCTTTTTGATGCTCATACCGAGATTGTCTTAAACCTATTAGATTTAGAGATGATTAGGTCAATAGCCACTTTAAGGGGTAAGGTTGTTTTTTTCTTTGTTTTGGAGTAGCCCATTTAAAAAAAAAGTTATTGATTAATTTTAGAGAGAGAAGAAAATATATAGAGAGAAACATCAATTTGTTGTTCTCCTTATTTATTCATTAACTGGTTGATTCTCGTATATGCCCTGACCAGGGATTAAACCCACAACCTTGGTGTATCAGGACAGTGCTTTAACCAACTGAGTTACCTGGCCAGGGCTGCAGAGGTAGCCCATTTTTGATGCGCACTTTTAGTGTGTGGCACAGGGAAGCATCCTCTGTAGGGTGCCCTAAATTCCAAGTTTGTTCCCTCAATCCTGAGAAGTCAACTGAAAGCTGTACTTGCTTTTTCAGCAGCTCAACCACCACTTGGATCAGTAACTGCTTCAAAAAAAAACTTTCTTCTCCTTACTATTTTGTCCCTGCAAATCATTGTCACTAGTGGGTAGCTCACCAGGGACAATGACTTCAGAGAGCAGTTGTTTGAGTATGTGTTTCTGTTTCATTTTACATGAAAACCTTGAGCTCCAATTTTAGTCATTCTGAGCATCATAGGAAAATCAGTTGTTGGTTTCTTTTACAAGATGATTCTTTTTTATTTATATATATTTTTTGTGACAGAGGCATAAAGAGAGGGACAGATAGGGACAAACAAACCAGAAGAGAGAGAGATGAGAAACATCAATTCTTCATTGCGGCACCTTAGTTTCTCATTGATTGCTTTCTCATATGTGCCTTGACCAGGGGGCTACAGCAGACCAAGTGACCCCTTGCTCAAGCCAATGACCCTGGGCTCACGCTGGCGACCTCGGGGTTTTGAACCTGGGTTCTCTGCATCCCAGTCTGACGCTCCATCCACTAGGCCACTGCCTGGTCAGGCAGGAAAATCAGTTTTTTGATTTGGAGGGTCCTCAGAGTAAATCTAATCTAGGTCAAATTCCATCACTTTCTGTACATACATGGATATATCCTGCAGTTGAGAAGCTTAAAAGAAAAATGAGTAAACCGATATACAGGGGGTCCTCGGGTTATAACACAGTTCTGTTCCTATGATAGTGATGTAACCTGAATTTTGATGTTTAAGTTGAAACAAGCTTTAGCCTAAGTCATCTATCCTAACACAGTTGTAATCATAATCAAGAACATGGAAAACACAGCCAAGCCACAAAAAAGAACATAAATATATATACTGTACTGTAAACTGTATTGTAGTAACAGGAAAAACATGAGTATAAAAAAAGTACAATGGTAACGGCATAAGCCAAAACATTCACATCTCATTTTTAAAAAAGTTTTTATGGGAGTGAGCATTGTAAACTTAAAACATCATATGTTGCAACTGTCGTAACCCAATGTCTCCCTGTATTATGAATTCAGCGTTATCAAAAATAACAGTTTAAACCAAGTAGTGCCGGATCATTAGGTTTCTCACAGGATTAAAATCAAGTTGGGCCTGACCTGTGGTGGTGCAGTGGATAAAGCGTAGACCTAGAATGCTGAAGTCTCCAATTCAAAACCCCCAGCTTGCCTGGTCAAGGCACATATGGAAGTTGATGCTTCCTGATCCTCCCCCTTTCTTTCTCCCTCTTTCTCTCATTCCCCTCTCTAAAATGAATAAAAATAAAATCTAAAAAATAATTCAAGTTGGAAATTTTTATTTATTTATTTAATTTTTTTAGATTTTATTTATTCATTTTAGAGAAAGGAGACAGAGAGAAAGAAGTGGGGGAGGAGCAGAAAGCATCAACTCCCATATGTGCCTTGACCAGGCAAGCCCGGAGTTTCGAACCAGCGACCTCAGTGTTCCGCGCTGACGCTTTTACTCACTGCGCCACCACAGGTCAGGCTCAAGTTGGGAATTTATTCTTTACTTTTTTTTGTGTGTGTGTGATAGACAGAGTCAAACAGAGGGACAGATAGGGACAGACAGAAAGGAAGGGATAGAGATGAGAAACATCAATTCTTTGTTGTGGCACCTCAGTTGTTCATTGCTTTCTCATAAGTGCCTTGACAGGGGGGGGGGGGGGGAGGCTACAGCAGACCAAGTGACTCCTTGCTTGAGCCAGCAAGCTTGGGCTCAAGCTGGTGATCCTTGCTCAAACTAGATGGGCCTGCGCTCAAGCTGGCGACCTTGGGGTCTTGAACCTGGGTTTTCTGCATCCCAGTTCAACACTCTATCCACTGTGCCACCACCTGGTCAAGTGGGAATTTTATTCTTATTTATCAAATTCTCTTAGAAGAATGTTAAGTACCTTTCCCCAGGTTTCCCTGATGGTAGGTCACTAAGGCTGGAAGTTGACCCAAGTATAGGTAATCTAGTCCCAACTGCATCCACTTTCCACAGCCCCACTCAGCACCCTGGTAGATGACTTGGGTTTAGGTGGACTGTGGTCGTAGAGATAAATCAGTGGTTACCTTAAATGTGGCAGTGAGCAGAACCACAGAACAAATAATAGCCTTTTAATACATGAAACAATATTTTCTCATCAAATAGGTACTTTTGAAACATGTCTGCTTTCCTAGAGAATTGCTGAGCTTGGAATCAACTCTGATCGGCTGGAGGTGTTAGACAGAGTACCTCTGGACACCTGCCGCCAGTGGTCTCGTAAGAACGAACAGGACAGGAAGGACAGTAAGATCTTAGGGCATACCTACTTCTCCGTGGAGAAACTTCATGAAGCCCAGCCTCCTAAAGAAAACCCATCAATCATCTCACTCCAGTTCTTCACTCACGGCCCAGTGGCGGTTGAAGCAGCCCTGGCAGGACTCCAGACAGAAGTAAACTGTCCCATCTGTCTGGATGACTTGAGAGACCCTGTCACCATCGAATGTGGGCACAACTTCTGTCGCTCCTGCATCCAATGGTCCTGGGCTGATCTAAGGGGCAGGTTCCCTTGCCCGGTGTGCCGTCACCCATGCCAAGAGAGGCATTTGAGGAGTAATACCCAGCTAGGAAGGATGATTGGCATTGCCAAGCTCCTCCAGGTCACCAGGAGCAGGAAGAAGTGGCAGGAAGAGAGGCACTTATGCAGGAAGCACAACCAGGTTCTGACCCTCTTCTGTGAGGAGGACCTAGAGGTGTTGTGTCCTCTGTGTGCTCGATCCCCTGACCACGAGGGCCACCAGGTGAGGCCCATGGAGGAGGCCGCCTTTCATCACAGGCAAAGGCTCAGCAGTTACATTGGGCCCCTGAAGCAGCAGGTGGCAGACATTCAGAAATTAATAAGCATTCAAAGCAAAATATTCTTAGAACTGGAAGATAAGGTGGAAAAACAGGAACAAAAATTAGTCTCTGAATTTGAGCATCTGACGCAATCTGTAGAACGTGATCAGGAAGCAGCTCTCTCAAGGTTAGTTGAAGAAGAGAAGGACGTTCAACAAAATCTCAGAGCAAAAAAAAAAAAAAAAATCTCAGGGCAGCCTGACCAGCTGGTGGCTCAGTGGATGGAGAGTCGGACTGGGATGCGGAGGACCCAGGTTCGAGACCCTGAGGTCTCTGGTTTGAGCGCAGGGGGGCGTGAGCAAGAAAAAAGCTCGCCAGCTTGGACCCAAGGTCGCTGGCTCAAGCAAGGGGTTACTCGGTCTGCTGAAGGCCCGCCGTGCTCAAGGCACATATGAGAAAGCAATCAATGAACAACAAAGGTGTCGCAACGAAAAACTGATAATTAATGTTTCTCATCTCTCTCCGTTCCTGTCTGTCTGTCCTTATCTATCCCTCTCTCTGACTCTCTCTCTCTGTCCCTGTAAAAAAATAAATAAATAAAAATAAAAAAACTCAGGGCAAATATAAGTACATTTTCAGGCCACATTTCCACCCTCAAAGCTCTAAGAAAGGAGGTGACAGAGAGGAATGAGATGTCAGATGTGACATTCTGATGGATATCAAGAGTGTTTTCTACATTATCAAGAGTGTTCTCTACCATTGTGAAAGACTGGAACTGCCAGCTGTCTATTGGGCCCAGTTAAGGAGAGAGGAATATAGTCTTCCTCCACAGTATTCGGCTCTGGAGAAAATTATATAGAAATTTAGAGAATTTACCCTCGATCCTGAGACAGCACATCCTCATCTTCTTGTGTCTGAGGATAAAAAGTCTGTGACATTTGTGAGGAAAAAGCAAAGAGTTCCTTGGAATCCAAAGAGATTTATGGTCGATCCAGTTGTCCTGGGTTCCGAAGGGTTTAACTGTGGCCGACATTACTGGGAGGTCCAGGTGGATGACAAGCCTGAGTGGGCCGTGGGGGTTTGTGAAGACTCCCTTACCAGGAAGAGAAATCAGCCGCCGCCAGGATGGAACAGCTGCTGGACTATTCAGCTGCAGAATGGTGACTATGTGGCACGAGGGTCTGTTCCTGTCTCCCTTGTGCTGAAGGAAAGGCCCAGAGGAATTGGCACCTATGTAGGTTATAAGTTGGGTCAGGTTTCGTTTTACAGCTTGAATGACAAGTCTCACATCCATTCTTTCAGGGATACATTTTCTTTTTTTTTTCTTTATTTTATTTTATTTTATTTTATTTATTTTAGAGAGGAGACAGAGAGTGAGAGAGAGAGAAAGAGAGAAAGGGGGAGGAGCTGGAAGCATCAACTCCCATATGTGCCTTGACCAGACCAGTGCAGGGTTTTGAACTGGCGACCTCAGTGTTCCCAGGTCGATGCTTTATCCACTGCGCCACCACAGGTCAGTGACATTGGTCACTGACATTAGTTTTTATCTGTAAACTACAGTTTCTTTGCAATTCAAGATTTTAAGTTTTCATCTTACTGTAAAATTTTCAATATTTAGTTTAACATAAAAAAGTAGAATGTTCCCTGACCAGGCGGTGGCGCAGTGGATAGAGCGTTGGACTGGGACGCAGAAACCCAGGTTAGAGACCCAAGGTCACCAGCTTTAGCGCGGACCCATCTGGCTTGAGCAAAAAGCTCACCAGCTTGGACCCAAGGTCGCTGGCTCCAGCAAGGGGTGGTTCGGTCTGCTGAAGGCCCCTGGTCAAGGCACATGTGAGAAAGCAATCAATGAACAACTATGGTGTCGCAATGGCAACATATGAAGAACTAATGATTGATGATGCTTCTCATCTCTCTCCGTTCCTGTCTCTCTGTCCCTATCTATCCCCTCTCTCTGACTCTCTCTCTCTCTCTCTCTGTCTCGGAAAAAAAAATAGTAGAATGTCTTCTTGGGCATCATCTTTGTGAAAATATAATAATTTATATAATACAGTAAATACACTAATACACTAAAAGATATGATTGCATCAGAATTTGCCTACAATTTCGAAATAGAACATATTAAAACACTTATTTTAATCATAAAATTTGCACAAAACTTATTTAAATTCTATTCAGGCAAAAATTTGTGTTTGTAGCTCTTGTGTTTCTGTACTTGTGAGGACAATCTCGTTTGATGTTCCAGCAGTAGTCTGCTCATCACTAACAGCGCCAGGACTTTTGGGAAACTTATCAAGGTGACTGTTCAGGAAGTGAATCTTAACGCTCATGATCCATCCAATGTCGCAGAAAGCCAACAGCATCCTTTGAACCAGAAGTTCATAATTTTCTGCTTCTTTGTTGCCAAGGAAGTTCTTTGTAACTGCCACAAAAGACTGCCATGCTGCTTTCTCCTCCTTATTCATCTTCCTGGCAAATTCTTTGTCACATATGACGGTTCAAATTTAAGGTCCGTTGAATACACCTGCTTTTATCTTCTCGAAAGACAAGGCAGGAAAAGCAGAAATAATATGTTGAAAGCATTCACTTTCTCTATTCAAAGCCTGAACAAACTGCCTCATTAAGCCAAGTTTGATGTGAAGTGGGGGAAAGATGATCCTGTCTCGATTAACTACAGGTTCATTCACAATATTTTGCATCCCTACTTCCAGAACTTCACATTTCAGCCACTCCTTCTGTGTCCAGTGTTTCTCCCGAGCTTGGCTGTCCCACAAACACAGAATGCAAGGATACTTCGTGAAACCTCTCTGTTTTCCTAGCAGGAAATTTACCATTTTAAGATCCACACAAATGATCCAGTTATGCTCCTCATATGAGGACAATTTCTTTTTATTTATTCTTTTATTTATTTATTTTTTTACAGGGACAGAGAGAGAGAGAGAGTCAGAGAGAGGGATACACAGGGACAGACAGACAGAAACAGTGAGAGATGAGAAGCATCAATTATCAGTTTTTTGTTGTGACACCTTAGTTGTTCATTAATTGCTTTTCTCATATGTGCCTTGACAGCGGGCCTTCAGCAGACCGAGTAACCCCTTGCTCAAGCCAGCGACCTTGGGTCCAAGCTGGTGAGCTTTTTGCTCAAGCCAGATGAGCATGCGTTCAAGCTGGTGACCTTGGGGTCTTGAATCTGGGTCCTCTGCATCTCAGTTTGACACTCTATCCACTGCGTCACCGCCTGGTCAGGCAGTTGAGGACAATTTTGATGTCATAATCTTCTCGCGGATGATTTGAATAACCAATTGGAACAGCTGCATAAACATTACCGCTGTGTAGGAGAACACATTTCGGACTCCGTTTAGAGCTGTCAAGAAATAGCTGCCATTCTGTTGGACTGTAAGTGGTAACACCTAGCTGGCTGTGAAGACTACTGATATTATGACAGTAAACAAAGTATTTGTCTTCGGAAGAAAAGTGCACAAAGATTTGTTCAAGCTTCCTGAAATGGGATACTTTAGCTGACCGGTGAAGTACATTCTTTTCTTTTTTTTAAATTATTTATTTATTTATTCATTTTAGAAAGGGGCGAGAAGGAGAGAGAAGAGGGGAGGAGCATCAACTCCCATACGTGCCTTGACCAGGCAAGCCCAGGGTTCAAACCCAATACCTCAGCATTCCAGGTCAAGGTTTTATCCACTGCGCCACCACAGATCATGCTCATTTTTTTCTTGAAACCTGGAGGCTAATAACTCAGCAGCTTTCTTTGATAGGCCCAAATCTCTTACTAAATCATTCAATTCAGGTTTGCTAAACTACTGAGGTATTAATGACTGCTTGGCATCAGAAGACCCTTCAGATTCTACAACCATTTCCTCATGCATCTTATCAAAATACACTTGATCACCATGTTCACTTTCTTCATCCTTAGAAGAAATAAAACCATTGAAAACTGGAACCAGGAGTGTCTCAGAGTGTGGGATAGGTCGTATTGCTGAAGGAATATTAGGATATGCGATCATATGCTGTTTTTTCTTGCCGATGCCCTTTGTATGGATCAGACAGAAATAACAGTCACTGCTGTGGTCCTTAGGTTCACGCCAAACCATGGGAATACCAAAAGGCATTTCTTTGCGTTTTCCTTTTGTCCAGTCATGAAGCATTTCCTCACTATTATGACACACAATATGAGGAGCCCAATTCTTGTCTTGATCACAAAGGGGAACTTGAATATAGGCAATATATGCATGTGTCACAAATGATGAAATATTGTGCCTTTGACGTTGAAGTTTGTAACAGCCACATGTATAACAGAAGGTGTCAGGACTATTCTTACATTTATGCCTACTCGAAGAAGCCATGATTCAATCATAAAACAAAATAAGAGGGTGTTTTTTAATCAGATAATAATTTTTTACACTTAAAAACAACTACAATTATGTAAAAGTGATGTTTGTAAAACATTAATTGCCTTGTGGTTATGTTCAATCCAAGAGTCGTTGCCCTTTAACTCCAATTTAAAAACCAATGCATGCCATTAACTGTAACAAAAAGAAATTAAAATTGCATAAAAACTCGAGCATGCACCTAAAAACGAATTTCAGATTTGGAATCAGCGATGCAGAAATATATAGAAACTATTCTAAAACCTCATGCAACCGAAAAGGAAAAGAATATTGTTCCCCAGTGTTATTTATTATCTTTTAAATTTGTTATTTATTGATTTCTTAGAGAGAGAGGAAGAAAAAGAGACATCAATTTGTTATTCCACTTAGTTTTTTAATTAAATTTATTGGGGTGACACTAGTTAACCGAATTGTTGATGTTTCAGGTGCACAATCTACATCTGTAAACTGTATTTTGCTATATTGTGTGCTCACCACGCTAAGTCAAGTATCTGTCCATCCCCATTTATTCCTTCTATACTTTCCTCATTCTTCCCCGCCTTCACTTTGCTTTTTAGTTACTGGTATTTGCTTTTACAGTATCCTGTAAATAGTATTCATACTTTATTTTTTAAGTAATTCTTTTTACCTGTAATCTACCAGCATTTACCAATAATAATATATTTCATTTTAGTGATTTATCTTTTATCAGGTTAGCTGAAGAATACCACATACAGGCCCAACCTGTGGTGGCACAGTAGATAGTGTCAACCTGGAACGCTGAGGTTTCTGGTTTGAAACCCTGGGCTTGCCTGATCAAGGCATATACGGGAGTTGATGCCTTCTGCTCTTTCCCCCTTTTCTCTTCTCTCTCTCTAAAAAAAAAAATGAATAAATAAAATCTATAAAAAAGAATACTACTGTAAATCCAGTTGGTATGGCCACCATCACAGCCGCCTGGCATATGCAGGTTCGCATTTGATTCAGACAGATGCTAATAAAACAACGGAGCCAAGAACTGGTGGGCCATTAGCTTTAATCCTAGCTTGCACTGGGCAGTCAAGAAATACACACTCCAGCCTGATCTGTGGTGGCGCAGTGGATAAAGCGTCGACCTGGGAACACTGAGGTCGCCAGTTCAAAACCCTGCACTGGTCTGGTCAAGGCACATATGGGAGTTGATGCTTCTAGCTCCTCCCTCCCCCCTCTCTCTCTCACTCTGTGTCTTCTCTCTAAAATGAATAATTAAAAATAAATAAAGTAGAATAATTAAAAAAAAATTAAAAAAGAAAAAGAAACACCCCCTCCCCCCAAAAAAGAAATACACTTCCCTTTCCATTCAGGGCTCCCAATGCCACTGACTTATCCGAGTTTCCCAGAATAAAAGTTTTCTAGCTTATTAGCCTTATTCACCTCTATTCCCCATCTCCTTCTCTCTACACAAACTGGCTTCTCCCTGAGCACTCTGCCATCTTGGCTGCTTCTCCTGGCCTTCTTTCTCCATGTGGTCTTTCTCTGCTCTCCTACAGCATAGGCTTCTCCTAGAACAGTGGTTCTTAACCTTTTTTGAGGTACCGAACCCACCAGTTTCATATGCGCATTCACTGAACCCTTCTTTAGTGATAAATAAAATATGATTTTTTTCCCCAAATTCAAAACATAGGTATATGTTTTTTTACTGGTGCACAAAATGAGCCATGCAGGAACATCACCTTGCTCAAAGAACAAAACCAACAAAGTGCATGAACTCACAACAAATTACGGTATTACTTTATTCTGGCCTCCGCAGCAGAGGCTTCTCCGAACCCCTGAGACCAACTCATCAAACCCCTAGGGTTCAATAGAACCCAGGTTAAGAACCACTGTCCTAGAACATAATCACTCTTCTCTCGAACAACGTGATCTTTCTTCCTTTTAAAACCTTTTGGTGCGAGAGCCCTCCCTCAATACAAGTTAATACAATCAGGTCCATCCCAAGCAGGAAAGCAGGGCAACTAACATTATCACCTGGGTAACGGGCTTCCCCGTGGGCAGCGCCATCTTTAAGAAAGTGAGCATAATATATTTTATCTGCCCAAGAACTACATACCTACAGTATAATTTCATATAAGATTCCACTATATGTTATACTGGTTTCACATAAACCCAGTTTTGTTCAGGTACCAAACCTTTTTGCTCCCACAGTTAAATCATTTTTAAATTTTGTTATGAAAATGCGTTTGCCTGTATTGGTCCGGGGTTTGAAACCCCCGGCTTGGGCTTGCTTGGTTAAGGCGCATATGGGAGTTAATGCTTCCCTCTCCCTCACCCCTCCCCCTGCATTGCTCTCTCTCTAAAAAAAGAAAAAAAAATCAATAAAATATTTTTTTAAATTTATTTTTATTTATTCATTTTAGAGAGGAGACACAGAGTGAGAGAGAGAGAGAGAGAGAGAGAGAGAAAGGGGGGAGGAGCTGGAAGCATCAACTCCCATATATGCCTTGACCAGACCAGTGCAGCGTTTTGAACTGGCGACCTCAGTGTTCCCAGGTCCACACTTTATCCACTGCGCCACCACAGGTCAGGCAAGCCCAGGGGTTTTGAACCGGTGACCTTAGTGCTCCAGGCCCACGCTTGATCCACTGCACTACCGCAAGCCCGGCTAGAATTGTTTTATATGTAGCAGATTAAAAAAAAAACACCATAGTTTATCTCATAAATTTGAGCCACTGATTGTTTCATATGGGCACCTTCAGTGTTAACTTTCTGTCAAGATCTTCCAACAAGATATACAGCTCTCAGGCTCCGGGTTGAAATCTCCTTTCTCATCTCCTCTGTTCCTTGGTTTCCTCATTTAAAAAAATGTAAATAATAACAGAAACGGTCCTACACGGTTATGAGGAGGAAGACTTCAAAGTTATTAGATCAAGGGCAAGGACCCTTAAGTACTTACTGTAATTACAGGAGAAACCCCCCACCCTTCCCCCTTCCCCCACCCCCTCCTGCCCCTCCCATTTCCAGGAGGGGCTGCCTTTGCTGGTTGGAGTCCTCACAGCCGCACCCTCGCACGTGTACTCGGTGTAGGTCCTGTGTGTGGCTTCTTGCGCGGATGGAAGGTTGATCTGTTGCAGAGCCCCCTGCTCCAGGTAAGCCGGGAGATGGGAGGGTTTGGGGACCGGAGGCTGAAGCGTGGAAAGAGGCTTCGCCCTCTGACGAGGTATTGGGTTCCCTAGGGAGCTTGTGCCTCGCTAGGGAATCCAAATTCCAGTTTGGCTTAGTTCCAAACATATCCGTCTATAATGGTCCCATGGTCCCTGGTCGCTCAAAGAGCCTTGTTCAGAATTGCCTGCAATATTTGTTTAAAAAAAAAACAACAAAAACACGCGATCCCACCCTGTTCTAAAGCGGAACAATGTGTGTGGTTAAGCCTTCAGAGGTGCTGGTGTGATGCAGAGTGTGAAATACAGGATGTCTCTTGAGGGAGTTTTGTGTGGGTTGGAGGAGTGCAGGGATGAGAACTATGGGGCCTGTAGTTCTGATTCTCACGCCCTGTAGGGCCTTCCTCTTACTTTTCTGACCAGCCTGCTTTCTTATTGAGTGAGTGCTGACTACGGCTCAGAGAAGTTAAGTAGTTTACCCAAAAGCTCAGAGATTATAAGGGAGCACCAGAAATTAATGCAACGAATATTTAGTGAGTTCTTATTAGGTGCCAGGCCCTGAGCTGCATGTTTAAGGATTCACTATAAAAAAAAGAAGGATCCAGTCTTAATGTTTTGGTGGTTAGTATAGAAGAGAGATCTGGACCTCAAAGAAAATCACTACCACGTTTGTGTGATATGGAACCTTTAAGTCGGATATGGCGGGGTGGGTGAGCTCCGAAGGAAGAGGAGGAGCTAAGGAAGGAGATTGGCGAGGGCAGGCCAGCTTTGCAGGGCTGCGGGTCAGCGGTATTCAAATACCTGGGATCAGTTATATTTCAATTTAAAGAGTGGTACTTGCAAGCTGCCTTTAGAGGACAGGGTTATGTAAATAAACAGAAGTTACACCTACTTTGTACTGTGTTACAAAAATGTTTAAGGACAACTGAAATAAAGTGTTTCTAACATCCCACCGTACCCCACCTCCCCCCCAAAGAGCTCTGGGCCAGAGGTAGGTCAACCGGAAGAAAGTGAAGGAGGAACTGGGTATGAAGCCGGCCTAGAGTGGGCTTAGTGCCAGGTATGGGACAGACCATGGGGAGTCTTGCGGGCTCACTGAAGGGTCTGGGGGGAAACCAGGGCACATTCTAATCCTGCACTTCCACCCGTGTAAACAGGCAGGAGAGGCAGGGGCCTGGTGGACACTAGTCCCAGGTCAACCTGGTCATCCTACAGAGCCCACAAGTCTGAAAGCCAAAGTGCTGTAAAGCAGGTCTTCCATAAACTTGGTGCAAAGTGTATTTGGCAAACCATCACATGACATGAAGCTTTTTAATGATCCCATTTGGTATGAACACACATGCATTCTGCTCCATAATTATTATGTTTATTTAGGAAGTGTTTCCCAGATCATTCTGTGGACCTTTACATATTACATGATTTATGTAGCATACATATTTGTTTGCTAAAATACAAAATCCTGAATATTCTAGTCCAGTTGTCTGGGTGGAAGAAACAATAGGTGGGACTGGAGTGGAGAGGGAAGTGACTTGCTTTGTCAATCTACAATGTGTTGTGTGCCTCTTTGTGTATTAATACATTTACCGCTACTTTCTTTTTTAAATTTTTTTAAAATTCTTTTTATTTTATTCATTTTAGAGAGGAGACACAGAAAGAAAGTGAGAGTGAGAAAGAGAGAGAGAAAGGGGGGAGGAGCTGGAAGCATCAACTCCCATATGTGCCTTGACCAGACCAGTGCAGGGTTTTAAACTGGCGACCTCAGTGTTCCCAGGTCGACGCTTTATCCACTGCGCCACCACAGGTCAGGCCTAGCGCTACTTTCTTTAAAATCTGCTGTAGTCTCTTTAACAGAATGGGTTAACATGTATGTAATGTAGGTTATTCAGCCAATGCAGACAATTGATATTTCCAGTGTTTTCACTTTCTTGAAGTTTAAACCAGTGACAAAGAGAACATCTTTGTGTGTATCTTTCTTGCTGTTTTTTTTTCTGTATGTATTTTTGAATATTTGTTCAAATTATTTGTTAAAAAAACTGAGAAAATTATAAAGATCTTACTTGCTTTATTCCACGATTCAGTAGGTGTTGGGCAAATAAAATATATTATGCTCACTTTGTTAAAGATGGCGCTGCCCACAAGGAAGCCCGTCACCCAGATGATATTATTTGCTCTTATGCTTGGGATGGGTGTGGGGGAAAGACTAATGTAAGCAGGCCAGGTCGTTATGGCCTAAGGCTTGGTTTAAAGAGTAAGCTTTTCCCCACACCCTTGACTGATTGGATGATGTAGGGTGGTGCACTCTCCTGAGGAATCCCATTATGCCTCAGATGGGTGGCTTTGTATCAGAGACTTTCTTTTATGTATAATTGGATTAAAGGTTTGGATTTTCTATGCTATAAACTGGGGCAGTCCGGGAGCTTGCTCTCTCTTGGTTCCTGGGTTCCTGAGGTTAGTATTAGAAGAGGGAAGAGCAGATTAAGGCCACATGAAGGCCAGGAGAAGCAGCCAAGATGGCACAGTGCTGAGGGAGAAGCCAGTTTGTTAAGAGTTTGTGCTGGAGGAGATGGGGAATAGAGGTGAATAAGTCTGGTGAGCTAGAAACCTTTCATTCTAGGAAACTCGGATAAGTCAGTAGCTTTGTGAGCACTAAATGAGTGGGTTTTGGAGCCCAGTGTGTGTTTTTTTGCTTGCCCGCCGGGTGCAAGCTAGAATCAAAGCTGATGGATCACCAGTTCTTGGCTCCGTTGTTTCATTACCATCTGTTCGAATCTAATGTGAAACCTGCATTGGCCAGGCTGCTGTGATGGTGGCTTTGGCCCCTGGCTTTACAGGCAGGTTTGTAATTCTTAGATTAATAAGTTTCTGCTTTTTTCCCCACAACTGTTACTTCTCTGCTTCTTTTTTTACATGGGAAATTAAGTTGTTTTTGTTTGTTTTACCTTCTTGTCTTCTAGGTAGAGATAATATTTTACTAGTAAATATACTGCTCACAAAAATTAGGGGATATTTTATAGTTTCATATTTATTTTGAAACATCCCCTAATTTTTGTGAGCAGTGTATTTTTTCCTGGTTTTGTTTATATCGTTTGCATTAAATGTTATTTTCTGGACCTCATTTTACAAAATGAAGCTTTGATGGCACATGTATCTGTTGAATGGGAACAGAATACGCCACCCCAAAATATGCCTCTTTAGCATAAGAATTGTTTGCTGCTTAATATTTTTTGAAAGGCTGCTGATGCAGGAGGATGTCAAACAATGCAGTAGTTGCCCTTTTGTGAGGGAGATTTACATTTACAAGGGAAATCTTCATTTGTAAGGCTGTTTCTCTCTCTGTCAGGAAGAGGATAGGATGACTCTACAGCTCTAGAAACTTTTTATCAATGGAGAAGGCATCTGCTTAAATGTGCCTAACAACCTTAACCTTATTTACACTGCTTTGCTTGATAACCTTCCATAGCTGCCCACCCCTTCCATCTTTCTTTTGTCTTTAGCTGAAGACAATATTTAAGGTGATAATTTAGGCCATTTCGGGGAGTTACTCGGTTTTTCTGGGTCTTTCCCATGTATATAGGAGGTGTATACATATAATTAAACTTTGGTTTTGCTCTTATTATTCTGTCCTTTTAGTACAGGGTGTCTCAGGTAAGAACCTAGCAAGGTAGAGGAAAAACTTTTCCTTACACAATATACTGGAGAGGAGCAAGGATGGAAAAAGCAAAGTAAATTTGGTAAATATGAATTCTGAACTATCATAAATACTATGTTTCAAGTCTGAAAATTGATGGGGGTTTCCTTAACTCTTCTATATTCTCTAAGACAAATATTTATAGTGAGGCTTAGTCCAGGTAGCTTAGTTGGTTAAAGTGGCATCCCTATACACCAAGGTTGTGGGCTGTTGGGCAGATAAAATATATTATGCTCACTTTGTTAAAGATGGTGCTGCCCATGAGCAAGTTTTAAGAGTAAGCTTTTCCCCACACCCTTGACTGATTGGATGATGTGAGGTGGTGCACTCTCATGAGGAATCCTCTCATTATGCCTCAGATAAGTGACTTTGTATCAGAGACTTCCTTGTTTGTAGATTGGATTAAAGGTTTGGATTTCTACACTATAAAGTGAGGCAGACATGGAGCTTGCTCTCTCTTGGTTCCTGAGGTTAGCATTAGAGAGGAGAGCAGATTAAGGCCACGTGGAGGAGAGAAGCAGCAGCCAAGATGGCGGAGTGCTGAGGAAGAAGCCAGTTTGAGCAGTTTGTGCAGAGAGAAGGAGATGGGAAACAGGTGAATAAGTCTGGTGAGCTAGAAACCTTTGATGCTAGGAAACTCGGATAAGTCAGTAGCTTTGTGAGCACTGAATGAGTGGGTGTTCGGCAGATAAAATATAATATGCTCACTTTGTTAAAGATGGCGCTGCCCACATGGAAGCCCGTCATCCAGGTGATATTATTTGCCCTTATGCTTGAGATGGCTGTGGGGGAAAGGCTGTAATGTAGGCAGGCCAGGCCATTATAGCCTAAGGCTTAGTTTAAGAGTAAACTCTTCCCCACACCCTTGACTGATTGGATAATGTAGGGTGGTGCACTCTCCTGAAGAATCCCATTATACAGAGACTTCCTTGTTTGTATAATTGGATTAAAGGTTTTGAGTCTATGCTATAAAATGGGAGAGAGCAGTAGCTTGATCTCTCTTGCTCTTGGTTCCTGAGTTCCTGAGGTTGGTATTAGAGAGGAGAGCAGATTAAGGCCATGTGGAGGAGAAGCAGCCAAGATGGCATAGTGCTGAGGGAGAAGCCAGTTTGTTAAGAGTTTGTGTAGAGAGAAGGAGATGGGAAACAGGTGAATAAGTCTGGTGAGCTAGAAACCTTTCATTCTAGGAAACTCGGATAAGTCAGTAGCTTTGTGAGCACTGAATGTGTGGGTTTTGGAGCCCAGTGTGTGTTTTTGCTTGCCTGCCGGGTGCAAGCTAGAATTAAAGCTGATGGCTCACCAGTTCTTGGCTCCAGTGTTTTATTGCCATCTGTTCGAATCTAGTGCGAACCTGCATTGGCCAGGCGGCTGTGATAGTGGCCGCGACTCCTGGCTTTACAGTGGGTTTTGGAGCCCAATGTGTGTTTTTATTTGCCCGCCAGGTAGAATTAAGCTAGAATTAAAGCTGATGGCTCACCAGTTTTTGGCTCCATTGTTTCATTGCCGACTGTCCGAATCTAATGTGAACCTGCACTGGCCAGGAGGCTCTGATGGTGGCCTTGAGCACTGGCTTTACATGGGCTCAATCCCTGGTCAGGGCACATAAGAGAACCAACCAATAAATGTATAAATAAGTAGAACAGCAAATCAGTGTTTCTCTCTACCCCTTCCTAAGAATAAATAAAATTTATAGTAATATTATTCTTATATACCTGATTCTAAAAGTTTGGGATTGTAGGGGAAGAAAAATTTTCCCTTCTACTGTTTTAGGTGCTGTGGCTGGTGTAAGAATTAAATTGACATAAAATAGAGTAAAAAGAGAAAAAAAACCCTTTTAATTGTTTTTACATGCAGAAATTTCACAACTATTTTAAACTCAATCTTCGGCTTGACAATTGAGACTTCCGCACGGTCCTGAAGGTCAGGAAAGGGCTGGGGCCCGGGGCTTCTGGGTGGGGGTAGGGTGGAGGCAATTCATTGGAAGGTGAAAGGGCAAAATGTTTGGTAAACAAAGGTTGTCCTGGTAAGCAGGTGAGTCTTTTAGATAAAAAGTTTTAACTCTGATAATTACTCTTTTCCTGCTACAAAGGCCCGCTTTCTAATGTAAATTACCTTTATAACTGATTCCCATCCCCCGACAAATGGGAAAATTTATGCTCTTTTTGTACAGTTAAGGAGGAGCTCAAGGGCTTTTCCTGAGTCTACTGGGTCTTGATTGCCTTCAGCACAAAATAATCCGCATCCAAAATGCCGTATTTTGTGGGGGGGTGTTGGGGAAAGTCATGTCTTGAACCCCTTCGGAATGTAAATTCTCCCAGTTTAAACGGCGGTGCCCAGGGCTGCATTCTATTCTAATTTGGGTGTAATACCTCTGTCTGCCCCAGATCCTAACCCCTTTCCCTGGTAGCCCCAGGGGGAGTGCGGGGAAGGTAGAGGGGATGCAGGCAGGGAAGGCGAGGCCCACTGGGTGGGAGTAGATAGGGTTTAATGATAAAAGCCTGAGAATGAGATCGGATTAGGAGGATAGTCTGTGTTTGATTGGAATCCCCTGAAATCCAGGATTTTCTTTCTTTTTTTTTTTTTTTTAAGGAAGATACATTTCACTCATAGTAACACATGATTTGAGGTAACGACTGTTCTCTTAGCTTGACTTCATTTTCTCTTGGCAGCTGGAATTCGAAGGTTGGCAGACTTGCAGGACTTGATTGCAGACTGAGGACCAAGCTATTCCAGCGTACCCCCTTCTCACTGGGAGCCAGCTTCCTAAAGAAAACTCACTTCGTCCGCTCCTTCACTCACAGCCCAATGGCGGTTGAAGCAGCCCTGGCAGGACTCCAGGCAGAAGTAAACTGTCCCATCTGTCTGGATGACCTGAGAGACCCTGTCACTATCGAATGTGGGCACAACTTCTGTCGCTCTTGCATCCAACGGTCCTGGGCTGATCTAAGGGGCAGGTTCCCTTGCCCGGTGTGCCGTCACCCATGCCAAGAGAGGCATTTGAGGAGCAACACCCAGCTAGGAAGGATGATTGACATTGCCAAGCTCCTCCAGGTCACCAGGAGCAAGAAAAAGCGGCAGGAAGAGAGGCACTTATGCAGGAAGCACAACCAGGTTCTGACCCTCTTCTGTGAGGAGGACCTAGAGGTGTTGTGTCCCCTGTGTGTTCAGCCCCCTGACCATGAGGGCCACCAGGTGAGCCCCATGGAGGAGGCCGCGTCTCATCACAGGCAAAGGCTCAGCAGTTACATTGAGCCTCTGAAGCAGCAGGTGGCAGACATTCAGAAATTAATAAGCATTCAAAGCAAAAAACCCTTAGAACTGAGAGAGAAGGTAGAACACCAAAGGCTGGAATTACTCTCTGAATTTGAGCACCTGAGGCAATTTTTAGAACAAGATCAAGAAGCAGTTCTCTCAAGGTTAGCTAATGAAGAAAAGGCTATCCAAAAGAAACTCAGCACCAATATAACAGCATTTTCAGAGTACAGTGCCACACTCAAGGGCCTACTAAGTAAGGTAGTAGAGAGCAGTGTGCTGTCGGAAGTGGACTTGCTGTTACAAATTAAAAATTTTTACAAGAACTCTGAGGAGTTCAGCCCATCAATCTTTTCATTTCAGTTAAGGAGGGAAGGCTGCACTTTTCCTTTCCAGTATTCTGCTCTGCAGAAAATTATAAACAAATTTAGAGTAGATATAATTCTAGACCCTGAAACGGCACACCCTAACTTGATTGTCTCTGAGGATAAAAAATGTGTGAGATACACAAAGAGAAAACAGAATGTTCCTGATTTTCCACAGAGATTTATGGTCAACACAGTTGTCTTGGGTTTTCCCTATTTTCATTCTGGCAGGCATTTCTGGGAGGTAGAAGTGGGAGACAAACCCAAATGGGCTCTTGGGGCCTGCAAAGACTCTCTTTCCACAAAAGCAAGGAGAAACCCATCCACCGGTCAGGGATGCTGGAGGATTCGGCGGCAGGGAGATAGTTATGATGCCCCGGGAGGTGGCACGAGCCCTCGACTGTCAGAAGTGAAACCCAGAGGCATTGGCATTTTCCTGGACTATGAGATGGGTGAGATCTCATTTTATAACATGACTGACAAATCTCATATCTATACTTTCACTGACACTTTTAATAGACCTCTTAGGCCTTATTTCTACATAGGACCTGACTCTAAACCTCTCAGAATCTGTACAGCAACAGAGTGTGAATGAAAACTTGTTAACAAGGTGGATCACTTTAATCATTGTTTTCTTTTAATGGGAGGTGGGTATTCATGAATACAACAGTGGGTATATTATTGTTACAATCAATCTAATCCTCCCTTCACAGTTGCACCCCTCAAGAAGAAAGTTGCATTTTGTTTCAACAATACAGGACAGATTCCATCAAGGCCCTCTGGGACCTGAGTCTTCCCACATCTCCCACGTCCTGCTGCACATCCATTGTGCTCCTGATCTTCTGTAAACTGTTTGCCTCCAGTTCCTAAAGCCTCCTTCCCTCCCCTGGAGGCTTATTGTAACTATGTATTTCTCTTCAGTCCAGAGCTGAGAAATCCTAGTTCTCTGTAAGCTACAAACCAGGGTCTGTTTTAGCAATTTTTGTATCCATGGTGCTAGCACAGTGTGTGCCTGATAAACAGCATGTTTAATAAAATTTAAATTGCTTTGGTCATTCTGTTCTGCTGATTCTGGTACTTTTATTTTCTTTCATTGTTTGAAATGTTCATTATTGAGTGTAAAGAGAATGTTGGTGGTCACATAGCCAACACATTAGAACCTGAGTATCTTACCTTTTTAACGATACCTTTTTCTCTGTAAACCAAAGTTCATCCCATAAGCCTTAGAAACTGACTGGATCTAATTTCGATTTAAAAATAAGTAAGAAATAATCATCCACCATCAGTGTTTTCCTTTGAAAAAGAAAACAGTGGACAGCAAAGTTTATAGACTCTCTCAGAACACAGATTTCCAAAGAAAGCAAGGGTTTCAATACATACTTACTTAAAAGAAAGAAGGAAAGAAGAAAAGGGAGGGAGGAAAGTTAGAAAACTTGGAGACAGTCTGAGTTTTAAAAATACAATTTGGCTTTAGTTTGTGAATCGTGTCACTTTAGGGATTCAGTGGTCTTGCCTGCAGGTGACAGAGTATCCCTTCTACCTTTCCTAGAAAGTTCTCCGAATGTCCTACAATAACTATACAAGAAACAGGTGTTTGCCCTCCATAACTAATGTGAATGTAACAAAATGACTACATCCCTTGCTAGAAAGTTGTGACTAGATTAAGGGTTTTCAGTCTAATATCATTCAGCTAAATACACCCCCCCCAAAAAAAATTAAGAATAAATTAAATAAATAGTGTACCTGATCACAGATATCCCTACCTCTCATGTTAAGCTTTCAACCAAAAGTCTAAGCAGCATGTTAAGATTCCAACAGCAAATTGATAAAGGGGCACACTAGGAGAACTGCTGATACAAATGCTTCATTTTATCTAAAGAATTAGATGTTTAATGTCTGTATAGAAGTGGACAGGACATTTCATTCCCATCATAATTTTAAAGTGTAATCCAAGACTAAAAGAGGTGTCCTTTTTTTCTATTTAGACAAAGCCACACAAGATCCTTTTCCTATCCCTGAACTTGACTGATCCAATGAAGGAGTAGTCAATACTGAAATGCATGGCAACTTCTTGAAGGGCAAGAATAGAGAGGAAGTCTGCTGTTGCCAGTAGAGGATGTTACAGATGTAACTAACGTACAGTAATGGTCTTCATATCTTATTTCTGGAGAGTGGAAAATGTTGGAGTTTGCATAGTAAATCACCGAGTGAAAACTTGAGCCTCCAGTGAGAAAATTCTTTATAAAAGCTACAGGGCTCAACTTGCCATCCAATACCACGTAAGCATACACTGCTCACAGAAACCAGGGGATATTGTATCGTTTCATATTCATTTTGAAATATCCTGATTTTTGTGAGTAGTATGTTTAAAATATATACATCTCTCTCTCTCTCTCTCTCTCTCTATATCCATTGGAAGAAACATCACAGGAAATGACTTCCCTCCTCAGCTTAAAAGAGGGAAGTTATTTGATCACATCCCTGTTTTAAATACATTGGCCTGTCAGACTCCTATAAATAGCCAAATGATTACAGGGTTTTTATGTCCTGTGTAAGAAGTGTTGGCTGGCCCAGAAGATGTTTAAACTACACCTTTGGTCCTAGGACTAACCAGGCAGTTAAATAATTTCAAAATGCAAAACACATTCTGCTTGAGTTGTCAAGGCTCTAACAAATCACCCTTCACATGATGCACAGGCCCTGCGTATTAAACAGCCACACAGGTGAGAACCAAATTGTGACAGCTTGTCTGGTGGCCTTGAATTAGTTTGGATCTCTGCAATTGCTGTCTTGACCTTGAACTCTCACAGTCTATTGGGATGAGAGCCCAGGTCCGAGGATGTAAGCGCCAGCAGCCGCTTACTCAGCAGTGCGTTGTGTCGCTTCAGGTGTGCTATCATGTCGCCTTGCTTCTCGACAATCTCTTCCAGGCTTGAAACAGTCCTGCAAAGAACCAAGATTTAATGGGTTACACATGCAGTATTGACCAATACTCATTATATGGGGCCCTACTGGTCGAAAACCGTGGAGAGTACAGCATATTGCATTCAGTACTTCTTACATGTTGTAAGTAAGCCAAGGTGATATTGCAAAATGAGATTCTTTCCCATTCAACTGGGTTTCACTACAGCTGAAAGGAAGTAACATGAAACCTAATTCTAAAGGCCCGTATATGTAGTCATAATCTCCGAGCAGAATGATTTCTAGATTTCTGGGGCGGGGGTCTTAATTCTCTTTTTCTCAACTCTTACTCCCCACCCAAAGCTTACCTGAATCCGGTCTCTGAAGTAATATTGCTGGGGTAAGCATACACTTTTTCTTCTTCAAGTATATCAGGCTGTGGTTTGGCTTTATTAAATTTTCGAATCTTCACTAAAATAATAAAGTCATTATTGTCAGGTTATCTAATTATAAAATGTTTTCTATTTCCATTTATTCAGTTTACATGAATTGGCACTTTTCAAAGTTAATGTGCAAAAACGTGCTTCAGGAAGAGAATAAACAGGTTTGTTTACTGATGTGCTCAAATACCTTAAATTTACTAAGTGTCAATTTTGTACTCCTCACCGGGAACACAGTAGTTATTACTGGTAACAATGTATCATTTTGGGGGAAGACTAGAAACACAGAAGGTAGGGATGGACTGTTTTTCATGGAACTCACTCAGTTCTCAGAACAACCCCTCTACCCCACTCCCACCCCTGTGGGTGCTTTTATTGCTTTTTATTTTCTTCAGTCAAGTCAAGTGCAGCCCAAGGACAAGGGGCCAGGGCTCTAACCCAGGAAGCAGGACTCTGCAGCCTCCATGTGGACACAACTGTATAAAAGTAGTCTAGGGGAAAAATGCAAATGAGCCTCCCTTCCAAGACAATGAAAAGGACCATAAACTGGAGCTTGCACAGGTGCTAGGAAGCCCTAGAAAGTGGCCCGACTCAGCAAGAGAGGGACAGACGAGGTGAGGCTGGAAAGGGCCAGGGGAGACGTGCGTGGCTGGTGTGCCATGATGGCATTTGGATTTTACCCTGAGAGCAAATGGCAACGATTGAAAGGATCTCACTTGGTTTTAGTGAGAGAGAGGGAAAGGAAGAGGGGGGAAGAGACAGGAACATGCATCTGCTCCTGTATGTGCCCTGACCCGGGATGAAACCAGCAATCTCTGCGCCTTGGGACAACGCTCTAACCAATCAAGCTATCAGTCCAGGGCTCAGGCTTTCTTAAAATAGGAGGCATGTTAATTTGAGATTTAAAAGGACAATTTTAATGGGGTATTCAGATTAAAATTTTAAATTAATGTAAATAAAGATGAAATATGCTTCTAAATCTTTGACTATAGACCAGAGCAATTCTTCTCCATGAGGAAAACAAAGGATTAAAATACATCGTATATGATAAAGGAAGTCTCTTTTTGTTCAAGTTTAGGAGTTATGTAACTAACATAATTGTGTCCCCCAAATTAGTTCCTCTCAGAATTCCTGGAACATCTGCTTCCTCTGCCTTGTAAATGGACTTGGGTTTCTGTATTTGTTACATTACCTGTTTTATTTATAGCATAATTAATTTTAAATGCTGCAGCAAATCCTTTAAAAATGGTACAGTAAATCCTAGAGAAATATATCTTGAACTACATTTTAACACTATTAATTTCCCCTTTTTACATGCCAGTCATATGATCTTGGGAGTATCATTGTCACCTTCTATGTTCTAGAGCATTCTGTATAGATATTACAGAGAAGACTTGACTGAAGGTTTGAACTCCTTGTAGTAAATAAAAGTTGTAGAGATACTATAAAATAACATGCTAATTGAATTCTATGCCCAGATCTAAATTAGTACTCCATATATAGCACTTGACAGATATGTCATAGAATGGAACTGATCAATCAAGATAATTCAATGTTCATTTCTGTCACATAGATCACTTCACTGAAGTACTGAGCCGATTCCTATATACTGAAAAATTTAATTTAAATTAAGTCGGTAGTATACATTTCTTTTTTTAGTGAGGTTTAAATGGAATCTACCTAATTTGGCTAATTGTTAGCCGATAACTGCAGAAGTTTATGAGAGTCGATTAAGATGTGACAGCAATTCACATTTGTAAACTAGTTACTTTTTTCACATTCTAAATCCTTTTCTTTTTTTTTTTTTTTACAGGGACAGAGAGAGAGAGAGAGAGAGGGATAGATAGGGACAGACAGACAGAAACAGAGAGAGGTGAGAAGCATCAATCATTAGTTTTTCATTGCCATCGCAACACCTTAGTTGTTCATTGATCGCTTTCTCACATGTGCCTTGACCGCGGGCCTTCAGCAGACCGAGCAACCCCTTGCTGGAGCCAGCGACCTTGGGTCCAAGCTGACAAGCTTTTTGCTCAAGCCAGATGGGCCCGCGCTCAAGCTGGCGAGCTTGGGGTCTTGAACCTTGGTCTTCCGCATCCCAGTCCGATGCTCTATCCACTGTGCCACCGCCTGGTCAGGCCTAAATCCTTTCCTCTGGGCCTCTAGGAGATGCACCCAAAAAATCAAATACAAGCTAAGATCAATTTGACTTACTCCTTCATAACTAGAGAAATGAACTCTTACAGAAAAGGGTATTTTACTGTCACAAAACCACTATTGCTCAGCGTCACAAAGTGAGCTATGTACTATGGTGTTCAGATTTTACTATCTGTTAACACCAGCAGGAATGAAATCTAGGTTTTTCCAGGGCCTGATTTTTTTTCTGTTAAAGTATCCATATATTTTTCATGTTAACATATCTGAAGCTTACTTTAATCTTACCACTGAGTGTTTTATTTTTATTTATATATTTTTTAACCACTGAGAGTTTTAAAAGAGAAGAGACAGACCAACCTTCTGATAGCTGTAAATTAAGTGGTTTTAAAATTATTTACCCAAAGCAATTTTGGGCTTACTGCAGTTTTGCATGCATTATTTATTATTTTTTAGTTTACTTTTAAGTTTAAATGCCATATTTACATTTCAGTTGCCTTTGAGGAATCAAATATTTGTGGGCTTTTTTTTTTTTAATAATGGAAAAACTTCTAATTGACAAAAACTTGTGGATGACACAAATTTAGAGCTGTGACTCAATGGTATCTCCCTGTTTATTTGAAATGAGAGAAGTCTGGATGTGATCAGCAATGAGACATATCAGTAGGTTCTCAGCTACATAGAAAATCTTTGAGAACAACTTCCTTGTTGCAAAGAAACGGGCTCTGGGCTTCAAGCAGATCTCTGTACAAACAGCCTAGCTGTGTTTCTCACCTGTGTAGATGAGCAGACACGTCAGGGAACAGATGAGTTCCAGCGCCAGGATGGCCAGAATGAGGTCAAGATACAACATGCCGGGTTCTGGGAAGGAATGCTGTATGCACAGTATGAGGAGAAGGGTGGTGTTGCCTAAGGAGGAACGTAGACATGGTGTTAGCCAGAGCCCAGCATGCAGCCTGACCAGGCATGCATGCACGCAGACCTGTTTATATGTAGTACTGAAAACATTAAAGGATAAAATACCAAATTCAATCCCCGGCCAGGGCACATAAAAGAACAGATTGATGTTCGTGTCTCTCTCTTGCTCTCTCCCTTCTTTCTAAAATCAATAAAATAAACATAGAAAAGGATAAAAAACCAAAACTGCTCCTCCTTTGAGGGGAACGCTGAGGTCGCTGGTTAGAAACCCTAGGCTTGCCTGGTCAAGGCACATACAAAAAGCAGTTGATGAACAATTAAAGTGAAGCAACTGAGTTGATACTTCTCGTTCCCCCTACCTCTCGGTCTCTTCTCTCTGTATAGCCAATATATTAAATGTATTTTAAAAAAAGAAGTTGAAAGTCAGAGGAAAAGTCGAGTCCTTTTGGTGGCCTCAAAAATACCATTTCCAGAAAGTCACTTAAGATTGAACATTATTTTGGTCATAGAGCATATAAGGTCTTTCAGTAGTTAAAAAAACAGGTTTCTGCCTTTTTGTTTTGTTTTCCTGAAGGAAAAGTAATAGTGACATCTTCTGGCCAAGAAAGATGACTACACATCAGAAGTTGAACAAGCTCTTCCTCAGGGAGCAAGCAGCAAATGGCGTCCCCTTCTGGAAGAATAAGATTCAGCCACCTCTATTCAATGCTGCTTTCTCTGCTATAGCATGGTCCTCCACCTTCCATGGGGAACATCAGAGCTGATGGACTTGCAGTTAGCCCTAAGGAATTGGAACTAACAGGACACAGGAAAAAAAAAAAAAGAAATCTATAGAACTTTTTCTGGCGAAAAATACTGATTTCTAATCTGGTTTCAAAATGTTTAAAGATTTATTCTGGACTCACATTCAAAGAGAGTATTTTAAAATAATAGTAACTTTAATAACACTATGGCAAACCTAGATAGAAAAGTTCAGTTTAATTCCACTAAGCCTTTAAAATGTCTACAACAGGAAAAGAAGGCAGGCACTCATTCTAAATCCTGTGTGGAATTCCTGATCTTGCCTTCATAATTTCTTCTCTTTGTTTTGGATAATGCATCTTATTACAAAACAGTCTCTCTCTTACTGCAAGAAAAGTACTGAGCTTCATTTAAAATAAAACAATTCCCTCTTGTTATTTATTGGATTTTAGAGAGAGAGAGAAATGATATTTGGCTGGGTGGGGGTAAGGAGTGGGAAGCATCAACTTGTAGCAGTAGCTTCCCGTATGTGCCTTGACCAGGCAAGCCCAGGGTTTCGAACCGGTGACCTCAGTGTTCCAGGTCGACGCTTTATCCACTGCACCGCCACAGGTGAGGCCCTATTCTTATCTTACAAGTAATAAACAGCAGCAGCATTTATATCTCCTTGAGATGAACAAGGAAAAGGGGAAGAATTTCTACATTTCACACAGGAAAACATGGACACCGTGTTCATAATGAGGGGGAGCAGAAAATGCCATCCCCAAATATAACTCTTTGGCATAACTATTCTAAGCTGATTATTTTTAAGGAACAGCAGACACAAGAAGAGCTCTGAAAACTGAGAAGTTATCCATTTGTAAGACTGTCTCCCACTCTGTACCAGGAAGAGAAGGATGACTAAGTCTCAGGAAACTCTTATCAATGGAGAAGGCACCTACTTAAATCTGCCTATCAACCTTACCTTTGTTTACTGTGCTTTTCTGGGTAACCCCCACCCTCAACATCTTCTTTTGTCTTTAGCTGCAGATGGTATTGAAGGTGGTGGCTTGGGCTATTTTGGAGAGTTACACAGTTACCCTGGATATCTCCAATGTCTGCAGGAGGCATTCATATTATTAAACTTGTTTGTTTTCCTCCTGTTAATCTGTCTTTTACGACAGTGAGGTCTCAGCCATAAACCTGAAAGGGCAGAGGAAAAATATTTCCTCCCCTCCCATAACAAACACAGATTTTAAAGAAAAATTAAGCGCATATATAAGAAAAACTTCAAAACATTTAGGTGATCCAAATTTTAGTGGCCACAACATACCATTCTCACAAAAATGAGGGAATCCACATTAAGTCTTCACTTTAACGTTGTGAATAGGTTTCTGCAACTTTAAGTGAAATAGTGTATAAAGAAACCAATCTGACTATAGACTATTGACATAAACAAGACTTAAATTCCTATGGCATCCATCAATAATAATAAAATGAGATTGAATGCAACGACATTATTCAAGGGCCTGCTGGATTTTATTGTAATATCAATCTTCACATTTTCTTTCTGCGGTCATTTTTGTTACTCAACCAAGTCACAGACAAGCTGAGAGGGACAACTGAGCTTACCAGTGGAGTGTATCATTAGTGCAAGTCTTTTAAGGTGCCTTGTCGATCGGTAGATGATGTTATAGCCTCGGTTTCTCACTTTGCTGTGGTGATACTGGATATAGCGTTCAAGAAGGAAATGCAGAATCCACAGAATAACTTTTCCAAGGATTATGATGGTCTGAACTTTCAATGGGTTGGTGTAGTTTCCTGGGCACTTGTCCTCATTTGGATTCGGGTAAGAACAAAGCACACCTGTTAAAAATGCTAAAATAACAAATACGACCTGGTGGAAAGGAAAGCAGTAGGTTTAATATTCAGTATTTGGATTTAAGAAACATTACTGCAGCCTGACCCCAGGTGGTGCAGTGGATAAAAGCATTGACCTGGAATAGAATGCTGAGGTCGCTGGTTCAAAACCCTGGGCTTGCCCAGTCAAGGCACATATGAGAAGCAACTACTATAAGTTGATGCTTCCCGCTCCCCTCTCCCTCTCTCTCTCAAATCAGTAAATAAAAAAAAAAAGAAGAAGAAAAAAAAAGAAACATCACCACCTCAGCACATACTCTTAAACCTATGACTTTTGCTATCCAATCTTTTATTTTTTTTAAATTTTTTAAAAGATTTTCTTTATTTATTTTAGAAAGGAGAGAGAAGGGAGGGGGAGGAGAAAGAAGCACCAACTCCCATATGTGCCTTGACCAGGCAAGCCCAGGCTTCGAACCAGCAACCTCAGCATTCCAGGTTGGCGTTTTATCCATTGTGCCACCACAGGTCAGGCGCTATCCATTTTATAAATAAGTTTAAAAACATTTTTACAGCCTGACCTGTGGTGGCGCAGTGGATGAAGTGTGGACCTGCAATGCTTGAGGTTGCCGGTTCAAGACCCTGCACTTGTCTGGTCAAGGCACATATGGGAGTTGATGCTTCTTGCTCCTCGCCCCTTTCTTTCTCTCTCTCTCTGTCACTCTCTCTCCTCTCTAAAAAATGAATAAATTTAAAAAAATTAAAAAAAAACATTTTCACAAATTTTTAAACAATTTAAAGAAAAGTTTGCAGACAAATTGGAAAAAATATCACACACACAAAAAAATCACTCCAAATCTGATCTTAACAGAAACAAGTACTTAATGTGAATGTTTCCTGCCCACTCCTTTGTTACTGAAAAGAGTAAAAAACAGTGAATTTAGTGCTTTAAAGGTAGCTAAAAAATATATGGTTTAAAAAGGTTTATTTCTAGTTTCAGTGTAAGAGAACAATAAAAACTATCCAATTAGATTAACAAAATTTAAATGATTGGTGCCAAAATATACAGTCATTCTCACACATTGCTGACTGGTCTCAGAATTGCTGTTGAAAAATAATCTGGCCTGACCAGGTGGTGGCACAGTGGATAGAGCGTCAGACTGGAACACAGAAGACCCAGGTTTGAGACCCCGAGGTTGCCAGATTGAGCGCGGGCTCATCTGGTTTGAGGAAGGCTCACCAGCTTGAGCACAAGGTTGCTGGCTGGAGCAAGGGTCATCACTCGGTCTGCTGTAGTCCCCCCCCCCCCATATGAGAAAACAATGAACAACTAAGGCGCCGCAACAAAGAAATGATGTGTCTCAACTCCCTTCCTGTCTGTCCCTATCTGTTCTCTCTGTCACAAAAAAAGGAAAACAATTTGGAAATATCTTGACTCAGAAGCCCTACCTTAAGTACTCTATCCCTCAGAAGGAAAAGCACCATGAATATGAATATTTACTGCAGTAGTTCCCACATTGGCAAAACTTGAAAATTGCCCAAGGTACACGGGTCCGTCCATAGTAGAATGCTTGAATAAATAAGGCACTGGTTTTCAACTGTTTTACACTTGTGGACGGGTGAAAATAGGACAATTATTTCAGGGACTGCTATGGCAGAAATAACCCTGAACATAAGTGAATTTGAGTAAGGTCACTGGGCCTATAATCTTCAACAACATCAGGGTGGTTAACTTTTTTGTGCACAGGCATGAAATTTCTGGCAGACCGCTTTGTGAACCTGTCATTGAGAAACACTGACAGGGTACATCCACCTATATAATAACATATTATTCAGTCATAAAAGAATTTACCAGCATGACCTGTGGTGGCACAGTGGATAAAGTATCGACCTGGAACGCGGTTGAAAACCCTGCACTTGTCTGGTCAAGGCACATATGGGAGTTGATGCTTCTTGCTCCTCCCCCCTTTCTCTTTCTCTCTAAAATGAATGAATAAATTAAAAAACCCCAATTAACCAAATCTCTATTAGTGTAGATGGATGTCTATATGTAAAGATGAAAAAAAATAAGCTGCGGAGTAGTAGTTCACAGGGTGTGATTTCCAGGCCAGTACTAGCATCAGCATCAGCAGGGAGCAAGTAAGAAATGCAAATTCTTGGGCCCTACCCCATACTGACTTAATCAAAATCTCTGTAGTCCAACAAGCCGGCCGGCCAGCGAGGCTGATCCATGCCGAAGTTTGAGAAACACTGCTGCAAAGTAATAAAACCTTATCCTTTTTTAAATTTTATTTTATTTATTTTTTATTTTATTCATTTTAGAGAGGAGACAAAGAGAGAGAGAGAGAGAGAAAGGGTGGGAGGAGCTGGGAGCATCAACTCCCATATGTGCCTTGACCAGACCAGTGCAGGGTTTTGAACTGGCGACCTCAGTGTTCCCAGGTCGACGCTTTAACCACTGCACCACCACAGGTCAGGCAAACCTTATCCTTTTTTAAAAAACAAAATTGGATAATACTGTACTACAAATAGGTCTACAATAAATTCTTTGAAGCATAGATAGGAATGAAAAAGTATACACATTTAAGTGTTGATAAATATTACCAAATTGCCCTCTAAAGAGCTCATAAGTGTTTTCAGACCATCACCTCTGGACGGATCACTTCCTCCCAGCCGACTTACGTGTATTAACAAGAGAAGGTTTGCTATGATGACTGTAGGAAGAGGATGGAATCTGGGTCTAAAATGAGCATGTAATGAATACTGTGGGAGATGCTGGGTGTCCAGAAGGGGGTCGTCTTCAGTACTCTGTGTTGGATCCAAGGAACCCTGGTGTGCAGAAAAAGGAAGCAAGCTATCATTACCAGTCTGGATTATGTTTCTAAAACAAATTTACCAAGCTATAAAGCTTTAAAAAGCATTATACAAGTTAGAGGCAAAACAAGCAAAACAAAAGAGAAAAACCCCTACAAATACTTCCTACCTAAAGCCAATTTTGAAAATATATCATAAGCCTCTATCTAAAGGTTGTATACAAATTGGTGAAAACAACAATTATTAAAAACAGGTAGAGGATATCTTAATTCATTTACCTTCAAACTGGGTAATATATAAAAAGATTAAAGCAAATTTCTTCAAGCCCTCAAAGCTTAGGTATTGACTTACTTAACATTATTTATTTTATCAATGAAATAATTCCATATGGTCGCAATTCTTCAACAGTTGCTGTGCTCCATAAAACTTTGGAAAGTTGGTGGAGGCTTTATTAAGGGGTCTTAAAAGAAACTTTCAGTTATGATAGAAATATTTTAAAGTACTAATAGAAACAGATCACTCTGATAGACCTTTGAGGAGACTTTAGTTTGTAGATGTCAGATTCTCAGTGAAAACAACTACTTGCAAGTAGTCATAATAGTTCAGCTGCAACTTAAAAATCTAGTCAGTCATGTTTAAGGGTACTGTCTTGACAGGAATACTGGTACTTTCTGGGCTCTGGTGCATAAAATAATCTCAGTCTCGGATTCTCACTGAAGACTGTTAGGTATTAGGCACTTTGCCCAAGATAAAAGAACAAAAGACAGTCCAAAAGGAGATTACATTTTCATTAGGAAGGTTAGGGTAAAGACGCTCGGAACTAAACACACAACAGAATATAGTGCGGGGGACACTGGGGAAGTAATAACTTAGGGACTGAATAGCACAGATAATGCGACAAATTAGGTTAACGAGGTGTACTAAAATGAGAGGGAAATGATTGTGCAAAAAGGAAGTCAAAATAAGGAGGCAGAGGATAAGGGCTCTTTCCTTTGGAAGGGGTGGAGGGTGGGCTGAGATGGCTCTTGGACACTAGGATTATATAGGATGGGGCATGAACCAATACGGGCTGGGCTCCTTGATTTCTAATCTCAGGCATTCCATGCTGCTCTGCAATTTTTAAAAATTCAGTGCTTAGCAGTGTCCCATTTAGTTTGCCACAACTCATGGTGTGATTCTGATTATTTCTTTTCTCTTCAAGACTCCTTTGCCTCTAGCTCTTTCTCAGTCTGCAGATGTTCTAGCTTCCACAGCTCCTCCCCTTAGCTAACGTCTGTGCAGCCTCCTGGGCTCAGCTGGGGCCACAGCCTTCCTGAGCAGCCGAGCATCTGAATCACGCTACCCCGCCATGTCCTCCCAAGCATTTGTTGCTTACCTCCCATATCATACTAGCCTGTGTTTGTCTTCCCCAGTAGCCTCTATGAGACCCACTGTCGCCCCACTTCCTATGTCTTTATAAGGCTAGCCCCCAGCAGTGACTCATGGTGGATCCTCAGTGAACATGTAAAGAATACTGAATGTTCCAAACCTGTCCCTGCAGAGTTCCCTAACTCACTTATGGTAGCATCATAATCAGGAGAGATGATCAAGAGCTGTAGGGACAATCGACTCTGACCAGAGGGCAGTAAAGAGCAGTGGTTAAGGGCAGGCTCCTAAAATAAACTGCCTGGGTTCGAATAAAAGTTCTGCTGCTTCCTAGCTGTGGGCAAGCTCTATATCCTTCTGTGCCTCAGTTTTCTTGTCACCTGCTTCATGACTTTGTTGGGAAGATTAAATAAGTTACTGCACATAAAACTGCTTAAAACACTGCTGGTACAGAGTGAGAAATCAGTAAGCATGAACCACTATTATCTCTAATTCTTGCTTTTCCCTTGTTCCCTATAATAATATTCATTATCATAACATTCATGATATAATATGCATTACCATATAATACAAGATTCATTACCATTTGAACTCTTAAATCTGTTTTACCTCCATATTCTCTCTCAGTCCAGTACCTCATCATTTTCATGGCCTTTGCTGGTAACCATCCAACCTGCAGACCTTAGTAACTAACCTCTTTCACTCCCATCCGAGTTCTTCCAAAAGGAACATTCATGTTTCTCTTCCCCAAACCCTGGGTACCTCCCCGCCAGACTTAGGACAAAGTCCAAACGATCCATTGCCAAGCTACTTTTCAGGATCTGCTTCTCACCATCTCCCTTCATCCCTCTTGATGCCAACAGCTCATTGTTCCCAACTCTCTGGCCACCCTGTCAATCTCTGTGCCTCTCTGTAGTCTTCCCGACCGGTCAAGTCCTTGTCCCAGCCCAAATCCTGCCTTCTCTGATGCCTCAGTGCTGTTCCTACTGCTTTTCATCTGACATTGTAGTTTTTATCTCTACAAGTTTGATGTAGGTCTACTGTATACCTCCCATGTGTCTTTTTAACCTCTGGAATATGTAGAAGACAGTTATAACTAGCATATCATTTCTGAATCAGTTTCAGTGGACTCACACCTCTATTATAGCTTTAAACATTAAGCACAAGATATCAAAGTTGTTGGAATAGGTGTGCTTCATAAGGGCGGGACTCTGTATTAGATTATATTTTTTGTACCTGTAACACCTGATATATAGCAGGGGTTTAATGTGTGTGTGTGGACTGAATAAAAGACTGCCCAACTTCTTGGCATATATTTGCATGTTTTAGTATATGGTTTTTCTATTTCACATACAGTTTTCCTGAGTAAAATAATATTACTTTTCTACATTGTAAAGCTGGGTTATAGATATAAACAAAGCTAGCATTGAGACCTTAAGACAAGAATCTACAGTAAGTCCCCACTTAACATGAGGTTCTGTGATTTTCAGCAAAACAATGTATAGAGAAACCAATTTTACCACAGCTAATCGACACAGACAGAAGGTAAATTCCTAAGGCACCTCATCAGTGTTACTCGAGGATCCAGGATCCGCTGTCCTTTATCTCCCACTACTGTTTCAGGCTCCTTCTCTGGCCTAAATGAGCTTTCTGGAGTGCCCACAAATATAGCTATTATCTTTTTCAGAATCCACCTCATTTTTCAGGGTCCCAACCAAAACTTATGTTCTCTATAAAACTTGACCAGCCAACTGTTTTCTTCCTACTTTAAAACTCCTGTAAAACAGCCTGACCAGGCGGTGGCACAGTGGATAGAGTATCGGACTGGGATGCAGAGGACCCAGGTTCGAGACCCCAAGGTTGCCAGCTTGAGCACGGGCCCATCTGGCTTGAGCAAAAAGCTCATCAGCTTGGATCCAAGGTTGCTGGATTGAGCAAGGGATTACTCGGTCTACTGTAGCCCCCTGGTCAAGGCACATATGAGAAAGCAGTCAATGAACAACTAAGGTGCCACAATGAAAAACTGATGATTGGTGCTTCTCATCTGTGTTCCTGTCTGTCCCTATCTATCCCTCTCTCTGACTCTTGCTCTGTCTCTGTAAAAAAAAGAAAATAAGTAAAAATAAAACTCCTGTAAAACAAACTGCCCTTAATATTAATTTGGAATATTTCTTGTGCTGCCTTCTGTTGTTTTCCCTGACTATACTGAGGGGGATGGGGTCCACAGTTCAGTCTATTGCTCATTAGATGTTCAGTAAATACAATGCATTTTTTAAAAGTTTTTATTTATTTATTTTAGAGAAGAGAGAGAAAGAAAGAGAGAGGGACAGAGAGAGAAGGGGGAAGGAACAGGAAGCATCAACTCCCATATGTGCCATGACCAGGGAAGCTAGGGTTTAGAACTGGCGACCTCAGCTTTCCAGGTCGACGTTTTATGCACTGAGCCACCACAGGTCAGGCATTGACAGCTATGTTAAATATATTGTCTAATGGACCCTACAGTAAACACAGTAAAACCATACAAACAGCACACCATCATTCTCTAACTCACCACCTGCAAGTGAAAGGTGAAGGGAAGAGGCCTAAAATCCAAATTAATTTCATTTTCACTATTAATAACTACATTACTACCTATAGAACGTATCTGTTGTTTTTGCCCACATCATATCTCTTCCTTCTTATGTGACACTAACTGTATCTCCTTTAGGAACCCACCATGTACCCCTCTGCATTAAGTCTCAATGGAAACATCTTTCAATACTCTTTATCCTCCTCTGGCCTAGGGGTGGTCGTGGAACCAGGGACCTGGGCAATCCAACTCTCTGTGAGCAGCAAGGCAAAGGGAGGCCACTGTTGAGGCAGATTCATTCCAGGGCAGACTCTGAAAAGACATGAGCCACCCTTGTTGGGTTCCTTTTGGGGCCTTGGTGCTCAACTACCGTATTGCAAATAAATCTCTATCTTCCTTAAATCAGCCAGTTTGTTTCACTGCTTGCAAACTATTGACCTTAACTAAAAAGTCTTTGCGTCTTCTAAGTTACTGGTGTCCGGGCTTATGATACGGCACATAATTTTTAGCTTTTTACTGAATGGTAGAATTCATATCTACAAAGTACCAAAGCAGGCAATTTTCTCTGATCAAGAGTGATTTAGCTATGTAATCGTCGCTGAAACAGACTTCTAGAATTGTACTCATTCTAAAGCTAAAAGCTATAGATCCAAGAACCCTAGGGTAGCTTAGCATCAACCAAGAAGCACTTACTGCAGCAGTTTTCTAAGTTTCTTATTTTACTTAGATACTCATTTTTACCATACATTGCCAGGTCATCAACCTCACCCTTTAGAAATAATTTTTTCTTATATTAAATATATGTCTCAAATCTACTACCAGGTTTTACAGTGTTCCATTTTCTCCACTAGGAGGAAAGAGGGTTTGTTTGTTTTTTTTTAGTCTTATTAGAAATTGTTTGGTCTTTAGTCAAGATAATTTAACTGTGGTCCGTTTTTAACGAAGAATCTAAGCTCTTGTAGGCTGGAGAACTGTGTTTCATGTTTCTTGCCTGATGCACCTCATTCAGTGATAGGATCACAGTAATATTCCTATTTATTTATTAATCCAAATTAGTGCCTTAACATAACTGCCAGCTTTGCATTTTTCAAGGCAACAATTTTACTCTATGCTAGAAGGGCAACCCAGTTAATTCTGGATACAAATAATTTCCCCTAAAAATGTTTTACTATATACTTAAGTAAAGATTTTTGCCATTGTGCTACCACTCCGTACTATATACACTGTAAAATAGGGCCCTGTTTATTTTTAGTAATCTGGTTTGCATCCATCTAAGAAAGGAGACTTAAACATTCTTTCATTCCTACCATGCCTAGATTCAAAACATAATATTGTTTTCTTCCTATGTCAGTTTCCGGGTGATGACAGCGACAGGTCTGCCTGTGGGACGCCGGTGGCTGGTCTGTGTTTAGCAGCGGTTCCTAAACCCACAGCTCTCTCTATAGAGCCAAAAGGGGGCCCACACAGCGAGTAAATGCGCCCTGGCATCGAGGTTCGACAGAGCGGAGCGCAGCGGCCGGGCGCCGAGAGGCCCGGAGGGAGCCAGGGCTGTCAGGCCAGCCGCGCATCACGTGCAACTCTCGGTTCCGGGATCACAGACGCGCACTGCACGTGGGGCGCCCGCCTGGGACCCCCGCCCCCGAGCAGCCCCACCCCAGCAGCCCACCCTGGCGGAGGCCCGGGGAAGTCCTGATCGCGGACCGTACCCGCCCTGGTCCCTTCTCCTACAGCCCCGCGCCCAGCGCCAGCCCTGCGCAAAGAGCACCGCCTCCCGCCGCGCCCGGACGGGATGCGGATGGCGCAGTCTCCGCCCAGCGCGCCCCGCATAGGAAGAGAGGGATTCCGGGGCCAGCCGCCCGCCACTTTCTTGCACTCACATCCTCCAGTCTGCCCCCTGTCGCCATTTCCCGACGCTCGAGGCCGAAGCCCCGGCCAGCTCAGCCTTTCTACCTGTTCCCAGGCGCCGTGGGCCCAGGAAAATCGCCACCTTTAGGAACCTGCCCGCCCCCAGGTCAGACACATCCCAATCCTGTGCCAGCCCCACCTCTAGCCGTCCTCGGGCCCCGCCTCCTCGCTCCCGATTGGATGAGGTAGAGAGAGGGGCGTGCTCTGCCCTGAGGAACGAACCTGTGCGCCGCCGCTGCGACTAGGACTCTAGTTTCTGGGAATTCCCGCCTTCTCCGCTCAGGTCTGCTATTGGCCAGAGACTTAGGCATTAAAGGGTGCATTCCAAGTCCAAGAATTGAACTATTTTCGGCCGCCACTTTCTTCGTTTTAGAATGTAAACTTTTTCCGGCCTTCCTTAAGTTTTGTTTGTTGGCATAGCTCCATGCATAAATGGAAACAGCGGTAGAATTTAGGATTTCCATTTTTAGCTCAAAACACCAGTAGATGGGCACGAGCAGAATAAAGATTCTAATTCCCATGACGTATTTACAGATTTCAACAATGGATATGAGTAAAAAACCTTATTAGAAGCAAGTGTAAGAGACCTTGCTGCTGATCAGTAGCTCCCTAAACCGGCTCTGATTCAGTTCTGTATAAAGCAGGCTTCACCCTCTCTCAGGAGACTCACTCTCCGGAGTCTGAGCCTTTGCTTGTATATGTAACACTTCTAGGAGTAAAGTGGTCTTATCCTTTTTCAACTTGAACTTTATATTCTTTTATAAGAACTCCCCAACTGATGGATTATTTAGTAAATGACGTTGGGAAAACCAGCTAGCCATTTGGAAGAAAATAAAGCTGGATACTCCCCCATTCCTCAAGAGTGTGGGAAACATTCATCATGTAGAAACAGTGAATTACTGCAACATTTTGAGGACAATTTGGACAAATCTGTCCAACCTACCAAATCTACATTTACCCAAGTTTTAAACACTTATCCTTTGACTGTAGGTTTTTTTCTGCAGTTATACTAAAAAAAAGTGAGAAATATTTGTCAAAGGGCATTTGATGCAACATCATTTCTAAAACTTCCTCTTTATTAAAAACAGTAACAATCTAAATATCAATAGGGGACTAATTAATAAAATATTGTATTAATGGAAGTGGCCTAGGGATAGATCCACATGCATGTATCTACATGTACTACAGAATGATAGCTAAGTAAAAACACTTTAATTTGCAATTATATAAAAATGTTTTCATTTGTGGGAAAATGCCTATTATACATTGCTTTGGTACAATTATGAAAAATTTCTGCAATATACCAAAATTATTCATGGTTACCTCTGCTGAGTAGGACTGAGGATGTAGAAGAATGTTTTCTTTCCAGTTTAAATTTTTCCACACTCTGAAATTTTATTATGCATTACTTTTTAAAGATAATTAATTTTTTTAAATTAAGCAGGTAATTCATGATTATACAATGAACAGCGGGCATGTATTACCAACATTTTTCTATATACTATTTTTATAGCATATATTTGCATGTTAAAGTATATGTTTTTTCTATTACACAAACGGTTTTCATGAATAAAATAATATTATTAATTTTTACATTGTAGAGCTGGGTTTTTAAATATAATGTGCATAGATTCACTTCATTTTTTAGGTTGTTGAATAATATTATAATTTTGGATACCATAATTTATTTAACCAGTCATCAAATAATGGATATTTAGTTTTCTTTCAATAATTTGATATTTCAAATAATGCTATAAATAAACATTCTTCTACTTTCCTTTTGTAAAAATTTTTTATTTATTCATTTTAGGGAGGAGAGAGAGTGAGAGTGAGAGAGAGAGAAAGAGAGAAAGGGGGGAGGAGCAGGAAGCAACAACTCCCCTATGTGCCTTGACCAGACAAGTGCAGGGTTTTGAACTGGTGACCTCAGCATTCCAGGTCGGCACTTTATCCACTGCGCCACCACAGGTCAGGCCTCTACTTCCCTTTTTATGTACAACTGTGCTGCTTGGTGCATAAGCAGAGGTATTTTTAGAGCAGGTATATATATATATATATATATATATATATATATATATGAATTTTATTGAGTTTTTTGTTTGTTTATTTGTTTTGGGTTTCTTTCTTTCTTTTTTTTTTACAAGACAGGGAGAGAAATAGATAGGGACAGACTGACAGGAATGGAGAGAGATGAGAAGCATCAATCATCAGTATTTCATTGCGACACCTTAGTTGTTCATTGATTGCTTTCTCATATGTGCCTTGACCGTGGGCCTTTAGCAGATCGAGTAACCCCTTGCTTGAGCCAGTGACCTTGGGTCCAAGCTGCGAGGTGAGCCCGCACTCAAGCTGGCGAGCTCGGGGTCTCGAACCTGGGTCCTCCACATCCCAGTCTGACGCTCTACCCACTGCACCACCGCCTGGTCAGGCTAGAACAGGTATATTATTTTTACAATTAAAAATAGTTTGGAAAAGAATCATGCTTTAGAAAGTTAGAACATTTTCTTTTAGACATAAATATCCAACATGGTAAATAGGATATATATAGATTTAAGAGATGAAGTTGTCTCCTTATATGTCTTTGGAAAGGAGCCAAAAGAAATAAAATGGGGATAAATGATTTTACAGTCCACCTCATAATCTATATGCCCAAAACATACTTGGTGTTTGAGTTATATATATTGAACCAAAGTTGGGAATTGTAACTGAGGACATAAAGAAAAATAAAGAAATAAGGAAAACAAACATCAATAGAAATGTGAGAGGAATCTCCCAGGACTGCAGACATGGGGAGTCAGACAGTAAAGGTTTGCTCAGAACTGAGCAGTACCGTGACTCAAGGAAAAAGACTGACTTTGTTCATCAGAAATAATCTCTGTCCACTTCTTATTTTATTTTATTTTATTTATTCTTCTACAGGGACAGAGAGAGGGATAGATAGGGACAGACAGACTGGAACAGAGAGAAATGAGAAGCATCAATCATTAGTTTTTCATTGCCATTGCGACACCATAGTTGCTCATTGATTGCTTTCTCATACGTGCCTTGACCGCGGGCCTTCGGCAGACCGAGCCACCACTTGCTGGAGCCAGCGAACTTGGCTCAAGCCTGATGGGTTCACGCTCAAGCTGGCTACCTGGGTCCTCCGCATCCCAGTCCAACGCTCTATCCACTGTGCCACCGCCTGGCCAGGCAATAATCTCTGTCCACTTCTTAACACACTTGAAAGGTTAGCAGTGTGCCAGTTCCTTCTTCCCTAGTACAGCCTTTCTTTAGCCACTTGATAGTAATGGTTCTGAATTAAGAAAAATAATTAATAAAAGTTGATTTGAGCCAAACTGACCACATATGCAAGAGAGCAAGATCTGATATGCTCTTAACAACCCTGAATTTTTAAAATTGATTTCCTTTTCTCATACTTTTCACATTTTTAATTGACCTCTATGCTTCAGTAAGGGAGAAATGGGCAAAGGTTAAGCCAGGTATTCAGTTTAGAAGCTTGCAAGAAGACAAAGCCTTTCTCATCTATTTACAGTATTTCTCCATGTATAAGATGCACCGTTTTTTTAAAAAATTGGGGTCTAAAAACTGGGTGCGTCTTAGACAGTGGTTGTAGACTTTCTTACTTGCATTTTCCACTTTTTCGCGCTTCTTTTGTACTCATTGTTGAAGACAGTGATTCGTCATCAGATACAGATGAGGACAAGCTAATGGATTTGAGTTTTGACAGTGATGACAGGTTGTGTGAATTTTGTGATGAATAAAATTTGAGCTCAATACTTCATGTAATACATTTTTTTTTCAAATTTCGGGCCCCCAAATTAAGGTGTATCTTATATATTGGAGCATCTTATACATTGGAGCGTCTTATACATGGGGAAATAGAGTAGATCCTAGTTCACACCATTTTTTAAAACCGATTTTCAATAATAATTATTTCCTGTCATCACTAAGAGTTTCATGGTTATGCATTATTCTCCAAACTACAGACACACTAAGGTGTAATCAATCACACACAGCCCAGAAGTGCACACTCAGCAAATGGTCATTGAATTGAACTCACTCGGAGAGAAATGAAGGAAAAAGCATACAAATAAGATACTAATAGAAGATGGGGGGGTGACATAAATAGAACAAGAAGGATGTGGTGGAAGGAGAGGTATGGGGAGGGGAAGGACAGACGAGAGAAACGGAGGAAGAACAGAAAAGAGCGCTTGTAATAGTTGAGGTGAGGAGTATGAGGCCCGCGGGGCATTGGTTGGGCTGTCACACAGGCTTTGTATGAATTAGATCAACATATGGATAATAGGATGTATGTGGTACACCAACAGGGCTGGGAGGGGCAGAGGGAAATAAAACGAACAGTGTAAGGTGTCCACGGCAGGGAAACGAGGGCACCAAGCACTCAAACATGGCATTCTGAGAGTGAGTGGCACCTATATACCAGGCACTGAGCAAAAGTCTACAGGGTGACAGGATCCTTGGCTGGGTCTTCAGCACACTGCCAGGCTGCTACAGCAGTGGCTATCTCATTTGGGTAGGTCTGCTGTGGATCTTGCCATAGCCTTCCAGCTTTACTCCCAGAATGCCCCTGGGCTCTGTGGCAGATTCACTCTCTGAAGTATATAAGCTTTCAACCCCGGGGGACAATCTCAGAATCTCTAAATGAGGAAAAGGGGTTGGAAAAAAAAGGATAACTACTTCTCAGGCTCTGCTTTATGGCACACTTCAAGCCTGAGATAATAAGGAAAATTTTAGGGTCTGAGTGCCTGACCTGTGGTGGTGCAGTGGATAAAACGTTGACCTGGGAACACTGAGGTCACCAGTTCAAAACCCTGCACTGGTCTGGTCAAGGCACATATGGGAGTTGATGCTTCCAGCTCCTCCCCCCTTTCTCTCTCTCTCTCTCTCTCTCTCTCTCTCTCTCTCTCTCTCTCTGTCTCCTCTCTAAAATGAATAAATAAAAAGAAATTTAAAAAAAAAAGAAAAAAGTAAAAAAAAAATTTTAGGGTCTGAATTAAAAGTCTTTCTCAGAATGTCTACAAGACATACTTCCTTTCATTCCGGGTTATACAACATATATTATCTCTGTCTTCCATTCCCTAATGCTTGGAAGCGCCTGTTTTTCTATTCTGAGCACATTTTCCCACAGCAGTCTGCCCTCCCAGAGGCAATGTGGTACAGGGGAAAGAGACTTGTTACCTTGAATTCCAATTCTACAACTTACCCCTCTGAGCCTCACTTTACTTACCTATAAAATGGTACTCCTAAGGTGATGGTATTAAATCACACGTTGAATCCCTACAGGGGACTTGGCACATATGAGGAACTCATGAAAATTTAGCTTCCTTCCTGACTCCTCCACAACCTCCACCTCTCTAGACTGAAACTGGCTGGGAGGAGGGGCCAGGTACACACAGTTCTCTCTGTGGGCATCCAGCACAGCACTGCATGTAATTAAGTTCTTAATAAATGCTTTTTGATTAAGTTCAGCAGCATCATAGCAGGTGGAAAAACACTTTGCTCAATCACCCTGATTAGATGTTTTTCCTTGGCAGAAGATCAGATGGCACCAAAGCTAAATTCAGAGTGTTGTTTTGAAAAATCACATAATGATACTTCAGTTCATTTTCTCTCAAAGACGGAATAATAATTCCCACCCTGTCTCATAACTTTGCTTCTATGCCCTTGGGCAGTCAGTTGTCTACAATTTGAGGGCTGCTTTCTTAGTCAATACTGTACTTCTCTAATAGAGAGGCAAAGGGATTGAGAAGTTAGGGGCTAGTCAGAGACTGGTGAAGTGATTTGTCATTTGTTACTGTCACCCACCCCTCCAAAGGAAGAGAGGGTCAACTTAAGGAGATGAGGCTTTCAGAAGAAACTCAGATATTAGCTGGAATCTCCTTGTCTATCTCTGCTCTCTGAGTTCTACGAAAAGCCCTCATTGACACCAGGTGTTTTTGAATTCTGTACAATGTTCTGAAGTTTTGGGGAAGTGTAGGGCTTTGTGTTGTGCTACTGGCTCAGCCCTTTCCTCCTTTGCTTTTCCCTCCTTCTCAGGATAGAAAAGAAAAAAGGTTTCTCCTTGCTTCATGCATATCCATTCAGCTTAAATCTTTTGTTGCTTGTGCAGGCCCTTGATGTCTCACCTTCCTCCTCAAGCAGGTTATGAAAGTATTTCTTCTGAACAAACTCAGAAATCTCCACCTCGTCATCCTTTCCTATTTCACTTCCACACCACTACCCATACTCCACACTGATTGCTCTTCCCTAGGAGCAAGCAATGAGGTTGGGGCGGGATGGAGTAGCTATCTCAATGCTTTGGGGGACTGCAAGCCCTCTGGAAACTAAGAAAAGGACTTGTCTCATAATAGCGAAACAATTTGGTTTTAAGTTTCCCTCAAACCGCATTTGCACTTGGAGGTGCAGTTCTTATCAAGCTCACTGAGTGGTGCTGTTCCTCTATTAGTAAGGTGGAGACGGCGCACTCAGAGGCACAATCTTTCTCATCAAAAGGTACAAATATTGTAATGTTTCTGGCTAAGCATTTAAAGACAGATATTTGTTTCCTTTTGCTAACATGTAAAGAGAACCTTGTTAGTGGATACTAAATAAGTGGGCTATTACTGGAATGACATTAGGCATTGAGCTAGGAGGTTGACATACCTGAATAGCCAAAGACAGAATTTTAAATGTGAGACCTTAACTAATGGGCTTCATCTATCATCATCAGAATCATCATCATCATCATCTTCATCATTGCTAAGGTAGGCTCTTAAGTACTCCATTAAGCTGTTGCTTTAGACGTGAATACTCCTTTTTTGAGCAGGTGGCAGGAACGGGAAGCCAGGTAGCATAATTTTTTAAAAAATTTTATTTTATTAATGGGGTGACATTAATAAATTAGGATACATATGTTCACAGAAAACATCTCCAGGTTATCTTGTCATTCAGTTATGTTGCATACCCACCACCCAACTCAAATTGTGTTCTGTCACCTTCTATCTGGTTTTCTTTATGCCCCTCCCCTCTCCCCTCTCCTGCCCTCTCCTCCCCCTTCCCCCTCGCCCGGTAACCACCACACTCATGTGCATGTCTCAGTCTCTTTTTTATGTCTCACCTATGTATGGAATCATGCAGTTCTTAGTTTTTTTCTGATTTACTTATTTCACTCCGTATAATGTAATCAAGATCTATCCATTTTGTTGTAAATGATCCGATGTCATCATTTCTTAAGCTGAGTAGTATTCCATGGTATATATGTACCACATCTTCTTTATCCAGTCATCTATTGAAGGGCTTTTTGGTTGTTTCCATGTCTTGGCCACTGTGAACAATGCTGCTATGAACATGGGGCTGCATGTGTCTTTACGTACCAATGTTTTTGAGTTTTGGGGGTCAACTTTGCACCCAGTAGAGGGATTGCTGTGTCATATGGTAGTTCTATTTTTAGTTTTTTGAGGAACCACCATACTTTCTTCCATAATGGTTGTACTACTTTACATCCCCCAGGTAGCATAATTAAAATACTTTAACTGTGAGTTTGAGAAGAGACATTGAGTGTCTTTATTTTTGCTTTCCCAAGGAGGAGATCAGGAAAAGGAGATTAATGTTTATTCAAATCCCACGATATGTTAGGTGTTATGTTGTTGTCTTAGAAAACTTTTCTCATTAAATCACGTAACCCTATGAGGTAAGTGATATTATGGTCATTTTACAGAAAAGGAAACCAAGGCTCAGATAAACCAGGTGACTTGACCAAAGTCCCACAGCCACACCAAGGTGTAAACTCAAGTATATGTAACACCATATAACTGATTATTATTAGAATATATTTCATTCTCCCCCATTGTTTTCCTGCTACATCTGAGTGTCTGAAGGTCTTGTGGGTATTTGATGCATGTTGCAGACATCTTTAGCAATTTTGGTGGCTATTTCAAGTATATAGCTCCATTAAATAAGAGTGATAAAATTGATCAGAAGCAAAGTTGACACAGAAGGCAGGCATTACAAATGTCTCTTTTGCTTCTGAAGTTTCATGGTTATACATCATCCTCCCCAACTAAACCTCAGACACTCTAAGGTATAATCCATCACATTCAGCCCAGAATTGAACATGCAACAAATGGTGGTTGAGTTGAATCAGTCAAAGAGAAGTGAGGATAAATAAGATACTAATGGAAGGTGGAGAATGGGATAAATGATATCAAGAAGGTTAGAAGGAAAGATATAGGAAGGAGGACAAGAGAGGAAAGGAATGGTGTCAGTATATGAGTGAAGCTATTTTGGACTTTCTATCTCATTCAAGCCCCAGATGGCTGCATCCAACACTGCATGGAGAACAACCCAGTTACATCCAGCCTCAACTGCAGAATTGTGAACAAATAAATACTTGTTATTTTAAACCACTAAGTTTTGGGTAGTTAGTTGCCACCCACCATAGGTAAGATAAAGTTTGTATGGAGTCTAATTTAGTTGATTGTGTGCTAAAACAAAACTGTCAACATTCTTCGGAGAAATATAATAGAATCCAGAGTTTTTACAGTAGAACATCTACAATGTCCTTGATATAATACTTGACATATACAAAGAACCAGGAAAATAAGCTATTCTCAAGGGAAAGACAATCAACAGAGGTCAATGACCTAGAAGTTGATTTAAAATGACTTTAAAGCATCTATAATAGGCCCTGGCTGGGTTGCTCAGTGGATAGGTGTCCCTGGTCAGGGCACACACAAGAAGCAATCAATGAATGTACAACTAAGTGGAATGAATTGAAACGTCTCTCTCTCAAATCAATGGGAAAAAATTTAATGTTTTTTAAAACAACTATAATAACTGTTAAATGAGATAGATGAAAATATGTTTAAAACAGAGATCTGTATAGGATTTGTAGGTAGAAGAAAATAAGGGGGAAAGAGGGACAAATGACACACACAGACAAGTTCTTTCCATTTCTCTGTCAGGCTCATAGAAAGCATTTGATTGTCATTTCACTCTTGGCCAGGGCAAATATCATGGCAAGGGCAGTACATTCTTGAAAAGACCCCTGTTGATAGAAAGGTTAATGTTTCAAGGCAGAGAAAACAGGTCAGACTTGAGTGGGTATTGTGGTTTGGGAGGAGGAAAAAGGAAGAGAAGCAACATGATGTGTAATCTGAAGAACTAGACTATAGCCTAGTTTAAAACTACCAATTAATTATGTAATCTTACGTATGTCATTCAACTTTTCTGAGCCTCAATTTTCTCATTTGCAAATGGGGATATTAATAACACTTTCTCCAAAAGGTTGTTGTAAAGATCAATTAGATAAATATAGTGTATGTGTACTATATTTTGTAAAGTATTGTCTTAGTCATGCTAGTTAAGCACAACTCTAAATTTAGTGCAAGATATAATAAGGGCTTTTATTTTGAAGAATATTTGGGAATAACAAACAATAACATAAAAATAAAATAAGAGCCTGACCAGGCAGTGGCACAGTGAATAGAACATTGGACTGGGATACAGAGAACCCAGGTTTGAGACCCTAAGGTTGCCAGCTTGAGTGTGGGCTCATCTGCCTTGAGCAAAAAGCTCACCAGCTTGGACCCAAGGTTGCTGGCTTGAGCAAGGGGTTACTCGGTCTGCTGAAGGCCCGTGGTCAAGGCACATATGAGAAAGCAATTAATGAACAACTAAGGTGTCGCAACGAAAAACTGATGATTGATGCTTCTCATCTCTCTTTATTCCTGTCTGTCTGGTCCCAGCAATGTTTTCTATTGGACTATTTTGGAGAAAGTCTCCCCCCCCTTTTTCTCAAGATATAAACTCAGTTACAGAAACTGAATTGAGCTATTGAGAAATATGATTAAGTATACTTTATAAAAAAAACTTGCAGCTTTTTTGCATGTCAAGAAATCTGACTTTAAAAACATTTTAAAAATGTTTATTGTATTGACTTCATTTATTTATATTTATTTTTTGTTTTTTTTTTCTGAAGTGAGAAGCAGAGAGGCAGAGAGACAGACTCCCACATGTGCCCAACTGAGATCCACCCGGCAAGCCCACCAGGGGGCAATGTTCTGCCCATCTGGGGCCCTTGCTCCATTGCAACAGGAGCCATTCTAGCTCCTGAGGTGGAAGCCATGGAGCCATCCTCAGCACCTGGGCCAACTTTGCTCCAGTGGAGCGTTGGCTGGAAGAGGGGAAGAGACAAATAGAGAGAAAGGAGAAGAGGAAGGGCAGAGAAGCAGATGGGCGCTTTTCCTGTGTGCCTTGACCGGGAATAAAACCTGAGACATCCACATGCCAGGCCAACACTCTACCACTGAGCCAACCAGCCCGGGCTATATTGTATTGACTTTAGAGAGAGAGGAGGGAGATACAGGAACATCGATTTGCTCCTGTATGAGCCTGCTGATCGAAGCAACAATCTCTGCGCTTCGGGATGATGCTCCAACCAACTGAGCTCTCTGACCACGGCAAAACATATTTATTTACACATTCTGATCTGGTGTTGGAATTTTTGAGTCTTTATGTATTTCCTGACAAAGTTTCAGCCTGTGAAAATATTAGCTACCTCTCTCCTTTATTCATATTAAGTAACTAATATAATTCAATGAGCAGAAGACAGTGAGTTTAAGCATGATTTTTACCAACTATCTGTTTAATCTAAGAACATATTTAATCTCTGAAATTTCTTTTGCAAAGTGGTAAAGGTCAAAGTACTCACTGACATTTTTATAAGGGTGTCTACTTCTCAAACACTGAGATTATCATGAGGACTGACTATAAAGTACTATAAACACCTACTTATGAGGTACAACTCAAGCAGCACTTAGATGCCCTTTTTATTCACTCTAAAGTGGAATAATATAAATTTCTGAAATTTTGACACCAGAAAATGGCATAACACTCTGTCCTTTATTGAAATTAGACTATTTTTAGTGGGAGGATGTATAAAAAATTCACCGTAATTTGTAGCTTAACGGGAGTTAAATCTTTGAGAACATGTTGGAAGGAGGAAGAAGAGTATCAAGGTGCCTTGCCTATAAATTACAGATTCATATATTTAAATGTCCACTTCATATTGTCGCTTAATGTCTAAGGGTATGTCAAAATTAAAATCTCAAAAAATAAAAAATCTCTTGATTCTCTACCTTTCTCTTCATGGACTTCTCCACATTACTAAATAGAAAAACTACCTTTCAACCAGTTTCTAAGGCCAAGAAACTTGGAGATAGCCCACAATAAAGCCATCAGCAAAATCCTAGTGGTCTTACTTATTTTATATATATAACATATGTATGCATGTATATATTTTATTAACTAAACAGTAGATCACAGTTTTTCCAAGTGAGAAATATTATCACTCTCAATGTTTACAGAAAAGTAATAATGGGGATAGTGAATAAAATTGTAGTTCTCTTTTGCCCTGGCCGGATAACTCTGTTGGTTGGAACATTGTCCAGATGTACAGAGATTGCCGGTTCGATCCCCAGTCAGGCACATACAGGAACAGACTGATGTTCCTGTCTCTGTCTCTATCTCTACCTGCCTCTCTCCCTAAAATCAATAAAATAAACATACAAAAGAAAAGAAAATACTAATGTTTATCAATGAGATGAGATGGTCAGTAAATATACAGTTAAAATGGAAAAACGATGTTTAAAAAAGAAATAAGGGAAAGTACTTAGAATCTGTAATAAGACATACTGATAAGGCATGCAATGCAGATTTTACTGAACTAATATTGATTTTCTTAAGTGAGATAATGATAATGTTGCTATGTCAGAGAATGTCTTTATATTTAAAGATGCATGACAATGTATTTAAATAGTGAATTGATATGATATCTACAACAACTTACTTTCAAATGCCTCAGGGGGAAAAAAAGGAAGTGTGTATGTGGTAAAATGTTAACAGTTGAAGATATAGGTAGTAGAAACATTTTGTTTTGCTTTTCTGAGAGAGGCAGAGAAAGACAGAGAGACAGGAACATTGATTTGTTCCTGTATGTGCCCGGACCAGGGATCAGAGCCAGCAACCTCTGTGCTTTGGGATGATGCTCTAACCAACTAAGCCTCCTAGCCAGAGCACTTTCTACTTTTCTTGAGGCCTGAAGATTTTCAAAGTAAAAAGTTGGGAACAACGTGGTGATTAAAAGTTCCCTGTCCCGCCTGACCTGTGGTGGCGCAGTGGATAAAGCATCAACCTGGAACACTGAGGTCGCCAGTTCAAAAACCTGGGCTTGCCTGGTCAAGGCACACAGGGGAGTTGATGCTTCCTGCTCCTCCTCCCTTCACTCTCTCTCTTCTCTAAATAAATAAATAAAATCTAAAAAAAAATAATTCCCTGTTCCAAAATATCAAATCCAGAGTAAGTACACCAAACTGGTAACAGTGAGGGAATAAAGGAGGTATTTTTATTTCTTATTTATATTGTCCAAGTTTTCTACCTCAGTATGTATTGTTTTATAATCACATTGTTAAATATATTTAAAAAAACTATTTCCCACTATCTCCTCTATCGTCTCCCTAATCTAGACTATTATTCTCACCTGGACTGTTTCAATGGATTTCTAATTAGTTTCCCTGTTTCAATCCTTATCCTCAGCCCTTTCTATTTTCTACACATTGGCCAGAGTGATCTGTGAAAAGCAAAAATAAAAATCATGACACTCTTCTGTTCAAATGCTCAAAGGGCTTGCCATCTCACTCTGAATATAATCAGAAGCCTAAGGCAATATGCCTTAGAATTGCTGTGATGACACAAAACCTAGAACCCCCAAGTTTTACACTGAAAGGAGAATTTCTAGGGAGAGGGAATAATTAACTAAACCCATTTGCTCCCTTGAATTTTCCTCTAAATTTGGGATCTTTCTGCAATTTATTTTACTGCTACTATAGGCTTGTAACCTCAGTTTCCGTAATCTTGGATGGGAACATTAATGCCATTTTAATTAATTTTAAAAGTTTAATAAAACCTGTTTTTAAATATACTATATATATATATTAAGATTTTATTTATTGATTTTAGAGAGAGTAGAGAGAAAGGGAAAGGGAGAGAGGAGTGGAAAGTATCAACTTATAGTCATATGTGCATTGACCAGGCAAGCTCAGGGTTTCACACTGGCGACCTCAGCGTTCCAGCTCAATGTTTTATCCATTGTGCCACCATACGTGAGGCTTTTTTTTTTTTCCAGAGAAAGAGAGGAAGTCAAAGAGAGGGACAGATAGGAACAGACAGGAAGGGAAAGAAATGAGAAGCATCAATTCTTTGTTGCAGCTCCTTAGTTGTTCAGTGATTGCTTTCTCATATGTGCCTTGGTGGGGGCTACAGCAGAGCAAGTAACCCCTTGTTCAAGCCAGCGACATTGGGCTCATGCTGGTGACCATGAGGTCATGTCTATGATCCCATGCTCAAGCCAGCGATCCCTCGCTCAAGCTGGTGTGCCTGTACTCAAGCCGGCGACCTTGGGATTTCGAACCTGGGTCCTCTGAATCCCAGTCCAATGCTCTATCCACTGTGCTTCCACCTGGTCAGGCAATACTGTTTCTTTTATATATATATACCTCAGTAAATTGTATTTACTTATTAATAAGGGTGTCCAGAAGTGACAACACCATCCTAAAGGATTGGTTTCTCTAAAAATGGAATTAGAGGAATTTTGGCATAACAGTTGGGGAGAGATATTTTTTCTGTATTATAGCATCAAAAAATTAAATTTTGCCTGACCAGGCAGTGGCACAGTGGATAGAGCATTGGACTGGGATGCGGAAGACCCAGGTTCGAGACCCCAAGCTCGCCAGCTTGAGCGCGGGCCCATCGGGCTTGAGCAAAAGCTTGCCAGCTTGGACCCAAGGTCGCTGGCTCCAGCAAGGGGTGGCTCAGTCTGCTGAAGGCCCGCAGTCAAGGCACATATGAGAAAGCAATCAATGAACAACTAAGGTGTCACAACAGCAACGGAAAACTAATGATTGATGCTTCTTACCTCTCTCCGTTCCTGTCTGTCTGTCCCAATCTATCCCTCTCTCTGACTCTCTCTCTGTCCCAGTAAAAAAAAAAGAAAAAAATATTACATCATCTTCTAATTTAAACATGTATTACGCACTGTGGCCAGGGTTTTGTTGTTGTTTATTTTTCTTAAGATTTAATTCACATACCATGAAGTTCACTATTTAAAATGCATATTTCAGTGGTTTTTAAAAACATGTTTATAAGGTTGTACAACTATAACCACTATCAAATTCCATAATGTTTTCATTACCCTAAATGAGAAACTATTTTTGAATAGGAAATTTTTTCAGGAGTATGTCTCAGAACATGCCCACTTTGCTTCATAAGACTGAGCCTAGAAAAATAATTAATTGGAATGCCTTTTGTAAGATTTAGAATTCTTTTTGAGTAAGAGAAATAGTCAAGGCAATCATATAATAATATCTTTCTACAATTAAATTGATTACATTTTCTAACTTAATTGATCACATTTACAATTAAAGTGATTACATTTATCAGAACAGTGTGATAACAAGTTGCAAGTATTTTGTTCTGTTAAAGAAATGCAAGCAGATGGGACAAGGACAGAAGGGGAGAAAATATATCCTTTATCAGCAGTTTAAAATAATTAGCATGCTTTCTATTTTTAGGTAGGGTGGTAAAAAAAAGGGATTTGGGTTGTATTATTTATAATTCTCTTGTTCGCAAGCAGTGGCATCCAACCCTAACTTGAACTAAGAAGAGAGATGGAAAGGAAGGTGGAGAGGGAGGTGGAGAAGGAGAAGGAGAGAGAGGTAATGGGAGGGGGAGTGAGAGGGAAACGGAGAGAGGGAGAGAGATGGGGAACATTTGAGAGACTATATTATAAAGCTATAGGCAGGAACACATGCCAGTGGACTGCAACTAGAGCCTGCAGCATGCTAATGAACCAAGGATATAGTTTGTACCATTTCTCATCAGCTACCTTTACATGCTGACCAGCTTTCTCGGGTTCCACATGGCAGACAACCTGGCTGCCTAAACATCTCAACTTTTTATTACTATACAAGTCTAGCCACCTGGTGAGAGGGTTTTCCAATTCCCAAGGATTGGGAAGGCCTAGTTGTGGACAGTTCTGCACAGCAGAATCGGTCTATTGGCTATAATTTAGAGAGATTTCTAGGGTAAGGAGAGCAGGAAAGAGTTCTGGAAGAAGAGAAAGCTGGGCAATCAAATATGTTTTCACGATAACAACCTCTGTGGTCTCCAAATAGGGTGGTTTCCCCTTGAAATTCCTACAGTTCCCTACCCTTAACACCACCAGACTTGTGAAAAGAAAAATACCCACTTCCTTGTTTGAAAATTACAGTCGACACTGCTGATGTGCAATATCTCATTTCATGAAGAAAGTGGTAATTACACACAGTAGTAAAATATGCAATATAGGGTCTATTCAACCTAGCCTTTTAATGAACTGCAGCAACGACTTACTAGAAAACAGCGTTCAGGAGAAGATAGCAAAGGCTCTGTTACTGATACAGTCTCAGATGTCCACAAGAGTTTTCCATCCCATCATTTAAATAATGAAGAGCTATTGGGACTTGAAGCCAAATGCTTCTGTTACTCAGCTATAAGCTTGAAAAGAAATAGAACGTCTTCTTAAGATTTTGCAGAAAGTATTATATCTGGGATTCTAGTAATAGCACTTGAAAATAGGCTTCTGTAATGGTCATATTTTGCCTTAAAAGGGACATTTAAAAATTCTATGGAAAACAAATGACCAGTAAGAAATTGATAAGTGTGCAACGTCATTAATAATAAAATAAATAAAAAATAAAGCAAAAAAACATTGGTTTGGTCAGCAGTACATTTAAGAAAATGGTCATTATTCATTATTGATGCAGATGTGTTGAAATGGGCATAGTTAGGCTCTGCTGATGTGGTGAAAATCGGCACAAACTTTCTAGAGGTAAATTAGGCTGTCTGTATCAAGTATGTTGTTTTCTGTTTAAGTTTTTTTTATTTTTTGTGACAGAGACAGAGAGTCAGAGGGACAGACAGGGGCAGACTGGAAGGGAGAGAGATAAGAAGCATCAGTTCTTCATTGTGGCTCCTTAGTTGTTCATTGATTGTTTTCTCATATGTGCCTTGACCTGGGGGCGACAGCAGAGCAAGTGACCCCTTGCTCAAGCCAGCGACCATAAGATCATGTCTATGATCCCATGCTCAAGCCAGCAACCCCATGCTCAAGCTGGTGAACCTGTGCTTAAGCCGAATGAGCTTTTGCTCAAGCCAGTGACCTCGGGGTTTCGAACCTGGGTCCTCCATGTCCCAGTCCAACACTCTTATCTACTGTGCCACTGCCTGGTCAGGCTGTTTTTTTTAAGTTTTAAGAAAGGGATTTATCTTCCAAACACACACACAAATATATACAAGTATGTTCATTATGACATTATCTCAATGAATAAAGATCAAAGAGAAGAAAAAATAATTAAAATATCAAGTATAAAATGATTAAATGACTAAGTAAATTTTACTCTTTAAAATAATTTCTTTTATTATTTATTCATTTTAGAGAGGAGAGAGAGAGAGTATGAGAGAGAGAGAGAAGGGGAGAAGAGCAGAAGGGATCATCTCCCATATGTACCTTGATCAAGCAAGCCCGGGGTTTTGAACCTGCAACCTCAGCATTCCAAGTAGATGCTTTATCCACTGCGCCGCCACAAGTCAGGTATGGCTAAGTAAATTAGGTAAGGCTTAGCAACACAATAGAATATTGTGCAACTGTTTTTTTTTCTCAAAAATTTTTTTTAATTTTTATTTTATTCATTTTAGAGAGGAGACACAGAGTAAGAGAGAGAGAGAGAGAAAGAGAGAAAGGGGGGAGGAGCTGGAAGCATCAACTCCCCTATGTGCCTTGACCAGACCAGTGCAGGGTTTTGAACTGGCGACCTCAGTGTTCCCAGGTCGATGCTTTATCCACTGCGCCACCACAGGTCAGGCATGCAACTGTTTTTTGAATGATACAAAGATATTAATACCATTTCTACTATGGCTGATGCTCTGCTTGCTGAAATCTTCCCTATCTGCTAGATCCCTTCTGCCTGGCTGGAGTTCCCTTTTTTGGCTACTACTGGGTGAACCCCTCCAGTGTTTCGTATGCCTGGTCAATTCCCTATTCTCCTGATTGTCGCGATCACCTAACTAACTAAATGACTTTCTGTTATAAAGCTCTAGCACTCATCTCTCACTTTTTCCAGATTTATATCACCAACTCCTTATAAGAGTTTCCCTTGGTTTATTAACACTTGAAGCTTTACATATCAGTAATGGGCAGGGCCCTCTTCTTTTTTTCAATTTTATTTATTAATTTTTAGGGAGAGGGAGGAGATAGAGAGAGAAAAAGAGATAGAGAGCAAAAGGGGGGGGAAGGTGAGAAGCAAGAAGTATCAACTTATAATAGTTGATTCCTGTATGTGCCTTGACCAGGCAAGCCCAGGCTTTTGAACCAGCGACCTCAGCATTCCAAGTTGACACTTTATCCACTGCACCACCACAGGTCAGGCTGGGCTGACCCCTTTACCCACCCTCTCAACTTTCCACCTGTTACTAGTATCATTATCACTCTAGTACAATTGATATAAATTCTTGGTGGATAACTTTTGACTTATTCTTGATTCTTCATTTACAATTCAAATGGTTTTTCTTTCCAGAGCCTTGGGAATCTTCCTGTGCTTGATATTTCTGATTCTCATAATGTTTGGCTATACAACCCTACTCTCATTGCTTTTAATGCACCATTTTTTCATTTCCTCTTATGTGGAATCCTTCAAATTATTTCCCATAAACACTGTGTTTATCATGGCTCTTCCTTTCAAAGGTCTACCATGGCATTTGGTATGCTTAATCATAACAGATAAATAACCCCCAGCGAAATCAAGACTGTTCATTCTTTTCTTTCTTTACATGCTTCCCCAAGCTTACTTTGTATTATTTTCTATCTTAGTTTCTGTACTCCATTCAAAACTACCTCCTTTCTTTCTCCTGTACTAGCCCACAAATCTTGAAAGATATTTGATTTGAAAGATCAAATACTTTAATGACCTCTGCCTGAGCGATCATGGAACACGAGCGTCAGCAGTCATGGCTTTGCATCCCAGCTGTGTCACTCACAGAGGTGACCTTGTTGGAGCTACTGCTCTGAGCTGTTTCCTCACGTATAAAATAAGATCAATAGTACTAGCCCTACACATTTTGCTGTGAAACCGCCGAGATAACGCATGAGAAAGTGTTTTATAAACTGGTAATGTCGTAAGACAAAGGGAGCTCAGTGACACGGACGGCTAAATATCCAGAACCCTGCGCGGTCTCCCCTCAATGTGGTCTGATTTGGACTGAAGAGGCATGTATCAAATAATTTTCTAATTAAAATATTTTTATTTTTTATTATTAATTTTAATGGGATGACTTTGATCAATCAGAGTACATAGGTTCAGAGAAAAACATCTTCAGGTTATTTTGACATTTGATTATGTTGCATACCCCTCACCCAAAGTCAAATTGTCTTCCGTCACCTTCTATCTGGTTTTCTTTGTGCCCCTCCTCTCCCCCCACTCCCTCCCTTACTCCTCCCCCCTCCCAAACCACCACACTCTTGTCCATGTTCCTGAGTCTCATTTTTATGTCCCACCTATGTATGGAATCATACAGTTCTTAGTTTTTTTCTGATTTACTTATTTCACTCTATATAATGTTATCAAGGTCCAATCCATGTTGTTGTAAATGATCCGGAAAAAATACATCTCTTGAATAAAAACACCTGATTTGCAGATGCCATTCTGCTTGGGCCCTGCCTTTTACTTGAGAATCTGTTCTCTGCTCAGCATCTTGGTTCATCATGACAAGTAATGTTGGCTCCTTAAAATTTGGCAAGCAAAACTCTGTCTCTGAGGATATTTAAATCTCTCTTGGCTCATGGTCGTTTCCTCCTGGGTGTTGAAATGAAACGATGCCTTCCAGCCTCTCTGAAATAGAGCTGTAAGGAAGACTCATGATGCCCTCATTTTGACAAAATGATCTTCATAAATCACAGATGTAATGGGCTGTGGCTATGGTGAACAGCTCTTTAAGATCTCTCAGATCTCCTGCTTTAGTTTTAGATTCTAATTATTTAGATTATTTTATTCTCTTTCTTAGTGTTAATTAACGGAAAATATTTCCCTGACATTTTTTTCTCTGTTATTTTTCCAATGCTTGCATTTTTCCCCCTGGTAGTTCTGACAAACCATCTGTCAAAATTTTGCTGATTTCACAGCAGTTGCATGCTGTTTATTATATTTTTTACCCTCTCTCTTTTTAAAATTGCACAAATAATGCACAAATAAATTCTCATTTCAAAAGGTCCACACAATACAGAAGTTTATAGAGTAATATTTTGGGGTTTTTATTAACCCAATTCTCATTCCTAACTCCCTTTCCAGAGGTAACCACCACTCTTAGAGTTTTATGGATCTCTGTCAAGGTTCTCCAGAGAAACAGAATCAATAGGAGATTTATATATGTATATACATGAAATAGGAATTGGCTTACGTGGTTATAGAGGCCAAGAAGTCCTACAGTCATGATGGCGAACCTATGACGTGTGTCAGCACGCGTAGCCATTTTTGATGACACGCGGCTGCATACCAGAGAAGTATGGGGCCGCATGCTGAGAAGGACGTTTCATCCTCGGCTCCTGCAGGGCCAGGTGCAGTAGCCGAGGATAAAACATTTGCTATAGTATAGACCAGGGGTGCTCAATACGTCAATCCCGAAGGAAGTGTGGGTAGATCACATTCACATGACATTAAAAAGACATTTGTCTTTTGATTGGCATACAGGGTAGCCAATCTGACGTCTGAACTTTTGACACCCTATGCATGCGCGTTAAACTGTGCTAACTTATTCAGTTACATTGCTGCATAGTTAGCCTTCAAATATTTTTAATTTTTTAATTTTTATTTTTTACAGGGACAGAGAGAGAGTCAGAGAGAGGAATAGATAGGGACAGACAGACAGGAATGGAGAGAGGTGAGAAGCATCAATCATTAGTTTTTCGTTGCTGTTGCAACACCTTAGTTGTTCATTGTTTGCTTTCTCACATGTGCCTTGACCGCAAGCCTTCAGCAGACCCAGCAACCCCTTGCTGGAACCAGCGACCTTGGGTCTAAGCTGATGAGCTTTTGCTCAAACCAGATGGGCCCGCGCTCAAGCTGGCTAGCTTGGGGTCTCGAACCTGGGTCTTCCACATCCCAGTCCGACGCTCTATCCATTGCGCCACCCCTGGTCAGGTGTTAGCCTTCAATTTATTTAAACTAAATACAACAAAGGCTATAAAAATGAGTGCCATAGCTGGTCCGAGTAAGAAGCCTAAAACCTACTACTTTCATACAGAATGGGAGGGGATTTTTTTCACTATGTCATATTCTAAGTGCGTTTGCCTCATCTGTCTGTGTGCCATTGCTATTCCAAAGAAGGGAAATGTGGAGCAGCTTTTTCAAACTGTTCATAAAAACTATGACATTGACTTTCCTCCTAAAAGAGAGCTGAGAAGGAGAAAGGTGAAAGAAGAATACACAATATTAAATAGTAATAATAGTAACTTAAATAATGATAATATAGAAGAAATAAATTTATGTTTTGCATTTTTATTGTAGGTAGATCATTTTGACTTGGTCATCTTATAAGTAGCTCGCAAGCTGAAAAAGTGTGGGTACCCCTGGTGTAGACACTCTGTGCCGGAGGTCTGTAGGTCAAAACAACAGAACTCTGGCACAGAGCGTCTAGTTCTGGGATTTCCGGTTAAGCTGTTTTTCTTGAAGTGACACATCACCCAAGTTATGCTTGTTATTTTGGCGAATTTTGACACACCAAGCTCAAAAGATTGCCCATCACTGCCCTACAGTCAGCCATCTGCAAGCTAGAGAACCAGGAAAGCTGGTGGTGTAATTCAGTCCAAGTCTGAAGACCTGTGAATGAGGGAGAGTGATATTTAAGTCCTAGTCTGATTCCAAAAGCCCAAGAACCAGGAGCACTGATGTCTAAGAGCAGGAGATGAATGTCCCAGCTCAAGCAGAGAGAACAAATTTACCCTTTCTCCACCTTTTAGTCCTATTCAGATTCTCCAAGGATTAGATGATGCCCACTTGCATTGGTGAGGGTGATCTGCCTTTAACTCTGTCTACTGATTCAGATGCTAATCTCTTCCAGAGACACACTCAGAGACACACCCAGAACTTATGTTTTATTAGCTATCTGAACATCCCTTAGCCTAGTCAAACTGACAGGAGGACAGGAAAGCAAATCTAAATAAGATATAAGGAGGGGGAAAAAGTTAAATATAATGTAAAATTTGGATTTATAATGTAAATCCAAAGTAGATCTTTTCTTACAAAGAGACAAAATATAACAATTATGTCAAATAAATAAGTTTAGGAATTGATGATAGAATGATGAGTTAAATTGTGGGATAAAACTGACAATAAAATATGAGCATGAGTATAAATAGTATTTTAGAAATAAACATATATCTACCTGTATTGAGAAAAAATTGTGAGAAAACAAAAATAAACCCAGCATCTCTGCACAGAAGGAACTCTGACCCATGAGAAACTCTGCATTTTCTGAGCCGACCCAGAACCATTTTCCTGGAGCCTCCTGGGAGCTGATGTGGGTAGCCTACTGGGCCAACCTGGGGGTGGGGGGGCGTACTGTGTGGAGAAGTGGGAGGAAAGCCAGCATTACTGTATAGCTATCCGAGTTACAAAGTGAGAAAAGAAAGAAAAGACTATCTAGTCTTGAATATCTTAACTAAATAAAATCTAGAAACACAAAAATGCTTATTTTGAAAATCTGGCTGCAGCACATTGACACTTCCATGCTATTTAGTTGTCTCATGAATGAGTGGTCCTGCTACTTCATTACCATTACAATGATTCTCCAAATATGAAGACTGAGTTCAATCTGATTCAGACTTTTCCATGTTGTTCTAACCACTGTTTTCATTTTCATAGCTTTTGTCCCTTGCATATTATCACATGAATATTAAATACCTAAGAGAAGTGCTGAGCAATTGTTTATGAACAATTGGTGAATAAAATGCATACTTAGAACCAGCCAGTGTAAATGAGCAATCATATTGCATATTATTTTATTTTTTATCTCTTTTTTTTTTTACAGGGACAGAGAGAGAGTCAGAGAGAGGGATAGATAAGGACAGACAGACAGGAACGGAGAGAGGTGAGAAGCATCAATCATTATTTTTTCGTTGCCGTCGCAACACCTTAGTTGTTCATTGATTGCTTTCTCATATGTGCCTTGACCGCAGGCCTTCAGCAGACCGAGCAACCCCTTGCTGGAGCCAGCGACCTTGGGTCCAAGCTGATGAGCTTTTGCTCAAGCCAGATGGGCCCGCGCTCAAGCTGGCAAGCTTGAGGTCTCGAACCTGGGTCCTCTGCATCCCAGTCCGACGCTCCATCCACTGTGCCACCACCTGGCCAGGCTTATCTCATTTTTTTAAATGTTCATTTTATTGATTTTAGAGAGAGGAAGGGAGAGAGACAAAAACATCTGTTACTATATGTGCCCCAACCAGGGATTGAACTGGTAACCTCTGCACTTCAGGATGATTCTCTAACCAAACGAGCTGTCTCGTCAGGGCATCGTATTATATTTCAGAAAATATACTTTTCTCCTCAAAGATATTGGGGGGGGGAAGGCTTGGCTTATCTGAACAATGTCCTAAGCCCTCCATTCTGCCTGTGTATGTGGTCTGAGGCAGATAATTGAAAGTGCAGGTGAAGATAGATTTCGTTGCAATTTGCAGGCTCTGTTCTCATATGAAGGAATGCAAATCAAACATAATTGCTCCAATTCACTGGACCCTGGATAAATTTCTTGCATAAAAAATAATAACAGAAGGCAATTAAACACATGAACAGACTGAGTAAGATTGGAGTGTGTTAACCCTGACAGAGAACACACCTAAATGCCACTCTCGTGATTGCTATTTCAGAACATGTCCGCTCTCAAGAAGTGTTGCAGATGTATATCTTGAAGAAAAATTGGCTTAATTTCATAAGCATATATAAATTGTCTATGTACATATAAATTCCAACAATATGTTCATGAAATTGAAGCAGCTTTTCATTCTTCTCCTTCTCTCTCTTTTTTTTTTACAGGGACAGAGAGAGAGTCAGAGAGAGGGATAGATAGGGACAGACAGACAGGAACAGAGAGAGGTAAGAAGCATCAATCATTAGTTTTTCGTTGCCGTTGCGACACCTTAGTTGTTCATTGATTGCTTTCTCACATGTGCCTTGACCGCGGGCCTTCAACAGACCGAGCAACCCCTTGCTGGAGCCAGCGACCTTGGGTCCAAGCTGACGAGCTTTTGCTCAAGCCATATGGTCCCACGCTCAAGCTGGCGACCTCAGGGTCTCAAACCTGGGTCCTCTGCGTCCCAGTCCGATGCTCTATCCACTGCTCCACCACCTGGTCAGGCTCTTCTCCTTCTCTTGATTAAGATATTTTTCCTTTTCTATTATTCTTTTTTTTTCTTTTTTAAGAGAGAGACAGAGCAAGAGACAGGCAGGGACAGGCAGACAGGATGGGAGAGAGATGAGAAACATCAACTCATGGTTGTTATTCATTGATTGCTTTCTCATATGTGCCTTGATCAAGGGGCTCCCGCCGAGCCAGTGACCTGTTGCTCAAGCCAGCGACCTTGGGCTCAATCCAGTGACCTTGGGCTTCAAGCTAGAGATCTTTGGGCTCAAACCAGCAACCATGGGGTCATGTCTGTGATCCCATGCTCAAGCCAGTGACTGTGCTCAAGCTGGTGATGCCATGCTCAAGCTGGTGAGCCTGCACTCAAGCCAGTGACCTTGGGGTTTTGACCTGAATCATCTGTGTCCCAGACCCACACTCTATCCACTGCTACCACCTTGCCAGGCCCTTTTGTATTATTCCTGATTATTGTTCACCAAGTAAAGTCAACAGAGATTTTTCCATTTTAATGATCACATAAACTCACCTTGCTTTCAAAGCCAGGAAGATAATGGTTGTAGATTAGAGTCACACGTTCACGTTCACATATATTTCAACAACAAAGTACCTGAACTCTAGTTTGTTGTATGAAAGTTAAAAGGCTTAGGACCTTAAAGTCTCAGAGGGACAGAGACCAAGTCTGAGTATGGTTGGAAAACAGGGCAGAAGCCAGAAAGAACCATGTTTTCCATTGTATTGTTTCCACAAACCCTACTTCTGTGTATCCCCGCCTAGGTAGCCCTGTGCGCATTCATTTCTAAACCCACCTAGACTCTCTTTAAACTTGTTTCTCCTAAAATGAAAGCTTGGTGACTAAACTTCTTACCTTTCCTTGTACACCTATCTCTAAAATGGGACAAAGGCAAATGGAATAAGAGGAATATATTTCCAACCTTCCACTTACGGAGATTAGAAAATAATTAAGGTAAATACTTCATTTTTAAATGTTGTAAATAGTCAATTCTCTCATTTTGGCTTTTTTTTTTTTTTTCATTTTGGCTTTTGATTCAAAACTAAAACACATATTTGCCCTTTTCCCGTCTATTTCATATGGGTTTCCTTTTATAAAAGTGTTTTATTGAACTGGTATATATTGTCAACACACCAGTAAATAACTTAAAGCACATTTTTTACTGGGATCATTCGTAGAGTAATCATGTGCTTCAGTGTAACTATCAAGATTGAAATAAATCTAGCTTCAAAAAAAAATTTAGAATATTCTCTGTACATTTATGATATTTCTCTATCTAGACATTTTCTGTTTCTAGATGACATATAGGAAATTAAGAGGTAACGATAGTAAAGGAGTAATGAGGGATTCTGCATTTGGAAATATGATTTTTTTTTCTTTTGAAAGAGGGTATTTTTTTCAGAGAGAAACTAAGATCACCTGGAATTTGAAGAGCTACTATAAATAGAATGTCCAGAGCTTCCTTTTTTGGCAAGTTAAGTGATTTCTCTTTTTCCCTTGGGCTAGTTTCATCCCAATTCTCTACTTTTTCTTTTTGGTAAAAGTAGATTTTCTTTTTTAGGCACTAAAACCTTCTATCTGTTATTTTGAACTATCAGAGACTTGGTTTATAGAAATAATTAAAAAGACTTTATTAAAATTTTTTTGATGGGGTAGTGGGGAACGTTGCCCAAATATATGATAAGGACAAATATTTTCAATGGGCAAATCATACTTTTTACAATGTGAACACTTGATTTGATATTTCACTCCCTAAATTCTGGACAAGTAAAAGCATTCTGAAAAGTTACGCATTTATAGTTGGTAACAACTAGCATATTTATGGTAAGCACCACTCCATTTACAAAGATCTAGGTTTTACCAACCATTTGCCTACCAACCAAACCCATCAGCTTTAGCCATCTTGTCCAAGGTAGATCCAGAAACAGCAGAAAATTCAATTTGGATATCTTAAGATTTTAAAAAATTAGTGGATTCTGCATTTCTAAAAAGTCTAAACTACATGTTTTGGTTTTCTTAATGACCTTATGATCACTAAATTCACATTTTTTTACTGCAACACATTTGGAGCTGTTAGAGTTGGTTATAGATTTTTTGAGGGTTCAGAGTGAGATTAAATACCTCTGACTCTTTTTAATATAATTTCCTCCTCCCTTTTCTCTCCAAGATCACCATCATACCCTATCTTACATTGGCTTAACATTTACGATATGACAAGAACTATGTAAAAGACAAAAATTTCTCCCCTTGAGATAGAAACTTAAAGTATCAGCTTACTTTTACTGTGGGTATTTGGAGGGCATTTTTCTCTATTGCATGTAAGTATTAGCAGGAAATATAGGAGCTCGTATCCACCTGAGTAGGGGACATTTTACGCAAACTGCTTGTGAAAGGAATGGTGAGCAAGGGCCTTCCCGTCCAGTGTCTGCAGTGCTGAACTTGAATCTGGTAAAATACTGACAAAAATGCAATGGGGGGAGGGGGAGGGGACCATGAAGCAGGAGGGAACAGAATAAACATTTGATGTCCAAGAGTGAGAAAGAGAAAAGCAACCCTTCACAGCTGGCAGCTGGCTTGGTACTGCCGACTGGGCCTTAGAGTTGATGGCACTCAGAGCTAGGCCATGATGTTCTCTTGTTGAGTATAAACAATCTCCTAGAGTACCAATATTAGATGAGGTCTCTCTGTGTCAGTGACGAAGTGAAACAAAAACAAGACCACTTTGTAATTGAGTCTGAGCTCAACAAAAAACAAGGTCACTGTGACATCATCAAAACGATCAAATGCCCTGTCTCCTAGCTGAGTGACTTCTGGTTCTTTACCAGTTGCAGCTTCAACCCCACTTCATTCCTCCTGTCTTCCAGATAAAAATAACTGAGGTTCCTACCTAGCACTGCCGTTACTTTCTGACAGCATCCAATCCATGGCAAATACCTGCTGTTTTCAACCCTCCCTACAAATCTCTAATGCAAGCCAAATTCCCATAGAAAGTTCCTTCTAACTCTTAGTGAGATGCCCCCATAGTTCCCACATGGAGTGTGATCTCCATGATGCCATGGTTCCAGCTAATATACTCGCATTTGTTTGACTGATAGATGTGTTACTGGTGGTCTTTGGCTGTAGTGTATCTGCAAGAGGCAGACCTAGATTTAGAATTTCTATGTATTTTCTTTTCAAATTGAAATCACTTGAGCTTGACCAGGTGCTGGTGCAGAGGATAGAGCATTGGCCTGGGCTGAGGACTCAGGTTCAAAACCTTGAGGTCACTGGCTTGAGCGCGGGTTCACCAGCTTGAGCACGGGTCGCTGGCTTGAGTGTGATATCATAGACATGACCCCAAGATCACTGGCTTGAGCCCAAAGGTCTCTGGCTTGAGCCCAAGGTCAATGGCTTGTGCAAAGTGTCTCTGGCTCAGTTGGACGCCCCCGGTCAAGGCACACATGAGAAAGCAATCAATGAACAACTAAGGTGCCTCAATGAAGAAATGGATGTTTCTCATCTCTCTCCCTGTCTGTCCCTCTCTCTATTTCTCTCACTTGAGCCTGCTTTAAAAAAATGAAGATTCCTTGGTTCAATCCTAGATCACTTGAGCCTCTTCCAAGGCCCAGGATCTGCATTCTAACAAGCTCCACAGATGAAGTATAAAAATTGTTTGATATGTTTTCCAGGAGTGCTGAAGAAATTCAACCAAGTAAAGCCAGAATGAGATTGTGCACTTTACTCCACATCTGTACTCATCTCTTTGGGAGATCACTTCCCACACCTGCCAAGCTTTAAAATACAAATTTGTAAATACGTCAATTCTCATATTCTGAATTTGAGAACTTGCCTATTTGCTAAAATTTGTTTTTAACCCCAAAATCAATATCTACAGCACTTGGTGCAGCTATTCAGTCATGCGCAGAGCCTCGAAAAACTTGAGTTGCCCATTGTCCTCTTTCCCAGCTGAGGTCAAAGAATTCATCTTTCCGCCTCATTTCAGTTCTCATACTGTGAACCAGAGGATGGACACAGCATGGGCAGTGCAAAAAGTGCCTGCTCTGGAGCCAGTTGAGGGGGTTTGAATCCCAATTTCCCCAAGTGTTAGGGAGCTTCAGGCAAGTCATTTAATTCTTTTGAATCTCTGTTCTGTGCACTTGTGATTTTTTTTTTGTGGTAACATAGATATATCCTAAAATTTACCATTTTACCTGTTTTTAAGTGTATAATTCATTGATATAAAGTACATTCACAATGTTATGCAACTATGATCACCATTCATTTCCAGAACTTTTTCATCATTCCAAACAGAAGCACTGTATCTATTAAACAATAACACCTCACCACCTTCTGTCCCCTAGACCCTGGTAACCTTGGTTTTACTTTCTGTCACTGTGATTTTGCCTATTCTAGGAACCTTATAAAAGTGAAATTATGAAATACTTATGCTTTTGTGTCTGGCTTATTTCACTTAGCATAATATTTTCAAGTTTCATCCACGTTGTAGCATATATCAGAATTTTATTCCTTGTTCCAGTTGAGTAATATTTCATTGTGTGTGTGTGTGTGTGTGTATACATACACACACACACACACACACGCCACATTTTGTTTATTCATTCACATGGAGATTTGGGTTGTTTTCCTCCTTTTGCCTACTGAGTGTAATACTACTATGAATGGTTGCATACTAGCATTTTTTTTTTAGTTTCCTGTTTTCTGTTCTTTTGTGTATATACCCAGGAGTAGAATTGCTGGGTCATATGGTTAAAGTTTTTGCCCACTTAAAGTGAATAAATAGTGACATAACGCTGGAAGACATTGTTTATAACATTTTCCTCCTTTGAGATACTTGTTATTATAATAAATACTCTAGCAACCCCTTATTAGATTGATAATCAGGAATAATACCTCTCTTTCTAATAAGTTTAAATAATAGATTCCAAGTACATTGGACAAGGACATGTCTAACCCTACAAAATTTCATTCTACTACTACTACCCCTAGCAGTGGAAACATTAGGGGTATAGTACTGTACTGTTAATAAAAAGCAAGCACCGTTTATGTGGTATTTGTTTCTCAGAGCATACTTGTAATGCAGATCTCCAGCCCAAGCAGCTATTAAATAATAAAAAGCCTTTAAAATGGTATTTTAGAAATTAAATCCACATCTCTCAAGGACATATGGCTGCCCCTACAGGGATTGCAGGTGAGGGCAACCACAGCGGTAGAATTTTTCCTCTGTGAGAACTGAAATCAGTGGTACTGTACTCTATGGTACTATAATTTCCAAATTAGCCAGTGTTCATTATCACACCTTACTGAATTGAGAATGGAGTATTAAACACACATTTGATTACATTTTCCTACAAGATCCTTAGACCAGATCTTGATCACTGACTGGCCGCACAAAGCAACATGACCTCTTTAGACAGCAACAACAGTCAAAGGATAACATGGGTCTTGATTGGTGTCTCACATGAGTTGATGTGGTCTTTCAGGGTTTGCAATGAGAATCAGGTGCCTTGGGATGGGTCTGGGCTCTGAGAATAGGACTGTAGCTTTTCCAAGAAGAGTATTAAGCCTGGGAAAAATGTTTATGCATTACCCTTCTCTGACAGACACATCATGGTTCTCCTATATTCCGTCCTCCTTTTTGTCCCTGCTAGATGCTTCCCACCAACCTGTGCACCTGCCAACCCACTCTCAGCACATTTGTCACTGCCTTTGTAGTAAGAGCGGAAAGACACCAAAAGGCAGCCAGATTTGTGAAAATGTGTTTAAAATTTATATTTTCTAAAATGTAAAGCTTTTTGTTAGCAAAATTATATAGACCAGGAGAGTAAAACTATCTAAAATTAAACTAGTACAAGTTTATGGTTGGTGGCTGGGCACCTAGTAATTTCTCAGTCTGCCTTAGTCAAGAGCCCTAGAGTGTTCTCTGTTCCTCGTACAGCAAGGCAAGCTTTTAACAGGCAAGCTTTTAAAAAATATGTGGGCTAGCCTTTGGAAAGAGGAAAAGTAAAGGAGTAAATAATTCCTTCCTATCTGTGGCTTCAATACTTTTCCCTCACACAATTCATTTTTAAAAAACTTTTTCGAGATATAATACACATGTAATAAAAGTCAGCCTTTTATAGCACAGAATTCAATGACATTCAGCATATTATAACAGAGTTGTGCAGCCATCTCTACTCTTTAGCTTCAGAATATTTTCATCATCTTCAGAAGAAACCTCTTGCCCGTTAGTAGTCACCCCTTGTCCTTCACTTCCCCAGCTCCTAGTGACCACTACTCTATTTTCTGTCCCTAAATTTGCGTATTTTGGACATTGCATATAGATGCAATCATACAATAGTGTCCTTTTGTGACTGGCTTCTTACATAACGTCTTTAAGATTTTTGTTTATGTTGTAGTATGTACCAGTATTTCATTTCTTATTATTTCTGAATAATATTCCATTGTACAGATAGAACACATTTTGTTTGTTCAGTCAGCAACTGGTGGACATTTGGGTTGTTTCCAGTTTTTGGCTATTATAAATAATGCCAGGCACATTTGTGTGCACTGTTTTGGGTGGCCATGTGTTTCAATTACCTTGGGTGTAGACTTATGGTTTTAAATTTTAATGTAATTAAACTATTGTTTAAGAAAATTCATATAGACTTTCATTCTTTAGGGGTAAATTCCCATGTGATAGTATTTTCATTTTATAACACATATAATAAATTAATTAACTACGAAATGACTACTTGAAGTAGGACTAAAAAATGGGACTGTTAAGATACATTGTTTACAATCAAATTATAAATGCAAAAATAACTTTGTAAATTTTTTTTTTTTTTACAGGCACAGAGAGATAGAGAGAGGGGTAGATAGGGACAGACAGACAGGAACGGAGAGAGGTGAGAAGCATCAATCATTAGTTTTTCGTTGCCCTTGCAACACCTTAGTTGTTCATTGATTGCTTTCTCACATGTGCCTTGACCGCGGGTCTTCAGCAGACCGAGCAAGCCCCTTGCTGGAGCCAGCGACCTTGGGTCCAAGCTGACGAGCTTTTGCTCAAGCCAGATGGGCCCGTGCTCAAGCTGGTGAGCTCGGGGTCTCAAACCTGGGTCTTCCTCATCCCAGTCTGACGCTCTATCCACTGCGCCACCGCCTGGTCAGGCCTTTGTAAATCTTAAACAGAATCCAGATGTAGATTTAAAGACAGCTACTCTATGACCAAGTGGGATTTATCCCAGAAATGAAAATGTAGCTTATAGCTTTAAAAAGACTATTAATATAATTCACTGTATTACTAAGTCAAAAGAGAGAAACTGTATGATCATATTGATTGATGCCAAAAGTGTATTTAATAAAATTTAACATCAGTTTCCAATGAAAACACTAGTAAAGTAGAATTAGATGATTATTTCCTGAAGTAATTGAAATCCATAGTAAAATAGAGGTTCTGCTAATATATTAAGCCAATGAGTTAAATCAGAACTAGAAGGGAAGAAGCAAAAGTATAATTTTTGCAGGTGATTTAAAACTATATATACAAAAATAATAGTTGGTTTATAGACAGGAGATATCTAGTTATAAATTGTACTGACAGACAACACATCAATTTCAATAGCAACAAAAGTGTAAATTACGTAAGAAAACTTGAACAAGCAAGATGATCAAACTTTATTGAAGTCTGACTCCAAATACAATGGTTTAATCACTATGCATATTAATTTATATGATAAAGATAGCATTTCAAATAAATGGTTTTAAAAGAAAGCATTCTGTAAGGGTTTGGGACAATAGGTCAGTCATCTGGAAAAAACAAAACATCATGATTTCAACTTCTTATATGGATAACAGATGTGAGTGTGACAGATGAAACATTGGAAGTACTAAAAGAAAAGAACAAATATTTTTCCCTTTGGGATGTGGTAACCCTTTTAAACTATGCCACAAAAATTCAAGAGATAAAAAAGATAAGATTCATAACTTTGACTTTTTAAACTTTCATGTTGGTAACAACCAAACAAAAATAATGAACTCACAACTATAAAGGAGAGAGAAAAACAGATGAGAAATTTGGAAACTGTTTAGCAATGATGCATAATAAAGGACTAAAAACTAAAAAAATATATAATATATATGAAGGGAGATAAATGAAAGGCTACAAAAGAATGAGACAGAAAATTTACAAACAGAAGAAATTCAAATGATTAATAAACATAGCTGTTTAACCTTATTAGAAATAAAAGGCTAGCCAAATAAAATATCAATGAAATGTCATTTTATGGTTTAATTGACAAATATTTAAAAAGTTAATAAAATTTGGAGTTGGTGATGGTTTAAGGAAATGGATACATTTATATCTTATTTGTGGGAATGTAAATTGTTACAATATTTCTAGAGAATAGTTTGACAATATGCATAAAATGACCCTAAACCCCCACATATATATCCAGAAGAAATAAATGAATTAAGTGAGAATGGATGTAACTGAAGGATACTCATTGTGGCTTTGTTTATAATAGAAATTCAGAAACAGCTTAGATAAGTATATGCATGGATTCCGTGGAATACACTGCAGCCTGAAAAACAAGACTCTTTATTGATGGGAATAGAAAGATGCCTGGAACACATAGTTGACTAAAAGTAAAGTAGTTTGTGTCAGAATAGCATGTACAGTGTGATTTCATTTATGTAAAACTGCATTCGTGTACAAATGTGGACATGTGCATACAGAAATGTCTGGAGGATGTTGACTGCACTATCAGATGTTTTATCTAGAGATGGAATCTAGGCATATTTTTATTTTCCTCTTTTTACTTTTCTGTTATGTGAGAATTTTGTTTATAATGAGTATATATCATTTTCAAAGACAGTAATCTTGTTTAAATATATTGACCCTATATGCAGTTTCTTTCAGCATGGCAATGCATGTGTTAGCAGTCCACGATAGATATGGGAGTAGCCAATCAGGTCAAAAACATTTCTCCCCTAAAACACCCTCAGTCCTAGAGAGAAATGTAAGAAAAGCTCAGTGGCTAGAGGAGGTATTCAGACGTATTTAGTAGACTAGAAACAATGTGGTTCAGATAGAATTGGATAATTCAATACCCAATCATAGGGCCTCAAATAGTTCACATAGCATCCAGGCAACCCTTTAAAACATTTTACCACCAAAATATTACAATTATACTCAAAAGTGACATTCATTATTCAGAAATTTATATCTCTTGAATTTGCACATATTCTGTGGTAAAATACTATATAAAAAACGATATATCACTGGGTCTGGAAAGGCATCATTGTAAAGCACCATTGACTCCCATAAAGGAAACTTAAACATCTGCAGTCAGAGGCCAAAAAATAGTATCAGAACAAAGCCAAACATTGCACACGATTGCCAGAAACACATTTTGGCAAAGAAACAAGGAATAGTAATTGAACTATCAAATATATTTCAAGAGGGTATTATGTTCCAGAAGGAATGGAACAGATTTAGAAATAGATTCAGTCTTCTGTTTCCTGATCTGAGGATTTCTGAACAACAGCAACTATAAGGCAAGATCCCTGAGTATTGGAAGCAATAAATGTATGCTTTATATTTCTTATACATTTTCACATATACTTATTTAGGAGTGATTTTTTTTTCATGTAATGATACCAACAGGCATACTTTAAAGAAAACTTCATCTTAAACAAGCCTCTTTGACACTATATATATTGAGTCAAATTTGACTGAGACATTTTAGACCCGTGATGGCGAACCTATGACATGTGCGTCAGCACTGACAGGCATAGCCATTTTCAATGACACGTGGCCGCAGGCGGCTGCATACCAGAGAAGTATGGGGCCGCATGCTGAGAAGGACGTTTCATCCTTGGCTCCTGCACGGCCAGGTGCAGTAGCCGAGGATAAAACATTTGCTGTAGTGTAGACACTCTGTGCCGGAGGTCTGTAGGCCAAAACAACAGAACTCCGGTACGGAGCGTCTAGTTCTGGGACTTCCGGTTAGGCCGTTTTTCTTGAAGTGACACACCACCCGAGTTATGCTTGTTTCTTTTGGCGAATTTTGACACACCAAGCTCAAAAGATTGCCCATCACTCTTTTAGACCGTGCTGTCTTGAATTTTATTTCCAGTTGCACTGTTACACTGTTTACTTTGGACAAAGTTTTTTATTTCTAGAAGGTCTGTCCCACTTAGCCCAGTTGGGAGAGGAGTGGGCGGTTTGAGTGCAGGATCCTCAGCATGATCCCAAGGTCACTGGTTTGAGCAAGGGGTCACTGGCTCAGCTTGAGCCCCCACCCTCGGTCAAGGCACATACAAGAAGCAATCAGTGAGCAAAAAAGAGTGATGCAACTTCAAGTTGATGCTTCTCATCTCCCCCCACCCCATACAAACAAACAAACAAACTAGTCAAACAGCTTTCTAAATTCTGTTTAGCATGATTCAAAGCACAAGGATCATCGTGGGCTGCTAGTGTTCACTACCTGCCAAACCTAGAGTGATTATCGCAGGGTTCTAGTACCAACTGTAGAACCTCATAGAGACTGGGACATTTCCCCCAGGCACCCATAATTCACTATTTATAGCTCTAACTCTTTTTCTTTTCTTTTCTTTTTTTTTACAGGGACAGAGAGTCAGAGAGAGGGGTAGATAGGGACAGACAGACAGGAACGGAGAGAGGTGAGAAGCATCAGTAATTAGTTTTTCGTTGCCGTCGCATCACCTTAGTTGTTCATTGATTGCTTTCTCACATGTGCCTTGACCGCGGGCCTTCAACAGACCGAGCAACCCCTTGCTGGAGCCAGCGACCTTGGGTCCAAGCTGGCGAGCTTTTGCTCAAACCAGACGAGCCCGCGCTCAAGCTGGCGACCTCGGGGTCTTGAACCTGGGTCTTCTGTATCTCAGTCCTGATGCTCTATCCACTGTGCCACTGCCTGGTCAGGCATATAGCTCTAACCCTTAATTTAATGCAATTTGAAATATCTACAATAATGATTTACTCTTTAGATTTTTTTTTTTTGCAGATTTACTAACAAACTGCAAGGAGCAGTGCATTTGAACCAGTGATTGTCAAAGAGGGCCATGTGGGAGAGTGAAGAGTCAAGCTCTGTCCTCATCACTCCTCAGGGATGGATAACAAATTCTAGGTGAGGGTGATTGGAAAGGAATTCAGTGTTATAATTTTATATCTTGGGGCAAACACTGATTTTTGAAATAATACTATAGAAGGTAAAAAATCTGGTATATAGGGCAAAAAAGATTGAGAAGCACTAATGAATACTGAAAATTACTATAAAGGAAGGAGGGTTTAAAAGAGCTGATCATTTAGCCTTAAGAAAATTGTCTTGGTAAAAGAGGTGACAGAGGGAACAGGGATATCACGCAGTACCCAGAATGTTCCAGTTTCCTCCCCCATCCCATACTTGTCTATTTCATGAGCAAGCTGTGAATTTGGAAAGCTTAATCCGTGACTTGATTAGCTTGATTAAAGACTGAGTTAAGTTGAAATATTTGGCATTGTGTTTCAGAACTGAAATAGATAAGCATAATTCTTGCCAAGTGGCAATTCCAAAAGTTTAAGGTTTTTGATTAGGTCTAAAGGTGACTGGGAAAGTAATGAGGGAAACCTTGGTAATAAGGAAGAAACAAAACCAAAGCCAAAAACAAATTAATGATTCGAGAGCTCTGGAAGAGAGAGAGAGAAAAAAAATTAAGAAAAATTTACTTAATTTTTAAGTTTGTGAATAAACTCAATCACTGACAATGAATCACTATGAAATTGAAGGTACAGAAATTAATAAAAATGCTGTTCACTACAATGCTCGGAGATTTAACATTTGAAGGTAACAAGTCTATTGCTGCCAGAAACTGGAAACAAAAATAGTAATCAAAAGCATATGTTCCTGACCTGTGGTGGCGCAGTGGATAAAGCGTCGATCTGGCAACACTGAGGTCGCCAGTTCAAGACCCTGCGCTGGTCTGGTCAGGGCACATGTGGGAGTTGAGCTTCCAGCTCCTCCCCCCTTTCTCTCTTTCTCTCTCTCTCTCTCTCACTCTGTGTCTCCTCTCTAAAAAAAAAAAAGCATATGTTATTTGGAGGCAAGTAGCATGGCAGGTGCACAGCTTTCATGCTCTGACCATTTGCTACATAATAATTACATTGAGCTGTTAGAGAAATACACTCTCTGAAGAACAAACAGGGACATTCCACCTATGTCCCATGGAGGAAGACTCTTTTTTTTAAAGATTTTATTTATTAATTTTAGTGAGAGGAGAGAAAGAGAGAGAAGGTGTAGGGAGAAGTGGGGAGCATCAACTCATAGTTGCTTCCTGTTTGTGCCTTGACTCGCAAGCCTGGAGTTTCTAACTGGTGACCTCAGCATTCCAGGTCGATGCTTTATCCACTGAGCCACCACAGGTCAGGCAAGGAAAACACTTTAACATATAAGCAGAACCACTCCTGGAAGGATAATGCTTATATCTTTTGTGTGTTTTCTCATGACTTTTTTTTTTTTTTGACAGAAACAGAGAGAGAGGAAAAGAGAGGGAGAGACAGGGACAGGCAGGAAGGGAGAGAGATGAGAAGCATCAATTCTTCTTTTTGACACCTTAGTTGTTCACCAATTGCTTTCTCCCAAGCAAGTACTAACCAGGCCCGACCCTGCTTAGCTTCTGAGATCAGATGAGATCGGGCGCGTCCAGGATGGTATGGCCACAGACTGTTGATTGCTTTCTCATATGTGACCGGGGGGGGGGGGGCGCTACAGCAGAGCGAATGACCCCTTGCTCAAGCCAGTGACCTTGGGTTTAAGCCAGAGATCTTGGGCTTCAAGCCAGCGAACTTTGGGCTCAAGCTGGTGAGCCCACGCTCAAGCTGGCGACTTCGGGGTTTTGAACCTGTGTCCTCTGTGTCCCAGTGATGCTCTATCCACTGCGCCACCGCCTGGTCAGGCTCTCATGACCTTTTCTCATGGCCTTTCTTTTCAGGCAGAAGAAAACTGGGTTTCGGTGTGGTACAATGTGGTCACCATGAAATTAGGTTTGTCTGGGCTGACTTATCTGAATTAAAATTTCCATAGTAATTCTACATTTGTTATCCCTCCTCAAATGCTTTGTTAAAAATCATTAGTAGGTGAGTAAAAGTGCTTAACATAGTGAAAACTAATTTAGAATAGTTACCTAATAGAGTCAAGTGAATTAAAGTCTGATTTATAAAGTTCTTTTTCAGATCTACAAGTTTGTATTTTAAATCTCTTGAAAAATGGGATAATTCCCATCAAACTTTCAAGGAGAGATTTTTTTTTGTACCTGTTTTTACAAACAAATAAATATCGTTTTGAATTTGTTCATCATTTACATGCACATAAATGTCACTTGAAAGGACTTCCTGAGAAAGGTTAATATCTTCCCCTGAATTTTTTTTTCCATTAATAATTTATTTAGTAAACACTTTCTTTAGAGAAAGCACAAAGGTCGTGATCTTGCCATGCTAGAATTGTTCCATCTTCTTAAATACTAGGTTTATTTAATAAGATATTACTGGAATCCTTATTAATACTTTTATCACACAAGTATGGTAATTGTGCCTTGTAGAAGGCAGTCCAGATGGCAGTCCTTAATGGTTTGATTCGAGCTATTTCTAGAACATTCAATTCAACATGAAACAAGATTCTGGAAAATTTTGTGGGCTTTGGATTGATTTAGCTAATTACTCTTTCTCTGTATCCTTTTCCACTTAAGCAAGGTGTTGAGAGATGGCATAGACAAAGATCAGGATTGGAAGCTTTCTCTAGAAGTGATAATGAGAACAAACTAGAGGCTACTAAGGTTGGGGGGTGAGGCAGAATCACTCGGCAAAGTCCAAGCTGGAGCAGCTACCCCAGAAACCTGTGCGCCTGAGAATTAATGTCAGAAGCCAGTCAACTGCAGGGTGGTTTATATGCAGCACAATCACAGCAAAGGCTGACCAATATACTTATGTAAGCTGTGATTACTGCATTATTATTCAAAGAGGATGAATGGGAGGAAAGAGCGAAAGATAAAAAGGGGCATAAGAGAGGTGAGTGAGAAAGATCTCGGTCAAGATCCATGCAAATATGTATTAGCCAAAGTTCAATCTAAGTCTGTGCTGCAGGCTAGTACAAGAGATGGGCTGGGGGAACCTTCCAGATCCTCAAGTCCTCATTTTATAGAGAAAGACACTGGAGCTCAGGGAGATGGATTTACAAGCTGACACCATGGCAGAAGTGGGATGTTACTATTCCCCATCCATCATCTCTGCCATGGAAACCCCACCTATGCTTTAAGGCAGTGGTTCTTAACCTTTTCTGAGGTACCGAACCCATCAGTTTCATATGCGCATTCACCAAACCCTTCTTTAGTGATAAATAAAATATGATTCTTTTTCCAAATTCAAGACATAGGTATATGGTTTTTTACTGGTGCACAAAATGAGCCGTGCATGAACATCACCTTGCTCAAAGAACAAAACCAACAAAGTGCATGAACTCACAACAAATTACAGTATTACTTTATTCTGGCCTCTGCGGCAGAGGCTTCTCCGAACCCCTGAGACCGACTCATCGAACCCCTAGGGTTCGATAGAACCCAGGTTAAGAACCACTGCTTTAAGGTTCAGTTCAGAAGACGCCTCCTTAGTTATCCCTTTCTTGTTTTTCCTAAAAGTGGTCTCTTTCACCTTTGAATTTCTACAGATTCCTGAACTCTGTCTGAATTGGAAAGCACAACAGTTTTGTGTTATTTCATTTCCTTTGCCCTGGTATATGCAGGAGAGGAACACTTACACTTTTTCCCTTCTAGGTTCTTTGGCTGATCTAATAATTAAATTGACATAAGACAAATTAACAGAAGAAAAACAAATTTACTTTTGTATGTTCAAGAGCCCATAAAAATATGAGACTCAAAGAAGTGACCAAAGCAAGTAGCTTTTTTAAAAATAATTTTTTTTTTCATTTATTCATTTTAAAGAGAAGGGAGAGTGAGAAAGAGAGAAGAGGGAGAGGAGCAGGAAGCATCAACTCCCATATGTGCCTGGACCAGACAAGTGCAGGGTTGTGAACCAGTGACCTCAGCGTTCCAGGTTGACACTTTATCCACTGTGCCACCACAGGTCAGACCCATAGCAGGTAGCTTTTATACCCTTTTAGACAAAGAAGTAATAACTTTTTGAAGAATTGACAAGACAAAGAAGTGTGGGCTTGGGGCAGTAAATTATTAGGGAAGTAACAGGTTTGTGCAGCCAGCTTTCTCCGCCCTAAATTCCCTGTCTCTGGTGATAAGAATGCCTCCACTTGTCTGCTTTCAGAAGGACCAAGGAGGGTCAGCGTGTTCTTCCTGCACCCGCTGTTTCTCAAGTAACTTTATTTCAAATTAATCAACATGCCAAAGCAGCATATTTTGGAATGGCATATTCTGTTCCCCTTCACTTACTCTGCTTTCCCGTCCTGGGCTTGGGCTGCTTCTCAGCAAAGACTGCTTAAGCTTGAAGAGAGAGCGGCCCACCTGGAAGAGCACAGCTGACGTGTGTGCAGGCTGGGAAAGGTGTTGCATGCAGGCTGTTCTCTCGATGGAGGGAAAAGAACACGGAAACAATCACATGTGCAATTGGCATCGTCCCTTTTTCCTTCTTGTCAATAAAGAACCTTCATAAAGTCGTTTAGTTCTTCATAAATTGTTTTAGCTCTTCCTGTCCCTGTGAATCCAGGCACTGGATTATTTAAGGTTTCTATCTCAGAGCATTCTATTAGCTCCATCCTATGATTCATAAAAAGTAAAGAAAGAAATTCTGGGGACCTGTGGTAGACCACAAGCCAGGTCACTTCAGCTTTTCCTTGTTTCCTCTCTGAGTGACAGTTAATCAAAAAGTAACAGATGCAACTGAAACCTGTTAGTGTGATGGTGCTAGATGTCACAGAGCCAAATCAGTCAGGTGTACAGTAAGTAACTGATAAATTAAAAGCAAGAAAGAATGGCTTTGTAACTTTTATTATTATTATTCTGCTAAAAGAGAATTCATTATGAAATTATGTTTAAAAGACGGTTTACACTTAAAGAAGGAATTAACAGCTAGAGAAAGAGATGTTTTCTCCTGTCAGAGAGCTCTTGCGAATTCAGAAACTCTGGAGAATGAGTCACTCAAAAGATCTCAACAGATAGCATATTGCTAATGTCTTTTCTTCCAGAAAATCAGATGAGAGAGACTTGAAGTAAAATATAAAGTTCATCACTCATCAAATAGCTGGAGAAGCTTGTAGAAACAGCGAGAGACCCAAACAAAATAAAACAAACCAGTGGACCTAATTGCAAGAAGTGGGAGGGTGGTTTTAGTTGCTACCAAGTCCTGGACAGCAAAGACAATGGTCAAGTCACCAGCTCCTTGAGGCAGGAGCTGTGCGTGTTTGCCGTGGACTCCCTGCAGCACTCAGCAGCATGGGGTAGGTGGGCAGTGGCTCAGTGTCTGCTACATTCAAACCTCTGAGAACTCTGGTCCAGAAAAGGAAAGCCTGTGCCTACGTTCTCTCTCATATTAAGTATTTCTGAGACTGCCAATCTTTCCTGTTCTTTGCACTTTATGAAATTGGTGACAGCAAAGCAGATGCCCTCAGTCTTTTTTGTACTGTCTGTTCTAAGCCTGGTTCTCACAGCAATTTCTTTCCCTCTCCTTTTTATTTCTGGTGAGGGAAAAAGTGATGACTTTTCTGGTACACGAGGTATGTCTCCATTGCCTCTGAAGATGACAAATCAAAAGGCCGCCAGAGACCCTGTTTCTTATGCCAAGAGACTCTTACAGGCCTACTCTGGAGATACTGAGGGTCCAGTTCCAGATTACTAGTCGTAATCTTTTTGCTGGCGGAGGGTCTTGCCTTAAATGTGTAAACCACACAATGTGAAGTGCAATGAAACACAGTATTGCGTGTATTGGTTGAAATCTGGCCCCAGAGTTGAATGATTTCATTCCTTCAGGGCACAGGGAACTGAGGAATTGCCCCTCTGACCAAAGTACCCGTTCCCTCTGTAATGCTCCCTGTGTTTCACAGTAACAGAACCAGACAGCTCTCTCTAGACAGCCTATTATTTTTTAAAAACTTTAAAAAAAAGTATTGATTGATTTTAGAGAGAGAGGAAGAAAGAGAAACATTGATCTGTTCCTGTATGTGCCCTGACCTGGGATTGAACCCACAACCTTTGCATATTGGGGATGATGCTCTAACCAGCTGAGCAATCCAGCTAGGGAGCATTTTTTTTAAATAAAGTTTTTGCAATCATGAAAACAATATAGTTTATTGTTAAAAGTAATGGTAGAGAACTATATGGAATAAAAGGAAGACTTCCAGCCCTTTTCCATCCTATTAGTAATCCTTTCACCTGAGCTGGATGGATATGCCTTGACCTTGAGAGATTTTGTCAGTATCAATGTTTGAAAAAAGAATTATCTTACATTTAAAACAATTCTGTCTACAACCTTTCCAGTCATTTGATAGTTTTGATAAAATACCGGTCAGGTACTATCAAGGATTTTAAAGTTACTATGCCTAGCACACCCCATGTGTGGTACAGACTGCCAAATGTACACCTTTTATTCTTCTTCTTCATACATCCTGGATTCCTGGGGAGAGGGTGTATGATGTGGGCGTGTTTCGTGTGCTTGATATCTATAAATATACTCAGAGGCTGCTCAAAGCTGCTCACAGTTATTTCAGCACACTCACTCTTCTCGGTTTTTACATACATCCGCACCCTCACAAAAAAGGAGTAAAGCTGAATTTTTACTTCTGCTAAGATGCCCATGATTCACATAAATTGCTATAAAACTAGGCATCATTTTTTTAGGTGTACTTCACCTGAAAGATGCAAAGTTCACTTCTAGTTTGTCTGTAGCAAATTATATAACACTCTTGTTTTCACTTCATTTTCTTGGCCTTTAGTGTTGGATTCCAGAGGCTGACAGCTATCTCTTTATGCTTCTATCTGCTTTCGGCAGTTTGGTTCAGGGTTTGGTTTCTCCTAGCCTGTGACCCTAAGTCCATTTATTGTTTTGTTGTTCAAGACTATTTTACAACATCAACTTATTATAACACTACAAACTGTTTTATAAGCATTGTTGGATAAAAACTTTAAAAGATTTCCACGCCTGACCCTTGGTGGCTCAGTGGATAGTGTCGACTTGGGATGCTGAGGTCTCAGATTGGAAACCTCGAGGTCGACAGCTTGAGCATGGGCCTGGTAGCTTGAGCACAGGGTTGCTGACTTGGGTACAGGATCATCAACATAATCTCAAGGTCGCTGGCTTGAAGCCCAATGTCACTAGTGTGAGCCTAAGATTTCAAGAGGTCATTTGCTCAGCTTGAACCCCCTGGTCAAGGCACATATAAAAAGCAATCATTGAACAAGTAAAGTAACTCAACTACGAGTTGATGCTTCTCATCTATTTCCCTTCCCACAAAAGGGAAAAATTCATTCTCTCTCTCTCTCTCACACACACAAAAAAAAGTGAAATAAAAATAAAATTCAAAAAAAAAGAGAAGTTTGATAGTCAAATTTATTTGGTCTAAAACACTGTCTTTACAGGGAATCTAGGAGCTTTCTGTTTATAAAATGAATCCAGTATTATTTGTAGTTTTCCCTTTGGGATATAAACAAGAAAAATAATGGTAGAAAAGATTCAGTACAAAAAACTATAAAGTTATCACATTTAATCTATCAATCTTAGTGAGAAGACCCAAAGATGTTTATAAGTAGGTGACATAAAAATGCCACAATCCAATATAAAGATATAAGAAATACGGCAAGTTGATGTGATATCTTTGACCACATTTTTTTCTTGTCACTTGCAATCAAAGAGGCCACACTGGGCATTAAACAATTCCTGAAGCTCTCTCTGAAGTCTAGACTTCAGGCAATGTAGGCTTTGTTCATATCTTCTGACTCCATTCCTTGGCTAAAGTTTTTCTATTTCCAGGAATCCCAACTCACAAGTTCTCCACCCATGGCTGCCTACACCTACTGCCGCAGTCTGCCCTGACCTGGAGCACCAGGCCTTGAGAGCTTTCAAGATCCATCACTCAACTCTCTGTTCTCAGTCACCTGGCTTTTCCTCATGTAGAGCTTAGTGGTTAAGAGCACAGTCTCTGGAGCCAGACTGGGTACAAATTATGACCTTGCCTTATTTATATACATATATATACATATACAAATAACAAGGAACTGTAAGCATACAGAAACCTCATTTCTTTAATCTAACCTTTTCTTCTGATTCAAACTGACTTGTCCAGAGTAGGAGCATCCTGACTCACCTACCTCCCTCTCCCTTGCACATCTACTCCCTTAATCATTAAGCCCTCGGGATGATGAGTTTCTGGTCAGGAGCCAATAATCTTAGGAACAAAGCCTTGGGTCTGTAGACCACAGAGACAAAGTTTCTGTCAAAACAAAGATAACATCTAGGCCTAATTGTGTTTCAGCTCCAGACCCAGAAAAGTTGACCAACTCCACTGACCACACCCTTGTGAAACTAGACAGAGTGTTGCCATGGCTTGACATCAGGACCAATTGCAGTGATCAACTACCCCCTACCCTAGCGCTAACCAATCAATAGAGACCACAACCCTAACTCTCCCATGATGAATGATTTCCTCCTTATTTAACCCACCCCCTAGAAGCCATTAGGGAGCCAGGTCTTAAAGTTACAGCTCACCTGTGCCTCTGGGTTTGGTGCATTTCCTTAAAAATAAACCTTTACTTTCTTTGCTGTATACTTCAGTTTGCATTTGATTGGGCTTTAATGCACACAGGCAAACGAACCCCTTTAATTTGGTAAAAGAACCAGCTTGTGCAACTGTGAGGGTCAGCTACGTGAGTCCAAAATCTACAGGGCAGGCTGTGAGGAGGGGCAGGCTAGAACTTGCCCACAAGAACTAAAGCTGTAGTCCATAGATGGAATTTCCTATTCTTTAGCCTTACTCTGGAGGAACAATTGACAGAATAGAGCCTACCCAGGTTACCTAGGATAACCTTCACAGCAACATCTAGGTTAGTGCTTGTATAACTAAGGGGTATAGCCTAGCCAACTTGCACATAAAATTGACCATCAACCTTCGAACATCTTATATAATTTAGAATTTTCTAATTTATTATGTCCATTGCTTGTCTCCCTAACCAAAATATAAATTCCACAAATACTGGAGGTCTTTGTTTGCTGATATATTCCATAGTAAAATTCAGTGGCTATTTGTTGAATTAAATCACTTGTTGAATTAGATAGCATTGCAGTCTCAGGAAGTTTTCTTTGACTAGCCGCTACCCCACAGCAGGTACCCACAACCCCTAAAAGAGATGCTTCGCTTCTCCTGTACTTCTTTAGTTAGCTAAATCCACCCACGTCAAACAGACCCATCTGACCTCCTCACAACAGATTAAGTAGAGAACCAGAAATAACTAAATACCTTATGACTGTATTTATTCAACGTATCTCTGCTCACATTAGTCTCTTATTTGCATCTATTCCTTTAGCTTTCTTTCCACTACTCTGACCAGTTCGGAAAAACAAAATGAAGGATTGCTACAATTAAGTTTGCATATATAAAGAACACAGAAAGGCCACAAAATGGTATTGAGTTATTTGACATCTTCACCTGCAAAAACAGTGTTTCAATTTAGCAGCATGCATCCATAATTTTATTAGCATTTAGTAAGTACTAAATATGTCAGATGTTGTATAAAATATTGAGACCACAGAGAGAAAAGTGAAGATCTCTGCCTTCAAATTGTTTATAGTCTAGTGCAGAATTATGAGTTGATGTTCTGGGAACCAAATCTAGTCTTTATTGATTATTAGTTCAACTCACACATTGTTGGTCTATGTGGTGTTTCATATTTAGATCAGTTGTCCACAGTAGAAAATCAGAAGATAACACGGAAAAATCAGAATTTTTGTCTTCTCTTGAAGTATCAGAGGATTAATCAACATGGCCTACATTTCTATAAGGCACAAGCAGCTCAGATCTGAGGAATATGTTTACTCTTTCTGGACATAAACTCTTTCTCTCAGTTCACCAACTTTCCCACCCCAACATTTGGGTCAGTTGCCAGTTGTTATTTATCACCTTACACTAGGCCTGATTAAGTCATTTAAGTTACTTTCCTGGCCTCCTATAGGCATTTCCTTTTTGGGTTTCTGGTCTAGTGGGTTGTATTTAATAAAACACTTTTTAACTCTGAAAAAATAATTCTGCTTCTACGATATTACTTGATGTTCACAATAAATTGAAAAGGCATGTAGGCCAAGTATTATGAGTTCCATTTTTCACATGAGGGAATAGAAAATTGGAGTGACTAATTTACTAATCTGGGTATAGAGGTGGTTCTAGAATTCAAATTTTCTGATGAGCCATCCTAAGTCTAAGGAGTATTGCAGAGGGATCTCACCCCCACCTCACTGTCCCCACTATAAGACTTCAGACTGAAGTAGTCAAAGCTGGGGAGGGAAGAAAAATTAACAAAAAATTAAGCTTAAAATTTTATTATTACTTAAGACTGAGTTGTAGCTTTTTAGGACTTTAAGTGACTGAAGGACTTATTATTATCTAAGAGTGATGGATTCCATACTTCATCTTAGAACAGGAAAAAACAACACAAATAAATAAATGTTTTAAAGGACAAAGATTTCATTTTCTAGGAAATCAAAATGTGTCATATTTGTTCAACTGAGTTAGTTACACATAGATGTACACGCACACCTTTTTTCTCCACTTTTACATGCATAGGATCATACTATACACAGTATTCTGTAAGTTTTGCTTTCAATATTATGTCTTCTTTTTATGACATTAAATATTCTTACAATGTATCAATTTTAAGGGTTCCATAATAGTCCATCACATAGTGGTATTATAATAATAATTTACAAGTCATTTATTGTTCAATTTATACATATTTCCAATTTATTGTTCTTTAAATACTGCATTAAATGTTCTGGTAGCTGACCCATTGTGTGCATCTGTGATTCTTTCTTTTTTCTTTATTTTACAAGAGAGAGTGAGCGAGAGAGAGGGACAGACAGGAAGGGAGAGAGATGAGAAGCATCAATTCTTCCTTGCGGTTCCTTAGTTGTTCATTGACTGCTTTCTCGTATGTGCCTTGATGGGGGTGGGCTACAGCAGAACAAGTGACCCCTTGCTCAAGCCAATGACCTTGGGCTTCAAACCAGCGACCTTTAAGCTCAAGCCAGTGACCATAGAGTCATCTCTATGATCCCATGCTCAAGCCAGCGACCCCATGCTCAAGCTGGTGAGCCCGCACTCAAGCCGAGGCTAATTACTTCTTTCAGATAAATTCCTAGAAGTGAAGAAAAAGATTCCTAGAAGTGGAATTGCTGTGTCACAAGACACATCTATTTCTTAAAACTTTTGATGCATGTGTAATGTCTCCTTAATGAATGTTCTTTCTTCTAAATTCTCCCAACTCGGTCTGTCCACTTCAGCTGGATAAATCTCACTAAAGTAATACTTGCATATTTTATTTTCTTGTTAAAAGCCTCAGTGTCTTCTGGTTGATTAATCAGTTTCAAACTGTTCTCATCTAGGCATTGTAAGTCCCCTGGGAAAACACCTTGACTTACCTGTCCAACCTCACCTACTCCTTTTCGACTCCAGTTAGGGCAGACCTATATAATTTCTGCCCAAGTATTTTTTTCCTTCCCTACACGAGAATCCTTCTCCCTTTCTTCTCTCTACTAATCTAAATCCTATTAGTCTTCTAAAGCCCAAATCAAATTCTACCTCTTCCACAAAGTATTTCTGGGATGACCTCCCCTAAAATGATCTTTTCACGCACGTACATATTTCCTCATAATTTTAGATATGTGTATCTTGTTTGCTCAGGGTGGGGAAGCTGCTATTAGGCAGGTTATTTTTTGAATCTTTCTCCAAAGCCAACGCAGTGCTAGGTGCTAAATCTTGGAAAGAACTGTAAAAGTGTGGGATGGGTAACTGGAGAAAGTTTTGAAACATTCCCTGAGTCACTTTAGAATCAGTCACACTCTCATATGAAATCGAGTGAATGTACCTGATAAGTTTTTAGTAGCTTCAGCCATACTTTTCTAATAACAAGGCTATACCTAGTTTTTTTTTTTTACAGGGACAGAGAGAGAGTCAGAGAGAGGGATAGATAGGGACAGACAGACAGGAACGGAGAGAGATGAGAAACATCAATCATTAGTTTTATCTTGCCGTTGCGACACCATAGTTGTTCATTGATTGCTTTCTCACATGTGCCTTGACCACGGGCCTTCAGCAGACCGAGCCATCCCCTGCTGGAGCCAGTGACCTTGGGTCCAAGCTGAGGAGCTTTGGCTCAAGCCAGATGGGCCCGCGCTCAAGCTGGCGACCTCGGGGTCTGGAACCCGGGTCCTCCTCATCCCAGTCTGACGCTCTATCCACTGCGCCACTGCCTGGTCAGGCTATACCTAGTTATTGATGAAAGGTAAATAACTTTCACCTGGTCCTTAAAGACACCTCGACCCACTTGCAAAAATTGTTTGGGATGAAATTCAGTATGAGAGAAATATCTCTCAAATAGGGTTTAATCACCACAATTACCAAGGCAGCTAGTGCTGGCCATGTGAGATGAATTTTGGAAACCACTTTAGTGAGCCTCCATCGTATAAAGATACTTTTGTTCACAGCTTATGTTATAAAATAAAACCAATGAATTTTAAAATTATCTTAGACACTGAACATTAAAAGAAAAACTTGAGTTCATTTAAAAATACATAGATTATTTTTCTTCCACCCCCTCAAAGTATGATACTTCACTGATCCAAAAATACTGCACATTCAAATAAACTATAATTATGAACATAGATAGCTTCCCACAGTTAGAACTTTAAAAATGGATTGTGCTAAATAAAATGCATATTGCTGCAATATTTAAATATGCTTTAAAGTAAGTCATTACAAGTAGGCATATAATTACTATGATTTTAGGAAGGTGTAACAAGGAACTAAAACACAAAACAATAAAATTTCAGCAGCTTTTGAGAGACATACAATGAACAGATATCCACCACAACCCAGTTCTTCATCTTCCTCATACCCTGAGTTTTCAAAAGAAAGCCTTCTTCTTGGACAAGGTCACTGGGAATGAAATATTATGGAGAGGAGAAAGAACGGATTGAAACAAAAGATCTGAAAGATCAGAGAGAATCTAGAAATACTATGGATTTCTGGAAATGTAAATCCATTGTTAAAGAACCAATTTAAAGAGAAGGAGTGACTTTGAATCTTGCTCCTTAAGGATTAGAATAAAAAGAAGATTTCCAAAAGCACGTGTCTGGTTTGGTGAGAAGGGAGGAGAAAATGGTCTGTGGTGCTGAGATGCACTGGAGAATCTGCCTGGCAGGGTCATATTGAATCTGATGCATCAGCCAAACTTCTGGTGTTCACACCTTCCCTGAAATGAGTAGCAGTTAGACTCCTGGAGGGATTGGCAACTGGCAGCCACACTCTCCCTGCCTGGGCTCCCCACAGCTACAGCAAATTGGCACTACTGCTTCCTTAGCAGCTGCTAATGGGCTGATGGCACCATACCACATGATTCCACTTATGTAAAACAAATACAAATCCATGCCTTTCTGTATGTCCTCTATATGTCTGTGATTGCACAAATATTTGAAAAGATACATACAGAAACATGTGGTACCTCTTGCGAGGGGGTTGGGAAGAGGTCAGTGGGCTCTTTCACTTTATGGTTTGAATTTTTACTGTAACAATATACTCATCTATTATTTGCTTAATTTTAAAACTTCAAGAAAGCAACACTTGTATGCCAACCTATGCAGAGAGAAAGGTGGAGGTTACAGGGGAGAGTTTATGTACTGTTACAGAACAGCACACCACAGAAAGCTGCATTACCAGATTCTTCAGGGGTCAATAACTTTATGAATGATCCTATATTTATACCAAGCGTCCTTGTCTTGGCTTATTTACAACTTCCTGCTGGACATTTTACTCACATATTTTGCTATTACTGCAAACTCTGTAGGCCTAATACCATACACATCATTATCTATCTATCCTACGTCACTTCCTTTTTTTTATCAATTCTATCACCATACTCTCAGGTTCAAAATCTCGGGATATTTGTATATGTGCTGCCGAAGCGAGCACAATCTCGGGATATTTGAGTACCTCATCTTCCTTGCCCCCATATCAAATTAGTCATCAAGTCATGCTTATTCCATCTTTGCCACTTGGCCGTGGTAAAATTTTATTTAAATTCTTAAGTGAGAAGCGGGGAGGCAGAAAGACAGACTAAAGCATGCTCCCCGACCAGATCCACCTGGCAAACCCACTATGGGACAATGCTCTGACCATCTGGGGCCGTTGCTCTGTTGCTCGGCGGCAACCGAGCTATTTTAGCACGGGAGGTGAGGCCATGGAGCCATCCTCAGCGCCTGGGGCCAACTTGCTCAAACCGTTTAAGCCATGGCTGAGGGGAGAGGAAGAGAGAGATAGAGAGAGAGAGAGAAGAGAGAGAGAGGAAAGAAGCGGGAGGGGTGGGGAAGCAAATGGGTGCTTATCCTGTGTGCCCTGACAGGAAATTGAACCCAAGACTTCCACATGCCTGGCTGATGCTCTACGACTGAGCCAACTGGCCAGGGCTCTGGCCTTTCCTTGTTCACTTATAGCACACTATAGTTGACTTTGAACAGCTACAGGGGTCTGTTTATATGTGGTTTTCTTTTTTTTTTTTTCAGGGACAGAGAGAGTCAGAGAGAGGGATAGATAGGGACAGACAGACAGGAACGGAGAGAGATGAGAAGCATCAATCATCAGTTTATCGTTGCCGTTGCGACACCTTAGTTGTTTATTGATTGCTTTCTCACATGTGCCTTGACCACGGGCCTTCAGCAGACTGAGCAACCCCTTGCTGGAGCCAGCGACCTTGGGTCCAAGCTGATGAGCTTTTGCTCAAGCCAGATGGGCCCGTGCTCAAGCTGGCGAGCTCGGGATCTCGAACCTGGGTCTTCCGCATCCTAGTCCGGTGCTCTATCCACTGCACCACCACCTGGTCAGGCTATATGTGGTTTTTCTTCAATAAATTTGTACAGTATTGTAAATTTTTCTCCATTATGATTTTCTAAATAACATTTTCTTTTCTGTAGCTTACTTTATTGTAAGAATACAGTATATAATACATACAGCAAACAAAATATGTCTTATTAGATTATGTTATTGGTAAGGTCAACAGTGGGCTACTAGTAAAGTTTCGGGGGAGTCACAAGTTTTCAGTAGATTTCTGACTACATGGGAGTCAGTGCCCTTAATCTCACATTGTTCAAGGGTCAGTGGTACTTTACCTTATCATCTCACATAAGAACTCTTGTAATAGTTTCCCAACTAATATTATTCCTATTTGTCGTCTCTCCGACCTGTCATGAATTGTGCATACCAGTGCTAGTTTAAAGTCTTAAGAGCAGAGTTTGTTTATTCTGCTTCCTGACTACACATACACTGCTCCTATACTTGTCTATTTACTTCATCTAAAGCCTAGAATTCATTCAAGGATTCCTAGAATCTGACCTTAACATTAATATCTAGGCTTTATTTTTTATTACCCCATTCTTGGAATCATTTATTTAAATCCTTTTGTATTGTCCACTGAACATATTCTCTTTTGCCACTATAAGCCTTTCTCTTTCTCAAGTGCTCAAGCAGGTATAATATCTTATTTGTGAACACTTTGTTGTCTGGTATTTTTAAAAATTAATTTGATTTAATTTATTGGATTTACTTCTTGTGTCTGAAGCATTGATCTTATGCTTCCAAAAGTAAAATAACAATAAAATTAATATACAGATGTAGTATACAGCTGTTAAAATGCACATTGTGTGAATTTTAATTAGAAGGTGTGTTCCTGGCTGTAAATGTTTCGGTTGGTGTATACAATGAACTGTGCGAGCTGATTCACTCAATAGTATTTGTTGCATGCATACTACATGCCAATACTTTTCTAAGCCCTGGGGAGATAGTAGTGACCAAACAGACTAAAATCCATGCCTTCATGAGGCTTATATGCCAAGGGATAAGACAGACAATAAATAAAATAAATAAGTAAAACACACAGTTTGTCAAATTGTGCTAAGTGCTTTGGGGAACAATAAGCCAGAAAAGGAGTTTAGATAGCATTGAGGGAACAGGGGGTAGTTGCAACTTAAAATAGGGTTATTAGTATTTTCCACATCTGGCATAGAATAAAGTTGATATAATACCTAAGTATAATACAGTGAAGCCTGGCTTGAATCACTTTGCCTCAGAAAATGTGAGTAGGAATATTTTTCTCATGATTTAATTTTAGTTGGCTTTTAACAAAGACTTCAAAATGGCAGCTTAGGTTCAACTTTAGTTCAAGGAATACTTCTCATACATATGCAGCCTGGATTCAATTCTATTTCTTGGATTGGATTATTACCAAGATCTTAACAAGGAAAATGAAGAAATATGGATGCCTGAGGAATTGACTAACCACTTATACCTGCATTAAACATGCTTCTCTGTATCCAGAAGCTGACTAGCACCAGATTAAGAACCAGAAAGAATATTTTGGCAAAGAATCCTTACTTGCAAAAATAATTGCAAGACTTGGGCGGAGCTCAGATTTTAGAATTTATGTGGACATTCAATACTTACCTTTTCATATCACCATGTGAACAATCTGAACAAATAATACAAACTCCTACAGGTCTGGTCCCAAAAGATCTAGAGTTTCATAAGAATATTTTCATCTCCCCTCTCAGCATTGTCCTTTATTATAGCAAATCATTTTTTTTTCATTAATGGAAATACAGTAATACTTCTATCAATGAAAAAAGACACATTTCAATATCACAATTCATTGTCAAAAATGTTAAAATTAGAGTAATACACAAAGCTTTGGAATAGATTCTAGGAGGAAGGATAATAGGGGATTGGGTATAAAGATATTATTTGGCGCCTGACCAGGTGGTGGTGCAGTGGATAGAGCATAGGTCTGGGATGCAGAGGACCCAGGATTGAGAGCCCCAGGTCGCTGGCTTGAGCACAGGCTCACCAGCTTGAGTGTGGGATTGTGGACATGACCCCACGGTCGCTGGCTTAAGCCCAAAGGTCTCTGGCTTGAAGCCCAGGGATGCTGGCTTGAGCCCAAGGTCACTAGCTTGAGCAGGACATCACTGGTTTGGCTGGAGCCCCCCGTTCCGGTACATATGAGAAAGCAATTAATGAACAATTAAGGTGCTGCAATGAAGAGCTGATGCTTCTCATCTCCCTCCCTTCCTATCTGTCTCTGTCTATTTCTAAAAAAGAGATATTATTTGGCTAAAATAATACCCAGGGAAGTTATCCTATGATATTAAAGCCATTGCATTAAAGTGTAATCCACTAATTATTCTGTTAATTTATAGTAGTTTGATTGAAAAGATGTTTGACAGAAAAGATGAATGGAGGACACTGAAGACCTGCAGATGGTGAGGGTTACAAAGGAAAAATACCAGGGAAAGTGATAACAGCAAAGAGCCAATATTTCACAATTTTGCTTACAGTCCATGCTATTAACAGCTGTGGTGAACAAGCAGAAGCTGTGTGTAGAAATCTGTGTGTGTACGTGTGTATAACTTGAGATGAATGACAACAAGCTAATAATGCTTCCCATTGTTTATCAAGAATTTTTACTTGCTTTTTCTTCCCCCCAGCACTGCTGACTGTGCAGAAAGATGTTTGATTCCAGATAATTTTATAATGAGATGTTATATCACCAGACTATATAGATATCATATAACTATATACAAGTAAAAATAGATTAAGTAAATTTCCTTTTCTTAAAAAAGCACAGAGAAACTGCTTACCTGATATACATTAGTGTGAAGTCTATTTTTGGATACTTCCTGTGCCAATACTTCCAACAGATTTCCATTTAAGCTTTGCAGCAAACAGTTTGCTTTCATTTCTTCAGGAACCGCTGATATAGGAAAAAGGATAGGTGTGCAATGCCGGAAGTACGGTGGGTATTTTAAAGATAAAGAAAACAAGGAAGCAAGCATTTATAAAGTAAACTAAACTCATAGAAATGAAGGACTCTTTCACTTAAAGATTTTCTATTCTTCTGCAGCAGAAGACTCTCATCACCTCATTTACCACCACAAAGCCTGTAATAAATACTTTAGTGTATTTATTAGATAGCACAGTCCACAAGAATATTTTAAAATGCTTCATAATATATTATGTACACTAAAGCTGCTTACAAATCAAAAGAATAAAAGCAAAAAAAAATCTTAAAATTAGAAAAACTGAAGTAATTCATTTTAGACTAGTTCTTAAGGACAGAAGACCTTTTAGAAGGCCTTCATCTTCTTTAATACCCTAATTTGAATAAGTGGTGCTTTTCATATGTGCTATTCCTTATACTGGAAGGAATTATAAAAACAGAATCTTTTATGTTCTTTAGCAAAATGAAGTCTTTTCTTTACAGGAGCAATTCTCAGTTCCCAGATTCTTGTCATGTGATGTGTTTGTGCCTGTCATGTCATGTCATGCAGTTCTGTAGCAACATCTGATTTCAACTCAATTAAGTCATTTTTGCCACCAGCTACTGTCATAGACTTTTTTTTCCCCTGTGTGGTTCCATTTTCTTTAAAAGTGATATTTTGGTTACTTACATTAGCTTTAGGTTGTGGCTATTAATTTGACTACGGTATTGTGTACCATTTCACAGTTTTGTTTTGTGTTTTTTTTGACAGAGAGAGTCAGAGAGAGGGACAGATAGGGACAGACAGGAAGGGAGAGAGATGAGAAGCATTAATTCTTCATTGTGGCACCTTAGTTGTTCAATGATTACTTTCTTATATGTGCCTTGACTGGGGGGCTCCAGTAGACCGAGTGACCCCTTGCTCAAGCCAGTGATCTTGTGTTTTAAGCCCACGACCTTTGGGCTCAAGCCAGTGACCATGGGGTCATGTTTATGACTCCACGCTCAAGCCAGCGACACTGCGCTCAAGCCAGATGAGCCCGTGCTCAAACTGGGGACCTCAGGTTTCGAACCTGCGTCCTCTGCATCCCAGTCCGACACTATCCATTGCGCCACAACCTGGTCAGGTTAGATGGGCTTTTCTAAGATCTCATTCCTAAATGGGGAGCGAAGAGCTCATCTAAAGAAGAACCAGTAGGTGAGTAGAACTTATAACCTGAGCAGGAAGAGGTCAAATACCTGTATATGTCCAATCAGTTCTTATGCCAAAGGAAATAAATATAAAAATTTTTTGGTATATTTGGGTATCTACAGTATTTCTAATCCTTTATGCATTTTTTTTTTTTTTTTTGTATTTTTCTGAAGTTAGAAGCCGGAAGGCAGTCACATGTCAGGCTGATTCTCTACCACTAAGCCAACCGGCCAGGGCTATCTTTTGTGTTCTTCACTTGAGAAAATGGTGAAACTGACATGCAAGAAAGATGAATTAAAAATGGTCCCCCTACAGATGGATTTTTGTTCCTCCTGACAAGCATTTTTGTTGCGGATGGTGAGACAGGGTTAAGTGCTGAGGCTGCATCTGGCCCAGCACCAGCTTTGTGAAGTTACTTGGCCCACACAAAGATGAAAATGGAAACTCTGGCCTCAGGAATTGTTACGAATCTTAGGCAGGTCTGCTTCTGTCTGAAAGCCAGATGTTTCCTGACTGTCTTCTCAGAAAAGAACAAAAGCTCAGTGTAAATTAATTAACATTTTCAAATGGCTTCAAGATTCTTAGATGAGATGCTTGATTAAATTTAAGCCTAACCTATCAAGACATTTCTCCCGATGCTCTGGCTGCTCCTCCTGTCTCCTTTGCTCAGCCGTCCTCACCTGTCTTCATATTGGGGTGCTCCAGGGTTCACTTCTTGGTCTTTTTTTTTCTCCAGCTACATTAGCTGGTTGATATCAACCAGTCCCATGGCTTTAAATACCATCTGTATGCTGACAACCTACATTTCAGTCCACCCCAGGTACATTACACGCATCCGTCTACACCTATCTTTACATGGGTGTTTAACAGGCACCTCAAACTTACTATGTTCAAATCAGAGTTTACAGGCACCTCCCCTCCCCAAATTAGTTTCTTTTCTATCTTCCCAGTTGTAGTAAACGTCAACTCCACTCTCCCAATATCCCAGACCAAAATCCTTGGGATCATCTTTGACTCTGCTCTTTCTATTTATATCTAATCTACCAGCAATTCCTGTGTGCTTTAGCTTTTAAACAGAATCAGAATATTACCACTTCTCTCCATCACCCTGACTTGACTCCAGGTCATCCTTATTTTTCATCCCACTGGGCTAATCTTGCTTGTTCTCTTGCTACCCTACATATGTTGCCCACATAGAAACTAGTCATTTAAAAAAATTATGAGTCTTTTGAAACATGCACATAAATACACAAAAATGGTGATCACACCCATGTACTCATCACTCAGCATCAAAGATCAACATTCTGCCTATTTTCTTTCTTCTATTCTCTCCCCTCCTTTTTTGTGGTAGAATAACTTAAAGCAAATCGCTGCAGGTAGTTGGTTGGAGCGTCCTCCTTACATGCCAAGGTTAAAGGTTCAATCCTGGGTCAGGGGACATACAAGAATTAACCAATGTCGGTATGAATAAATGGAACACCCGATTGATATTTCTCTCTCCCCCTTCCTTTCTCTATAAAAATCAATATATTTTAAAAAAATCATAGCAAAGTCATTCTTTCAAAGATCAAATCCAAGCTGCTCACAATTTTCCAGTTGCGCCCCTTCTTAGTGAAAACCAAACCCTTTAGGGTGACCTACAAGCCTGGGTGATCTATCACCGCTCCTCACACACCATCTACTCACACCTTCTTCTGTTCTCTCTCTGCTTCAGCTACACCAGGCTTCTCCAACCTGAGTGGCCATCATCAGCATTACCTGGAAGGCTTGTTACAGCAGACTGCTGGATCCCACTCCCGGAGTTTCAGATTCAGTAGATCTGAAGTTAGCTTGGAGAACTCGCATTTCTAACAAGTTCCCAGACGCTACTGCTGTCCAGAGGGCATACTTGCAGAACCACCTGCTACATTGTTCTCCTTCCCGTTCCTCAACAAGCCAAGCACGATTTTGCATAGGACTCACTCTCTCTGCACTGCTCTTCCCTATGCCCTGAATCTCTCTGCATTACTCAAGATTCATTTTATTCTATTTCGCTTTGAATGCTATCTTTTGAGAGGCCTTCCCTGACCCCTCCTAAAATAGCATCCCATCTTTTCACCCTGTTTTTCTTTATAGTAAGCACCGTTCCTTGTCTCTCTTATCGGTCCAGATGGACAGCTCCACGTACGCGCAGCCCTGGTTTTGCTCTGTCCTATCCCTGACCGAGGAAGGAGGCCCAGCTTCTTGCTTGGGACACTAGATAGGCTAATTCATTTCTTCTTGCCTTAGTGTCACCATTTGTAAAGGAATTGGTTGGTTATACTTATTCTTTTCATCTCCCCTGGGCATAGGCTAAAATCGGAAGAGAATAATGTGAACAAGCCTGTGAAGCAGAGCAGCTCGTGACTAGCGAGCGCTATTACTCCGTGCTTTCGGGCGCCCTTTTCCGGCACAGACAACACCCTCCTCCAGTTTCCTCGCTGCCCCGCCCGGGGGGCCCACAGACCCCGCTGCAGGAGCCGTCGCTCCCTCCCGCCCGCGGGCCGCGTCTGGGCACGCCCGCCCGGCTCCGGCACAGCAGCAGCCCCGGCGGCGGCAGCGGGAGGAAGGGGAGGCGCCGAGGGAGGGGTCCGCGGCCGCCGCGGGAGGCCGCACCGCTGTCCCGTCAGAGCGTCGGCGCCGGCGGGGCCGAACCCGGAAGTGGCCGGACCCGCGCGCCCGCCCGCCCGTCCCGCAGTCGCCGCCGCCCAGCACTCGGGCGAGCGCGGGAGCCGCGCAGTCAGACGGAGCGCGCCCGGCCGAGCGGGCCATGGCCGCGGGGGCCGCCGCCGCAGGTGGTGGCGCTCGGTGAGGCGTGCGACGCCCCCTCCGGGGCGGATGGAACGGGGCTCGGCGGGCGGGCAGTGCCGGCGTCCGCGGCTGGAATGGTGGTGGCGGCGGCGGTCGGTGCCTGCGTTCTGAAGCCCGAGAGGAGCCACAATGGAGACGCCGCCGCTGCCTCCCGCGTGAGTGAGCGGGCGGGCTGCGCTGCTGCGGGTCGGCGCGCCGTGGCGGCGCGTGTCGCCGGCCGCGGGCGCTGCTCGGGGACGGCCGCCCGGAGCTCGCCGGCGCCGGACGCTGGAGCGGCCGGGGAGCCGCCGCCGGGGGCGGCGGGAGGTGGGAGCTGCGGGGCGTGACGAGGCGCGGTTTCCGCAGTCCCGAGGCGGACGCGGACGGAAACTCAGCGTGGCCCGGCGGGGACTGAAAACGCTGCCCGGGCTTTCCTGGGCAGGGTCTTCCCGATCCCAGGCGAAGAGGACATTTGGGATGGGCTGTGCTTGGAGACTGCCCACCCTCTGTATGCCTCCCTGGAATGCATGGGCTGCTGGTGCCCAGTTGGCCGGCCACTTTCCAAGGATGGGGATATGATGCACGAGAGTCTGTTGGAAAAAAAAAGGGGGGGGGGATACTGGAAAGTACCAGACACTCGGCGTCGAAATGAATTTATCTTAGGTTGCTTACCTCTCCGAATTTCTAGTAAAATTAATTGAGGGACATTTACATCACTGAATGAGCCGCGGCTGTAGAGGGGATGTGACCTCTTTTACCTGGCGCTGCAGAAAATTGTATCCAAAAATCAGAGCATCTTCTGTTTCCTTGGTACCCTGGGCAAATGAGTAGCGTAGCGACCTGCCAGGCACAGGTGTCTTTTTCCTTGGTACCCAGATACATTCATGATTACCTGCAACAAAATTACTTTTCAGAAATAATAACAGCTGAACAATTATACAGAACATACTGAAGATAATGCATTATTGAAGATAAGTGTTTTTTTTATTAACATTTTGGTAAAAAACTATAAACCTCCGAGTTTTAGAATTTTCTATTTTGATTTGCTTTTCTTAGTTTACTGTTGATGAAGGGACAAGATCCCCCCATTTTTTTGTTTTGTTGTTGTTGCTTATTTTCTGGAACAAGAGCCCTTTGAAGCTGACTTTGGGATGCAGACACGCCTCATTCTGAAGAACAAGCTTACCTTTTCATGAGTTTTTTTTCTCAGAGTCTTATCGTTTTTTACTTAGATTTGGCTATTTTCACTCCGTGGCAGTTGTGCCACACCAGCCTCTTGGGGTTATTTGATAGCGTTCCAACGAAAATATGGATATTAGGCTTGGACTGAATACTTTTTTGATGTTGAGTCCCTTTAGGAGAGCTAATAGGATTCTGGAACTACAATTTCTATAGGTGCCTTATGGAATTTTTAGCTTGAGTGGGACAGGTGATGGAGGAACTAAGGAGTAGGTGATAAGACTCTTGAGTTGACCCACCTGTGTTGATAGAAATGAGAGCTCACTTGCTTCATGTCACTGTGGCTTTGAGGGCTTTGTGATCTGGTTTTGTTCTTTAGCAGGTTCTAAAAGGCTCCTGACTCCTCGGAAACATGATGGTGGATTGATTGTTAATATCAGCAGTGTGAGCACAGCACCAGTGCTAGTTGTGTCCAGGCTCAGGGCCCTTAAGGCAGGAAATGCTAATTGTATGTGGATAGCATATAGTATGTTCAATATACCATGTAGGCATGTTATATGTAGCAACCCTATTCCCTTTGTATCAATTCTCTGCAATCCCTTTTTACGTTTCAAGCAGAGGGAAACAGGAAAAGAGCAAGGAGATCTTAGAGTGCAGGTGAAAAAAAGGGTGTGGACAAGGAGGCTCTGGAGGAAGGGAGTGGACACAGACAATGATTTAAACAGAAATAATTATAAATGACCCGGGGGGGTGGGGGTACACTTTGTAAAGTATATGATTGCCTAGTCATAGTGCTGGACACCTGAAATTAATACAAAACAATATTGAGTGTAAGCTGTAATCGAAATAAAAGAAAAAAATGAAATAGATGTGTGCATGCATATATTGATGGGAAGTCTAGGAAAGATCAACTAATCATAGTTTCGGTGTCTAGCACAATTTTTTGGTATTGAAACTCCTTTAGTAGTGCTGGAACAATGACAGGCTAAGAGGTAATGGAAAGCCTGGCATGCCAACAGTGATGAAAGAGTTGTACATGTATTTTTTTTTTTTTTTTGCAAGAGAGAGACAGACAGGAAGGGAGAGAGATGAGAAGCTCAGTTCTTCATTGTGGCATCTTAGTTGTTCATCGATTGCTTTCTCATATGTGCCTTGACCTGGGAGCTCCAGCAGAGCTAGTGAACGCTTGCTCAAGCCAGTGACCTTGGGCTTCAAGCCAGCAACCATGGGATCATGTCTATGATCCCACACTCAAGCTGGCGACCCCACGCTCAAGCTGGTGAGCCCGCACTCAAGCCAGCAACCATGGGGTTTCGAACCTGGGTCCTCGGCATCCCAGGCCAGCACTTGATCCGCTGCGCCACCGCCTGGTCAGGCGATGAAAGATTGTTAAAGCTTCTTTTAATCATGGGTGGCTAGAATTGGTGAGATTTTTGCACTGTTTCTGTTCACTTAATAAATACAAATAGGTTTTATTGTTCCTTGGTCTATCTAGGATTAATTCTCATTCCAGAGCTGAGTGTTATTTACCTTTCTGTAGGTTAGAAATAGTCTTCCTTTCCACCCTTTGGATTGTTTGCTTCCATGCGCACTAGCTTGTTTTTTTTCCTTCTACTCTGAATCATGGGTGCTGGATTTGAGAAATGTAGGCAGTGTCTTTGGGAAATAGCTTCTTTTGGCCTCGCTGGGTTTAGAACTAGACTAGGACAGAGGCCAGTGGAAATCACTGGGAGGGCTCAGCTTTTCATAAGGTTAGATTTGTAGCTGGAGCTTTTCTTATTTAAAATTAAAAAAAAATTATTTATTGTTTTTAGAGAGTGAGGGAGAGAAGGAAACGGGGGGGGGGGAGAGAGAGAGAGAGAGATCAACTTTTTGTTTCACCTAGCCATGCATTCATTGGTTGATTCCTGTGTGTGCCCTCACTGGGGATTGAACCAGCAACCTTAGCATATTGGGACAGTGTTCCAACCAACGGAGCTACCTGGCTGGGGCTGTAGCCTGAGCTTGAAGGCAAAGAAAGATGTTTGATGTGGACTTAAAGTGCCTTGGGTGATGTGGTCGGAAGCAGGGACTCAGATCCTCTCTATGCAAGTGTCTTATTAATTCATTCTGCAAATATTTGAATGCCTGTTTCTTTGTCTGGTACTGTGTGGTGCTTTTGCTCATACTTCTTTTTTGACGGTCAGTTTTACATTGCTCTTAAGTCCTGCCTTGTTCTTTCAGCCTGTTAGCATATGGTCTTGGAGGAATGGAGGTGACTGTGCCCAGGCCCCTTATTCCTTCAGGATGGGCTTGTTGAAATTAGGTTTTGATCTCTTTTCTTTCTACTACTCCTCCTTTTTGATTCTCATATTGATTGTCATTGAGCTTTACTATCTTTGCTTATTTTTGTTTGTTTGTTTTGTTTTTGCATCCTTGAGTACATGTGGTATTTAGATGCTGTTGTATTTTGAGGTCTGGATGACATTAAGACCATGGTACATGTGTCTCTGAATCTGAAAGGTGTGAAACTAAAAATTAGATATAAATTAGTAAAGGAGTTTTAGTCCGTAAACTGAGATATACAAAAGTAAGTGTAAATTAATAAGCACAGACCTCAGGAATGTTTTATATATTCTAGCATTTAGAGTTATTTTTTTTTCTTTTTTTTATAGAGAGAGAGTCAGAGAGAGGGATAGATAGGGACGGACAGACAGGAACAGAGAGAGATGAGAAGCATCAATCATTAGTTCCTCGTTGCCATTGCGACACCATAGTTGTTCATTGATTGCTCTCTCACATGTGCCTTGACCGCGGGCCTTCAGCAGACAGAGCCACCCCTTGCTGGAACCAGCGACCTTGGGTCCAAGCTGATGAACTTTTGCTCAAGCCATATGGGCCCTACGCTCAAGCTGGTGAACTCGGGGTCTCGAACCCGAGTCTTCCGCATCCCAGTCCGACGCTCTATCCACTGCGCCACCGCCTGGTCAAGCTAAAGTTATTTTTAAAATAAGGATTTTCATAATTGTTAAGGGAAGACTAGTAGGTACAGGACAGAGTTCATCCTTTGACCTCCCTTCACTGAACAGTTTTCTCAGCCTTTGTTTTCCTACTGGCTCTCTATCACAAGTTGATTTTCACTCTACAGGCCTTGTATTTTTGCTTTTCCTTCCCAAAACTAAGCAAGCATGCTTTAGATACAACCATATCTTTTTTTCAGTCAATTCCGGAGAACTCATGAACGTCAGAAGTGTTCAAGTATAGGCTGACAAACATCTTGTTGACTGTGTTCTAAGGATTTAAGCAGTAGAAGATTGGATGGGATAGACGAACTGAAGTTCTCAGATTTTTTGGATTTTACTGACTTGTAAAATTGAAGTCCAACATAGAATGGCTAAGTTTTTTGTTCTGCCAAGCAAAGAAATGATTGATAATAAGCTAATTACAAACATCTTTGTGTAAAAGGAAGGACATTTTAGTGCCCCTTCCCAATTCAAATAGGGACCTAATCTCAGAATAAAGGATAATCCTTAAATGGAATAAATTTAGCTTTATGAAAACATACTACATTGCCCTTATTTTGCCACAGATCAGTTAAAAAGTTCATCGAAGCCTAACATTTGTGATCCACTGGACAAGATGACCTTTAACACTCTTTCTAATTCTGAGATTCAGTTCCTGTGAATTTGGAACCTTGCCATTGTTATACCTGTATCCACTTGTTTGTTTTTTATAGCTCATAGGCTTTAAAAGTTTAGCTAGTTTTTTTGTTTAACTAGTCCTAAGTAAGTTGGGCATCTCTCAAATCATTGGTGAACTTCCTCACTGATAGACAAAGACCTTCAAAATATTTAGGAACAAAATATTTAGCTTACAGGGTAATGCTGAAAGAAGATTTATGAATTCATGTGTGTTGAAGGAAGTGTTGTCTAGTATATAAAGAAAATTTTGAACTCTATTTGGGAACTTGAGGAGTGGATTCTAGAATAGGTAGCATTTATGTAGTAGTCTTAAAGATATCTAATGCTGGGAAATCACTCCTCCTCCTCCCACCAAATACCCCCAAAACCTCTTGTTTCTAATTTATATTTTTTAATGAATTTATAGTAGGCATTTAATAAATATTAGTAAGTGTGCTTTTGTGAAGGTGACTCTAAATTTACTCACTCATGGCTGTTATGGAACTGCCCCAGGAGTATTTATGAAAACAATTCAACTTCTTTCTTAAAATCAAGGTCATACAGAGAATGAAAATTGCCTTTCAGATGTTTTATTTTTATATACTTTTCCTGAATTTTAAATGTATCTACTATTCATAATGAGGGAATTCAGGTTTTTTGTTCATTTTTGTTGGGTGTCTTCTATGACGAGACTTTAGGAATAGCTCAGAAAACAAAACAAAATCCTTTTCTCATGGTTGAAACTGATAGTAAACAAACATATAACACAACTGCTGTGGCGGGTAATATACTTTGTCTTATGCACTTTCTTCATTTCAGGTTCTTGGCATTTGCTAAAGTATTTTTTGGACCAGTTCTTTTCACTTATTCTACCTTGAAAACAAGGCTTTGCTTTCCACGACACTACTTTTTCTTAGCTTTCAAGTTGCTAAATGTGACTTTATTTTATTAATCTCATTTAATCTTGTCAACAGCCTGCTTACAGTGTAGGTCTCTTATAATCATTTTTCAGAGGTATAATTACTTTCCCAAGCTTATCATAGAGGAGAAACTGGGTCTCTAATCTCTCTGTTGATCACTTTTTTGTGTTCTGTGGCTTCTGTTGTAGGCAGTAGCAGTTCCTCATAGATGCAGGCCTTGGCCAGTTCCTTCAGTCAACTACATATTAATCACTAAGTTGTAGCTCCATCTATATCTTAAGACTGGGCTCAAGAGCTAAGCTTCAAACTTGAGTTTTGAGCATCTTACAGAACATTTGCTCTTAGCTTGTATCTCAGAGTCAACATTTCTAAAACCGAGTTCATACTCATTGTTCTCAAACTGATTTTCCTTTATAACATCTCCACTTACTCAGTGGAGTACTCATTCCACCCAAAGCCTTGGAGTGGTCTTTGATTTCTCTCTATTATCACCCTCCACATCTTATCAGCTCCCAGGAACTGTAGAGCCTTGGTTTCAAGTGTTCATTCTGACTGCTACTACTTTGATGAACAGATTTCATCACTTGATACCTGGATTTTTTTCTGCTATTGAGATCTGTTTTCCCTCCTCACTTTTCAGCCCACCTACTATTTGAACCCCCAACATCTTAGAGTCCTTACCAATACCAGGTATGCCAGCCAGATAGTCCCAGCCCATCCACATTTTGGCTATGTCTTGTGTGTTCAGAATCTGCCTTATCACAAGCCAGGAGTCTCCAGCCTTTTTCTCTGGTGCCCCTAGTTAAAACAACTTGGAGTTCCCTAAGAGTTGGAGCTCCGTTTCCTTCACCAAGTCTTCCCTATTCCCAGCTCTCATTCCAGCTCCTTTTGCATTCTGGTAGTGTTTATAATCAGTAGCCTGTAATCTTGCACCCATGTACTAACTTGTGCCTTTCCCCTGTGGTTTCAGATGTGCCTCCCCAGTTAGATGGTAACTGGAGAAGGCTCCTGTGCTCGGCCTCCTTTTTATCCCTCCCCTGCTCAGTATAGGGCATGCAGTGGGCATGTAGACAGCACTTACCCACTTGATTTATTACTGGTGGTGGTGGTTTGGGCTGTTACTAATAATTTTAATTGCTGTTACAATTAAAGATGAGAAAGACCAATAAAATCCATAAAAATATATCTCCATATTCAGTTTATCTCCTAACTTCAACATATTTCTTCCGAACTCTGTGCTTACATTCGTGTAGTGTTTAGTGCTTGGATAGCTCCCTGAGGCTAGCTAGTTGGTGAGGTATTACTGTCTTTGACTCGCATGTTACATATATATCAGACATATTTGTGGGCTAACAAAACCTTATTTTATAATTAAACAGTCTGAAGCCTAGAGAGGCTAAGTAAGTAATCCAAGGTCAGTTGGTTAGTATTCGGCACAGGCAGGATTACAGTTCAGGTCATCCAGCTGATTCTGGTCCTCTTCTACTGCCTTTGCATTCAAGCAGTGGAAAATGTAGCCCAGTCAACTGAATCGCCAAATCATATTGCTGCCCTATCTTACCAGCCAAGCTATGGCAATACTAGGAAAAGTGGCAAAAGAAAGGTCAGAAATGTGAGTGGTAAAAGATACGGAAATGTTTGAAATGGGTTGTGAACCTCCTCTTTTAGCGCCTCACAAATATCTCACTCTGACAGTGCTTTGTAAGTTGTTTATAACATACTCTTTAAAATGAGAATGATCTCGCAAAAGACATAATTTTACTCTGGTTTTATTCCTGGTAATAGTCACTGTTGGGGACAAAAAGTGCCTGATTGTCTGTTTGCCATGTAGGTGGGAGGGAAAGAGGGAGCGAGCCGGGTTGAACTAAAGCAGAGCTCTGTGCGGCTCTATTGTTCTACTATCTGAGAGCAATTATACTCCACCTTCCATCAACCTTTCCATCGCAGACATCCCAGCTGCTGCCTTCTGCCAAAGCTTCCCTACTCCTGTAACAGAAAGCCACGCAGCCCAGTCCCAGAGAGCTGAAGAGGGGTGGCATGCACTACCGCTCCTTCTGTCCACCGGTAGGGTCAGTGTTCTGCTTTAACTGCTAATCCACTGTAGTAACGTCAGGCATTTCTAGACATTTCCTTGCCAGCTTTGAGAAGTTGGAAGCATAACTTTTAAGGATATATGTACTGGGCTCATGTATTCAGTGGCATTATTATGATGCTGTCTATAAGGTATTCTATGACACGACAGGATTTTTTGAATCTCACAAGATGCTTCATACTCAGTTTACACATGGAAAGTGCAATTCAAGTTCTTACATGTCTGTACGGCAGATATTAAAATTTTAAAAACTGTATTTATTTGGTAGTATTACCATTTGTTTATAGATTACAGTTAGTCTACTGGTTCTGGATCTAAAAATATTTAAATTCCAAACACTTGAACAAATTTACAGAGCGTATCTCTTTGCTTTTAGCTAATTGCAAAAACTGAAACCACATCTCTACCACAAATCAACGTGTTTCCAACAGAGAAAGCACTCTGCTTTTACAACTTGTAGGTAATATTGTGGTTATTTGATTGAGATCAAAGCTGTGAGAATATTTTGTTAGGAAACTGTACAGTGATGTCACAAAATATTAGTTATGATTGACTTCTGCTTCTGATATCTGGACTTGTGTGTGGGAGAGATGTTAGTACGATAACCAGCTTCTGAATGCAAGTTTAGCTAGGAAGACAGCAGAGAAAAGTCAAAGCGATGTTTAAAGTAATGGAGAAACTTCAGAGTTATACAGCATGGATGGTGACTTTGAAAACAACAGCTGCTGATGTGAATTTGGCAGAAATTTGTGAGTAATGGTGGGTGACTCATTGCAGGCAGGGGAGTCTTGCAGCTTTTGAGGTGAACAGGCAGAAAGGAGACCAGAGATGGTGGCCACCCAGGGGCTAAGTATTTGGATTCTGAATGTGAAAATGTCTGCTCCCCTGTTAAATTTTGCAGCTGCATCATTCACATGAATTATAGCATTGTTTCTACCAGAAAACATTAAAAACATAACCAACCCATCTTTTCTAGTGTTTGTTCTCAATCTGAGATGATTGTCCCAAAGTGGGAGTTAAGTGGGTTGTGAGGTATATTACATCACTTAAAAAAATTATACATAGCCTCCTTTCACCCCTACTCTGGAGATACTGTCATTCTGATATACTTAGTCCTATAAAAAGGGCTTTGTCTGAATCTTCATGTGAAGAGGGATGGTTAAGTGTACTTTGAGGAAATTCCTCGGGCCCTGGTCGGGTAGCTCAGATGGTTAGAACATTGTCCTGATACACCAAGGTTGTGGATTCAGTCCCCAGTCAACACATATATGGGAATCAACCAATGAATGCATAAATGAGTGGAACAACAAATTGATGTTTCTCTCTCCCCACCTCTCTCTTTTTCACCCCTTTCCTACTCCTCTCCTTTCTCCTACTTCCTCCCTCTTGCTTTCTCCCTCCCTCCTTTCATCTCTCTCTAAAATCAATCAATAAATATAAAAAAAAAGAAGAAAGAAAAACTTACTTGGGTTATTCTCATTCTTCTGTCGCCCTCCATTGGAACTTTATTACTGTTCCCAAGCAAATGATGTACCGGTATATGTAAAGAAACTGGATCTAATTTTTAAGATGTCCTCAAAATATCTGCAGTAGATTTAAACCTTTGCCTGGTTATAGAATCTTAACTCTTTGAAAGGGACAGTCCAGTCTCTGTTTGCTCTTCTTGGAGAATTCATTTATTCTCAGTAATGTTCTTAGCTAGAGTTAGAAAGTTACCTGGTCCCATTAAATATAATTTTCTAATAAAAAAAAATATAGCCCTGGTCGGTTGGCTCAGCGGTAGAGTGTCGGCCCAGCGTGCGGAACTCCTGGGTTCTATTCCCGGTCAGGGCACACAGGAGAAATGTCCATCTGCTTTTCTACCCTTCCCCCTCTCTTTCCTCTCTGTCTCTCTCTTCTCCTCCCGCAGCCATTGCTCCATTGGAGCAAAGTTGGCCCTGGGCACCAAGGACAGCTCCATGGCCTCCACCTCAGATGCTAGAATGGCTCTGGCTGCAACTGAGTAACACCCCAGATGGGCAGAGCATCACCCCAGATGGGCAGAGCATTGCCCCCTAGTGGGCATGCCGGGTGGATCCTGGTCAGGTGCATGCGGGAGTCTGACTACTTCCCTGCTTATAACTTCGGAAAAATACAGAAAACTCTCCCAAAAAACAAAGAAAACAAAACAAAAAAACCCATATGGGTGCTGGGCACACAACACAATCAACAGTTCAAGTGCTATAGAAATGTTTACCTAAAACCTATAGACTCTCATTGATCAATCTCACCCATTGACTTTAATTTTCAAATTAAAAAATAAAAATTAATATTAAAAAAGAAAGTTACCAGGTCTTACAAACCACCCTTGCCCACAGCTGGGAATTTGTGGAAAGCCAGTCATTGAAATAAGGTGTTAGAATGATCTATTACAAAGCATAGTAGTGTGTGCTGGGAACCAAACCCTTGGAAACCTCAACTATTTTAGTATATGTTTTGTAACAACCATTGGATAATTTTAAGACTGGTTATGGAATGTAGAGTTAGGAAAACACTTAAAAGTGAAAAACGTTGGAAAAGTATCTCAAGCTTTGCGAGGACGGCAGTTCACAGAATGAAGAACTTTTCTGGAAAAGAATTAGCTAGCTCTTTGCTTCAAAGGGAAGCAGGGACAAGATGTGACTGTACTTTCAGGGTAAGAATTTTCACTTAGCTGCTTCCTAGTATATGTTCATTTTCCACATCTGCAGTTTTAAACATGAAGTGCCATTTTCTGTTACTCATTTCTGCTGAAAGAGAACCCGTCTAACACAGAACCACATAGGAAATGGAATATCATGGCGGGGCTTCGGTGTTGTAAATGTAGACCTGTGTGTGCGGCAGGATGCTGTGTTCATAAGTGGCTGTCAGCACAGAGAGCACTTTATACTTTTTAATGTTATTTCTTACTTACTCCTTTTAAGCCTTTGAAAAAGGCGTTTCTTTGCAGTTTCTAGAGTACATAAAAGAAGTGGGAGCTGAAAATAGCTTTAAGAAAGCACCAATAAAGATATTGACAGTTGTGTGGTAGCTGTCTTACAGTTAATTCTCTATTGCCAGAAGTTTGTTTTTTTTTTTTAATTTTATTTTATTCATTTTAGAGAGGAGACAGTGAGAGAGAGAGAGAGAAAGAGAGAAAGGGGGGAGGAGCTGGAAGCATCAACTCCCATATGTGCCTTGACCAGACCAGTGCAGGGTTTTGAACTGGCGACCTCAGTGTTCCCAGGTCGACGCTTTATCCACTGCGCTACCACAGGTCAGGCTATTGCCAGAAGTTTTAATTTCTAATTTCTTAAGCAGATATAAACATTTTTGACTCAATCGTATTTTTTCTAGGGCAGAGTTGTTTTCACTTCTATTCTGAGCATTTTCTGAAAAGCCTTCTATGATAGTTTGCTAATCCTTAACATTATATCTTCTCTCTGTTTTAAACTCTTAAGTTTTTAAACTAGAAGCAGGTAGAAATATTCAGTTGCTCTATATGTGGAATTCAGTGCTACATGGTCAGGCAATTTGTGTAGGTTGCATGCATCTACACGATCTCTCCTTTTTCCTACTGTTTTCTTTATGAAAGAGTGGTGGGAAGTGGCACTATGAGAATATGTCTTATACCATAAAGTGTTTCACCAGCCCCCCACCAGATCCAGATGTTCTGCCATCTTTGACTTCAAGGCTTACTAGTTCTTTTTCTTAGGCCAGGTATAACTCATCTCTATCTCTGCATGTGCGTGCACGCACGCACACACACACACACACACGAGAGGCCACAGGGAGCAGAGTGCACTATTCTGTTCTCCCACGCCAGCTGTGGGCTCACCCACTGGGGGCAATGCCCATATAAAAACTTTCAAGCAGTGGGGAAGCAAGACTGATGATCACTTCTAGTGGGCAAGCTCTGGAATAATCAGCTGTCTCAGTGTGGATTTTGGGGAGTGTGGGAATGAGTGAGGATAACTTATGTGGTTAATGTTGGAGGTTACCTTAATGTTTGCCTGAGTTTTATGGCTTCGTGTACCATCTATGCCAGTGATTTTCAACCAGTGTGCTGCAAGAATTGTGATGAATGGAGACTTGACTTGGGGTGATGAACATGGTCCAAGGTACAGATGGTGTGTTGTGGAATTGTGCACCTGAAACCTGTATAATTCTGTTAACCAGTGTCACCCCCAATATATTCAATAAAAATAAAACAGACAGTATCTGACTGTTTAGTCAGGGGCACTGACCTCTTTTCCCTTAGATTGTCAAATAAAAAAATGACAACAGCCAACACAACAATAGCCATCCAGTATGAATAATCAAGATTATACCTTTTTTTTTTTTTGTCAGATTGACAAAAATGCATTTTTTGGTGTGCTTCAGAATTTTAGTATTTATATTTAGTTTGTGTGCCATGAGATGAAGGAGGTTGAAAATCGTTGGTCTAGGTGATCAGTGATTTCCATATTGCTGTCTGCAGCTAGATTTTTCTCTCCAGCTCTAGGCTCCAGTATCCATCTGATATCTTTTTGATATCCTTACTTTAAGCCTGATATCTTATAACCAACATGTATAAAACTGAGCTCTTGATCTCCTTTCCCTAAACTGGTTCTACTTGCCGCCTTTCCCATTCAATTAACTGGAACTCAATCCTTCCACTTGCTCGGGCCAGAAACCTTGGGGTCATACTGACTGTCTTTGACATACCACATGTGCACAAATCTTGAAGTCTGTGAACAGAATTTGTTGGCACTACCTTTAAACTGTATCGGAACCAAGCCACTTCTCATCACTGCTCCTGTCTCTACTGCTACTCCCCTGCTCTTAGGGACTTTCATCTTCTACTGCATTTCTCTCCTAAATAGCTTTCCCCTTTCAGCTTTGACATGTAGAGACTACTCCCAACCAGCAGCCAATGGGATCTTTTGAAAACGTAAGTTGGATTGTGATCCTCTTCTGCAGTGCTTCCGCATTTTACTCGGGGGTAAAGGCCAAAGTCCTTACAGTGTCCTGCAAGGCCCTCCATGATCTGCACTCCCCTTGCCCTGTTCCTGCAGCCCGGGTCTCACTTGCATACTCCTAACTCTCTTTACCTTGTCCTTTTTATTTTGACCATAGCTCTTATCATTTTCTAATGTGCCATTTACTTCAATGATTAGTTATGTGTATCCTCCCCACACCCTCACGACTCCAAACTCTGTGAGGACAGGGATCTTTGTTGTGTTTATTGATGGATTCCGAGTGCCTAGAATAGAGATTAGCACTCAAAATATATTTGCTGAATGAATTAATGAAAGATAATTATTTAAAAAATGAATCAGCCTTTCAGAAATGGGTCGGGAAAGGAAGAGATATGAAGAAAAATATAACAATAGCTAATGACGTTTGCCTGTTCTTGTATGAAATGTATGTAAGTGTGATTTTTTTAAGGCTTAATTTAGTATCACGATTTTTTTATTTAGTGAATTTATTGAGGTATAATTTACACGCCACAAAATTTATATAATTGTACAATTCAGTGATTTTTAGTAAATTTCTAGAATTGCACACCCATTTTATCAAAAGTTCCCTTGTGTCTGTTATGGTTAATTACACCTTCCCCTCATGGTGCCCTGCTCTATTTGCTACTTTTTGACTTCCTCCTATTGCAATTATAATTTATATCAGTGGTTCTTAACCTGGGTTCTATCGAACCCTAGGGGTTCAATGAGTCGGTCTCAGGGGTTCGGAGAAGCCTCTGCTGCAGAGGCCAGAATAAAGTAATACCATAATTTGTTGTGAGTTCATGCACTTTGTTGGTTCTGTTCTTTGAGCAAGGTGATGTTCATGCATGGCTCATTTTGTGCACCAGTAAAAAAACATATACCTATGTCTTGAATTTGGAAAAAAAATCATATTTTATTTATCACTAGAGAAGGGTTAGGTGAATGCGCATATGAAACTGGTGGGTTCGGTACCTCAAAAAAGGTTAAGAACCACTGATTTATACAGTAATACCAATATAGCCATGTATCTTAACAGTTATAAATTTAAATACGAAGTCAAATATTTATTGCTAAATGTGGGAAATAGTATCAAACCATAATGAAAAGAATGAGCTGGAGAGTCAGACAGGCCTCTTACCCAGATATATCATTTACCAAGTTACCCAAGTTATTTTTGCCTCAATCTTTTCATCTTTTAAGTGGGGATAATAATAGTAATCAGCTCACAGAGTTATTGTGAGGACTAAGCAAACAGCAAAAGAAAACTGTTTAGCATAGTGGCTGCCATATAATCAGTACGATTTATTTTAGAAATGTGCAAGGCAACATTAAAAAAAAGCAAATGTATGTTTTTATTGTTTCCATAAATTGGTTATCAAACAAACATGATTTTAATTTAATAAAACTGTATCTGGAACTCATTTCATTTTTTAAAAAATAACTCACTTCTGGGGGTCAGCGAGCATGAACAAACCCCACAACTCAAAGGGTTAATTTTATATTGGGATATACTATGAGACTCCCTGTTAGTAAGTGTTGGTAGGGGGCGTTTATTGTATCTCTTGCAGCCTGATAAGCCTGAGCTGAATTATCTTTAATAGATCTTTATCTGTTTTTTTGTTTTTTTATGTACAGATGCACAAAGCAGGGTCATCAGAAGCCTCTCGATTCAAAAGATGATAATACTGAAAAACACTGCCCAGTGACAGTGAATCCTTGGCATATGAAGAAAGCCTTTAAAGTCATGAACGAATTAAGAAGGTATCATTACATTACCATTCATGTAAACATGATTGTCTTACCTTTCAGTTGTTTATAGTAAGTGTGTTCCTCTTGCCTCATGGTTGCTTTGGTTGATACAGAAAACATTAAAATCTTTTTCTGCAAGTGTTTTAAAGGCAGAAAGACCAAATAAATTGATCAGAAGTGTGGATGGTATAAGGTGACTTTGTTCAATATGGTAGCTTCTAGCCACATGTAGCTGTTATGAATTGAGTGAGATGTTCTGTAAGTGGAAAATACATAATGGATTTCCAAGATTTAATACAAAAAATAATAATAATGTAAAAGACTTACTAGCAAGCTTTAAAAATATCAATTGCACTTTGAAATGATAATACATTGATATTTGGGGTTTAATTGAATTATTGAAATTAATGTAATTGATAGAAAATTGTGATTTGCATTATGTATCTATTGGACAGCACTGGTCTGGGATTTCTAACTTGTTACTGAAAAAAATATGGAAAGAAAACTTGTAGACAGAGAAAAATGTAACTGTCTTTGGTGGCGGTGGTAGTAATTTTGGGGACCAGCCTGTTGCTTAGGTAATTCTCAGATGTGTTAAGAGTCACTGTAATGAAAAGAGTGACTTTAAAAAGTGTATTAAAATATGAGTAGTGGATTGAAATATTCATTTCTTTTTTTAATTAAAAGACTAATGTATGTATGAACAGTGTTTTTTGTTTTAGTATTTTTTGAAAGATATGATGGGACGACATTTCTTATCATTCCCTGTGTTAATGTACTCACATACATTTAAAACCTTGGACTAAAAAGGAAGTGACTTAAACTTTCCCTTAATGTCTCTGTGCTGTTTCTTCCCAAGAGCTGATCCTTAGGTCCATCCTTTTATTCATTTGTTCTTTAATTAACTTAAAGGGTCAGTAAATATTGATCTGCTGGTGATAGAAATACAGTGGTGAGCCAAAACAGACATGGTCACTGTCCTCATGGGGCTTATGGTTGACTGCAGAAAGCAGGCATTAATCAGAGAATCACACAAGTAATTTCAATGGCAGTAAGTGCTCCAAGGAGGGCTGTGGAGACAGATAACAGAGGTATGAAGGAAGGCTACCCTGAGATAAAGCAATAATTGTGCTGAGATCTGAAAAGAAATAGAGGTAAGCCAATGATGTCCAGATGGGTGGGAGAGATTAGAGAATAGTGCTCCAGCTGGGGCAGGCAGTGCTCAAGTCTGGTGGGAGGGAGCTGGCCTCCCGGAGAACTGAGGGGTGGCTGGGGTACAGCTGGCCAGGGCATCATGGTGAGAGAGGAGGCTGCGGGGGTAGGTGAGGGCCAGCATTCTTTGGGCCTTGCACATTTAGTCTTTATCAGGAATTGCCATGGAGGAAGCCACTGAGGAATTTTAAGCAAGGATGTGACATGATCAGATTTGTATTTTTTAAAGAACACGCTGGCTTCTGGGTAGAGAGTGGATTGGAGAGAAAGGGACAAGAGAAGGTTAAACTGAATATATCACATGTTTGATCTGCTTCCTAGTCTTGCTGTGACAACATTTATAATAAGTAGATTTTCATTTAGTCTTTGGGATTACCCAGCAGGTCTGACCATGCTGTTTCAGTATTTTAATCACATTGCAATGATAATTATCAGAGTGTAAAATGCAGTGGTTACTAAGTGGAACTAAAAGTAAAGTTCACTACAGTTCTAACATTCTCGGAGCCTAGGAGATTTTTACCTGCTTACCTGCAGGCCATGTGACGTCCATGCCTGGTCCTAGGATTGTTTTGCCTAGCCTTTGTTCTCTTGTTTTATTTTGAGTGTGAACTATATGGCTGTGAAATAGTACCGTCTTGTTCTTTGTGTTACACCATTTCAGGAGCTAGTGTGTCACCAGCAGGTAGTTGATGCTGATTTTCAGAGCAAAGAATGACCTTTGAATAGCTGGAGAGTGTTGGCTGCCACATGTATAGCCAGGATTGTTTTAATGAAGTCATCAACTGCTAGTGTTTTAGAAAATGAACTCTCTTTGGGATTCATTAGAAGTTCTCCCTGCCCCCCACTTTTTTGCGTAGTTAATCCCATTCCCTTTTCACCCTTTTTTTTTTGAGTGAATTTGAATAATTCTTAAAAAATTTGAGTAATTCTTAAAAAAAAAATCTCTGAACAGGCTTATTCTTTGTACAGCTGAAAATCACTTCTTACTTCCTGTCCTTGCATAAACTTCCTGCTGCCACAGGAAAGGGTAGCTGAGAGTGGTTTCCTGACTTCTGGGAAGGGAGAGCTTCCTCGTTCTCCTCACTTGCTCTTGGTTGGCCTCTCTAACTGGCTGCCAGAGAGTTGTTAGGAACTTTGGCTGATGGAAGTGAAATTTGAGGAGTAAAAGTCACTTTTCTTCCAATTATAGTTGGTGTGAAGTGTGGCTGTGGGAGTGGAGGACAGGTTTGTAAGGTTTGAGCTGTAGAATTAATGTAGTTTATAAGGAATGTGACATTTTCTTTAAACTAGGGTTTTTTTTTGTTTTTTTTTTTTTAGGCAAGAGACCCAAATATAGCTCTCTGTCCCAACCCAACATGAACTTGAATAACTTCAAATTATTTGGTGTATAAATTCTACAATCACTTTATTATTATTATCTTTTTTTTTTTTTTTTTTTTTTTTTAAAAACCTTCTTTTTATTTTATTCATTTTAGAGAGGAGACACAGTGAGAGGGGTGGGGGAGGAACTGGAAGCATCAACTCCCATATGTGCCTTGACCAGACCAGTGCAGGGTTTTGAACTGGCGACCTCAGTGTTCCCAGGTCGACGCTTTATCCGCTGCACCACCACAGGTCAGGCTTATTATTATCATTTTATTTATTGTGACAGACAGAGAGACAGAGAGAGGGACAGACAGACAGGAAGGGAGAGAGATGAGAAGCATCAGTTCTTTGTTGCAGCTCCTTAGTTGCTCACTGATTGCTTTCTCATATGTGCCTTGACCCGGGAGCCACAGCAGACCTAGTGACCCCTTGCTCAAGCCAGTGACTTTGGGCTTCAAGCCAGTGACCTTTGGGCTAAAGCCAGCGACTATGGAGTCATGTCTGTGATCCCATGCTCAAGGTGGTGAGCCTGTGCTCAAGCCAGATGAGCCCGTGCTCAAGCCAGTGACCTCGAAGCTTCGAACCTGGGTCTGACGCTCTGTCCACTGTGCCACCATCTGGTCAGGCTATTGTTATTTTTAAAGATTTTTAAAATTGACTTTAGAGAGAGAAAGGGGGAGGAGGAGCAGGAAGCATCAACTCATAGTTGTTGCTTCTTGTATGTGTCTTGACCGGGCGAACCCAGGGTTTCAAACCAGTGACCTGAGCATTCCAGGTCTACGCTTTATCTACTGTGCCACCACAGGTCAGACTGCAATCACTTCTAAACAACGTATTCAACAAGTATTTGTAAGCACTCATTCTCCTTTGAAATCAACTAGCATGCTCAAAAGGCTGTGTAGGAGCCAAAACTCTATCAGATTGCCCCATGCCCTTCAAGCATCTAGATTACTGCAGAAGATGTCAGGGGAGAGGATGAGGTGGTGGAAGATTGTTTGCAAAATGTGGGTGCTAAAAAGTATTCTCATAGAAGAAATTCACAATGACCCGCAGAGATGGTTTCAGCTGGGCCTGATGGGAGTGCGGTAAGTAGGATTCACACAACAGATGGGAGAGGAAAGGCAGTTCCTGGTCTGGATAACTGCACGAGCTTGAGAAGCAATAAACATAACCTATTGCATAAAGTGAATCAAGAATTAATACTGCAAAGTCTGCAGAAAAAGTTAGGAAGCAAGAAAAGGACAGACCGTGGCAGATTAAAACAGCACGGTGACTTTGGACCTAAGCCTGTGGGCAGTGGGAATCAGTGAAAGTGTTTGAAAAGGTAGTAGTAGCATTGTAACAATAATGATGTCAGAGGAACAACCTGGCAGTGTAGTAAAAGGATAGCTCTAGTATAGCAATAATTTTTAGTGGCAAATTCAGCTCTTTGAATTTCCACCCTGGCCAGTGGCTTAGTGTATATAGTGTCGGCCCTGTGTATGGACATCCTGGGTTTGATTCCCAGTCAGGAACACAGGAGAAACGACCATCTATTCTCCCCCTTCTCTCCTTTTACCCTTCCCACAGCCAGTGGTTTGATTGGTTTGAGTGTGGCCCCAGGCACTGAGAATAGGCTCTGTTGGAATGTATCAACCTCAGGTGCTAAACATAGCTCGATACTTGAGTATCGGCCCTAGATGAGGTTGTCGGGTGGATCCAGGTTGGGGCACATGTAGGAGTCTGCCTCACTAACTCCCCTCCTCTCACCTTAAAAAAAAAAAAATTCCCAAACATGAATTTTTTCAAAACACATTTTTAAGTTAGGCTATTGGATCTTTACAGAGAGCTTATTATGCTACACATTATATTTTGTTGATGGAGGAGACAAAGAAGCAGAATGAATCTGATACAAGTTTTATTGAGAACATTATACTATGAGCTTTTTGAGGTACTAGCAAAGGACCTGTCGAAGGTAGCATTTTGCCTTTAAAACAAATTTTAAATTAAACCCATTATTTCTGTTTTCTAGGATATAGGATAAGGCTGTACTTGAGCTTTAAAAATTTCAATGAATATTAGTGGGAGCCAACCTGTTATTTGTTTAGAAGGAAAATAATTTTCATCATTAAGTTATATTTAGGAGTTGGAAGTTTTCAGTAAGGATAGATCATATGAAGCAATTAAAATGTTTTCCTGTAGATCATACAAAAGCCACAAATACTTAGTCATTCAGTTATAATAGCAGTTCTTACATTCTCTCAAAGGAGTGCTTATTTATTGTATTTTCCCCCAGGACTTTCAGACATTGTGGACCCAGATCACTACTAGGATTAAATTATCTGTGGTGGGTGCCTCTATGAAAAATTTGAGTTCTGGCTCTTTGATTATTTGGAATTTGTTGTTAGATGGCAAGTGAATTAAACAAGAAACAGTGAGCCTACCTTTCTTTTCATAGCTTAATATCAGTGTTTTTACAAAAATTTTTAGGCAATTATATAGGATGGGAATTTTCTTATTGCTCTAGTATATGTATTTTTCTATAACAAAACACTGTCAGTTTCTTTTGTTTTCATGTGCTAGAATAGAATTCAAAACATTCCTTGAATACAGAACAGTTGGATAGAGCACCCAAATCAAGTGGGCTTGTTTGTTTAGAAAGTTTTAGGGGTATTTTGAAATTTATAGTCTCGATGTAATGGGTAATTTACAGTGATTCTTGAGCAGTCGGGATTGATTTTTTCTAATGATGCTTATTGAACATGGACAGAATCATTAAACATTACAAAGAATGTGAAGAATGAATGGTAGTCAATGAATTTACTAACTCAACTTCTTGTTCTTTGTCTTCACGTTGTTGAATAGTTAGCGTGTGAGAGATACTGTGCTGCTTCAGGGTGAGCCTCAGTGTCCCATCTTAGAACAGGACACTGGAAAATCTTAGTTTGGCTTATTTCTAAATAATTTTGTAGCTAAGAGCATCTACTTTGTGATTTATTTCATCAGGTTCTTTGGAAAACTTTTAATGAGGGTTTCCTTTGTACATATTCTACATTTCCTACCAGGTAGTCCTGCTCTTGGCTCACATGTTTAGGAACTCACATCTGCATTGGTTTCCCTTCAAATTTTTTAACTTTCTCACCTCTCTACTCTGTTCCCTCCCCATCATCTTTTTTCTGTCGCTAATAATCTCCTTTCACTTTATTTCTAAAAACTCTTTTCATTTTCTCCTGTCAGCAGTGACTAAGTGCTCTTGGAAAACAAGCTTTCCCCCAGTTCTCCTTCCTTCCTTCCTTCCTTCCTTCCTTCCTTCCTTCCTTCCTTCCTTCCTTCCTTCCTTCCTTCCTGCCTGCCTGCCTGCCTGCCTGCCTGCCTGCCTGCCTGCCTCCCTCCCTCCCTCCCTCCCTCCCTCCCTCCCTCCCTCCCTCCCTCCTTCCCTCCCTCCTTTCCTCCCTCCTTTCCTCCCTCCTTTCCTTCCCAGAGAGAGGGACAGATAGGGACAGACAGACAGGAAGGGAGAGAGATAAGAAGCATGAATACTTTATTGCAACTCCTTAGTTGTTCATTGATTGCTTTCTCATCTGTACCTTGATGGGGGGGGGGGCTCCAGCTGAGCAAGTGACCCTGTTGCTCAAGGCAGCAATCTTGCGCTCAAGCTGAAGTTGGTGAGCTAGCTCATGCTCAAGTGGATGAGCTTGGGCTCAAGCCTATGACTTCAGGGTTTTGAACCTGGGTCCTCCCTGTCCCAGTCCAATGCGCAATCCACTGTGCCACTGCCTGGTCAGGCCGCTTTATCCACTGTGCCACTGCCTGGTCAGGCCGCTTTGTCAATTTTCACTGTTATTCTGCTATTTTGATTCCATCTGGAAAGAATGCTTTATTCTGGGACCTTTGACTAGTCTACAGCAGTTTCTCAGTCATCGACTGGAGTTTTCCTGCAATTTCCTCAGTTGACTGTCACTGCTTCCTGCTTCCTATTTGAAAGTCTCAGTGGGTGCAGATTTGTTAAGGCTGTGCTGTTCTTCAAGACTCTTAGTGTAGTAGATCTTTTTAAACCCAACATCTGGGTTTTCCTTGTGCTGAACTGCCACAGAAATTCAAATTCAAACCATCATGGTTTTAAGAAAAGGAAGGAAGACAGTTGTGACCCTTGTCCTGGAATCCTGTTCCTTTTTTTTTTTAGACTTTATTCATTTTAGAGAGAGGAGAGAGAGAGAATCGGGGAGGAGCAGGAAACATCAACTCCCATATGTGCTTTGCTGAATTCTGTTCTTCAAGATAATTGACATTTTCGCCAGGTTGCATCTGCATTGTCTGATAAAAGACATTGTCAGTTATAGGAGGTTTGGTTAACTATGACTGATTTAAGTCGGTAGTAAGTACCCCACCTCGGGGCCAATACTTGATGATGCTCTTTGTCCTGAACAGCAGCACCACATCTGGCTCACGTCTGCTTCATGATCAGCTTTTAATTTTAATTTCCTTGGCTTCTGACCTCTTGCCCCATCCCCCTCTTTAGTGTTTTGCCTTAATTCTTTGTCCTAACATCTGATGCTGTTCTAAGATGACTTGGGGCCTATTCCTAGGCTGTGGCTTGTGTTTGCCGTGTGGACTGTGCCTCACAGCGCATCTCACCAGCCTGGCACATCAGTTAGGACTTCAGTTCCACGCCATGTGGCAGGAAGTGCCCCCAGATTTTCCCTGGCACCCAAGGAAGAAAGGCGGACGGATGCCATGTCATTGGCCCACCACCCCCACTTCTAGGAGAAAGTAAATTCTTTCATCTTTTTTTTTTTTAATTTTTATTTTATTCATTTTTTTAGAGAGGAGACACAGAGAGAGAGAGAGAGAGAAAGAGAAAGAGAGAGAGAGAGAGAGAGAGAGAGAGAAAGGGGGGAGGAGCTGGAAGCATCAACTCCCATATGTGCCTTGACCAGACCAGTGCAGGGTTTTGAACTGGCGACTTCAGTGTTCCCAGGTCAACGCTTTATCCACTGCGCCACCACAGGTCAGGCGAGAAAGTAAATTCTTGTTTCATGTGACTACTAAGTATTTTTGATATCTCGGAGGCTGGTGGCACTCTTTTGCTTTATAAAGATACATACACAATAGCAGCAGTTTGTCCAGTCTTAAGAATTCATTCATTTTATATCAGAAAACCAAAGAATGTCTCGGTATGTTCAGGCATGATTTATTAATTTTCAAAGTAGTTGTTTTCCTGTGAAGGACCCATTGTCATGTCATTTCATTTAGGTGATAGGGTGCCTTTCATTTCCTGTGCCATCTGAGTTTTACATAAGTTCCGTGCAACTCCTGTTCGTCACTTTGGAGCTTAGAAGCACCTTCTTTCCAAAGCCTCCTAAAGCTAGGCCTGGCCTCTCTGTGTGTTCCCACGCAGCCCACACTCGCACCATTTTAACAGTCATAGGTTCCGTTCTGGCTGGTTGGCTCAGCAGTAGAGTGTTGGCCTGGCCTGTGGAAGGCCCAGGTTCGATTCCCAGTCAAGGCACACAGGAGAAGTGACCAATAGTCATAGGTTCATGCTGTGATTTCCTGTTAGCACACCTCTTCTCCCTGTTTGACTGTAAATTCCTTGCTATCAAGGACTATCTTGTTCATTGTAGTAAACTGACATAGTGCTTGCAGCACAATAGCCACTCTGGATATTTACTAAGTGAATAAATGAATAAATGCAAATTTTGTAAATAACAACTTTACCTCATTATTCTCTCTATTTTTTTTTAGATTTTACTTACTAATTTTACAGGGCAGGGCGAGTGAGAAGTATCAGCTCATAGTTGCTTCACTTTAGTTGTTCATTGATTGATTTTTGTATGTGCCTTGACCAAGCAAGCCTAGGGCTTTGAACCTGTGACCTCAGCATTCCAGGTTGAAGCTTTATGTACGATGCCCCTACAGGCCAGGCTATCTCATTATTCTTAAAGTCTTTTCCTTCTTCAGGCCATTCCCTCATCAGATCTTAAGTTATAGGAACATAAACTCAAAACCTCACCATTTAGATTGGTATGGGCCGCTGGAACAACTTTTCTCTTAGTTTTATTGCCACACTTTTTGTTCGTAGCCCTTTTCTTCTCACCTAGAAGTCATTCAACTTATGACTATGCACATTTGGAAAGAAGTCAGGGCCAGACTTGGAAGACAGAAACAAACTAGCTGAAAGATAAGAAGGTTGGTCAGATCTCTCTGGTCTTTGAGTGCTCTTTTAAAATCTGCTATTAACTGGAGACTAAAAGATTTAAAAAACTGAACACTAAAACTAAGTATGCCTTTGATTTGCAGTGTGGCCCTGAGGCTCCATGTGACCTCACCCAGGGCAGAGCTAGTTGTTTGGAAATGCTTTTACTTTGTTAGTTAACTAACGTCACCTAATAAGCCGGTAAGACAAAGCTAATTATATGACACCCAGCAGGCGTTATACTACAAGGTTTGGATTAATGAGTAGTTGTAATTGAAGCTGAATGTAATTAATTATGTGATTTTGAGGTGTTTCAGTGTAATTCCACTTAAGTTCCATCTTGAAACTAGAGCGCTAAGAGAGATTACTGACAAAAGGAAAACAGACATGAAGGTGCACTTGACCAGTGTTTGAGTTGTGTACAGATCCCCTGGTCATAGTGGGAAAGTGCAGATGACCCTCTCGGGAGACTTGTGCAGTTCTGCCAAAAGCTGTCCCATCCCCCTCTCCCGTGCTCACACCCTCTGTCACACCATACCTCTTGTTCCACAGTCTCCATGCGACAGCACATTCTGTTCTGTCTGTTTGGAGTGCTCTTGTTCCTTCTTCAGCTAATATTTACTTGTTTTTAGAACTCAGCTGAGGTTCAGCAGGTGCAGAAAGCCTTTTCTGACCCCCCAGTCTAATTTATATGCTCCCCTATTCCAATAGCATGCTTACAGTGGCACTTTCCACTTGATTCTGTGATCTTTGATCGTTAGTCCTTTCTGCTAGTCTCCTTGGGCAGAGATGGTCCTGCAGTGCCAGTTGAATGAGCAGATAAAACTTTGATTTTTCTAAATATTCTTGTAGAGGTACTGCTAAAAACCCATTAAAATTCAGTCTTTTATAACTATATACAGAACTTTAAAGAATAGTTTTTAGTATATAGTAATATCAAATAATACATTGTTGTTACTTATAGTTTATCCATTTATAATTTACACTTTCTATGTCCTATTTTATTTAAGCTTTGACAAGTCTTAAAACCACACAAATTTAGATGGTTTTGTATAGTGATTAACAGACCTCTGGAGCTAGACTCTGTGGATTTGAATCCTGCGATTGCTACATGCAGGGTTTTTAGGCTGGTTATTTGTCTGTAACATTGGCTTCCCAACTGTACATTTTGGGTGTAAAAAATCACAATCATACCTATCTCATAATATCATGGTGGGGTCTAGATGAGATAATACATGCAGATAAAGCTATTGCATACCCTGTTTCCCCAAAAATCAGACATCCCCTGAAAATAAGACCTAATGCAAATTTTTTCAAGCTTAGAAATATAAGGCCTCCCCTGAAAATAAGACCTAGCATGTCTTTAGGAGCAAAAATTAATATAAGAAGACACTGTCTTATTTTGGGAGAAACAGGGTAGATTGTTGTACATGGAAATAGTAGAGTCACAAGAAATTCTTTTGATGGAATTTAGAGTTTGGCTGGTTATGCTGATATTTGTGATGACATGACTACAGTATATTAATAAATGTTGATTTTTTTTTGTTCGAGAATAAATGTGAATTCTTGTTCACAGAAAAATAAGACATCCCCTGAAAATAAGACCTACTGCATCTTTAGGAGAAAGAAACTTAATATAATACACTTATTTTGGGGGAAACACGGTAGTACCCTCCTGAAAACTGCTGACTTTTCTCACCCTGGTTATTTGTGAACCCATGGAATTCATAGAATTACAGAGTGGTTTTATGTTCTCAGAGCAGATGGTAGACATTGTCAGTTCTTTTCACTGACAGAGGAATCACAAGGTAGTGATGTGGAGGAATGACAGATTAATGAAGCATCGTGCCACTTCTTATGACTCTAACGTGGGGCCTGCCTGATGCCTCACACAGCGTCGTGAGCTGTTACATGGCATCACGCAGGAGCAGGAGCAGCACTGCAGTGTAAGGGGCATAGCAAGCTCAGCTCCAGGGAGGCCCAGGCCTGCAGCCCTCACCGGCGCTGGAGGGCAGTGATGTTTCTTACAGTGGCTCTTAGGCTGGGGGTAAAATAGATGCCAGCAGAATCTTGGAAATGTTTTGGTATGAACTCCACAGAAAGAAGTTTATAAGCAGTGTGGAAAAGTGGAGAACTTCTAGGACCTGGTTCAACTCTTGTGAAAATGTTGCTTATAAACTACTAGAAACGTACAGAAGCAGTCAGGCCACTCTTGGAGGAAGTGGGCAGGGTAGTAGAGGCAGGGCCGCGTGTGGCCTGCGTATGCTGTACACGTACATTCAGTGTTCGGGTGTTTGAAGTGTGTTGAAAGGACTTGGTGTCACCACACCTGTTTCCGCCGTGGATGACCTGACTGCGGGAGGTCAGTTTAGAATCTGCGCCTCCTTGCTTTGTACTGGAATAAGCATCAGCAACCTCTTCTTTTCTTTTTGCCAAAAAGACATTTTTATTTAACTGGAGAATCTCACCTAGCAGCTTGTATAGCGTGTAAAAATGTTTACCATGTATGTATGAATTAATCAAAATGGATAGTTTAGAATTGTTGGCTTGTTTGCTAAATCATGGTTTGTTTAAGATAAAATAATGGTTTAGGGCAGTGGTTCTTAACCTTTTTTGAGGTACCGAACCCACCAGTTTCATATGCGCATTCACCGAACCCTTCTTTAGTGATAAATAAAATATGTTTTCTTTTTCCAAATTCAAGACACAGGTATATGTTTTTTTACTGGTGCACAAAATGAGCCATGCATGAACATCACCTTGCTCAAAGAACAAAACCAACGAAGTGCATGAACTCACAACAAATTACAGTGTTACTTTATTCTGGCCTCCACAGCAGAGGTTTCTCTGAACCCCTGAGACCGACGCATTGAACCCCCAGGGTTCGATAGAACCCAGGTTAAGAACCACTGGTTTAGGGCAACAAGATGCTTTTTAATATTATATGTGGAAGTATTTGCTGGCCTTGAGGAATGAAATATTTTGCATCGGTAAAATGATAGGATTAAGTTAAGCTTCAAGTGCCCAAAATGCCTTTGAAGCAGTGCATGAAATTGAATATAATTTTACTTTTGTTTGATGACCCACGGTCATTTTAAATATGTATTTTTTTTGTTATTTCGACCCAATTCAGGTTTCTGCATATGTTTTATCCTGTTTTCATCTTAATGTCACTCTGCCATTTCTGCTATTCTTAATTCAAGCATCCTCTCCTCGTGCAGCCCGTTGATGGACTATAATTGCTGCCAGTAATTTCCTCTAGGTTGAGAAGTCCATAACAGGGTTGGAAATACTGCTCTGGAAACAAAGGCGAGATTCTGAGTAGGGCCAGGGCATGGGGCCTCTGTCATGACGCTTTTCTATGTACTTTTTGTTTGGGAGTCCTGTTCTAAAGGGTGGTAGTTTTTAGTTAGTCTCAACTTTAGAAAAGGGGGCTTCTACTGTAATATTTTTGCTTAAAATGGTCAGGATACTTATTATTGGTACGATTAACATATCTTTTCTCTCTGCTTCATAAACAGTCAAAATTTGCTGTGTGACGTCACAATTGTGGCTGAAGACATGGAGATCTCTGCTCATAGAGTGGTGCTGGCCTCCTGCAGTCCTTATTTTCATGCCATGTTTACAGGTATGAAACATTTTAATTCTGGATGTTTTTTTTTAATGTATACAGATCTGGGCCTTTCTTCCTGTGTTTTCTAATTAATATTTTACTTTTATGAAGTTAAACATTGTAATGCAAGGAATCTCTTGTTTCGTTCCAGAGTTTTCATCTTTATTTCCGTTGTTGTAATCATGTTTGCGTGTATGTGTACATTGCATACACATGCTAACAATTTTATACTCCATTGCCCCCTTTACATTTGTATTTACATATATTGATTTAGTTTACCGTCTTGCCATTATAGCAGATTTTGGTACTTCATTATTTTGGCAAAAGGAAAGCTTGTACTGTGTTACATTCTTTTCAGATGATTTTCACATTTGTCTTATCAGGTGTTTACAGCGAACAAAGACATGTTTATTTAATCTTTGATTTGGAACTATATGAAAATAGGGTGTATACTAGGTAACTGTAAAATCTTATAGAATAATATTAGTACTTCACGAAAAAAGTAATTTGTATCTGCCACAGTTGAAGTCTTTAGCCTCATTCTTAAAAAATCCTTTAAACATGTAACACACTACAGAGAAATAAAGTTATCTGTTTCAACAGTGAGTTTATAATCTTAAGAGTACTGGTAGGAAAAATAAAATACCTATAAATAAAAATGTTGTTGTACAAAAAAGCACAAATATAAAGTTATTCAGGCTTTAGAAACTATTACTTAATTCCTGTGGTTACCATTGTGCTGGATACTTGCAAGGGCACAGAGCAGCGTGAGAGTGCTCTCTGCCCCGTAGCTGTCGTGTGCTGGGCAGATGGGCCGTGCACAGTTAAATACGTACGGAAGATCTGTGTGCCCAGAGCAGTGATGCGGGTGGGGAGGACTGTGATGGGCAGTACTGAGAGGGAGATCGGATGTTTCCTGAAAACTGTGGGTATAAGGCATTTACATAGATTAGGAGAAGTGCAGGAGGCCATGTGGAGAGAATGGACTTAGTGTTTTGGGCGTAGCAATCTCAAGGTCACCGCATTTTCAGGCTTTTGCAGTCTTGCTGTTTCTGAACTGAGTTAAATAATTCGGAATGTTGGATTAGCCAACATAATAATCCAGAGTGCAGACGGGTTGTGAACCAGGCTGGGAGAGTGACATGGGAAAGTGCCTTCACTGAGTGATTTGAGAAGGCAATACTAATAAAGTGGATTAGTCAAACTTTTATGTTCTGGGGTTCCTTCAGTCTCTTGATTTACATTTGTTACTCCTGAATACATTTCTGAGCAGAATCTTCAGGCATGTAAGAAGAAGATTTGATTTGGAATGTATTGGCTTAATTTAGAAATCCCCTAGTAAAGTGGCCTTGCTTCAGATGACACTGGTAGTGCTACTTCCCTGTGAGAATTACCGGACCTTTGGAATCATCAATCACTTCATCAGTTTGTGCTTTACACTCTATCACTTTATCAATTTGTGCTCAGGTTCCCCATCTGCAAAATCTGGATGATGATATCCCTCATTTCTTATGATTTTGTAAAGATTAAATGAGAGCATGTATATATGAGTTTCTTAGCACTTTACTTGGCACGTGGAAAATGCTTAATGTTGGCAGTAATTATCATGGTTATTAATATTTTTCCTCTCAATTTCTAAATGTCTTTATCTTCTGTAAGAATAGAAGACTGAGAAAATCTTAGACTAGACTTTTTTGATAAATATATTATTTTCCACGTTACAAAAATGAAGTGATTAACTTAAAACTACAAGATTAAGGTTACTTTCCTTTTCCCTGAAAAGGCAATACTTTCTGAGCCTTTGATATCCAGAGACATAGGTGCTAGAGTTGGGAGTTCTTATGTTTTCTTCTTCTCTGTTTTCCTTTATAATCTGTTCTTCAGTTTCCCTCGTTTTTGTTTCTTTGTTCAATGGGGCTCAACTCTTCATGTATTATCTGACATATAGTTTCTGAATATGTTAGCTTTGCCTATGACAGGAGTGGGAGACCCTGAGGACATTTTGAGTCTATCAGCATCCCTAGTGTATCTCAGTTAACTGGCAGGGTGGGTACTTCTTGTAATTCAACCTATTTCTGCCTGAGAATACTTGGTCAGCTTTTAGATTGCCATGTGCTAAGGTCAATGCAAAATAGGTACTCTGTGTTATTTTCTGGCACACATAAAATGTGAATAAAGTACCTCTGTTGTGTGTGTGTGTTCTTTTTTTTTTACAACTGTATTAAGGTATATTTTACATAAAATTTACCCATTTCAAGTATGGAGTTTAATCACTTGTAGTAAATTTACTGAATGATACTGTCATCACCATAAATCAATTTATTTTTATTTCTACATAATATTTTTGAAGTCATGTCATGTACTATCAGTTTATTGCTTTTTATTGCTAAATAGGTTCCATGGTATGAATATATATATCACATTTGGACTATCCATTTGCCAGTTGATGGACATTTGGATAGTTGCCAGGTTTTGGCTGTTAGGAATAACACTGCTGTGAACCTTTGTGTAGTTCTTTGTTTGGACAAATATTTTCATTTCTCATAGGGTAGATATATAGGAGTAGGATTGCTGTGTCATATAGTAAATTTATATTTAACTTTTAAGAAAACTGCTGTGCTTTTTTCTATAATGGCCATACCGGTTTATTTTCTGACCAACAGTACATAAGGGTTTCCATTTCTCAAACTTCCTTGCCAACACTTGTTACTCTCAGTCTTTTCTTTAAATTGTAGTCATTTTAATGGGTATGAAATGGCATTTCTTGTAGTTTTTTTTTATTTTTGTATTTAGTGAGAGGCAGAGACAGACTCCCACATGTGCCTGACCAGGATCCACCCAACAAGCCCACTAGGGGTTGATGATCTGCCCATCTGAGGCCCGTGGTCCATTGTAACTGGAGCCATTCTAGCGCCTGAGGTGGAGGCCATGGAGCCATCCTCAGTGCCTGGGGCCAACTTGCTCTGATAGAGTCTTGGCTGTGGGAGGGAAGGAAAAGAGAGAGAGAGGGAGAGAGAAGTGAGATGGGGAGGGGTGGAGAAGTAGATGGGCGCTTCTCCTGTGTGCCCTTAGCGGGAATTGAACCTGGGATATCCACATGCCAGGCCAACACTCTAACACTGAGCCAACAGGCCAGAGCCACATTCCTTGTAGTTTTAATTTACACTTCCCTAATAGCTAATGATGTTGAGCATCTTTTCATGTGTTCAATAGGCAAGACTTCTATGGTTCTTCAGTAATAGATACTGTTTACCTGGTAATCTTTATATGTTTTCTTCTGAATATGTTGAATAGTCAACAGTTTAGCAGAGATTAGGTAAAGAGAATATGGTTCAGTGGTGGGCAAACTGCGGCTCGCGAGCCACATGCGGCTCTTTGGCCCCTTGAGTGTGGCTCTTCCACAAAATACCATGTGTGGGCGCTACCTTGATAAGGAATGTACCTACCTGTATAGTTTAAGTTTAAAACATTTGGCTCTCAAAAGAAATTTCAATCACTGTTCTGTTGATATTTGGCTCTGCTGACTAATGAGTTTGCCGACCACGGGGATGGTTTAGTGTACATACTATATTCATTTAAGATTTGCTGGAATATGAGTTCCATTCTCTGTTTTCTTGGTCTGAAGCTCTGTGAAAGTTTATTATAAAAAATAGAGTGAAGGCCAACAAGTAGACCATTGCATATTTCCATTCTGTCCTATACCATGTTTATCTATATCCTCTCGCTCAGTGGGTAGCCAGAAGGGTCTACAGTGTCACAGGGCAACCCTCCTCTTGTTTTCCCATGACTCATCTCTTAGAAAATGCCTGACCTGTGGTATAGGGGATATACTGTCGACCTGGAACGTTGAGGTCACCGGTTCTAAAACCTGGGCTTGCCTGGTTGAGGCACATACAGGACTACAATAAGTTGATGCTTCCCGCTTCTCCCCCCTTTCTCCCTTCCCCCACTCACTAAAAATCAATAAAATATAAAAAAATAATAAAGTGCTAAAGAAAAAGGAAAGAAAATAGGGAATATGCAGACGATCTTTCTTGGCCCTTGTTTTTAATCTCCCATAACCTGTAGGTGAGTTTTTCATTCAAATTATATCACTTAGAAAATAATTCTGTTACACATTGTAGTTCCTTGTATTTGGGTGGAGAAGGGGGGTGAAAAGTAATTTTGTGATGTAGTCACAGGTTTTTACTTTGTGAAGTATGGTCCTGTTTAGAGCAGTGGTTCTTAACCTGGGTTCTATCGAACCCTAGGGGTTCGATGAGTTGGTCTCAGGGGTTCGGAGAAGCCTCTGCCGCGGAGGCCAGAATAAAGTAATACTGTAATTTGTTGTGAGTTCATGCACTTTGTTGGTTTTGTTCTTTGAGCAAAGTGATGTTCATGCACGGCTCATTTTGTGCACCAGTAAAAAAACATATACCTATGTTTTGAATTTGGAAAAAAAAACATATTTTATTTATCACTAAAGAAGAGTTCGGTGAATGAGCATATGAAACTGGTGGGTTCGGTACCTCAAAAAAGGTTAAGAACCACTGGTTTAGAGCAAGGCCAAGTTAACTAGTACTTGAGAAAGATTGTATCAAATTGGGTTCTTGAGTTTTTAAGTTATTTGTTATAAGTGTGGAATTTAAAAAGCTGTTTGTCTTACAAATATGAGGCTAAAGTATCTGAAATGTAGTGGGAAATTATAATTTTTACTCTTTTTTTGTGTGTTATCAAAAATAAATCTCACAAAACAATACTGTTTAAAGATTTTGTCTATGAACACAGCCAAGGCCAGTAACTAAGGTAATACAGTGTGTCCGTAAAGTCATGGTGCACTTTTGACCACGGTCACTTTTGACCACGGTCAAAAGTGCACCATGACTTTACGGACACACTTGCTTGTATAACTGTCTTTAGTATGTGTTTTAATTTTTAGTGGTTACTGAAATTTTTAAATTTGTAATTTGTTTTTGTTATTCTGCAGATTAATATGAAGAATAAATATTAAAACATTTCTGGAATTAAATTTGTTAAAAGTAGATGCATTTTTCCAAGGAGAGAAATAATTTATATTAAAATGACATAAAGAATATGTGAAATAGTAAAGTGCATCTTATGATAATACTTTATTATGGTTATTTTTATTTTTTTAATTTATTGATTTTGGAGGGAAGAAGAGAGGGAGAGAACATAGATTTGTTGTTCCATTTATTTGTGCATTCATTGGTAATCTTTTTTTTCTTTTTTTAAGTGAGAGGAGGGGAGATAGTAAGGCAGACTCCCGCATGTGCCCGACTGGGATGCACCTGGCAGCCCTCATCTGGGGCCCATGCTTGAATCAACCGAACTATACTCAGTGCCCAGCGCTAATGCTCTCAAACCAACTGAGCCACTGGCCGAGAGAGAGTGAGAGAGAGAGAGAGAGAGAGAGAGAGAGAGAGAGAGAGGAGGGAGTAGGGAGAGGGACGAGGAGAGAAGCAGATGGTTAGTTCTTTTGTGTGCCCTGACCAGGAATTGCAATACTTTAAAAACTATGATATTAAAAATTGCTTGGCCAAGGACTGTTTTTTAGTTATATATATAAATTAAAGTCAGACTTATTTTTGTCTAAGCTAAGCTCTGCCTAAATACTGTGGGGTGAATTCACTCCCTGAGATCTGGGTACACGGCTTATGGTTTGCGTGGCCCCAGGTCCTGCAGGGGTTTGCACCTCACAGGGCCTGATAGATCGATGAGACACGGCTAATTCTAAAGGTCCACGAGGGACTCACCAAAGTATCTTCACTTTTGGCTTAAAAGAGCTCCCACATGATACAAATCTAGTCTCTCCACAAGGTCCAGAGAGCGTAGGGTAGTAGAAGGTGTCTTATATGGAGATAAAGAATTATTTTCCCATGTTCTTCCAGCTCTCCCCTCCTTTTCTTTAAGGGGAAGAAAAGAAATGTGCAGTGACACCAGTCCTGTCTTCCTGCTGTTAGGACACACGTACCTTTTTCTCTTACTGTCTCCCTTCTCTGTGATACTGATGGATGCTTTCCCTCCTGGAAGTAGTAGCGGGGTAGTTTTTGAGATATTTTAGCTTTTAGGAGAACAGCCTCTTTCTGAGATCTTGTGAGCGATAATCTCCAGGAAAGCACTATTATTATTTCTTTCCTCCCAGGGTGTTTGTTTGCAAAAGAATTTTGTGTAATTATGGATTCCCTTAGGCTTTTCTTTTCTTTTTAGTTAAATTTATTGGGGTGACATTGGTTAGTAACATCATATAGGTTTCAAGTGTACATCTCTATGGCGCATGATCTGGATGTTGCATTATGTGCCCACCACCAGCGACAAATCACCTTTCGTCACCATAGATTTGCCCTCCTTTCCCCTTTACCACCTCCTCACCCCCTTCCCTTTGGTAACCATCACTCCGTTGTCTGTGTCTATGAGTTTCAGTTTTATATCCCACATGAGTGAAATCATATGGTTCTAAGGTGTTTCTGGCTTATTTTGCTTTGCATGATTTTCTCAGGATCCATCCATGTTGTTACAAATGGTAGTATTTCGTGTTTTCTTATGGCTGAGTAAGTAACCCATGGTATATACATATGTACCACATCTTCTCTATCCGATCCTCTATCGAAGAACACTTTGGCTGTCTCCAAGTCTTGGCCACTGTGAATAATGCTGCAGTGAACATAGGGGTAGGCTTTTCTGATAGTTTACAGTTGCTGACAGTGTACTGCGTCTGAAAAAGAAGTGGACTTTCAAGAAATCTTGAGGTGATTGTCCTGTCTAACAGGAGATGCCTGACTAAGGTGACGGGGAAGGACATTTCTCATGCTTCTTCTAACTTTAAAACCTGATGATTTTAGTGGCTGGTTGAAAAAGGTGAAGAGATTAGGTAAAGAAAAAAGTTATAGACATTGCCAACAGTGTGGGGCTTGCAGGAGAGAAAGGGGGTGGAAGGGGTGGAAGAGGTGGAGGAGGGGAGATGGTGATGGAGGGAAATTTGACTTGGGTGGTAAGCATATGATACACAGGTGATGTGTTGTAGAATTGTGCACCTGAAACCTATATAATTTTATTGACCAATATTTCCCCAATAAATTCAATTTAAAAAAAAACCTGGTGAATTCCAGAACCCAATCTTTTTGCTCTCAACATTGTTTTTAGACTGTTGTTTTGATTGAAGTTTTCTTTCCCCGCGTCTTGGGTCATTTTGTTGTCCCTACAGAAACCTGCTTCTTACTCTCTAAGTCCCTTTGGTTTGGGGGCCGTCCCTTTTCCTTTCTGCTTCCATGTTTCTTTCCACAAAAGAGGATTTTCTTTATGATCCCTGAATACTTAGTTAGTTCAGTGGGTATTGGGCGGAAGGTCTCGTACCATGTTTTAGCAGGCTGTGATGTAGAAGGGTGTCCTGTTTTAGTAATAAATGCCCGTATGGAAAGGGTTTCAGGATGAAGTTACCGCAGATGACAAACAGTAACGGCACTGGCACTAGAAGCCTTTGAACAAGCCTTTGCCATCAACTCACTCTTTTGTGATCATTCTTTTGTCTTGTATTCCCTGAGCATCGTATGTAACCTGTGTCCTGATGGTTTCCTGCATGAGAGTGTGTCCTCCCCCACTGTCAGAGACTGTGTGTCCAGTGCAGGCCACGCACATCCACGGGAGGCACCAGTGTGCTTATTGGATGGATGTTGCTAACCGAATGGTCCTCTTTAGCAAATACTCATTGCTAATCGCCAAAAGGGGTAGCATTGGTACTCTTCAGGTCAGGAGTAGAAATCCAGAAAGAAAACAACTGCTCAGAAGAATGGGAAAACGAAAACAAAACCTAAAAAACCATGGAAAGCATAGGGTGCTGAACCTATAATGACAGGTTCATGAGTTGGACATATGACATGTTCATTGATGTGATTTTTTCAGGTACAAGTGGTGACAAAAGTACATTTTATGGTTTGCTCAGGTAAGCTTTTGGGGCCGGTAGGGGAATGTTTTAAGCCTGCAGAAAGGGTCTGATTAGTTGCCTACTAAGTACACTGAGTGGTAAGAGAATGGCTCTAACTTGGCATTGATATTTCCGCAACAGTGTCTTGCTGTAGCGTCAACCCTGCTCTTTTGTGTTTTAGGTGAGATGAGTGAGAGCCGAGCAAAGAGAGTTCGAATAAAAGAGGTAGATGGCTGGACCCTGAGAATGCTGATTGATTATGTTTACACTGCAGAAATTCAGGTTACAGAAGAAAATGTACAGGTAAGATAAATACCGCATACCCTTTAGCACTTTACATTCCAGTGTTTAAATCAAAAGCATATTAGCCATCCAGAATACATTTTGTACTGAAGTGATAGAATTTGTTGTTAAAACTGTATTTCTAAGAGACATTTGGAATTATTTTATCTTCTTAATAGTGTTTTTGATTTCAGTATGTTTATATTCTTTAAGCTCTAAGATACAAATCCTTTCATTCTCTGCATACGCTTGTTCTTTTATGAAAACGCTGTCATACTCACTTAGAACTACTGATTGATGCTGCCCACAGTTGTCTTTATTCCCTTGAAGGCTCAATTCTACAAAGGACGTTTTTGACTAGTAGCCTTTATTTCTTTTATCATTTTAGCATTTTCTTTGAGTGCTTCTAGAGTTTAGCTAAAATTAGACTTTGCATCTTTCTTTCTATAAAGAACAAATGTTTATCTACATGCTGTGTTTCAGTAATATATAACGTATATGGAGTAGAAAGGGAAGGTTCGTCTTTAAAATTGCCCTTCCCTTCACACCCGCCCCAACCCACACACGTTGGTCCTCCCTTTCCTCGGGGGGTAGCCTGTGTTTGTGTGAATCCTTTCAGACCATTTTCTGTGCAGTGACACACACACACACACACACACACACACACACACACACACACACACACACACACACATACTTTTCTTGACATAAGTATATTTTTGCTATACCTGTTGTGCAACTTGCTTTTTTCACTGAACGAAGTGTCTTAGAGTTCTTTACACATCGATACAATAGGGGTCCAGCTCACTCCTTTGTGTGCTACCCTGTGTGTTCATCAGCATAGACAATTTTTCAGCATTACAAAGTGCTGAGGTGCATCAGTGTTTCTACATTTGCATCCAAAAATTTCATGGGATAGATTTTCAAAATGTAATTGGTGGGGCAAAGGGTACATAAGTATTTTAATTTTTGAGGGCTATGCCAAAGTGCCATCTAAAAGTTTTTATTTATGCTCCTTCCAACAGGCAAATTATGTTTTAAGGACCACAAAAAGAATTAGGACTAACTTTTTAAGAAATAATCTCTAAATTCTACTTGCACAAATAGAAGAATGTAGGTTCAATCTTTTCTCTTGTAATTAGTTGATATGTGCTAGAAAATATTTGAATGTGGGGACTGAATCTTTGCACTTGGACTTGTTAAGACCTGCTATTATTAGAGCTGAAATATTAGCAGTGCTAATCTTTCCCAGATGGCCTCGTTAACCTTTGCTTGGAAGTGTTGCTCGTGAGATGAGGCATTTGAAAAACCTTGGTTGATATTGAAGTCACGTATAAAATTGTGAATCAGGTGCTAGGTGAACATATTTTTTAACATTGGAAAGTTTTTGGTATACGTCATGTAATGGTGGTACTGACGTGTCATTTCAGTAGGATCTTTTCTGTACGGTTATGCTATTTACTGTATTCTTTGGTGTATTTTCAGCAAGACCTTATCTTGGGTTTCTTTTTGCTCCTTTTTAGTGATCTGAGTGCATGGGCCTCGTGGTTTTTTTTGTTTGTTTGTTTTTTTGACAGAGAGAGGGACAGACAGGATGGGAGAGAGATGAGAAACATCAGTTCTTCTTTGTGGCACTTTAGTTGTTCACTGATTGCTTTCTCATGTGTGCCCTGACGGGTAGGAGGGCTACAGCAGAGCGAGTGAACCCTTGCTCAAGCCAGCAACCTTGGGCTCAAGCCAGTGACTTTGGGCTTCAAGCCAGTGACCTTTGGGCCCAAGACAGTGACCATGAGGTCATGTCTATGATGCCACACTCAAGCCAGCGACCCCGCGCTCAAGCTGGTGAGCCCACGCTCAAGCCTGATGAACCTACGCTCAAGCCAGTGACCTCGGGGTTTGGAACCTGGGTCCTCCATGTCCCAGTCCAACACTCTATCCACTGCGCCACCGCATGGTCAGGCTCGTTGTGTTTTCTATCTGACCTTTAGCAATTGAATTACTGATTGGTTTCTTTCATACTGCATGGGGAGCATTGGAAAGGATGCTGTCGGCCTAGTAGATGAGACGGTGAGAATTCAGCCCTGAATGCTGTTGTTGTAGTTCTTGTGGTGGAGGGTGCCTGCCATGTTTCTTTTAATAAGTGTCACGTTCCAGTCCCGAAATACTCGTTAGTCATCATACCCTTTCAGAAAACCTCTTGCCATGCTAGTTTCCTTTTGTGTATATTGTGTGGCTTTTACAGGAATGCATTTAAAGAGTTGCATTTGCTCTGCTTAACATTAATATAACTAACTGTATGTTGCTGGGAAGAGGAGTGTCTCTTCAGCATAGGGGTATCTTGGTATGTAAAGCATTATTTTATATTGTATTGAAAAGTACTTGTTTTGGGAAAGGCAGTTTGGAAACAAAATCAATAAATCAAGTTGCTCTTTCCATAACAAGTATTTTTCAATGAAATACAAATAAGGGTTTATCTATCAATATGTTCATCTCTGTGTGAATCTTTCTTATAAATGCTGTTCTCCTTAAGGAAAGGAGCAGTGTGATGGGAGGTATCTGCAGCCTTATTCATGTTAAGCTGAAGTTTGGAATGGCCCCAGCAGCAACCCGACTCTGAGCACTTCTGCTGTGAGTGTGCTGCCAGTGGGGGCAGAACTGGCTGTAAGTCAATCATTTTAGATATATTTTCTCATTAGCTCTAGGGTCAAATCTTTTGTCAGGTGATCTCTCTTTTGTAAGTTTGTTTTAATAATAAACTAGTTTTAGGATGGCAGGTGTCTTAGTCCTTCACTTTGGGACTCTCTGTTTTGATGTGGAATTATAGCACCGTAGCATGCTGAGGCCCAGCTGTGAGAGTCAGTCAGTGACAGAGCAGGACCACACGCCGCTTTCCCTGATTCCTCGCTCAGGGCCCCTCCAGGATACCTTGCAGCCCTCACTTTACACATTCAAGTACGTGTGTGTAATACCTGTTCGAAGTGAAGGTTGTTAACTTTGAGTCAGAATGAGAATGAGGGAATGAAGTAATTTGAAAAATTAACTCCAAAGAATGAACAGTTGTTACTGTATTACAGAAGTACAGTATTTTTTGCTCCATAAGACTCACTTTTTTCCCCAAAAAGTGGAGGGCAAAATGCCCGGGTGTCTTATGGAGCGAATGTTCACTTTTTTAAGCTGCTGCGGGTTCCCAGACAACTAGAAGAACATTTGAACATTAAAGTCTCTTCTCATTTGTTAATAACGGTGCTAATAGTTGTTAACACTGCTGTTGAGTTTACACTGATGAAATATTATTGTGGTATATTCTATTAAATATTTTAACATACCATTTGGTTCAGAATATTTTTTTTCTTATTTTCCTTCTTAAAACCCTAGGTGCGTCTTAAGGTCAGGTGCATCTTATGTAGCGAAAAATACGGTAATTGGGCTTTAATTCTTGGCTGTTTAAGGTTTCCCTGTTTGTGTGTTACTGTTGTGTAGGTTTTTAAACTTTGGTTTTAAACTTGGGTATTTTATTTACAGCAAGTCTGGGAAATAATTTGAACCAAGTGAATTTGTTTATTTTTTTAAAAGAGAAAAGGAGTATACCTATCTTACCATAACCATGCTTTTAATGGAACTTTTTCTTATTGTTCTTGAGTAATTTAAATTTAGCTTATGTCTAGGGTTTGCAGTGACATTTTATAAACTTTATGAATCTGGGAACAGAGAAAATGAAGCCAGACACTTGTTGGGGTTATGAACGCCTTTGAGAATCTGACAAGAAACCGGATCCTCTCCAAAGTAAAGTGCAGGTAGACGTATATCCACAAAGCTGTGCGTTCACTTTGAATTTATGTACGTTGTTGTTTCTTCACTTCCCCGACTATTAAGAGTACTTGGCTTTATGTACATATGAGGGGGGTTTCCCATGACTTTATTTTCAACCATGTGCTAGCCATTTTTACATAATCACTACGGAATTAGAGAGGTATTACTCCATTTTGCAAATGAGGAAGCTCAGAAAGGTGAAGCAATTAGTTCAACATTACAGACTAACTATGTATTAAGTTGTAATTAACTAGTGTTGCTTAAAAAGAGTTTATAAAAAGTATCTATATTATCCAAAAATTATTGAAGATTTATTCTTCTTCATTTGATGTGCTAATTAACATTTTTGGGAAATCCTAAAGGAGCTTGTATGTTTTTAAAACATTTACTTTATTGCTAAATCTGTGTTTTGTTGCATACATTTTTACTTCTCAGCTTTTGGGTATTTGTTTTGGCTTGCTAAAAGTAGGTAAGAGCGTTTCACTTGATGTCAGTATGATAAACAAAGGTAAAGATGTTAATAGACAATGACAAATGTAAGGCGATGCTCTTATTTCTAAATGTTAGCAGTCTTCAGCCACAGGCTCTTTCTACATTAGAACTTTCATCATCTCAGAATGTTTTAATAAGCATCTGATAATTCTGAATGGATGGGTTTTAAATAGTTTATGAAACTTATGTGTTGCATAAATTGAAATTTGAGATAGAAAATCTCATCCTTTTAGAAAAGGAACAGAATTTAAATGAGTTTTTTAAGAGACCTTTAAAATTAATTTTTGATAAGGAATGCACGACAGTTTTTAACAATCTCAGTACAGTAGGAAATTCAACATAAGGTATCCATTTTATTGGTGGGGTAGGACAGGGTTTTGTTGTTGCTTTAGACAGGAAGTGCCGGCAGTATGTAGTTGTAAAGTATCTACCCGTGAGTCATTCCTAAAAGGAGGTGTCACAGGGTGGAGCTTCCGTGGTAGGAGGCTTATTTATATGATTGACTACTTAATCAAAAGAGGCTGTTAAAGTGAAGAAACCATTAAAAAAGAATACATGTACTGTATCCTCTAAATATTTTATTTAGCCTAAAACATGTAACCATACAATTGTATCCAGTCTTTTGTTGTAAAACTAAGCATGGTCAGCTGCTTGGAGACCCATGTGCTTTTTCTTGCACATACATTATAATGATGCATCTATTCTCATTTTCCAGGTTTTTTTTAAGTACAGCAAGAACTAAGACACTTAAAAAGAAATCTCAATGTGAAGTCATCTTGAAATTACACAATTTCTCTTTTATTCTTCCCACATCTAATTTGATTAAAAATTTTTCTTGCATTAACAAATTGGTCAATTGATTCTAAAGCAATCAATTTAGTCTTCATAGAAACAGCTCTTTTAATACTCACATTTTATTGGATTACACATATTGATTGAAACTATGTAATTTCAATAACAAGTGCAAGTGTCATAAACAGATTAGGGAGCCAATCCAACATGTATGAGTTGGTAAAGTGTGACTCGGGTGGAGGGGCAGCAGTGCGCCAGCATATTAGAGAGCACACTGTACAGGCAGCGTGGGGAGAGTTGGTTAATCAGGTGAGCAGGTGAGCAGAGAGCAGAGGTAGGCAAAGAGTGCTTTTGCTTCCTGCAGTTTTGCATCATCTACCTAAACACTGACATGAGATTCCTGTTGGATGGATACTTATCTGAAAAATGGATTTGGAAGTCACCCTATCAGTTAAACAGACATTGGTGAAGTATCTGCTAAGTCCTACGCTAGGTCCTCATGCTACGAAAACAAAGAAACGAGGAACAAAGTGTAATACATCGAGCATAGACTTAGACTGGTTTTGAATCTTGGCTTTGCTAGTTAAACACCATGTGCCCTTGTCCAGATTCCTGAACTCTGGGCCTCATCTTGTCTGTATAAAAGGGTTAATTCTGTTTTCTCTTATTTAGGAGCTTTTGGAACATCACTCATTAGGTAACTCGTTTATGAAGAGGTGAGACATGGTAGGACCTCACTAAAAGCCTGGCTGGAATCGGGGCGTGAGTCAGAAATAAACGGGGCCAGAAAGAGGAGTACTGATATGAGGAGTAAACACTCAATAAATATTTTTAAAACTGAGGATAGCATGCAGTCCAAAGTAAAACGTTCAAGGATGAGGGACAAATTCAGGTTTGATAAGGTGCTGCAGGGACAGCTGAGTCTCCTTGTAGTGGTGATATTAATGGTTGTAAGCCTGATAATTTGAATCAAAGTATTTGACTAGAACTTTCATTCTCCAGTCATGCCAGGTAAATGATCTTTTACTCTGTGTAAGGTAGCTTGTTATTTAAAGTGTAGTATGGAAGATGCCATTGAGGTCAGCTGGTTTGGGAAAATCTAGAAGCTTATTAAACTTGATGGACATCAAACTTGAAATGTTTTTTTGAGTTTGTGTTTAAAGGAAAGCTAGGTACTCCAGAAGCATTAGTAATTAAGTTACTTGAGGTTTTATATTGTTTGAATGTGTAATCTTGAAGATGTTCACACAGTTGAGTCATTTTTGCAATTCATGTTTTAAGTAGGTTTATGTGGTACATAAAAGTTATTATCTTACTGAATAAAAAAATACGTATCCTGATTATGACATAACATATTATAGCAACGTGGCAGTTAGAGCAAGGATGAGGAAAGAAATATACCAAAGTCTTTATTAAGTGGACTTTTTTCTGGATTTTTTTTTTTTTTTACAGGGACAGAGAGAGAGTCAGAGAGAGGAATAGATAGGGACAGACAGACAGGAACGGAAAGAGATGAGAAGCATCAATCATCAGTTTTTCATTGCGACACCTTAGTTGTTCATTGATGGCTTTCTCACATGTGCCTTGACTGTGGGCCTTCAGCAGACAGAGCCACCCCTTGCTGGAGCCAGCGACGTTGGGTCCAAGCTGGTGAGCTTTTGCTTAAGCCAGATGGGCCCACGCTCAAGCTGGCGAGCTTGGTGTCTTGAACCTGGGTCTTCTGCATCCCAGTCTGATGCTCTATCCACTGCGCCACTGCCTGGTCAGGCTATTTTTCTGGATGTTTACTTCATATTGTTTAGGTATGGCGCCTGAGAGGGATAGCATGTTTGTGTCATCGGGCTTCTTGTCAGTGTTCGAAGTCCCCCTCTTCAAACCTGTTTAGGTGATGAGAGTCTAGACTTGTTAAATGATCTGTGGTTCTTGCACATTTGTTTTAAGATCAGCCAAAGACTTTGTAAATGCTAGCACTCTTGACAATTTTTAAAAATATTATTACCTTTTGGACCTTGATGTCTTTTTATTTTTTAAGAAAGAGAGAGACAATGAGACAGAGAGAGGGACAGATAGGGACAGACAGGAAGGGAGAGAGATGAAAAGCATCAATTCTTTGTTGCAGCATCTTAGTTGTTCATTGACTGCTTTCTCATATGTGCCTTGACAGGAGTCGGGGGCTACAGGAGAGCAAGTGACCCTTTGCTCAAGCCAGCAACCTTGGCCTCAAGCCAGTGACCTTGGGCTTCAAGCCAGCAACCTTTGGGCTCAAGCCAGTGACCATGGGGTCATGTTTATGATCCCATGCTCAAGCCAGCAACCCTGCGCTCAAGCCAGATGAGCCTCTACTCAAGCCAGCAACCTCGGGGTTTTGAACCTGGGTCCTCCATGCCCTAGTCCAACACTCTATCCACTGCACCACTGCCTGGTCAGGCAATGCTCAATATCTTGATTTAGGTGTGGGTTAATGGGTGCATGCACTTATTAAAACTTAGTAAATGCAACAATTAAAATCTATGGTATGTAAATTATACCCCACTAGGGGGAAAAAACTGAGTGCTTTAAGCCCACACTAAGAAATTAACCAGAGGCCCATGGAAGGCATTTATATATTATGAAGCAAAATATTTAAATGAGAAATAATCTTATTTGATAGAGTCCAAAATAAAAAAGTAAACAAAATCAAATGTACTTACATAACCATATTTCTATAGTAATATTCATCAAGTTAACTTAAAATAGCAGCTTATGAATATGTTATATATTTATATGCTATATAGCTATAGTTGTTTTGTACAAAAATAAAGTTTTCATAAGTTCTGTATTCTAGAGAAAGGCATAAACACACTTAAACCAGATGACTACAGTAGCTTTTCAGGCACCCCCTCCCCCAATTTTATTTTCCGTACTTACTGTCTTTGCTTTTCCCCTCCATTTATTATACCACTGGAAGTGACATTAATTACACATGTATTCTGTTTAAGAGTGAGCCTCTCTCTTTTTTTTTTTTTTTTTCTTCCCTTTGCTCAAGAGTGAGCCTCTCTTAAAACTTTACCTCTGGATGAGATTTGTCCTGGAACGTGGTGTGTTATTAACCATTAATATGAGTGACTAATAAGATGGCGTTCCTTTTGACCCTATTAGTAGTAGCTATCCTGAGGGATGGACCTTGGGTAGGGGTGTGTGGGGAGGGGGAGGGGAGGTAGGTGTGTTTAGAGGATGAAGCAATTAGAAAAGGCAGATCTGGGTAGAGAATCAGAGCTGAGTGCACAGAGTAGAGGGCTTGCCCCTGGTGGCCAAGGATTAGGGCTCTGAGATGCAGAAGTGCGCATGAGGTGGCAGGATGCCAAGGACAGACACACTTCCTGTTTCAAAACTGCGCTCAGCCAGGACTCCCAGAAAGAGGAAGGAAGCCTTCTTCTTCATTCTTCCCTGCACCCAGTACCCCCCGAGGTCACAACAGTCAAGTAGTAATACTTGATTCCTCGATGCTGTGGTTTATAACTATTTTTAATACTGTTTCTGTGAGTAAATGTAATGAACATCAAGCAGCCAATTGAGAAAATAAACTTATGAAACATGACTTATAAATCGGGGACTAGCCTGACCTGTGGTGGAGCAGTGGATAAAGTGTCGACCTGGAATGCTGAGGTCGCCTGGGCTTGCCTGGCTAAGGCATATATGGGAGTTCATGATTCCTGCTCCTCCCTGCCCCTTCTCTCTAAAATGAATAAATAAAATCTTAAAAAAATAACAAAATAATAAATTGGGGGCCTAATACAGATTTTAGATGTATGCTAATGAAAGTTGTAGGTTATATTTCATAATGAGACTTTTCAACAACAAATACAGTGGTCCCTCGTCTTTCATGGGGTTAGGTTCCAGAACCCCCGCGATAGGTGAAAATCCCGGAAGTAGCGACCTTATATTTATTTTATCATTTTTATCTATTTTAAGGCCTTAGAAACCCTTCCTACACTCTTACTTTTCCCACACTGTTTTTAACCTTTTCCACACTTAGTTTGCTTATTTTACCACAAAAATAATTAAAATAATAAATATATAAAAATATCCATATACACATACCGCAGAATCCCACGATATAGTGAAAAATTCACAATACAAAATTAGATATATACAATTTAAAAATCCGCGATACAGTGAGACCGAGAAAAGTGAACTGCGGTATGGCGAGGGACGACTGTAGCTTAAGTGTGGGGATAATTTCTTCCCTTTGTTCATGCCTCTTGGGCAGTTACTTCCTTGTTTCTTTTCTGGTCCTTACTGACATGCGAGGCCCTTCCCCTTTAAATGAACTGATGCTTCTGATATGAATATAAAATAGCTTGGAAATTAATAAAAATCTTCTCTTTAGCAGTAAACTTACTGCTAAGTGACAGTGAGTGAGCTGTGAGTTTCACGTTTGCATGTATTCATAGACATCTGGAAATCTTATTTATGGAGTATTCAGACCCATTGGTCACATCTTCTCCAAAACACACTGCTAATGACTCAGGACTTAAAAGACTTAGTGTATAAATTATTTCCCCCAATGGAGTAAATACCCAAGCTGAAAATAAACTGCTGATCCTAATAGCCAAGCAGAAGGAATGTATTTGTCTAAGTGAAGCATCTTATGTGTAATTTGGCTTGTCAAACAACATGAAGGAGGATGAAAGCATCTTGCTTTAAAATGCAGCTGGTCTAAGCGTGTCATCCGGGTGCTGATTGTTTAGCTCTGGTGTCTTCCATGTCTAGCGTTCTGCTTGTCTTCAGTGGTCAGCGGTAGCTTTCCCCCACTCCATTGTTTATTGCAGAAAACATCTCCACAGAATAAAATTTTCAGGTTTTTATGTGCCCCCTTATGTTGGAAATCTAAATGGAAACTTGATTTTTATTTAACAAAATGATAGCATTTGAAGTTGTTTGTTTAATTAGCTGGTCATGTTCTTTTACTTCATGTTTCTCCAAGTGTTTAAGATATTGCTATTCACATGAACAAGAAGAGTAAGGTGTAGAGCTTACTTGTTCTGTAAAGCTAGCTTGATGATCAAAGGCAGTTGAGACTCAGTACTCAGAGGGCAGGCCCCACGGAGGCAGTCTCTGGTGAGTGGTGGGTGGTAGGTGATGGGTGGTGGTCACTAAGTGGATAGCTCCCCTTACCCATTTCTGTGTTTAGAATTCTAGAGCTCCAGAATGACATTTCTTTCCTTTCTTCTTGACTTTCTTTTAAATAATATGTGATCATTCAAATTGTATGCATTCAGTATAGAAAATTTAGAAAATAAAAAAAATAAGTAAATAGAAAGCCTTTATCCTACCACTATCCATAGATAATCCCTATTCACAATTGCAGTATTTTTTCTAACACTTTCTCTGTTTATGTGCCTGTGTGAGCAGGTTTGCAGTAGGACACAGAGTCCTGTACAGATACATTCTAGGAATCTGTGTTTCTGGGTCAAAGGACATCCAAAATTTTCTCTCTTAAGATACAAACATTCATGAGAGTAACATTTAATTTATGTTCAAGTTGATTCGTTTATTAGGCACCTGGCTATTTGTCTAGTACCTGAGGATGCAACAGGGAGTAGGACAGATGTGAGCCTGCTGTCCCGGAGCAGGTATTCTTCTGCAGGGAGAGAGACAGTACACCTGGGAGCAGATGCACAGGAGCAGCTCTGACAGCGGTAGGTGTAACAAGCACAACAAGGGGGAGCAGTGCTGTCAGCAGTGACTAAGGAGGGTCCGAGGTCATGGTGAGAACAGCAGGGCCTAGCGAAGGGGCTCTGGGGCCATGGAGTAGAGCTAAAGGAGGACCATGTGGGGCGGAGGCTGCAGGAAGCAGAGGTGACAGCAGGGCCCTAAGGCAAACAGCTTGCTTTCTGTTTTTGCTCTGGGCTCAACAAACCCAAGAGGTATGTTTTAGCTTTTGGAATGTGGCCCTCCCTCAGTATGTACATTATATGGGATCAGTCACTTTTAAATTCTTAGACTATATCATTAACACTCAGAATAGATAGCACATATAATTGCTTTTTCTTTCATGGTTTGGAATACCCTTCAGTATTGTAGAGTGCCGTAAGGAGTTCTCATCAGTCTCAGGGTTAATACCAGTGAAGCATATGGAAAATGCCAACAGAAATTTTCCATTAGGTCATAATGCTGTGTGGCTGGGGGTTTATAGTATCAATATAATTCTACCTCATAGAAGAAGCAGCACATTTTCAACTGCTTCTTTGCTCCAAAGAACTCAGAAAAATTAGTTTTAAAGACAAATTTGTTTAAACCTCTTAAATTTTTTTTTTATTGTTTAGACCTCTTTGTTACAATGCTAAGATATTTTTGTGACCTAAATAGAAAATTAAGAAACCACCTCTTTACGTTGCTAGGCATTTCCTATATTTGTCACTAATAGTGCAGTTTATCCACTTGGGAGAAAATAAGGGACAGGGTTAACCCCAGAGTCAAGCCCATTCTTCCTGGTCAGTGATATGTAAAATCCACAGGAATCTGAATGAGGTCAGATACTGAAAGATTAGAATACTAAATCTGACCTCCCAAATCACGCCTTTCTATAAAGTTCAGTATTTGTATGTCACCTCCATGATTTTGCTATATTCTGTACTGTTGATATTATTAAATAATGTTTTGTTTTGCAGTGTCTCAATTTTTGCTTAAATTAATTTGCTTAAGAAATAATTTATATTGTTAAAATAAATAGAAGGCAACTGTAAAAGCATATTCCTAACTATTAACATAATGATGTTTATTTGTGTGTCATCTAAAAGCATCGTACCCACTTTGGTTAATACTGTGCTCATGGCAGACTCTACCTGTCCCATACCAGGTATGTGACCTTGGGCAAATTAGCCAACTTCTGCAAGCCTCTGTATTCACTTGTATATAGTGGGGATATTGAGATATGACCTGCCAAGTGCTTCACACACTGCCTGGCACAATAATTACTTGGTAAATGGAAACAACTGTGAGAATGTGTTGTTGAAGTGATTATTATCTTAATTATTCTTGCTGAAAGAACAATATTGGAGATTTAGAACTCAGAGAGCACTTCTATTCTGCACCTTGAGAAGGGACTCAAGATAATGGAACAAATAATAGACCAAAGAATTGGTGAATTTGATTACAGCCCTCGCTTTCCACTGACCAGCTATATAAGTTGGTCAAGTCTTTTGTCCCTGTAGGGTTTGGTTTCTTCATCATACAGTTAGGAGGTTTGATTTGATTGGAACCCAAGGCACCCAGCTCATAGGCTTCCAGCTGTTTTGAGTGGTTCTGATTTTGGGATATGGGTCATCTTGAATTTTGAGCATTTTTAATTTTGTTTTATTTTAGCTGGCTATCTAACAATACACACAATAATCTAGAAAGTTGGTGTGGCCCTTGCTGCTTTCCTTTTTTCATCATAAATGACCGATGGTCACCAGGGGTTAAGTTAGTAAGCCTGGGCCAATTATTAATTGTTTTTGAAGATGTATATAAATAATTTCATAATTACGAGCTGTTGAAGTTTAGTTATAGTAAATTTGCATCATAAAACTGGGACATCTTTGAATAATTTAGTGACAGTAGAAAACAATGAATAAACTTGTTTTTATACATTTGACTAACATTTAAGATATATTTAATGTATGTTTGCCAAGCATGGAGTGTTTTGACTTATCATTTTCATCAGTAAAAATTACTTGAATTTCTAGCTGTGTCGACTACAGTTAAAATAACTTATATTCCTGGATTACTTGACTTGTTTTATCCTTCCCAGATCTGAGAGTCTACAATTTTATGAAATTTAGGTCCTGGCCAGTTGGCTCAGTGATAGAGCATTGACCTGGTGTGTGGATGTCCCAGGTTCAATTCCCTGTCAAGGCACACAGGAGAAGCTACCATCTGCTTCTTAACCCTTCCTCCTCTCTCCTCTCCCTTCTCCTCTCTCTATCACTTCGGCCCCAGGTGCTGAGAATAGCTAGGTTGTGAGCATGGCCCTACATGGGCAGAGGATCAGCTCCAGACGGGGGTTGCCAAATAGAATTTGGTCAGGCGCATGTGGGAGCCTATCTCTCCACTTCTCACTTGGAAAAAGGAGAAAAAGAAAAACAACTCAGTCTTTTGATAAGGTAGATCTGGATTTGGCAGTGATAAAGTTGATATTAAGCAAAATAAAAAATTGTAAAGCCTGTTAGAGCTGCTTGTTTTAGATGGAATATGTGTATGTTAGTATAGTATGAACTGATCACTGATTTTATTCACTTAAGAATATCTTAGAAATTATCCCATTCATATAAGTTTTCTTAGTTTTTTGAATGACTGCAGAGTAGTCAGTCCATTGAATAGATTATTATAAGCAATCAGTCTCTTTATGATGGACATTTAGGCTTTTTTCTAACTTCTGCTATTACCTACAATAATGCACTAATGATTGTGTTGTACATGTGAGATTTTGTGCATATATTAGTATATCTATAACTCAAGTTGCTGGGTCGAGGGTATGGGTATTTGTAATTTTGATTGAAATAGACAAATTGCTCTTCATGGAGGTTAAACCAATATGGGATGGGAAAAGTAGGTTTATAATTTGTATGGAAAATAAAACAATAATAAATAGGTAATAATACAAGGATAAACTGTTTCATGTCAGCACTGTAAACCTACTTTTGCCGACCCCTGTGTACACTCCCACCAACAATGCATGAATGAACCTGTTTCTGCTCAGCCACGTTTCCCTCTGTCTGTCTTTATGTATTACCAAACAATTTGAGGACTACGCTACTGCATGGTGTTGTCTCTGGGAAAGTGCTGATTAGATGGGCGATCATTATTATTTGTGCAGCAATTGAATCTTACGCTGAAGACCACTTTCTTAACAGTCTTTATTTGCTGAATTAAATGGCTGCATCTTGGAATGAACTTTATGTTGCTTCAGAGCACAATTATACCAGTGTAGAAAATCCTCCAATTTGCAAATTATGTCAACTAAAGTCTTCCATGGAGATTCATTCTCATAACATAATGAAACACACTATACATATTATACAAAATGTTTGGTTGTAAACAGCGTTATTTGTACTTTATTTTTCTTAAATTCAGAAGAAAAAGGCATTATCTTTAGGTACTGTTTCTATGTTTTAAAAAAATGAAATTGGTTTCTGACATTGGACTGAAATACAAGTTACCCTCTTTGTGCTTAATTCATGACCGTATAATTGTAATGTGGACAGCACACAGCCCGTGGCTGGCTCTGAGAGTGAAGGCGCCTGTGATTCTGTAAGAAAATAGAGTCGTCGTGTTACAGAAAGACAGGATGCGCTTTCTCATCCACATTTAGGACTTCTTACGTAGATTTAAGAAAATTGTAAAATATTCAGAACTACTATTTCTTTTCTCTCTTTGGGCTACAGATTAACTATATGAAAGTCAGTTACTAAAGGAGCTCAGGTTTTCTTTATTTTTTTTATGCTAGCATGCTCTTTTCTAAAATTGACCATTGTTCTAATAGTTGAGGCTTCTTTTTTTCTTCCTTTTGGCTTTTATAAAAGAATAGCAGATATTTGAGAACTTCTTTTCATAAAGTATTCCTCCTAAATTTGATTTTCAAATTTGGCCTTTAACATAGCACTGTATGCTTGACCAGGCGTTGGCACAGTGGATAGAGCGTCGGCCTGGGATACAGAGGACCTAGGTTTGAAACTCTGATGTCGCCAGCCTCAGTGAAGGCTCATTTGGTGTGAGTGTTGGCTCATCAGCTTGAGTGCGGGGTTGCTGGCTTGAGTGTGGGATCATAGACATGAACCCATGATTGCTGGCTTGAGCCCAAGGTCGCTGACTTGAGCAAGGGGTCACTGACTTGGCTGTAGCCTGCTTGCTGGTCAAGGCACATATGAGAAAGAAATCAATGAACAACTAAGGTGCTGCATTGAAGAATTAGTGCTTCTCATCTCTCTCCCTTTTTTGTCTCTGTCCCTCTCTCTGTCTCTCTCGCTAAAAAAACCTCCCCCAAACATAAAGAACACATAGCACTGTACTAATCCACTTACAAAGAAAAATGTTTTCATTATTGACCTACTTGGGGAGCAGTTGTAATGTAGGATGTAGTATTTCTAGTGAAGATACTGGCTAAATCCCATAGAATAACCGATAATTAAAAGAAATGTCTTTGAGTTATTCAAATAAAAACACAAATTTAAAAAGTTATTATTAGGCAATTATTTTTTATGTTTTCCTTTTTAGCTCATGTATTACATTCTAGAGACACTTCTCTGCTTATAGCTAATGACTGTTGAATTTATAACGGTTCTCTCCCCAAAGGAAAGCAGTTCATTGTGTTGTTCAAACAGTGGGAGAATAAAACAAGACTCTGTTGTGGTATGTATCACTCTGGACTCACCCCTGCTGCACAAGTCACAGCAGCTCATGACTGCTCAAACGGAGGGAGCCAATCATTTTCACTCAACCATAGCACCCCCTAGGATCCTAACAACTTACGGTTTTAAAATTCAAAGGAACATTTTCTTTATGCTTATCAAAAGAACCATTAAATCTAATATGATCTAATTTCTTTTATACTCTTATGACTAAGAAGAGACCTTTGGAATATTCCATAGAAATTATGGGGAATGTGAAAAGGCAACACTCTCTTTTGCAAATAATTGTTGCATTACTTTTCTATGTGTGGGTCTGGAGGCCGATTGTGGGCTTGGCTGGACCTCTTGTGCCGTGCGCAGAAGCAACAGTGACTGTTTTCCCAGTGTTGCCTGACCATGCTTGCTTGTGTGTTGCAGGTGCTTCTCCCAGCCGCTGGTCTGTTACAGTTGCAGGATGTGAAGAAGACTTGCTGTGAATTTTTGGAATCTCAGCTTCACCCTGTCAACTGCTTAGGAATCCGGGCTTTTGCTGACATGCATGCGTGCACTGACCTCCTAAACAAGGCCAACACCTATGCAGGCAAGTTGGATAGACCTCTGCTGAATTAGAGACCAGGAGGGATCTGGAAATCTTGGGTTCTGAAATGAATCTATGGCGATTTCTGGAAAGTCGTATCCTGTTTCTGGATTGGGACTTTATAAATATGCATTTAAAAGGTTATAATGGTAGCACTGAATAATTGAAGCTTATAAAATAGTGATCTTAAAAAAAACCAACTATAAATTGGTATTGGGCCTAAGTAATAGAATAGCTAGATTTATGCAAGTATTGAATTCATGTTTATTTTTATTTCAGATTTTCAAATTAGTAATCATATAAGGGTCCTGGCTAGGCAACTCAGTTAATTAGTGCATCATTCCAACACTACAAGGCCACAGGTTCAGTCCCCAGTCAGGGCACATATAAGAATTAACCAATGAATGCATAAATGGAATAACAAATTGGTGTTTCTCTCTCTCAAATCAGTAAGTAAAAATTGTAAAAGGTAGTCATGTAAGAAAGTATTTGCATATGAAATGAAGTCATTTTATCTCTGTGATTTTTCTTTTTTAGCAAGAGAGGGGGAGTGAACAGACAGGGACAGACAGACAGGAAGGGAGACAGATGAGAAGCATCAATTCTTTGTTGTGGCACCTTAGTTGTTCATTGATTGCTCTCATATGTGCCTTGACCGGGGGGCTACAGCAGAGCAAGTGACCCGTTGCTCAAGCCAGTGACCTTGGACTCAAACCAGCAACCTTGGGCTTTAAACCAGTGACTTTTGAGCTCAAGCCAGCAACCATGGGGTCATGTCTATGATTCTATTCTCAAGCTGACAACCCATGCTCAAGCTGGGGAGCCTGCGCTCAAGCCAGATGAGCCCGCACTCAAGCCGGTGACCTAGCAGTTTTAAACTTGGTCCTCTGCGTCCCAGTTGGATGCTCTCTATCCACTGTACCACCGCTTGTCAGCCATCTCTGTTACTTTTTATACCCTTCTCTTGAATTCCTGAAAACAATCTTGAAATCCAGATGCTTTTGGGTGGAGTAGAAAAGATGATATCATTTAGGCGGCCTTCTCCTTAGGTAGTGATTTCCAGGATCTTATCCTGGCATCCTCTCCATGTATGTTGCTGTTGTCAAGGAAACCATAACTTGATTGCTCTGTAGGACCACATCTCTCCAGCTGTGATGGAGAGACTCTTGTTATAGCTTTGGATATAGCTGAAGTACACAAAAAGTAACCAAAAACTTATTTTGCTTTGAGTTTATAAACATTAAAAAATATATATTAACCCTTTGAGTAGTGAGTTTTTTGTTAACCCTTTGAGGACGTACATGAGTGTTCGTACTATTCAAAGGGTTAAAAAAGATTATTAGGAAGTTTCTATTTTTTTTTCTTTTTTTTTTTTAGGAAGTTTCTATTTTTTAAAGACCATCCTTCTGGTCTTTAAAAATAACTTCCATGTGGAAGTTACAGTCTACCATCAGACCTCTGTGTCTGTGAGACCCACTAGGGGCAGTTACTGTAGGACCTTCCTTGTCCACTGTCCCTTAATAAACTCTGGAACCCTACTTCTTTCAGCCTCAAATATAAGAGCCCTTTGTTTAAACTGTGTCTCATTGTGTTTACTCTGATGAGTGAGGGACATTTGGCACATAAACCTGGGTAAGGGTGTGTGTGCACGCGCATGCAGAGCATTGAAAAGAAGTCTCAATTTCTGTTGTGTTTATCAAAGAAACAATGGTATAAGTTGGGTAGTTGAAAATAAAAACTAAAAAATCACAGTGCTTCAATAAAACAATAGGTTCAGTGAATTTTTTTTTTTTATTTACAGGGACAGAGAGAGAGTCAGAGAGAGGGATAGATAGGGACAGACAGACAGAAACAGAGAGAGGTGAGAAGCATTAATTATTAGTTTCTCGTTGCCGTTGCGACACCTTAGTTGTTCATTGATTGCTTTCTCACATGTGCCTTGACCGCGGGCCTTCAGCAGACCGAGCAACCCCTTGCTGGAACCAGCGACTTTGGGTCTAAGCTGACGAGATTTTTTGCTCAAGTCAAATGGGCCCACGCTCAAGCTGGCGAGCTCGGGGTCTCAAACCTGGGTCTTCCGCATCCCAGTCCGATGCTCTATCCACTGCACCACCTCCTGGTCAGTCAGTGAATTTGAGCTTTATAGATTTCTATAGGATGGCCCGATTGGCTTAATGACCCTTTATAAAATTGTTTTAGTAGAAAAATGTGATCTGAGTTCCAGTAAGGTTATTTACAGATGAACTTTTAGAACTCAAACCCTTTTGTAAGTTCAAGAATGCCTATATTGCGTAATATACTCATGTAATCTTTTTTGAATAGAATGAAGCATTTTAAGAAAAAACAAAAGACAAATTTTAATCCATTTATGTGTTCCTACACAACCAATTCTGTTCTTCAGCTAAACAGAAAATATTCCTTCTAAATCCATAAGATCCATTAACTGCTAGACATAATTTACCGGTTTTAAATAATTTATATTAGGAAAACCAAGGAGGAGTATGTATTTTTTTAATAATTTTTTTCTGCATAAAGCATTATTCATTATTTAACATGATACTTTTCTTGGGCTGCTAGTTGTCTCCAAAGTGCTTGATAAATGTTACAGACTCTTAAGAGATAGGGAGAGGTACTGGAGAGAGGATAGATAAAGCAGGACTAATGCAAAAGATGTCCATTCATAGCTTACATGATGTACTAGAACTCAGAGTTTTACACTATCAGAAGCAACTCATTTACTGTGCTTGCAGGAAATAATTAAATTTTGTTATTTCTTTTATTTAAAATCTGAGATTATTATAGTATAGTACAAAATACGAACAATTTTCCAGCAAAGTTAGAATGCTTCCATATCTTAGTTTGTAGAGTTCTTCTTTGTAATTATGGCAAGAATTTATCATGGAAAAATTATTGTCACTTTCAGTAAAATTATAAAGAAAATTGGTTTTTTATTTTTAATTGCACTCTTTTAAATCAAAGTCTAGCCTTAAAGGATGTACTGCGATTATACCATGCTTCTGAGTCTTAAATTTGCTTGAGTTTCTTAAGTTTACAAGCAATATTTTATAATTTCTTTTGTTATGAGAAATTAGAACACAAAAAATACTCATTCAATTTTGAGTTGTCAACTCATGGATAATCTCTCCTCTACACCCCTCATTACTTTTTCCTCCTCTGTTACTGCTTTTTTATATGTAAACTTTTTAATGAAATCTAATATACATATGGGAAAAGGGCACAAATCATAAGTCTATAGCATGATGAATTTTTGCATCTTTTTTGTATCATTTTCAAGGATTTCTGTTGTACTATTTCATGTGTATATTTCATCCTTGTAATTTTAAACACGTAAAATCTCAGTGACCAACTTTATATAACGAATCTATTAATATTTCTGGATCTTTGGTTTATTAATAACTAGTTCAACAGACTTTCTAAAATAAATAACCCCATATAATATTAAAAACCAGTTGTTTTTTATAGTGAAAGTGTCTGATTATTGCTTATATCTTAAGCAAATAGGAGATGGAGAGGTGAGGATTCCACGCAGGAAACAAATAATTGTGTTTTAGTCCCTTCGCCCCTTCTCCCTCTCTCCCTCTCTCCCTCTTTTTTCGTTTCCTGCTTTTCTTCTTCCTTTCTTTTTATAATCCAGGCACATGATGTGTTTTGAAAAATCTACCCAAACTCCTAAATTACTTTCAAGTTCAAATCATAGAGCATGTGACAAGATCGAGAGAGTGAAGGGGGACAGTGGCTATACAGAATGTTAATTTTTTTTTCTTTTCCCTGTCACAGGTGGTCAGCTAAGTAGAGCCTGTGACAGGTCTGTCTAGGCAAGAAAGAAGGGAAGGAAATACTAAAGAGCAACAGAAGAGTTTATACATACCTACAGACAGGGAGAGAGGGGAAGAGAAGGGAGCTGCGGGACAGACAGGACGAGAGAGAAAAGAGCCTCAGTGGCCTCAGAGTGCTTCCTCTCTGAGCCCATGTGCAGTGTATGCAGGGGCCTGGAGCACTCCTCAACCTCTGAAAACTCGAGGGAGATTCTGGCTGTGAGATCTGCTTCATTCTTTTCTCTTGCAGAATGGAAATGAGCTCTCTGCTATTCGTTATAATTAAATTGGAGAAGTGTGAGGGAAGAATAAAGGTGTTCTGTGGAAATCTCCATTAATTCATGCGTTTTCATAATACACTATCTTTAGATAAAGTAAAAATTGGAGAGACTGAGGGAGGAGGGTAGAAAGTCTGAGCAGGGAGAACGTGGAACCCGTGCTGCCCATTCTGATGAGCTCTTGTGGCTTCAGAATCCTGTGGATAGTGCCAGCCTTTCCCACTGCATGTGGCCCCACCGGCACATGCACTGAACAGCTGCAAACCAGTGCCACTGTGGGCTGCCAGACCAGCCAGGGGAAGTGACCTGCGTGGAGGCATGCTGTCCTGGACTAGAGTTAACCTTTGCTATACTCTTGAGCGATTATTTTCTTAGCTAAAAAGCTGTATGAAATGATTTTTTGCTTCATACCTGAAACTGAAATGATCACACCTTAACACCATGGACTTGTTGGAGAAAGCTGGTGTGTGCATTCTTACTTCTCCTGTGTTTTGGGTGACATGCATGTTTTAACCATTTCCCAAATCATTAAGGTATCTGTTTTTATTTTTAGCATTTCACCAGGCTAAAAATACAGAGCTAAAAACTGAACTTAACAGGTTAGATGCATTTACTAGTCCCAGCAAGACTATTTGCAAAGTCAGATTTTAATTTTGACTTGAAATATGAGTTTTCTTTAACTTGCCTCATTGATAAACAAAAGTTGCCAATGGTTGAATTGTAAGAATTTCAGATAAATTGAAGGGAAATAATAGTTTCAGATTCTTAGTCATTCCTGTATCTCACCACTCCCCACACTAAAATTTGAGAAGCTACTGAGTGCCAGTTCTAGTTGACCTTTGGAGAAATCTGTAGTATTATTTTCAAGCTGGAGTTCTCTGAGTTCTGAGTTCTCCAAGTGATGAGAACCAGGGGTTGGTAGACACTCAGCGTTCCTCATTACAACTCCCTGTGAGGAAGTCCTCTTCTCCGTCCCCGTGTGCTTTCACGTTATTTCCCGTGCTCTTCTTGCTCTTGCCCTACTGTCTGTGTATACACCCTACGCCTGTCCTGGCGCTTCACACAGCTCTGTTATGGACTCTCCTCTGCTTGCACACTGATTGAATTTTATGTGCGGTCTCTCCCTTTGCCTTAAAATGAAACTTTGTTTACCCCCCAAACCTGCCTGTTGGGGGCAAACTTCTTTAAGGGACCCTTCCCCTTGACTCACTGGAGAGGTGGGTGAAAGGGTGTCTCTGCCAGATTTTTGTTCTGTCACTGTCCCTGTCCTCAGTTCTGCACTGGCTGGCTGGTTCTCAGTCTGCACCATTCCCTCTGCAGCCCATTTTGTCTCGAGACCTCCCTACATACATTTCTGTCTTTGGACACTTGGATTGCCTTTTCCTGCTACACTTGATTTCCCCTGCCATCAGCAACTTCCAGATCTGAACTGTGGGCTCCCTTGAGACCCCCTTTAATAGTTCCTTATAACCACCCGATTTCCTCCATAAACCCGCGTGCCACTTAGGCTACAATTCCAGGGCACGAAGGACCTTGTTGGTATTTGGTCTCATCTTTTACGCTGAACATATTCCTGCCTTCTCCTGTGCTTGTGTTTCTTCCTAATCTGTGCTTTCTGGTGCTAGTTTTTCCAGTTTATCTCTTGGCCGCTCAGCTGAGGCCCAGTGCCGGTCATTTCAGAGCTACCTTCTTATGTGCCTGGCATTGCCTGAACTGCTGTGGGTGATAACAGGCCCCATACAGGTTAACCTCTGCTTACAAGAACTTGACAGACTAGCAGTAGTCAACACACACCCGAATTTGGTGTATTCAGATTATGCATTATTCTCTGTAAACGCAGTTCTCACAACACTTTCTTCTGCAATCAATTTACTTCAATCATTCGCCCCTTTCTGTAACTTAGGCTAGGAATCACTGTAGGGGGTAAACATCTGTCAAAACAAGCTCATGATTTTGAAAGCTGCCCTCTCAAAAGAAACTTGTGTTGAAAGAGTGGTTTTAATAATGGTATTACTATGCTTGACTGTGTGATGTGCATACCAAAGAATAAATAGATACTGATTATTCAAGGGTCTCTTGCCATGTTAATTGACTGAAAACAGAAAGTTTTTTCTTTGGAGAATTGTGAAAGCATTTGATGTATAGCACTTCTTGGTTGAATTCGTGCGCCAACTTAAATGACACTTTTTAAAAGAATTAATCATTTTTATATTCTGCATTCATTATAGTCCTCCTTAATGCCCTAGCAAACTATGCAATCTCTCTGGTCTTCTTTGTTGACAGCTTTCCCAGCTGAGATGAGTGAGCTGTTTTCAGGTTTCACCAATATTGTCTGTGCTAATGGAACTGCTAGAGATATATATGGAAATCTTTCCCCTTAGAAACTAACAATATTCAGAATCAAAGAATTATTGTGTTAGCACTTATAGGGAACCTTAGCATTTATCTGGTCTGACACTCCATTTTATTAATTTGGAAAACGAAGACCAGAGATATTTTTATTTTTCCAAAAATACTTGGTCTCTCGAAGGTGAACTCTTTGTAGGTCTAAAATACAAAATACTGTTATTTATTCACTTACCCTCATCTTTCACATAGGAATCTATGTGGAGTACAGAGGAATTATAGGAATCCTATCTGATATTTAATTTGGTCAAAAGGTGCTTGTTGCTTAGAAATCAAATAGAGTATTTGTACCCTTTCACATCATATAAAAAAAACAGAACAAGCAAAACTTTGGACTTCTATTGTTGAATTCATCGGGTTTAATTTGGGATGAGGGATATGATCTCTAGACTTGATGTGAAAAATCTTAATGATTGTTTTTCATTTCTTGATAAGCTTATTTTATTTATAGGAGGGAAGCCAACAGGAAAGTTTAACAGCTCTAGTGAGTAAAGAGAAACATAAGGAAGAATGGATATGTATATTATACATATGTACAATCTCTGTGTTTAATGCATTATGGCACAGTCTGCGCCACTGGGAATTATGTCCTGTTGCAGTTATGGGACTTACTCAGAGATGGAACTGATTGTTGAATGCCAGTAGACTAGGTTGGCTTTACTCAGTGGCAGCTGTAAACCATTAAAGGCCAATTGCTAATGTCACGGTGAAAGTTCTGTGCTGGAAACAGAGTCATCTGTTAACATGAGTGAAAGAAGTGGAAACAGTAGATGAGGTTGTAACAGAGTGAGAACCTAGGGTAAGGAAGATAGGGGATGACTGAAGGAAGATTGGATGACTGAATCCAGGATTGACCCTGGATGTAAGGAGAGGAACAGACTAATGCCAAGATGACCTGCCCGTTAGCATTATGTTTTAAGTCATTGCTTTGTAGGCACATTTTAGTGTGTGTTTTTATTTCCTCTATGCAGTAGCTGCTGATTTTGACTGTACCTTACTGAGGTATGGTAAGATGAATAAGAGTTCATTCAGTGAAAGGGAAGAATTTCTCATTTCAGCTTTGTGACAAGTATTAGGCTTCTATTGCCCAAACCAATTCAAAGATGTTAGGGTTTTAGTTGATAGTATATTTAACAGAAATCAATAATGTAATTGTGTCCCAAAAGAGGTATAGTGATGATCACATTTTGTTCTGCCCAGATCAGACAGTATCTATGGAAATTGAACTCGTTTTCAGGTTCCATGTTTTGAGAGAGATGAATGAACTGAATCCCAGAGGAATGCTTCAGAATCTCTAGCAAGGCTGTTGGAAGGCACCTCTCTCCTGAAGGCAGTTAGTGAAGACTGGAGGAGGTGACCTCTACTTTAAATGCAAATACAGCATTGCAAAACTTCAAGGAGCATAAATGAAGGACATGTAACACAACGTGATCACCATAGTCTTCCAGTAACTGAACCCAAAGATGAGGAGATCTATGATTTCCCCAATAAAGAATTCAAAGTAGCTATTTTATGGAAATTCCGTGAGCTACAAGAAAACATAGAAAGACAGTTTAACAAAATTAGAAAAACAATTCATGAACAAAAGGAGAAATTTAACAAAGACAACAAATCATAAAGGAACCCAACAGTTTCTTCAGCTGGAGCTGAAGAATTCAGTGAGTGAAATAAAGATGCCCTAGAGAGCATCAACTGCAGACTGGATGATGCAAAGAATTGCTTCGGTGGAAGGCAGGAACTATGAAACTATCCAGTCAGAGGAGAACAAAGAAGAACAGTGGAAAAACAGTAAGAAAGCCTACAAGACGTGTGGGATCCATCAAAAGGAGCAGTCTGTGAATCAGTGGAGTTCTACAAATAGAAAGGGGCACAAAGCTTATTTAAAGAAGTAATGTTTGACAACTTCCCAAATCTGGGAAGAGGTTAGGATATTCAAGTTCATGAAGTTCATAAGTCATCAATTCAAATCAAATTAAGAGCCCTCCTCCATTCTTTTGCATGTGGATATCCAGTTTTCCCAACATTATTTGTTGAAGAGTCTATCCGCTTCTCATTGAAGGGGGGCTTGGCACCCATCATGAGATCATTTGCCTTGAGGAAGTACAGTTCTTTTTCATATTATTGGGTTAGATTAAGAAAAGCCTCGCTTTTTTTAAATTGAAGCAGTTTGAATCTGTGATAATGAAATGTTGGTATTAATAGATTTTCTTTTTAACCTGCACACAGAGCAACATTTTGCAGACGTCGTACTTAGTGAAGAATTTCTCAATCTCGGTATTGAGCAAGTGTGCAGCTTAATCTCAAGTGACAAACTTACCATATCCTCAGAAGAGAAGGTAAGTGTGTGTGTGTGTGTGTGTGTGTGTGTGTGTGTGTGTGTGTGTATTTATATATATATTTTTTCCCCAGTGTACAGTGATGTATTTTTCTTCTCTTTATTTCACTTTGTTTTGTAACTTTGTGATTCTGTATTTGTAGTGCCAGCCAATAATCTTTCGTCTGGAAGTTGTTGACGTGTTGATTGGCTGTGAATGACTGTTTCCTCACTCATTAGGAGGTTTCATAAACTGTTAGACATCAGAGTTTGGTACCTGACCTCCACAACAAGAGATTGAACACCCTGGGTAGCAAAGTTCAGCTGCTTCCAGACTGAATGTTCTTGATCATCTTCTTCCTTTAGACTGGTCTCCTGTTACTTACACCCCAGCTGTACCAGGGCTCTGTGCTCCCTTCCAGAGTGCTGTGTGGCTGCTTCAGCTGCTTCTAGCCTTCTGTCTCTCCATGCTTTGGGCTGCCTGTGTCAGCTGCCTGCACCTTTCATAGAGGTGGAGGGAGTAGCTTCTCTTAGTGGGGTTTTCCCCTTTGGATAGGTTTTGTAGCCCTTGAGGGTCAGGGCACAAAAATTTTGGAGGAAATAAAGCTGCAGTTTTTCCTTTGTGTACTTGGCATGTAAAGTTGTGTAAATTTTAGTTCTGTTCCTTAAGGATTTTCATTCCATCTGAGGGCAGAAAGGCATATTTACTCTAATATATACCGAATGAAAAGTCTGAAAATTGGTTATGAGATGTATAATCTTGGCACTCTAGAAATGCAGAGGAGAGGAAGGCATTTCTGTTCATTTTTAATAGACATGTATTGAGTGCCTATTGTGTACCAGACACTGCCATAGAGTCTTAGGTACAAGGAGATTAACAAAAGAGAATCCTTTGCTCATAGATTAGAGGGGCAACCAGTAGGATAAATGAGTATCAAATGCTGTGGAGCAGTGGCTTCAACCTTTTTACACTTGGGGACTAGAGAAAATAAGATAACTCTTTTGTGGACCTCTACGGCAGAAATCACCCTGAGCATAAGTGAATTGAACTCTGATCATTGGGTCTATAATCTTCAAACAACAATAGGGTGGTTAACTCTTTTGTGGACCAGCATGAAATTTCTGGCAGACCAGTGGTTGAAAAACACTGCTGTAGAGGGTATTGTAGGAGCATTTAATCATTCCTGTGATGGGGATGGGAATGGGGGTTTAGCTTGGCCCAGATACATGATCCAGGTTTTAAAAAAACGAGTATAAGTTTGCCATGGAAATAGGGATGAATGGGAATGGGAAGGACATTTCAGGTGGAGAGAATGGAGCATGCAGGTCTGAAAAGGGGAGAAAGGATACTTGCATGCAGTTAGTTCAGTGTGATTAGAGTTTAGACTATGTTTGGCAGAGTGCTAGGAGATAAGAGGAAGATAGCAATAAAATGTAAATGTCTCCTTGGCCATATTAAAGAAAATTGAATTCATCCTAGTGTTGAAGAACCTCTAAAAGGTTTTAAGCAATAGGAGAATACCATTCTCACACCTGCGTTAGAGAAATGTCATGAAAGCTCTTCTGATTTTCTGTTGCTGCATAATAAGCCACCCTATAATGTAGTGACATTAAACACAACTCAGTGGGAAGAATTCATGCAGGGCGTATAGGGAAAGATTGTCCCTGCTCTACATTGTTGGGGCTTTAGCTGGGCTGGCTTGAATATCATGGTTCTACTGGAGCCATATATCTGGGGCTCTAGCCATTCTTCTGTACTTTGTGACTTGTGTCTGGAATATCGAGGGTGACTCTTTCACTCACTTGTCTGGTTCCTGAGCTGGGGGTTGGTTGGTATCTCTCTGTATTTCCCTCTTCCTCTCTTCTCTCCCTCCACCCTTTTGCTCTGTGGAGAGCTTGGGTTTCTTGTAGTACAGTGATCTCAAATCAGACTTCTCACGTGATATCTGGCTTCCCTCAAGTGAGCATTTCAAGAGAGCAGAGTGAAAGCCAAAAGGTCAGAAGTTACACAATACCACTTTCACCACATTCTATTGGTTATACAAGGCCAGCTTAGATTCCCTGTGACAGGTTACCTCATAAGGTGTGGGTAGCAGGAGATGTCATTTATTAGGGGGCCATCTGTGGAGACTAGCTGTCACAGTGGTGGTGTGCAGAATGGACTGAAGGTGGGTGGTGGTAAAATAGGAGGGTGTTTAAGTCATACCCATGAGCAATAGGATCTGATGGAGGGTGCTAGAAATGGGTGGAGAAGAAAAGACAGAGCCAGGAAACAGTAGATAGAGTTGATAGGCTCCTCTTCATTCCTGCATCTGGCTCATAGAGCTACTTGGTAATATTTGTTGACTGAATGAAGTAAAGAGGCATGTTAATTATAATGTAGATTGCTTTTAGTTTCTTGCTCTATCCCTGCATCAAAATAACCTATATTTTGCTCCCAGTAATCCGTTTACATATCAGGCATTTTCTACAATCCTTTGAAGATTATTTGGTTATTTATTCATCAGTCTGGAAGGAAATTACGTAGTCAAATCCTGTCTTCATTTTAGTTTATTAACTTTTTCATTGGTATACGTTGTAAGTTGGATGCCTTTGTTATTTTTTAATTCAAAATATTACATTTTAATATATTCTGCTATTGTGAGAAAGGGAGTTTTAATCTATTCTGCAGACCCTCAATTTAGAAGTGTATGATCCAGCATTTGTTTGTAAACTTAGTGAAAAAGTCAAAGTTGAGTTGTTTATAAGGATACATATATTTCATTCCAGAATATCACTTTGATTTATTATTTTGGGTGCTTTATTCCAAAGGGACTTGAGTTTTAAATCTAGGCAAATAGAACCAAGTTCAATTTGGAAAGGTTATCAACAGTGAATTAGATCATACATCATCAGATTATCACAGCTACCACTCAAGTTCTGGAAGGTAAGATAATGTACTTGGTGAAGTGCTTAGTAGATACCAAATAAAAAGTACTCACTAAATATATAAAAGTATTAAAAGTACTTATTAAATTAAAAGTAGAACTACCATATGGTCCAGCAATCCCACTTCTGGGTACATAGCAAAAGGAAACAAAGCAGGATCTTGAAGGGTTATTTGCACTCCCGTGTTCACTGAAGCATTATCCATAATAGCCAAGATAATGGGAACAACTTGTCCATCAGCAAATGAATGGAAAGAAGATGTGGTGTATATATCACAACGGAATATTGTTTAACGATGAGAAAAAAGGAAATAAATAAGTCACACAGAGAAAGATGAACACTGTATGATATTACTTGTATATGTAATCTAAATAATTTTTTTCTCTTCTTTTCAAAGTGAGAGGAGGGGAGATAGACTCCCGTAGGCACCCCGACCAGGACCTACCTGGCAACCCCCGTCTGAGGCCAATGTTCTGCCCATCTGGGGCCATGTTTGCAACTGAGCTGTTTTTAGTGCCTGAGGTGGTGGCTCCATGGAGCCATTCTTGGTGCTCTGGGCTGATGCACTCAAACCAATCGAGCTATGGCTGTGGGGCATGGGGGGAGGGGTGAAGAAGCAGGTGGTCGCTTCCCTTGTGTGCCCTGACTGGAAATTGAACCTGGGACTTCCACATGCCAGGCTGATGCTCTACCACTGAGCCAACCAGCCAGGGCCAAATCTAAATACTATGTAACTTAACTCATAGTAATAGTAGAGAAAGGTTACAAGGGGTTGAGTGGGAGGTGAAATGAGATGTTGGTTAAAGTGTACAAACTTCATTTATAAAACAAGAAATTCCAGGGATCTAATGTACAACGTGGTAATTATAGTTAACAGTACTGTATTATATACTTGAAAGTTTCTAAGAGACTATATCTTGAATGTTCTCACCACAGAAAGGATATGGTAATTATGTGACATGATAGAGAACTAGAGCTATGGTGGTAATCATTTTGCAATTTTATATAAAGATATCAAACCAATACCTTAAGATTGTATACTTTAAATTTGTACGTTACCTGTCAATTATATCTTAGAAAATAAAGTATTTACCAAATGCCAAATGAAAAAAGGAAAGAGATTGAGTGAATGGCTTTTTTAGAACAGGCCCAAGTAACAAATGCAATCGGTTCTGTAGGTTTGTCCTACAGTTGCTTTTGTATGTAAGTTGGAATAGGTACAGTTACCTATTAAATGCAACTTAAACAGATATTTGTCTTAACATAGTGTTTTTACCTTTTGTACATATAAAGACTTAAACATTTTCACACCTACAGAACCTATCTCAATCATAACCCAGGGACTACCTGTGTATCACAAGTCAGGATGTTGAAAAAAATTGAGCCATGGGTTGTATTAGATGTTTTGCAAAAGTTATGTTATGAAATACAGTCTCATCATATTTTATTTAGTTGTCTGGGTACATAACATAACTCATTGCTTATTTTCCTTTTCCCTGTATTTTCCACAAGGTATTTGAAGCAGTAATAGCTTGGGTGAACCATGACAAGGATGTAAGGCAGGAATTTATGGCTCGGCTGATGGAACACGTACGGTTACCTTTGCTCCCTCGGGAATATTTAGTTCAGGTAAAAGCATACGCAGAACACATGAATACACATAGTGCCATGTCACCGGGCTAACCACATGTAGAGTTCTGTTACAAAATGGTAAGAGTTACAGGATACAGACCCATGGGGTATGGGGCAGAGGGCAGTAAAGGCACCTGCAGTCCTTGGCAGCTGTTCTCTGTTAGGCTGTCCCCATTCTGGGATATTTGTTTCCCCTTATTTCTTATTGGGTAAGCAAGTACTAACGCTCAGCCAGGTGCTATTTGTGGTCATTTAAGTGCACGCATGACAACACCCTTTTGTGGTGTAGGCACATTATATTTTGAATTTAATTTTTGGATATTTTGTCGTCTTGAGATTGAAAAAGGTCATATCTAATTTATTAGGATTGCTTCCCTCCCAAATCCCTGAAGTACTGATCTAAATTTTTTTTCTTGTTTTTCTACTATTTGGCTTTATGTTCAAAAATAAGAAATGGGTGGATATAAAACATCTAGAGTTTATTCTGTAGCTGATATTGAAGTATATAATTTCCTTCACAGTTCTTTATTACTTATATATGTTTTCCTTTGCAGGCCAGATACTTGAGCATTTTTTGGCTTCATTTATTTTTCTCTCAGTGATATTCTTTTTATTTTATTTCTTTTGTATTTTTTTTGGAAGTTAGAAGCAGGGAGACAGTCAGACTCCCACATCCGCGTGCGCCTGACCAGGATCCACTGGGTATGCCCACCAGGGGGCAATGCTCTGCCCATCTGGGATATTGCTCTGTTGTGGCCAGAGCCATTCTAGCGCCTGAGGCAGAGGCCATGGAGCCATCCTCAGCGCCCGGGCCAACTTTGCTCCAATGGAACCTTGGCTGCAGGTGGGAAAGAGAGAGAGAGAGAGAGAAAGAAGAGGGGGAGGGGTGGAGAAGCTGATGGGCGCTTCTCCTGTGTGCCCTGACCGGGAATCAAACCCAGGACTTCCACACACCAGGCCAACTCTCTACCACTAAGCCAACCGGCCAGGGCCTATTTTTTTCTCAGTGATATCTTAAGTATAACTTTTAGGCTGAATTAGACAGGATAGTTCCCTCTTTTGTCCTCCTCTTTACTACTGTTTCATGTCGTTTTATTACCAAATAGCTGTCCTCTCATGGGGTTTTGTGATTTCTTCTCACAGAGGGTGGAAGAGGAAGCATTGGTCAAGAACAGCAGTGCTTGCAAAGATTACCTCATTGAAGCCATGAAGTATCATTTGCTGCCAACAGAGCAGCGTATATTAATGAAGAGTGTCCGGACCCGACTGAGGACACCCATGAACCTTCCCAAAGTAGGATCTGTTGTTCATACTTCTAATTACTTCATTTGAAAAGCTCTTAGTGAGACTGTTAATATTTTTACTCATCTGAATGTCCATGCTGTACTGTTTTAGTTTCCTTGCAACAGGCAGTGTACCTAGGAATTAATTTCTCTATATATAATTCAACTTCTCCATTAGTTTTGTCTCTGGGAGGGTGGGATTTTTTTTTTTTTATTAGCCACATGATGTCACTCTTCTGCACTAGAAGGCAGCTGGTTTTTTTCCCTTCTCAGTTTTGTTAGCTCTAGTTGTAGTAGAACGGAAAAGCAGGTTAGGTAGAAAGGTTTCTCTGTAAACTATGTGGGTTGGATAATTCCTAAAACCAAGTAATTTCACAGAATTACATATTAGAAGTATGATAAACTGGCTTGTTTAGTTTAGTTCTGTCCTGTTCCCTGTGGTGTGCTATTTGATGGTTCATCCACACATCATATACAGCCATTTAAGTGTGGAATTCTCATATGACTTTCCAGATCTCCACTGTTCATATTTTTCTGTGTGGAAGTGTTCATATTCTACTTTTATATTTTTAGTTGAAGACATTCATGTTTTACTGTTTTAATTTTCCTTGTGGAATAATACCTCATTTCTGTCTCTCTGTTTGCAAGTCCTTCTCTTTTTTGCAGTGTTAGAAGGCCAACACTCTAAGCACCATATTCATATTGTATATGGTCTAATCAGAATGACCCATGATAATGCTTTTATTTATGTATTTATTTTTAGCTCTTGTATGTGTTGGGGGCAATGATGGATTAAGAGATAAGAATTACTCTGTTATCCATTGTTTTCTTACCTCATCTTTAGTTATTAATTTAGCCTTTCCATTAAATTGTGTCTTTTAAATTCTTTTACTTTAATGTTTTATTTAGTGTTTGTTTTCAAGTTTTATTTTTGGATCTACATTTTTAATTACTTCAAATCTATATCACTATGTGTGGTTTTATTCCCCGTTTTCCCAGTGTTAACGACAGATCTCAATTTAGAACTAACAGCATATTTTGCCAGTGTGCTATTTACTCCTTTCTCTAGAGCATTAGTGAATAATTTAGAATGGACCTCAACACTCTCCCTGGTGACACTGCATTAGAAATATCCACTCACTGACAGTCCATTTGTAGAAAATTTCAGACCATATGATTATGTTTATTACCTAAGCCAAAAAGAAGTGATTTGACAAATAATGTCTGATGATCTTCAGGATGAAATAGATTCTAATTTGGCATGATTTTTAAAAACATCCCTTTGTGTGCTACTCACCATTTTGTTGGATCCTATAAGTTTGAATGCTTTTTTCAAAATATTCTAAATTTTTACTATTATCACTTTTAAAGGTATTTACAAGGCATTCACTTCCTGCCGTTTCGAAAATTGGTATTTGCGTTTTTTAAATTTTCTGATCTCTCCTCAGTTCTCCAAGATTTTTCAAAAATAATTGTAAGTGGCTCAGTAAGTACATTAGATAGTTCCCTTAACACCTTAGTATGCATGCCATCTGGGTCTGCTGATTTAATAAATGTTTACATTTTCCAAATACCCTTTTACCTGCTTTTATAAATAGCCATCTTTATAAGTCTTCATTACTTCATATTTGTCCACATTATTTGATGTCAGTTTTTGCTCTTACAAAAAATAAATTTATACAAAGTGTTCATAGTCTTAGTTTATTTAAATGACCATTTCTTTTATACTAGTCTTGTCAACTTCCTTCTAAATAGTTTATTTTATCTTTACTACTTTAAACGGTTCATCTTTGTAAAAGGTCTCAAGAATCTTACATATTCCCTCTTCCAGAATCTTTAGCTAATCTCTTGTTAGCTATGCTGCAGAGACTTTGAGGTCAAAACCAATTCTCTTTTCATTTATGGAATAAATGTGTCACTTCTGAAGTTCTTCTAACCTTCTAAAGCTCTTGGAAAAATCCTATCAGGTATTTTATTTTCTCCTTCATAGTTAGGATCATCTGTTAAGTTGATGTTGTTTCTGGGCTTCTTTGGTTGTAGCTTTGGAGTGGCCCTTCCAACTGTATTATGTATACGTGTGGATTTCCCAGTTCTGCAGCTTTGATCTGTGGTGGTGATGCTCTTCCACGACGGCTCTCTTTATTCTGTTCTGGCTCTCTTTATTCTGCTCTATCAGGGTGGCTGGGGCGGAGGAGCAGCAGAGTGGCAGAGAACAGCGAACCTGCTGTTGCTTTGACTTTGCATTTGCAGGGTTCTCCTCAAAGTTCATTTGTCTACACATACTTTTGAAAAGGTGCCTGTGTTAGGTGCTCTTTGAACAGCACTATTTGTCATTTTAGAGGGGTTATATTCAAGAGTGATTCTAAGTATGTAGGTAAGAATGAAACAAAGATCGATTTCTTAGGCTTTCATATTTCATAGTAATGATAAGTCGGATCAGATAAAATGTGGCCTTAGTGCTGAGGAAAGTTACAGCATTTGGATATTTCTACCACAACAATGACTTAGTACTTTCGTATTAGGCTCTAATTCTGTGAACACATACTAATTTGCATGAATGATTCATTTTACATCTCAAACATTAGTTTTGCATCTTCGGTAGACAGTGTTGGGATTGTGTAAGGCACTCTTGGATTTGGGCATTATGATGAAAAACTATGTTTTGCTACTGTACTTTATTATTAGCTTTTTATTTTTAGAATCTGTATTTTTACAAATGTTATTATTTATGTGTATATATTTATTATGTTTTACTGAGAATATTTATTGAGATTTGCTATTGGAAAATTATGGAATTTGAATTTTTTTAGGGAGGAATTTTTAAACTAATATTTACTAGGTGAAGAAAACAAAAGAATAAAGTTTTTTGTTTTTTTGTTTTACAGGGACAGAGAGAGAGTCAGAGAGAGGGATAGATAGGGACAGATAGATAGGAAAGGAGAGAGATGAAAAGTATTAATTATCAGTTTTTTGTTGTGACACCTTAGTTGTTCATTGATTGCTTTCTCATATGTGCCTTGACCACGGGCCTTCAGCAGACCGAGTAACCCCTTGCTTGAGCCAGTGAACTTGTGTCCAAGCTTATGAGCTTTTTGCTCAAGCCAGATGAGCCTGCGCTCAAGCTGGCGACCTTGGGGTCTCGAACCTGGGTCCTCCGCATCCCAGTCCGACGCTCTATCCACTGCGCCACCGCCTGGTCAAGCTGAATAAAGTTTAAGTAACCTACATTTCAGGATTAGTCACTTGAATTTAACTCCCCACCCCTTGCCTTCCTGAAATATGTCACATTTAACTTTTCCATATTAAAGGTCTTCCAAGTTTTCTATTCTATTATATTAGCATAATTAGTTTGTTGCTTTTCAGTGAGATCAGGTGTATTTTACAAGTAATTGGGGTTTCAGAGTCATGATAACCTCTTTTGATGGTAGTAGAGCAGTGGTTTTTAGCAGTTCTTGATCTCATGCAAATATCCCTGCTTTCTTGCCTTCCCGTTAAACACTCTTCTTGTCCCTGTTATCTCTGATGCCTGGAGGCCCACACCTCAGTTTTCTTCTCTTGAGTAAAGGGCAGGTATGACTACCATCCTCTGTACTGAGATAGCACATTTTCCCGTCCATCCTCATTTTGATGTGGCAAAAATGAACTACAGTGTGTCCGTAAAGTCACCGGTCAAAAGTGCACCATGACTTTGCCGGACACACTGTATTACATGGGAATCATGAGACTGAAAGCTTGAGAATCGTATTCTAATCAAGCAATATTGTATTTCAAGGATTATTTTGAAAATTATTCCCTTCAGAATCTCTTTTTAGTTGATCTTCATCAGAGATGTCGACCAAGGCTCTGTCAGCTGTCTCACCACCAGGCAGAAATTTAGAAATTTAAATACGGATAGATCTTAGTAAATTCCTAGAAACAGGGTTCATCTTACTGTGCATTTTACTTCTGTGGTTTTTTTTTTTCTTTTTGGTGACAGGATGGGAGGGTGTTGCAGATTTTCTTTGTTAATTCTTTTATTTACTTTCATTCAACACAGGAAAGTGGCAGATATGGGGAGAAAATCATATAATTGGTCTATGTTTAGTCTTCCTTTTGAGATCTTTAAAATTCCTTCTATTCTCCAGTTAATAAATGACTAAAATAGGCTGCTTTTTTTGGAAACTTGGGATTTATTTTGATGCGGGAATGATGTTTTCTATTTACACACCTTTCTGTAGTTCTAAGTTCAGGTAAGTCATTGCTCAGTTAAGGTTGCAAACTCCCTTTTTTTTTTTTTTTTTACAGGGACAGAGAGAGAGTCAGAGAGAGGGATAGATAGGGACAGACCGACAGGAACAGAGAGAGATGAGAAGCATCAATCATTAGTTTTTTGTTGCCATTGTGACACCATAGTTGTTCATTGATTGCTTTCTCACATGTGCCTTGACTGCGGGCCTTCAGCAGACTGAGCCACACCTTGCTGGAGCCAGTGACCTTGGGTCCAAGCTGGCAAGCTTTTGCTCAAACCACATGGACCTGCGCTCAAGCTGGCGAGCTTGGGGTCTTGAACCTCGGTCTTCCGCATCCCAGTCTGAAGCTCTATCCACTGTGCCACCGCCTGGTCAGGCTAAACCTCCTTTTTTGTGTGTGTGAGTGAGTCATCTTCTGTTTGTATTTTTTTGTTTCTTTTGAACACCTGTTCTTTTTATCATCACCATATCTTTTCCCCGAGGTCCTCTGCCATTCTTTACAACATTCTATACATGACATCATTAAATTTTGTGTTTCGATTTGAAGGCTGTATTCTCAGTGTTGCCAAAGAGTGCCTTTTTGTACTCAACAAAGGACAAACACATTAACTACTAAATTCTGTCTGTCTCACAAGGTTCCACCCCCTCCTGGAAGCTTCACTGAGTGATGGCAATATTTCATTTTCTGATCAGTAGTAGCAATTACTGCCTATAGTAATCATGCAGCTTTTTGTTCATATATAATTGTGTATTGTTCTTGAATTACTTTTTGGGTCTTGCTTGTCTCCTTAATGAGATCTGTAAGCTCTTGCTGGGGGTAGAGACCATGTCTTACATTTCTTGTGTATAATACCTAGCACAGTTCTGGACAAATAGAGATGATAGACCCTGAGTAAATTGCTATTGGACTGAGTTGAATTGAAGAAATGTGTAGACCTCATTTATTCTTAGTACTAGACTGTGTGCATTCATCCATTATGATTTCTAGTATCTCCATTATCTGTCCTTTCAGTTTATTTGTGGGCATCAAGGGAGGTCTCTTTACTTACATCCAGGAATCTGTGCTCTCTTGTGAATTTCAGTTCATTTTCTCCTCCCTTTTCAATAGTTTTTCCTCCTTCTTTGATCTTTGTTTTTGAATACCGTATTGTCTTTTTCACCTCACCTACACACTAACATAAATTTCCCTTCTGTGTGTTCTCCTAGATTATTGATATCTAATCCCTGGTCATTACAAAGCCAGGACCTGGCTTATAGCAAGCCCTGTGACATACTGCAGCCTTGCCAGTGCTGACTGCCTGCATTCTTTTGGCTTAAGTATTGCTTTTGCTTGAAGGATCAGAAACTTATTTTAGTTTCTGAAATCCTTATTTTTGACTAAATGTGCTACAGAATAGAATTGTAGTTCTAACCTGTGCCCCTTTGTTGATGTTTATCAGATGTTGGTTGGGTGGTTGTTTTCCGCCAGCTCGCCCTCCCGTCATCATCCTAACACTTTCCACATCAGTGTCCGTGTGAGACATTTTAAATCCCTGAATGTGCAATGGTCATTCGTTCAAGTGCTTCCATTTCTGCCCTTCCAGTTGATGGTGGTGGTTGGGGGCCAAGCGCCAAAGGCTATCAGAAGTGTGGAATGCTACGACTTTAAAGAAGAAAGATGGCACCAAGTAGCAGAACTGCCTTCCAGGAGATGCAGGGCAGGTAAGCGGTTCCCGACAGCTGAGTGATTGGGATCTTCTCTCTCAGGTCTTATTCTATTAATTAGAAGAATCTTTATTAGAAAAGCTTTGATAAACTGGCTAGGTGGTTACACAGTGATTCAGGAGCTTTGTATAACTCATTGATGGGGAGAGCTGCTCTGTCTTAATTGTTATAGATCTTTTTGATTCTCTAGTATAAGAGATATTTGCTGGATATTTTCTTAATTATTTTTGCCAACCTTAATTAATTTAGATTGGGACCTTTAGTTCTAAGATCCCTAACTTAGCTGTAAGCCACAGTTGCCTTCTTTCAGGCATCCATTTAATAAACATTTGTTAAAATAGACCTTATTTAGCAAAACTGCAGTCAGTAAAAGGCAGTTGCAAACTCTTAAGAATTCTTCCTGGGGCTCAGACGTGGGTCCATTATATATAGCTCCCATGGCAAAATGAGTTCTAGGTATAATGGAACATTTCTATCATGGTAGTACTTTAACAATACATCTTGGAGATTGTTGCATTTTAGCTTAGACTTACCTCATTCTTTAAGAGCTGGCTAATATTTTTTTTTGAGGGAGTCTGTATGTAGTATAATTATTAATTGGTTTTTAATTGAACATTAAAATTGTTTTAAATATTATGTTACAGACAATACTACAATGAATTTCTTATATATACGTTATTGTGTAGATATGCTAATATATTATAATACAAATTTAACTGGAATTAGTAATTTAAAATGTATCCTAAGAGGATACACCAGTTATTTTACCATTAAAATATGAAGATGCCAGTTTCCCTGCATTCCCAACAACACCTTGTAATTGATATGTTGAGTCTCGCCAATCTGGTAGATTAAAAATGGGATTTCATTCTACTTTGTATTTCTTTTACTTTGAGGAAAGTTAAACATCTTTCTGATTTGTCAGCTCATGATCTTTGCCTTTTTTGTTGTATTGTCTTACTGCTTTGACATATATTTACATGTTAAGAAAAGTAGTCTTTTTGTCATATGTGCTGTGAATATTTATTTGTATTAACCTTTTTTCTTGTGACTTGTTATTTTTGCCTTGTAAAAATTTGTATCATTTTATGAAGCCCAAAACATCAGAATTTTGTCTTTAGACTTAAGGATTTATTTCTTGTGTAGAAAAAGCCTTGCTCCAAAATTATTTGTGTGTGTGTAAATGCACGTTTTAAAAAACTTTTTATGTTGAAGTGATTTTACACTTACAGAAGAGTTGTAAAGAGAGTACACTGAATTCTGGTACACTTACCCTGTCTTACTAAATATGAAACAATTATCAAAACTAAGAAATCAGTACTGGTATAGTACTGTTAACTAAACTACAGACTTCATTCATATTTTACATGTTCATATTGTTTGAGAATCTCACAATGCATTTTTTTTATTATTGATAGTAGTTTATTTCCATTTTAGCTTTAAATCTATATTCCTTTTTTAAAAATTAATTTTAATGGGGTAACATTAATAAATCAGGGTACATATGTTCAAAGAAAACATCTCCAGGTTATCTTATCATTCAATTATGTTGCATACCCATCACCCAAAGTTAAATTGTCCTCTGTCACCTTCTATCTGGTTTTCTTTGTGCCCCTCCCCTCCCCCTCTCCTTCCCTCTCATCCCTCCCCCCACCCCGTAACCACCACACTCTTGTCCATGTCTCATAGTCTCACTTTTATGTCCCACCTATGTATGAAATCATGCTGTTCTCAGTTTTTTTTTTTCTGATTTACTTATTTCACTCCGTATAATGTTATCAAGGTCCATCCATGTTGTAGTAAATGATCCGATGTTATCATTTTTTATGGCTGAGTAGTATTCCATAGTATATATGTACCAAAGCTTTTTACTCCACTCGTCCTCTGACGGACACTTGGGCTGTCTCCAGATCTTCGCTATTGTAAACAATGCTGCCACGAACATGGGGGCGCATTTCTTCTTTCCGAACAGTGCTATGGTGTTCTTAGGGTATATTCCTAAAAGTGGGGTAGCTAGGTCAAAAGGCAGTTCGATTTTTAATTTTTTGAGGAATCTCCAAACTGTTTTCCACAGTGTCTGCACCAGTCTGCATTCCCACCAGCAGTGCAGGAGGGTTCCCTTTTCTCCACATCCTCGCCAGCACTTACTCTGTGTTGTTTTGTTAATGAGCACCATTGTGACAGGTGTGAGGTGGTATCTCATTGTGTTTTAATTTGCATTTCTCTAATGATTAGTCATGTTGAACATTTTTTCATCTGCCTATTGGCCATCTGTATGTCCTCTTTGGAGAAGTGTCTATTCATTTCTTTTGCCAATTTTTTGATTGGATTGCTTACCTTCCTAGTGTTGCATTCTACAAATTCTTTATATATTTTGGTTATTAACCCCTTATCAGATGTATTGTCAAATATGTTCTCCCTTTGTGTGGTTTGTCTTTTTATTTTGTTCATATTGTCCTTAGCTGTGCAAAAGCTTTTTAGTTAAATATAGTCCCATTTGTTCATTCTGTCCTTTATTTCACTTGCCTGTGGAGATAAATCAGCAAATATATTGCTGCAAGAGATGTCAGAGAGCTTACTGGCTATGTTTTCTTCTAAGATGATTATGGTTTCATGACTTATATTTAAGTCTTTTATCCATTTTGAGTTTATTTTTGTGAATGGTGTAAGTTGGTGGTCTAGTTTTATTGTTTTGCAAATACCTGTCCAATTTTCCTAAGACCATTTGGTAAAGAGACTGTCTTTACTGTATGTTCTTACCTCCTTTGTCAAATATCAGTTGTCTGTATAGATATGGGTTTATTTCTGCGTTCTCTGTTCTGTTCCATTGATCTATATGCCTGTTCTTATGCCGGTAACAAGCTGTTTTGAGTACAATGTCCTTGTAGTATAATTTGATACAAGGAAGTGTGATACCACCCACTTTATTCTTCTTTTTCAAGATTGCAGAGGCTATTCGTGTTCTTTTTTAGTTCCATATAAATTTTTGAAATATATTCTTTTATATTTTTGAAGTATGCCTTTGGTATTTTAATAGGAATTGCTTTGGGTAATATAGACATTTTGATGAGGTTTATTATTCCTAGCCATGATCACGGTATATGCTTCCACTTGTTTGTATCTTCCTTGCTTTTTTCAATGTTTTATAATTTTCCGAGTACAAGTCCTTAACCCCCTTGGTTAAATTTACTCCTACCTACTTTATTTTTTTTTTGCAATAGTGAAGGGGATTGTTTTCTTAATTTCTCTTTCAGAAAGTTCATTGTTGGTGTATAAAAATGCTTCTGATTTCTGAGTATTAATATTATATTTTACCAACTTGCTGAATTCATTTATCAGGTCCAGTAGTTTTTGACGGAGACTTTATGGTTTCCTATGTACAGTATCATATCATCAGCAAATAATAATAGTTTTACTTCTTCTTTTCCAATTTGGATGCCTTTTATTTCTTCTTCTTGTCACATTGCTGTGGCTTAGACTTCCAGAACTATGTTGAATAAGAGTGGTGAAAGGGGGCACCCCTGCCTGGTTCCTGATCTTAAGGGGATTACTTTTAATTTTTGCTCATTGATTATGACGTTGGCTGTGGTTTTGTTATAAATGGCCTTTATCATATTAAGGTATGTTCCTTGTATTCCCACTTTGCTGGGAGTTTTAATCATAAATGGGTGTTTGATTTTATCAAATGCTTTTTCTACATCTATGTATATTATCATGTGATGTTTGTCCTTCCTTTTGTTTATGTGATGAATCACATTGATTGATTTGTGAATATTGAACCAGCCTTGCCTCCCCCGAATAAATCCCACTTGATTATGATGTATGATTTTTTTCATGTATTGCTGGATCCGGTTGGCTAATATTTTTTTTTTATGATGTTTTGTTTATTTATTTTTTTATTTATTCATTTTTAGAGAGGAAACACAGAGTGGGAGAGAGAGAGAGAGAGAGAGAGAGAGAGAGAGAAAGGGGGGAGGAGCTGGAAGCATCAACTCCCATATGTGCCTTGACCAGACCAGTGCAGGGTTTTGAACTGGCGACCTCAGTGTTCCCAGGTCGACGCTTTATCCACTGCGCCACCACAGGTCAGGCCCGGTTGGCTAATATTTTGTTGAGAAGTTTAGCATCTAAGTTCATCAGGGATATTGGCCTATAGTTTTCTTATTTTGTAATGTCTTTGCCTGGTTTTGGAATGAGGATTATGCTCGCCTCATAAAAGGGGGTTGGAAGTCTTCCCTCCTCTTTAATTTTTTGAAATAACTTGAGAAGGATAAGAGTTCTTCTTTGAATATTTGTTAGAATTCGCTTGTGAAGCCATCTGGCTCAGGACTTTTGTTTGCTTGGAGTTTTTTGATAACTGTTTCAATCTCATTTGTTTTAATTGGTCTATTTAGGTTTTCTGGTTCTTCCAGATTGATTTTTGAAAGATTATATGTTTCAAGGAATTTGTCCATTTCTCTTAGGTTGTTTAATTTTTTGACATACACTGCTTCATAGTATTGTTTTATAATCCTTTGTATTTCTGCTGTGTCAGTTGTTACTTTTCCACTCTCATTTCTAATTTTATTTATTTGAGTCCTCTCTCTTTTTTTCTTGGTGAGTCTTGTTAAAGGTTTATCAATCTTGTTTACCTTTTCAAAGAACCAGCTCTTGGTTTCATTGATCTTCTGTGTTGTTTTTTCAGCCTCTATGTCATTTATTTCCACTCTGAACTTTATTATTTCCTTCCTTCTACTTCCCCTGGGCTTTACTTGCTGTACTTTTTCTAGTTCTTTTAGATGCAGGGTTAAGTTGTGTATTTGAGCTTTTTCTCACTTATTAAGGTATGCTGTAATGCTATGATTTTTCCCTCTCAGTACTGCTTTTGCTGTGTCCCATAAATTTTGAGTTGTTGTATGTTCATTTTCATTTGTTTCAAGGAAAATTTTGATTTCTTTTCTGATCTCATTGTTAACCCATTTGTTACTTAATTACATGCTATTTAGCTTCCAAGTGTTTGAATGTTTTTCAGTTTTTCTATTGTAGTTGGTTTCTAGTTTCATGCCATTGTGATCAGAGAAGATGCTTGATATGATTTCAATCTTCTTAAACTTATATGAGACTTGTTTAGTGTCCTAACATTTGGTCTATCCTAGAAAATGTATCATGAACACTTGAAAAGAATGTATATTCTTCTGCTTTAGGGTGAAAGGTTCTGAAGATATCTATTATATCCTGCTGATCCAGTGTGTCCTTTAAGGCTGCTGTTTCTTTGTTGATTTTCTTTCTTGAGGACCTATCTATCCATTGATGTTAGTGGGGTTTTAAAATTTCCTACTATTATAGTATTGTTTTTTCTCTCGCCCTTTATGTCCATCAAAATCTGCTTTATATAATTAGGTGCTTCTATATTAGGTGTATAGATATTTACAATGTTTATATCTTTGTTTTGGATTGCTCCCTTTATCATTATGTAGTGACCTTCTTTATCTTTTATTATAGCCTTTGTTTTAAGGTCTATTTTGTCAGATAAAAGTATTGCTACTCTAGCTTTTGTTTTCATTTCCATTTGCATAAAATATTGTTTTCCATCCTTTCCCTTTAGTCTGTGTCTTTTGTTTTGAGGTGGATCTTGTCAACAGCATATGTATGGGTCTTGTTTTCTTCTTCATGAAGCTACCCTATGTCTTTTGTTTGGAGCATTTAATTCATTTACATTTAAGGTTATTACTGATATGTAGTTGTTTATTGCCATTTTATTCTTTAAATCTACATTCCTCTTTTTCTAGATTTTTTAAATCTCTTTGTTCTGTTTACGACAGGCCCCTTAACATTTCTTGCAGCATTGGTTTGGTTGTAATGAATTTGTTGAGGTTTTTTGTTTTGTTGTGTTTTTTTTTGCCTGGGAAGCTACTTATTTCTCCTTCAATTTTTATGATAGCCTTGCTGGATAAAGATGTGTGGGTTATAGGCTCTTGTTTTGCATTACTTTGAATATTTCTTGCCATTCCCTCTGGCCTCAAGTGTTTCTGTTGAGAAGTCAGATGTCATTCTTATGGGGGTTCCTTTGTAGATGACTGCTTTTCTCTTGCAGCTTTTAGTATTCTTTATCTGTTAACTTTGGAATTTAATTATGATGTGTCTTAGTGTAAGTCTCTTGGTTCCTCTTTAATGGGACTCTGTGCTTCTTGAACTTGTGTGATTTTTTTCCTTCATCAATTTAGGGAAGTTTTCAGCTATGATTTCTTCAATCAGTTTCTCTATCAATTGTTCTTTCTCTTCTTTTTCAGGAACCCCTATGATGCAAGTATTATTTCTCTTCATGTTGTCACAGAGCTCTCATATACTTTCCTCAGACTTTTTAATCCTCTTTTCTTTTTGCTGCTCTGTTTCTGTGTTTTCATTGATCTTGTCCTCTAAGTCACTGATTCAGTCAGTTCTCTGTTTCATCCAGCCTGCTGTTGATTCCTTTTAGTGTAATCTTCATTTCTGATATTGTAATTGTCATTTCTGATTGATTCTTTTTTATGATTTCAGTGTCCTTTTTGATGCTTGATATTTCTTTATTTAGGTGCTCATTATGTCCCTCCATTGTAGCTCTAAGATCCTTAAGCATCCTAACAATCATTATTTGAAACTCTGCATTTTGTAATTTGGTTATTTCTATCTCATTCAGTTCTTTTTCTGGGGATTTCTTTTGTTGATTCATTTGGATTGCATTTCTCTGTCTTCCCATTTTTTCTGTGTGCAGATTGCAAGCTTGTTGGGTTAGGGCAGCTGAAGTTGGTATAGGGAATGTGGCCCCTCCTCCAGGGCTTAATCCATCAGCCTCTGCTGGTTGCTTGGATTTTAATTCTCCCTAACAAGGTGAGCCACATAAAAGTCTTAATTTCCCTGTTTGTTTGCTGAGCCCAGCAGGGAACTTCTATGATTTGGAAGGGGATAGTGGGCGTATCTTGCTCTTTGGCCTCAGTTGAAACTCTGTGCAGGCCTTTTTTTGTTTCTGTATGGTAAGTCCACAGGAATGCGGTGGGTGTGACCTCTGAGAACCAGAAGGTGTGGTCTGCCCAGGTACTCTCCAGGGGTGGGGTGCGTTCTCCATATCAGAAGGGGGAGGTGTAGCCCAGGTCTCTTTAGAAACCTGAGTCACTGCCCCTCCTCTTTACTTCCTCCTTTCCAAAAGGCCTTTTGTGCTGATTGGAGCTGGAGAGGTTTCTGGAGGTGGGTCAGTTGGCCTTATATAGGCTTGTGCTGGATGGAGGGGGTGCCCCTCCCCCTGTGTATGGCCACCTCAGTTTTGGATAATGATTCAGCACAGGTTTTCTTTTCTTCATCACCATTTGTGTCTCTGTGCCTCGATCCCCCCACTCTCCTTATGCAAGATTAGTCTTCTCAGTTCTCACCCCCGGAGCCCCACATAAGTGGCTGTGAGCAAGATTTTCTGCACTGGCCCTTTAAAACTGCTTCTTTTTCTACGCAAGTTGTTTCCTGTAGACAGAAATCCTGCTCTTTTCCTTACTCAATGCTGTCATATTGTCTCTTCTAGTTTCTGGATCTCTAGGCTATGGCTCTGGTCCTGGGGCTGAGGACCCCTGCTTCTCAGGGTCTCTCTCCCTGCAGTGAGAGTTTCTTTGGACCCTCAGCTGCCCCTCTCTCCTGGGAGCAGGGGAGCCCCCACTATGTCCCCACACTTCCTACCAGTCTCAGTGTGCTTTCTTTTGTGTTCCTTGGTTTTGGAGTCCTGTTCTTTTAATCCAAAGTTGGTTTTTCATGATGATTGTTCTTAAATTAATTTGTAATTCAGTTTGGTTCTGGGAGGTGGCAGTTTGAATGTCTCCATACTTCGCTGCCATCTTGAAATTCCTTGATGTTAATCTTGATTATTTGGTTAAAGTAGTATCTGCCAGGTTTCTCCCCCATACCATTAAAATTCATTCAAAATATGAGTTTTTTACTATCTTTACAGTTGTATTTTTTTATATTCATGTCAAAAATATGTGGACCTTATTTTGACATAAGAAGTAAGATGGGGATTTTATTTTTTAATGGTGAGCCAGTTGTCCCAACACTTTCTGTTGACTAAGCTAGTCTGCCTCCCTCCACTTGTTTGAAATGCTGTCTTTATCATATAATGTTTCTAAATTTGCTTGATTTTATTCTAAATTTTCTGTCCTGTTCCATTGGTTTGTTTTGCTTCATGCATCAAAATACAACCGTTCATTTTTGTAGATTTTCTTTTTTTTTGTTATTTTCAAAGTGAGGAGTGGCAGGGAGGCAAACAGAGAGACTTCTACGTGCGCCCGACTGGAATCCACCCGGTATGCCCACCACGGGGCGATACTTGACCCCTCTGGGGTGTTGCTCCGCTGCAATCAGAGCCATTCTAGCGTCTGAGGCAGAGGCCATGGAGCCATCCTCAGCACCCGGACCAACTTTGCTCCAGTGAAGCCCTGGCTGTGGGAGGGGAAGAGAGAGATAGAGAGAAAGGAGAAGGGAAGTGTGGAGAAGCAGATAGGCACTTCTGTGTTCCCTGGCTGGGAATCGAGCCTGGGACTTCCACACACCGGGCCGATGCTCTACCACTGAGCCAACCGGCCAGGGCCTAGAACAGTTTTAATTACTGTGCTTTATAATATGTTTTGAATATGTATGGGACTAGTTATAGGACTAGTAGTCATAGCACTCATGTCTTTTATATCTTCAAATGGTGCTGTATGTTTCTTGACAAGTTTATTCTTACATATTTTATCTTTATGGTTACTGTTGGCTATGGAATCTTTCCTGGTAGTTATAAGTGGTTTATTAATTCAATCTGATTCTTGGTTTCAGGAATCAGTTTCTTTTTCATTGCACCATAAGTCCTTGAACTAGATCCATTCCAAACTGCACTGCTCAGGAGTAAAGATGCCTTTATTGTGTCTTCCCATCCCCCCCGCTTTACATTAGAGCTGCTGCCCTTAGCTCGCTGTCATCCTGGCCGAACCATTCCAACTTCTGGGAGCATTGGTTTCCTGTAAGTTTGGGGAGTGAAACCATTCTCCATCCAGAGTTTTTTTGGGGGGAATCTCACATTATACATTTATTTGTTTTCTTCTTCTTTGTCACTTGGTAAACATACCATACTGTCACCAACGTGTGATAGATTTTTGTTTTGTCTGTAGGAGAAAATAAAATGAACATTTCAGTGGCTCAGATTCCACAGTGAACATTCCCTAGGGTTACTTATGATTTTGGATCTAGAACATTTTCGTGCTGAAATATACTGCTTGTTACGTCACTGCTTACTAGTCCCCAGGCTGTCCTGAGAGATCTACCACACTTCCTGCTTTTGGGGGTGCTCAGGAAGTCAAATGGTTATCCTTAAACATTTGCTAGTTCTCTGCCTACTTAAATTGCGCATTGCCCAATTTACGTAGGCAGACACTCTCAAATGACCAGAAAACAGCCTGAGGATTCATTTCTTCATCAAACCAGGACTGAAAAGTCATTCCCTTCCCTGACAGGCAGCTCCACTGGGACTGGAAAGAATCTTGAGGCCATCCATATGAATACCTGCACATCCGTGTGTACTCTCGGGGCTGTGGGAAGAAAGCATCAGAGGGTGAGGAGGGAGTGGGTAGTGGCACACACCTTGCCTGGTGACAGGATGGAAAACACCGAGCTAGTCCCACACTGAGCAGGTGATTCCTGGGTTCTCCACTAGGACTCAGAGAACTGTGAGGCCAGTGCCTGCCGTCAAGCTGGACCAGGAACAGCAATGCGACAGAATTTAAGGACAACAAAACTTGAACAATTTAAAGCAATGATATTGCAGACCATATAAGATTTATTAACCTTAAAATAGGTATATTTGCTGTAGGGGTTCAAGAGCTACAGATAGTCCCTTCAGGCAAAAGTGGTTTGGGGAAGGCCTCATAGAGAATGTGCAACTGTCACTGGGGCTGGAAAGGTGAAAGCAGAGTGATGGGGAGAGGAGCTTCTCACAGGACAACGTGAAAAGTGGAAAGCTGGTTGAAACCTTAGCCTAGCAATATATTCCTCTATCTGGGGATCACCTGACATGTCATTTGCCTTGGGGTCAGCACGCTTTTTCTTAAAGAATCAGAGAGTAGGTAGTTTAGGCTTTGTGGGTTATATGGTCTCTGTTACACTTACTAAAATGCCACTGTGCTATGAAAACGACCAGAGACACTACACAAATGAATGGATGGGCTATGTTTTAATAAAAGTTTATTTATGGGTGCTGAAAATTGAATTTCATTTAACTTTTTGTGTGTCACAGAACATTCCTTTTTTAAAAAAAATTTATTGTTTTTTAACCACTTAAATGTAAAAACCATTCTTAACTCATGTGTTCTATAAAAACAGCCTGCAGGATGTATTTTACTGACTCCTGGGATAGCCCACTAAAATGACAAACTGGGAATACATTATGCAAATTAAGTAGAAACATGTAGAGTGGAAGATTAAAAATTGAAAGCCATGGTAGTAATGCATAGATTAGAGGAATTGGCTCACTATTTAATTCTGTAAATAAGTCTTTGAAGAAGCCCAGAGTCAAAACAGGACTTTTAAGCTCATACCATTGCGTTTTTTAATAATCTTAGAAAGGAGGGCAGTTGAGTCATTATACTGTCGTGCTAATGAATAGCATTTCTTAGGACCTATTCAGTTAAAATTCTTTTAAGAATACCTTAGGTAATGACAACAGCTGTAGACATACTGGAAAGCAATCTTTTGGTAATGGTGGTAATTTGGTTTTATAGTCCTCGTTAACTGCTGTCTTTCTTTTGCAGGGATGGTCTATATGGCCGGGCTGGTCTTTGCTGTTGGTGGCTTTAATGGTTCCTTACGAGTCCGCACTGTAGATTCCTATGACCCCGTGAAGGATCAGTGGACCAGCGTTGCTAACATGCGAGACCGGAGAAGCACTTTGGGGGCTGCTGTATTAAATGGATTATTATATGCCGTGGGAGGCTTTGATGGGAGTACAGGTGATTTTCTTATCAGTTATTTTTCACATTGCTGTTAGAGTTAACATAGTGATCATGTTTCTAGAATAAATATTGGTACTATTAGGAGACACATCAGTGTTTTAATAGGTGACAAAAGATAAATAAAATTTCATCAAGAATTCCTTTTAAGTGATATAAGAGTGGTAAGTATATAAATTTTCCTTCTTAAGCAGCAACATCCGTCATCTTACTAAAATTAGAAAGCTAGTACCTGTCAATGCTTGGATAGGAGCCATCTGGAAAATAAATTATTCCTATTGCACTTAATCAATATGTTTACATTCCATCATTTTTCTCTTATAATTGTAACCCAGTTTAACACACCTGAAGTATTGTTTGCTGTTAATATATATATGTAAAGGAACAATCAGCTTAAATTATTTTCTGGAGGAGGAAATGAAGAGCTTTGTGCTTCATTACAGGTTTATCATCTGTGGAAGCATATAACATAAAGTCTAATGAGTGGTTTCACGTGGCTCCCATGAATACGAGGCGGAGCAGTGTTGGAGTCGGTGTTGTCGGAGGTAGGTGCTGAAGCTTCCTGCAGGTGAACATTTCCAGGTACATGTAGCTGCTTGTCAGGAGTGGTTCTTCTAGTAATCTAAACACGAGTCTTCTAAATGGGCAAGTGATCATTTAAAAAGGGAATGTAATAGTTATTAATCTCTTTAAAAAATTAGTTTGTCTATATAAACTAATCTATATAAGGCCCTCCTTCTCCTAGTCTATCAACCCCCCCCTTTTTTTTTCTTAGAAGAGGGGAGGTAGAGACAGACTCCTGAATGCACCCTGACCAAGATCCACCTGGCAAGCCTCCTACTGGGCAATTCTCTGCTCATCTGGGGTTGTTGCTCCATTTCTCAGTAACTGAGCTATTTTAGCATCCGAGGCGAGGCCATGGAGCCATCCTCAGCTCCCAGGGCCAACTTGCTCCAACCAAGCCATGGCTGCAGGAAGGGAAGGGAGAGATAGAGAGAAGGGAGAAGGGGAGAAGGGGAGGGGTAGAGAAGCAGATGGTTGCTTCTCCTGTGTGCCCTGACTGAGAATCAAACCTGGGATGTCCATATATCAGGCAGACACTCTACCATTGAGCCAGCCAGCCAGGACTGCTCCCCTTCTCTTACTCTTTCTCTCCTGTCTTCTTTCCTCTTTCTCTCTCTGCGTGTGTAAACTATATAAAACTGTTAACCGATATTGAAGCAGTTGTTTGGGGAACAAATTAGATGGCATATACACAAGAGTTTATATTTGGTGAAGGGCTGTTTAACATTGAAGGGATAGGTTGCAATAATTATTTATTTATATTCTATTTTGTCCCCTAGCAGAGTTTTAAGAAAGGCTATAAGTATTTTTTGGTATGATTTTCTTTCCTTTTTTTATTTGCTTGGGTAAATTTGTGGGTTTCCCTGCCCTCCCCACTGTGGGTATAATTCTTTACACTAACTTTTCTTCTTTAACAGTTTTCTTGAAAGATAAATTACATATCATACAGTTTATCCATTTGTAGTGTACAATTCAGCCTGCATCCATTAGAATTTAATTTAGAACATTTTTATTATCTTAAAAAAAGGAGGACTACTCCCCTTATCCCCTTAACCATCAGCAAGCACTGCTCTACTTTCTTTCTCTATATAAATTTTACATTTCTTGACATTTTATATTTATGAAATCATACAGTATGTGGTCCTTTGTGACTGGCTTCTAGACTTAGCATAATGTTCAGGGTTCATTTGTGCTGTAGCATTTACTGGTAACTAATTTCTTTTTATTGTCAAATAATATTTCATAGTACAGTTACTAGTTGGTTTAACTTTTTTTAAAAAATGTACTGGGATAACTTTAATATTTAATTCTTTTCTCCCAGGGTGTTGTTCACTTACCAATAGTGTTACCCAAAGATATAGTGAATGTACTTTCTGTTCTGTCAAGAAGATTATTGATGAAAATGTTAAATTAATATCATCGCATATACCCTGCCAATCTTCATAATGGGATTTGGTAACTCTATATTATCAGCATTAGCCAAGATTTTAATAGTCTGTAAAAATCAGTAACACTTTAAAGGGAAACTGCTACCATGGAGGAAAATATATTATGTTCTGTCTTGAAAAATCAGCTTTTTCTGAATGTGGCTTTGTGGTTCCATGTTCAGGTTTGCTGTATGCTGTAGGGGGCTATGATGGAGCTTCACGTCAGTGTCTGAGCACGGTGGAATGCTATAATGCTACAACGAACGAGTGGACCTATATAGCAGAAATGAGTACCAGGCGGAGTGGAGCAGGTGAATAGGAATCTCATTTAGCAATTGAAGCATGAAAATGACAGAAAAGAATGATACCTCTTTATGTTCTCAGAAAATATGTACTGACTGTAACAACACTGTTAAAATGTCTTTTGAATTACTCAGATAAGGGTAGGTAGCTGCACTAAATTCCACTTTGTAAAATTTCTAAGTGCTGTACATAAAACTTCTCTGTTTCATTTAATTATTTACATTGTTTGACATTCCTGTTTTTTTGTTTTTAGTGCTAATTGAGGAACTTGCTTAATAATCACATCTCTTCATATTCATTTCTTAGAAATTTTGTGCTTTAATAGTTACGTAAAATTTCCCAGGGCTGAGAGACCATAGAAAGAGGCTGACAACTCCAGCATTACATTATGAGTTTATTGAGGGAGCTTACATATCAGGTGCGTCTCGAGCTGCAGCAGGAGGACAGGGTCCCTCCCGCCACATGGCAGGCACTAAGGGGTTGTATAGGACAGGGCAGCACTGGGGCGTGACCACCCAGATAATGAGAAAATGCCTTACATGCTTGCCTAGGGTAGGGAGAAGACCTGTCCCAGCAGCCAGCACACTTGGGGTGGCGGGGAGGATCAGTAGTCCCTGAGGGAATTTCTGAGAAGTAATCTCTGTTCTTGCTGGAAGGCCCAGAACCAGTCGCACCAGGGGGCAGTCTCTCCTCCACAGTACTGGCTTGCTTTTATGAAAGTTGTTTTCAAAAGGATCATGTTAATGGCCTTCCCTCTCTATGTGTTTCACCTGCTTATTGTTTTTATTCCATTTGACATACCTCTTTTTCTTTTTTCAGAATAATAGTTCTTACTGAGATTCTCATTTGTCTGTTCTATTTCCCTTTCTTAGATTCTACACACTAATATCTATTTTCTTTCTTTAACATACACTTTTACAATGAATAATAATTTCAAAAGTTTTAGTTACAAGTTGTTTGAATAAACCCTTAATATAAGATCCTTGTCCCTTCTACTCTCCTATAGTTTGGTTCTTTGTTTTATAGGTGTTGGTGTGTTAAACAACTTACTATATGCTGTAGGGGGTCATGATGGCCCTTTAGTACGAAAAAGTGTTGAAGTCTATGATCCCACTACCAATACCTGGAGGCAGGTGGCAGATATGAACATGTGCAGAAGAAATGCAGGTATCTTTCTAGTTTACAATTATAAAATTTATATGAATTGTATATACAGTTTTATGTATCACTGTGTATTTCCTTTGTTCTTTTACTGATCTATGTTCTCTAATAGACCAGATCTTTAAAGGCAGAATCTCATGTAATAATCCTCCACAGTGAATGCTTAGTGTAGTGTCTGGAACAAAGCAGGTGGTTGTGGTATGTCAGTTACCGTACAGTTTTTCCCAGTGGCTATCTTTGGTGATGAATGTAGAAACTAAACTAGAAGAACCCTTTTTATTTGATACTTGAATTTATTCATTCTTACCATAAATCTTTTTTAAGTGCTTACCATATATCATGTACTAGAGATCCTAGTTCTTAGGGAAATTTGATCAAATTGAGTAAATATTTATACCATGTTAAAAAGCTAGTGTTTATCTGAATCTGGAGGGGAAGCCCAAGAAGCTAACCCTAATGTAATACAGTTCAGGATTTCTAGGAAATAGAAAAGCGGAAATAGCAAATAATTTTAAGAAAACTGAGGTCTTCAAGATTAGGACTCTTAACTACTTGAAAAGAAGATCCATGGAAGGGAAATGAGAATTGAAAATAGATTCATGATAGCTAAATACACTTCTCACAAAAATTAGGGGATCAGGGAATGTGCAGGTACTCCAGTGCTTTCAGCCTTTTGTATAGTGCATTTTCACCAATGAAATTAAAGTTGGTTTTGCATCTCATTAGCATAATCAAGTAACTTTCTTTGACTTGTCGTTTGCTTTTCTGATGTTCTTGTTTAATTAAAAAAAATCAAATGCTTTTTTTTTATCGCTTTATATTCACTTTGAAATATCCCCCAATTTTAGGAAGCAGTGTAGTCTTTCCGGAAGTGTTTTTCTTCTTTAAAATGCCCTTATCTTTATGCCATTTCCCACAGTCCAAAGTAAGTTCCTGCTGATTCTCAAAATCTCTGTACGCCATTGGATGATGTTGCAAAATGCATGCCCCATGTCCCCCTAAATACTCTTCTTAATCTCTTCAGGAAACCAAATACATTGGACTGCAAAGAATGTATTAGACCAGAACAGAATTTATAATTAATTCTTTGTGAACTTGCAACTCAGTCAGTCAGTTGCATTGGTGAGGTCCTAGAAACCTCTTAGTTATACACAGTCCGGAAGCATTGTAAAACCCACAAATCTGGGCCCCCATAGAATGCGTGCTTGAGTTTGGTACATATCAAGTTAGAAAAGTCACAGTAATATGTGCATGTGCCTTCCCTGCATTAGGAAATTTGCTTGCAGTTTGAACTTTCATTATTATTTTCCTGAAGATGAGAAAAACTTTATTTTTTTTCTTCTATCATGTTTTATTTTCAAGTAAAAATAAGCTGATTTCTGCTAGCCAGAAGAATAAGGAGTTAATTTATATAGAGAGAGCAAGCATTGCCCTGCTCTTGCTTTTCAAGTATTTGAACTACTTTAAAATGGTATGAATTTGCTCCTTGTCAAGCGACTAGAATAGTTACACAGTTGAGTTTGAATAGGGAAGATCCACTCCTTTTGCATAGAAGATACTATTGCTAATGCACTTTTAATTGCTGTATATAGCACTTGACCTATGGTGACATAGTAAATAGAGCGTTGACCTGGAGTACTGAGGTCCCCAGTTCAAAACCCTGTACTTGCCTGGTCAAGGCACATATAAGAAGCAAGTACTACGAGTTGATGGTTCCTGCTCCTCCACCACCCCCCTTTTCTCTCTTTCCCTTCTCTCTACAATCAATAAATAAAATCTTTTTTTTTTTTTACAGGGATAGAGAGAGAGAGAGAGAGAAAGAGAGATAGAGAGGGACAGACAGACAGGAAGGGAGAGATGAGAAGCATCAGTCATCAGTTTTTCGTAGCGACACCTTAGTTGTTCATTGATTGCTTTCTCATATGTGCCTTGACCGCGGGCCTTCAGCAGACCGAGCAACCCCTTGCTGGAGCCAGTGACCTTGGGTCCAAGCTGGCGAGCTTTTGCTCAAGCCAGATGAGCCCGCGCTCAAGCTGGCAACCTCAGGATCTCGAATCTGGGTCTTCCGCATCCCAGTCTGATGCTCTATCCACTGCGCAACCGCATGGTCAGGCAATAAATAAAATCTTTAAAAAATAAATAAGTGCTGCTGAAATAGCAAGGTTGTGTATTTGATCCCTCATCTCTAGTGGTCAGGGCACATACAAGAAGCAACCAATGAGTACATAACTAAGTGGAAGAACAAATGAATGGCTGTCTCTCTCCCTCCTCTTTCCTTCCTTTCCCCCTCTACCCCTTTCTCTCTATGCCCCCTCCTTCACCTCTCTCCCTTCCCTCCCCCCTCACTTCCTCTCTGTCTTTTAAAAATCAATCAATAAAAAGAAATGCTGTATATAGAGTTGGCTCATTATTTTGTTATGTTAAAAATCTGCAAACATCTGTTAATTATGCCAACAAAACTATCAACAAACTATAGAGATCAGTGTGTGACAGCATCCTTTTGGATTTTTTGATGTCCTCTAATACCAATTCATAATAGCTCTGAATTTTGTTAAAAATTATTAAATATGCTTTTATAAAAATATAGAAATAAATGTTTATCTTTTAACTCAGCATTTTTTGTAAAAGTTTATATTAATAGTTGCACAAGTATGCAAGAAGTATGCAAAAATAATATGAAAGCGGTATCCTTGTTCATTTCAACATCATTGATAAGAGCATTGATAGAGGAGCTGGGTTGCTGAGCAATGGAGCAATGCCCCAGATGGGCAGAGCATCACCCCTTAGTGGGTTTGCCGGGTGGATCCCAGTCAGGGTGCATGCAGGAGTCTTTCTCTGCCTCCCCTCCTCTCTCTCACTCACACACACACACACACACACAAAGAAAAAAGCATTGATAAAACCTAAAAATAACTTAATATCTATTAGTAAAAGAATTACTCTGACGTCCATCAAAGACACTTAATAAATTATGGTACTATACATGGAATACTATGCAGTTAAAGTTATGTAGATCTATCTATATGAGCCGGGGGAGATGTCCAAGGCATATTGTTTGGTGGGAGTGGGTGAGTGATAAAGTAGCATGTATATTATGAGCTCCTTTGGGGTTAAAAAAGAAGTGTCTGAGTATATATCCATGGAAAATAGCAGGAGTAGAGATCACAATTTCATTGTCATTATTCTAAGCAGTATAGGTTTAGAGGTGATCTTTTCTTCTTCATACTTTTCTAGATGGTTTGTGTTTTTGCATAAGAAACAGGCATTACTCTAATAATAATGAAATAATATTATTCTCCCCTTTTGAAGGAGATAAAATAATGAACCAGTTAGAATAATAATTAAAATTTAGAATCATTTTTATCTTCTATTAAAATACTGTTTTTCTTAGGTTTCCCTAAGAAGTTGACTTTGGGAGAGTTTCTAAAGTTATTTGACCTTTAATTTTTTTTTTTTTTTACAGGGACAGAGAGAGAGTCAGAGAGAGGGATAGATAGGGACAGACAGACAGGAACGGAGAGAGGTGAGAAGCATCAGTCATTAGTTTTTTGTTGCTGTCGCAACACCTTAGTTGTTTATTGATTGCTTTCTCACATGTGCCTTGACCGCGGGCCTTCAGCAGACAGAGCAACCCCTTGCTGGGGCCAGCTACCTTGGGTCCAAGCTGATAAGCTTTTGCTCAAGCCAGATGGGCCCGCGCTCAAGCTGGCGAGCTCGGGGTCTCGAACCTGGGTCTTCCGCATCCCAGTCCCCCAGCCCGACGCTCTATCCACTGCGCCACTACCTGGTCAGGCTAATTTTTCTATTTTTAAAAAAATAAAATAAGGGTTAAAATAGTTAACCTATAAAGTAAGGTTGTTGTGAAGATTACATAAAGTAATGCAAAAATAAAGCAACTACTGCCTGGCCTGTGGTGGCACAGTGGATGAAGCATCAACCTGGAACTCTGAGGTCGCCGGTTCAAATCCCCAGGCTTGTTCAGTCAAGGCACATACAGGAAGTAGCTACTATGTATTAGATGCTTTCTGTTTCTGCCCTCCTCTTCCTCAGTCTCCCTTTCTCTATGTGTCTCTCCACCTCTCCAAAAATCAATAAGTTAAAAAAAAAATAAGTAAAGCAACTACTGCATAAATGACAGCAGTAGGAGTTCAGAAGTGGTATTAGACTCTCACATATCAAAAAGAATTCCTTCCTTGTTTACTGTCTTTTCTTGTCTCCTTCAGGAAGTGTCTGGATCACCTCACCAAATATGTGTAGGGATATTCATACTCATCCAGATATTTAAAACAATTGTTTTTCTCTAATTTGTTGGAAGGAGTTTGTTCCGTCAATGGTCTGTTATATGTAGTTGGCGGAGATGATGGTTCCTGTAACTTGGCGTCAGTAGAATATTATAACCCAACAACTGATAAATGGACAGTTGTGTCATCTTGCATGAGCACAGGGAGAAGTTACGCAGGTAATAGTTGTCTAATTTTCTTACAGTCTTACAGCATTATGATTTTTACATTAAGAATGTTTTTCTGTTATAACTTTCTTACTTAAGCATAGCACTGGTTGAATTATAAAATATCATTTTGGTCTATCTGCCTAGTAAGGGAAATGGTAATTCTCTTTTAATAAAAATAATGATGAGTCTTTAAAAGTGTATGTTACATATTATTATGATAATAGATATTTATATTACTTTACATATTAGAATGTTTCAGTAGCATTCTACTATTGATCTAATTATGAAGAAAAAAAGAAGTGTATACTAATTAACCATCACTATTGTTTATGTATCACCCAACAACACCTAATAGGACTATATACAATAGGATCCAAGAATAACATGGCTGAAAATGAGAGCAAAATATTTTTTAGCAGTTTTATTGAGATATAACTGACATAAAATAAATAGCATACATTTAAGCATATAATTTTATTAGTTTTGACATTTGTATAAACCCATGAAATCATCACCACAATCATGATAGTGAGAATATCACCCATAAAAATTTCTTTGGGCCCCTTTGAGTATTAGGTGGATTTTAGTATTTCCTGAGTAAAATTATTATTCCTTCATTGTAATTTCAAGTACCAAAAGGGTAATTCTGGATTAAACAGTCTGATATTTTGGTCTATAACTAAACACATTTCACTATCATTTAGTTAAAATGATGCTACTTTTGACACACCATGATTCATTCAGTGCCGTTGCTTCAGTAATAAAATAAAGAATTCGGTATTTTCTCAGATATACAGAATGCTGGCTGTAATTTGTTTTATTTCTTCATTTCTTTGCTCAGGGGTCACAGTTATTGATAAACCATTATGAGCCTAAAGGACATTTTTAGTATTTATACATGAGAAACAGACTTCAACAAGTATTTCTGAAGTGACTGAGAACCCAGCACTTCTCTCTCCACTTGCAGCTGCACTTTAAGTCTCCGCAGAAGATAAGATCGTCTGCCTCTATAGGCCTCAGATTCCGAAGATTATTTTAGGTAGAAGCACCATGTAGGCTTTTTCTGCAATGAGCAGCAGCTGACTGAATTTTAATAAGAAACCTGGACTGCAGTACTTACTCTGTGGTCTTTAGACTACAATTGGTTTCACAAAGACCTATTTATCAGCCTTGAATGACTGTGGATTATTTTGTGAAGGAGGATAAAGTAATGTGTTGTTGTAAGATTAAATTTTATCTTTATTCCTTCTTCTGAAAATCTGTATACACGGGAACTGAAAATCTTTGAACAGGTATTAAATTCTATGTAAGTATACGAACTAGTTGAGGGATAAAACTGTTTGCTTTTATAAAATATCTTTGATTACATGAGTGTAATAAATGGTGTGCATATAACTGTGTGTCTATATGCTTTCCTTTAAATATGTTTGAAAAGATGTTTGAAACTTGATTATACTATTTATAATTGGCACAGTACTTTGAATTATGCCAGTACTACATTGTAAAGAGTTGTATTTTTTGATATTTAACAATGCTTACTTAACACTTTAAAATGCCACTTCTGAGGAATGAACATGGTGTAACACACTTGAATATGTGTGATGCCAAACTTTTTAAAATAAATTGTAAATTATGCTTATTTATTATTTCCTTTGGTTTAATCTTGGTCATGTTTTGGTGTGTAATTTTAATTTTTTCTTAAGGTAACACTTTGGCATGATCATTACTGCAGGTTTTTGATGAATATAATGAATGTATGGAATTCAACTGAATTTGCATGGTCTTAAGAATTTTTCCTGTGTGTATAAATTTAGCTGCTATTACAGAAGAGAGAACTTTCTGTGAGTATACATGTGCGTTGATCAGATAAAATTTTTCTGAGATTTTTAATTAATCTCACTTTAAAAATGACCAAAACATGTCTTTCTGGAATTATCTTTGAATAAAAGTTTGTATATTATTTGTTTTACATTATCCTTGATTTTTATCCATTTAGTTTGATATTAAGAATGTTGCCTGTTCATTTTTTCTGTTCTTTTGTAAAATTTTTATTTTCTAACTTCAGAAATCAATATTTTTAATTTGTTGCCAAAGTAACTTCTAAGGCAGGCTTATGAAATCAATAACTGAAGTCACTGAACATTGTCCTCCAAGAAAAAGTTACCTCATTCATCAAGGAAAATCTCCCAAGGATTGGTGAAATATAAAGTTTGTATAACCCTCTGTCCCTAATATGGACAGGACACAAGATAAAGATAACACAAATAGCACGGGACCAATAAGTTAGTCAAAGAAAAAAATATCTCCTCTAAAGCAACTGAGAAATAAACTTGTGATTATAAAACAACAGGAATGGAGGAAATGGGAGTTGGGAGTGGGGTGGACAGCTGGATGCTGGACACAAGATGGGCAGAGAAGGGAAGGAGGAGGACAGGAGGTGATGGGATGTGGGGGCTGGTCCTCAGGAGAGGAAGTGAAAAGCATGGGCTGTTGCCAGAACCATTGGAGGAATTATACCTGTGGTACAATTTCTAATTAGTATAGACTATTCACATTTAAAGGTAGAGCCATATTTGTTTTTTATATAACAACACAAATTTTATTTCTCACAGTTCTTGGAAGCTGAGAATTTCAGGATCAAGGATCAGCAGATTCAGTGTCTAGTGAGAACCTGCTTCCTTATTCATAGACTGGCTTTTCACTGCTTCACATGGCTGATGGATCTCTCTGTGGTTACCTTCATAAGAGCACTAATCCCATTCAAGAGCGCTCTTCCCTCATGATCTGATCACCTCCAAACGGTTCCACTTCCTATTAAGTAAAATTTAATCACTCATAATCCTTACCACCTCAACTACTACAGTACATTAAGATTTTCCTCTAATTTTCTTTTTTATTTGGACCATTAAAAAAAATTTGACAATAGCTTTATTGAGATATAATTCACATACCATACAGTTAATCCATTTAAGGTGTACAGTTCAGTCAGTGGTTTTGGTGTATTCCAGAACTGCGACCACAATTGATTGTAGAACGTTTTCTTCATCCCTCTGAGAAATCCCATCCCCATGAGTACTTCCTATTTCCCCCCAAGCCAACGGCCCTAGGTAACCACTAATTTATTTTCAATTAACATGGAACCACATTTAATACTTTGTTGAATTTTCCACTGTATGTGGAAATGTGAAGAATTTAATCTGAAAATGCAAACCACTTACGCTCACCTTATGAAAACATGAATTTCTACTGTAGTGTGGCTCCGGGCACACCCATTGATAGCAGCAAACATGTTGGAGATCTAATGAACTTGGAGCACTGCTAGCTGTTTCTGATAGTGCACACTGAGGAAAGTGTAGCGTTATCTTTCCGGATCACTTCCGAAACATCAGTGTTCCATAAAACTCTCCGTGAACCAAAGATGTATCTAAAAAAAATTAAGGTTTTCTTAAAATAGGATCCATTCAGGTACCAAAGTCTTAAATACTAAGCATGCAAATACCTCTTTCTTTTTTTCAAGCTTTAAATACCTCTTTTTCTTTTAAGCTTTAATAGCTATAGGATAAAATAGTTGGCTCAGACTTGTCACTGGCTGGATTCCATGATTTCAGTGGCTTTGAATATACCCCCCTACCCTACCTCAGCCTTTTTCTTTCCAGTTTCAAACAGCTTAGTTTTGTTTTTGTTTTAAAGGTATTTAAAAGGATTCCTGACTTCTGTTACTGCACACAAAAAGAGGTCAGAAGTTAAAGCAAAGAGTTGTCTTAGACATCCTGCCAAGGAAACAGCACCAGAGTTGGGCAGAGTTCAAGGCTAGATTCAAGCACCTGCATCATGAGGAAACTTGGCTGAAAGCAGTGGTGGAGAGGGATAAAGTGGGTAGTGTGCATACTGTCAGGATACTTCGGCTCTCATCCCATTGTTTATGGACTCTGGCCTGTGATTCCTGCTGTTCATTATCATCCTTTATAGATAACAGGAGCACCCAGATATTTATCATCTCAACTTATGTTTGTGTGAGACTTACTTTATTAGGTAAAAGGATAGCGTAATCTTACATAGAGATTTGCTAATAAGCCTCTTACTTGAGTTTGGTCTTCAGTGACTTGCTTCCTACTGACCTGTATGGCTGCCACTGTCTCATTTTCAAGAGCAGTCTATATGGAAGAACAGAGTCACACTTTGAATCAAGATTCTACACTTCTGGTCCTGGCTTCAGGACTGTTAAGGGCGAAACAAAGCGTGTGACCTAATGGAAAGCACATGGGTATAGGAATCAGATGACTGGAACTCCACATCCCGCTCTGATCACCTGCTTATTGTAACTTGAAACACAGTACTTAACCTCTGTCCCTTATTTTGTCTTCTGTAAAATAACATTAGTATCTGTGTTACTTCAAAAGTTATTGTGGAGTCTGAAAGATATGTGTATTAATGTGTTTGAAATAGAGGACCCTCGATAAATTACGTCTATTGTTCTCTGAACCTCCCATTTCTTCATTGTAGGGAAATAAGTGAGTTGGGCTACCATATCTCTATTTCCTTTCAGCTCTCAATCTCCAAGACTTCAAGTAATTTGACCCCTCCACATCCATATACCTGCTCTGATTTAGAAAATGTATCTACTGTGGTAAGAGTCTAAGCCAGGAATAATAAGCAGCATTTACTGAACACTTCTTCTATTCCAGATACAGTGCAAAGGGCCTTAACACATGATCACATTTAATTGTCATAACGCAATCACTGAAATGTAGGTATTATAATAACTTTTACTGAAAAACCAGATAAGACTTTGAGAAGTATCTTATTCAGGAGTACACTGCTAAGTGACAAAGCCTGGTAAGTCTGACTCCATAGTGCATGCTTTTAACACTACTTGACAGAGGGCATGAGGTTTGGGCACAGGGAAAAGCGAGCTGCAGTGCAAATTGTACCCACAACCCCAGTTAATAGAGGGGGAGGCTGTGGAGCTGGACTGGCCTTGCGAAGTAGTCCTAAATTGGAGGGAGGGGCTGGGCCTCGATACTCCTGCTTCAACCAGTCCATCGCTGGACTCAGGCTGGCCCAGAAAGGGGGTGTGGCCATGGGGATAGGTGATTCTTTGCTAACACTCAGCAACTACACATGTACTTTAGCCCTGAAGCAGGGGACCAAGTTGGTGCAGCACCGTGTCCACCAGGACGTCACTCACCTTCCCTATGCACAGGCCTCCTAAAAACAGGGCTTTGCTGATCACCTGAGGGACAGATCCCACCTCTCTTTATTTGATGTGGCCTTTCTGTCGTGGAACTTTACAAAGAATGTGGCTTTTAGACACGGGGCAGTAAAAAGAGTGATTAGAGGTCACTGTGCCTAAGGAGAGACATCTCTCAAGAGGGAACTTCCTCAAGCACATGGTACCTGGATGGAGGAGTGGCAGAGGAGATGGTTATTTCAGGCAGAAGAGCCAGTTGGACCATACTGTGAGAGGAACAACATTATTCTATTACACTTAGAGAAAGTGCTTTCAACTAGCCCAAATGGTGTCCCTGTGTGAATTTTAAGAAGGCACTCTTAAAGTGAAAGTTTAAGTTCAGATTTATCACACCATCTGCACACTACTGTTATACCCTAGTATGCAGTATTTTAGAATTGAGAGAAGGCCAAGATGAGGCTAGAGCTGTAGACAAAATTAAAAGTATTCCAACCCCTGCCCCCCTCCCCTGGAGCTTGCTGTCCTACACAGGGATGGCAACCTCCAGGTACAGGAGCAGCCACCTGCTATCTGTCAAATTACTTTCTAAACCTGAGATGGGGTTTCTCACCCGCCAGAAGGGGAAAATAGTAACTAACTCTGATTGTCGCAGCAGATAGGCTGTTTGAAATTCTCCATCTTTCATATTTAGCGGTTTATGATACTTGGGCTGGGGACCAGTGGTGAGATTCAAATAATTTAACAACCGGTTCTAGGCCCTAATGACCATTTTAAGTACTAAAAAAATTATACTAAAAGGTAGTTTTTTATTATTAATTTTTGTACTTTTCTGAAGTCAGAAAGACTCCTACATGCGCCCAACCGGGACTCACCTGGCATGCCCACCAGGGGGCAATGCTCTGCCCATTCAGGGCATTGTGAGCAATGGGAGCCATTCTAGCGCCTGAGGTGGAGGCCATGGAGCCATCTTCAGGACCCCGGGGGCCAACTTTGCTCCAATGGAGCCTTGGCTGTGGGAGGCGAAGAGAGAGAGAGAGAGAGGAAGGAGAGGGAGAAAGGTGGAGAGGCAGATGGGCACTTCCGTGTGCCCTGACCAGGAAACGAACCTGGGACTTCCACACGCCAGGCCGACTCTCTACTGCTGAGCTAGGCGGTCAGGGCTGAAAGGTAGTTTATTACAGTATTACATGCATTTAATACTTACATAAAAGCAATAAAAGGTACACAAAACTAGATTATGAGTTTTAAAATAGTAATGAAAAAATACCTGACAAGATACAATAAAACTGTTATTTAAGGTATTTACATATTGCTTCTTTATTGGCGTCCTCACTTGCAACTTTTTTTAACCTATGGACGCAACCAACATTACCACGAGTGCTTAGAATACGCTGTTGCACAGATGAACATTAAAAAGGAGTAAGGAATATAAACTTGTGGTTTCCACACTGGGCAACTGCCCAGGTACCCACCCTGGAGAGAACAGGTGCCATTTTTACAACGGGTTTGCTGAGCAATATCGGTCCTGCCCAACGGGTGCGAACAGCTGAACCCCACCGCTGCTGGGGCACAGGAGAATGACCTACATCCAGGGTAGACCAGAGGAAGGCTGTTTGCACCTAAACAAAGACCATCAAAACTGATTTTAAAACTCATACTATTATCTCCCCAGGTTTCAACCATGTATGTGCTTCCAGGTTTACATCTTAAAACCACAGGGGCTGTACTCTGGTACTCTCTTTTTTCCCTCGATGGTGGTGGCCCCAGCCAAAGTCCAACAGGAGCCCAATTTCATCAAGGCCACGACTCCTCACGCCCAGCACGTAGGGGCATCCGTGCACGCCTCTTCACGACATCACGCTCCATCTCGCTGCCCCGCCTCCAGGCGCGCTGCGGCGCCAATCACTGACTGGGCGTCTTGGTCTCACTATCCTCACTCCATCCGGGGAGCCAATGGCTGGCACCGCCGGTGATTTGTTGTGCAAGTCTCACGGCACCACACAGACCAATCAAAGAGCTGAGAAGGCGGGGCGGGAGCCCTCGCAAGCCAATAACAACAGAAAAAACCGGCTTCGTCTCCCTTGAGCCAAGAGAGGTGGGTTCCCAGGTCGTATCACCTGGCCGAGTTTTTGTGTTAGGGTGAGCGGTAGTCTCCGTCCGAGCGTCCGGGGGAAGGGGCCGGAAGAGAGGTTCGTTGGTGAGGAAGGGGCAGCGTGCGGGCTTCGGCCCCGTGCTCCGCGGGATTGAGGGCGGCGGGGTTCAGGGGAGCGGGGTTGGCGTGGATGTGTGCTCGGGGCCGGATGGGGGCACCCTTACCCAACGTGAGGGCAGGAGGGAAAATGGTGTGAATTCTTTAGTGATGGGGCTGGGCTGGGGCTTGTTTCTTGTCTTTTAAATTTACAGTCATCTGGACGCTGGACGTATTGGTCGATAGTTACAGCACAGGATGATAGAGTGATGGAAGTGTTACAAAAGAGGAGCGTTACAGGGGAGATCAGACCTGTTGTGTATGTGCGGTGGGGGTAGTGGGGTTGGGAAGGGCGTCTAAGGGGAGGCTACCGAGGAATGGATAGGAGTTAGAGAGGAGGACATGACCGGCAAGGGGATGCTGTTTCCGCGGGCAGAGACTAAGCAGCAGGTGTTTAGGCAATCAGGTTGTCCGCGGAGGAGAAAAACGGAAGAAAATTCACTGCTTTGTCTTCCCCTCCTCTTTATTTTCTACTTTTTGCTTTCGTTTAGTTGGCGGCAATTTGCCCATTTCCCTCCTTTGTGCATGGAGAGTCGGCCCCTGAATCTTAGTTAAGCCAGGTGTATCTCCATTGAGAGTTTGAAGGCTACCAAGTTAGCAGAGGTAGAAGAGCCTTAAAACGTTTCGTTAATGATGTGTAAATAGGAGAAAGTGCAGTTCACAAAATTAGGTATTAAAGGAGGTAGGGAGTATTGGGGCAGGATTGTGAGGAGCAGTTGGTGAACTTTTGGGCATGTTGAGTTTTCTGTGCTTCTGAACTAATTGGAGCTAGCCAGTAGATACTTAGAGCCCGGAGTTTAGGGGAGAGGGCTGGAAATAGAGATTGTGAACATTAGCAGATTTTAAAAACAAGAAATAGTTAAGAACACCCAAGGTAATCTGGAATTACCAGATTACTAGAAAAAAGTAGGGACAGCATCACTGGCAAACTAGCTTCAACTGTCAGGTCTTCATTTCTTAATAGTTTTACCACAGACATACTAAATTAGAGAGTGCTGTATCCTTTCTCATGTCCTGGTTGAGTCTTTGGATCTGAAGTTCCATCTACTCACAACATCCTCTTATTTCTCCCACCACACCCTACTTTACTCTTGTTTAATCTGGTTTTTCCCATCATGTTCCAGGTCCAGTTTAGATAGTTTCTTTCTCTAGGATTTCTTTCTGGTCCTCTTTCTTCTCAAAGCACTCTGTTTCCAACCCTTTATTGTTCTCATCACATAATTTTTTGGTCTGGTTGCTTCTTTGTATTCCTCCTGGATTTTGTTTTGTGAAGTCTGGTGAGGGCAGAAGCTAGTGCGGTGGCTGCAGCTGGCACAACAGATTAGGTCAAGAGTGAATTCATGTGTGGTCCAGGAACCAACAGAGGAAAGTATCTCAAGGAGAGAAGTATCAAGTCTTTCAGATTGGTTACGTAAAATAAACTTGAAAGAATGTTTGTTGGATTTGGCAGTTAGGAGATCCTTAGTGATTTTAGTAAAGGTAAATTCAGTGTGGTGATGACAATAGAAAGCTGACTGTAGATACTGGAGAGTAAATAGGAAATATGAAAAGGAGGACATGTTGTATAGAATACTTTTTCCGGAGGCTTGGGCAAACTGTGGGAATTATTCTCCTCTTACTATAACATTTATTGTGTGCGTTAGTATTTATGATTAAAGTATGCTTAGTGGCTGAGAGCATAGGCTTCCTCCCTTAGCATTTTTGTAACTTGGGAAAGTTGTGTGATCTTCCTAAACTTGAGATTTTCATTTAGAAAATGGGGATAATAAAAGTACCTACTTCATGAAAGTGTGGTAAGGATTAAAGTCTATAACTTAGAGCATGTAGCACACTTAGAATACAGTTCCTGGCACATAGAAAATGCTCAATAGTTGTTAGCGTCTTTGAATTCTGAGTGTCAGGTCCGTGCTAAATGCTTCATATGCATTTTTTCTTGGACTCATCGGAAGAACTGTTACTCTTTTTATCTTTTTCAGTTTTACTGAGGTGTAATTGACAGATAAAACTATAAGATATTTAAAGTGTACATAGTGGTGATTTGACATTGGGAAAAGATTCCCACTATCTAGTTATTATTGTTCTTTATATTTTGCAGATGATAAAACTGAGGCTCCGAGAAGTTAAATAACTTGCTCAAGGTCACACAGCTAGTAAGTGGTTTTGATTCAACATTATCAAATTTGTTAATGATCTCATGAAAGGTGAGGATCGGAATAACTTATTTTGTAATTTAGGAAATCTTTGAAGATCGTGTGAATGGGAAGGTAGATTGCTGGTAGTTGAGTGAATTATGTGGGTGAGAGTTAAGCAGTCAGGCTTTATATTGATCTCTTAGAGAAAGATATTGGTTGGTTCAAAGAAAGAGAAATGGGACAGTGGCTCGGGGGACAGGTGATAGAGGTTAGAAAAGCTTTCTTCAGGAGGGGAAAACTTGACTTAGGTTTTTAGACTTGAGGGAGGATAGACTCAGTGAAGAGGGAAAGACAAGAGGTAAGAAAGATAAAGTGAATAATGGACAGTTGTCAGTGAGGTAAGGTAAGAACACAGGCCTCGACAGTCTTAGAGGCGTGCTTGGGGAATGAGGAGGCACAGATGTAACAACACCTCACGTACTCTCCGTGGTGTGACTCATCTGAGAATTAGTCAGACAAGAATAAGGATGCAAAGCGAATTTCAAACTGAGGAAGTTGGCTAAGCTGCCCAGTATTCTCCATGAGGAATGGTTTAAGAGATAAATGGAAGTAGGGGGAGCATTGCTCTTAAGGCTTCAAATACTTATTTTTTGAGTTGTCAATCCATCGTAATTTATAGATTAGAAACAGCGAACATTTCTAGGGGAGAGTCTTCATAAGTTTATGTATTTTCTGATTTGGTATCTTATGCTCGTGAAAAAAGTTGTGAGAGGGTATAACATAAGTAAACTTTTCCTCCTCTCTCATAACAACCCCTCACCGTGTGTGCATATGGGCGTGCACACAGACCCCCTTACCTCCTGATCCCTTTTCTTAAACACCGCTCTAAATCGTTTCCTGTGTGTGTGTGTATGGGTGTCTGTATAACTTTCTGTGGAAGGACTTAGAATTTATTAACTCATTTCTTGTGATTTTCTGTTTACTTTTATATTTCTTCCGCTTTGTTTTTGCACTTCTAATCAATGTTTTCTTAGTCTTGGTCTGTCTTTGTACACTTCAGTGAGAAAATTATTGGGTCAGAAGGCATATTCATTTTGAATTGTGATAGATACTGTGATTATTTTTTTCCCCTTGAAGAAGTACTCATTTCTTCCTGGCCCCCTCCCCACCGCCCTTCCCAACCCCCCTTTCTGCCCAATCAACAATGTATGATGATGCCTATTTCTCTAAACTGTTACCCTTACTAATATTGGGCACTGAGCACTATGGAACATAAAGATTTTTGTTTTAGGGTGTGTTTTATTAATAAGTCAAATTGAACTGCTTATTTGTTTAGTGAGCATTTGCATTTATTTTTCTGTGAATCAAGTATGACTGGCCTTTGTCATCCTGCTGTTGGGTTTTTAGGCTTTTCCCAGTCCTCTGTCATAAGTATTAGAAATATTTTTCCAGTTTTTCATTTAATTTTTTACTTTATTTATAATTATCTTTTCCTCCCCCAGTAAGAAGTATTTAATTTTTATGTAGTCATATTTGGCAGGCTCTTTCTTTACAAGTTCTTTCTGTGTTAAGAGACACTTTTAAACTACATTATTGCTCATTGAAATTATAAGTTTTTCCTTGGAGACCACACTGAAAAGTCTCTTAAGGATAGCATGAAATTCTTTATCCACTGTTCTCTTTGATACTGCTCTTGAAAGTTAGCATGTGGCTTTAAAATGAGACTCCACAAATGGAGGCAGTGATAATACCCAGTACATTTTTTTAACTACGTGTTTAAGACTTGAGATATTGGTGCTCCTTCAATAATTTTTATTTTTAAAATTATCAAAGGTGCATTTTAAAAACTATTTTCTTTGTTTAGCTTGCATTCTTGCCTATTTATTTATGCACTTATTTATGTTTACAGAACTGTAAAGCCCTGTGCGGAGATTTAAAAAATGGCAACAAATGAGAGTGTCAGCATCTTTAGTTCGGCATCCTTGGCTGTGGAGTATGTAGATTCACTTTTACCCGAGAATCCTCTGCAGGAACCACTTAAGAATGCCTGGAACTATATGTTGGACAATTATACAAAGTTTCAGATTGCAACATGGGGATCTCTGATAGTTCACGAGGTCATTTATTTCTTGTTCTCTCTACCTGGATTTTTGTTTCAGTTTATACCTTACATGAAAAAGTACAAAATTCAAAAGGTGAGTATGATGGACTCTCAATGGAATATTATCATTAGTGTTTTATATTTTTAGAGTAATTGTTACTTTGTTTTGAGAGACTCTATATCAGGGCTGTCAACGGAAATATAATTAAGCCACATATGTAATTTTAAATTTTCTAGTAGAATACATAAAAAGGTTAAAAGAAGTAGGAAAATTAATTTTACAATATATTTTACTTAACACAGTAAATCTACACTATTACCATTTCAACAAGTAATCAGAATTAAAAAGTACTGAATGAAAGCCAGACCAGTGGTGGCACAGTGGTAGTGTCAACCTGGGACGCTGAGGACCCAGGTTCAAAACCCCAAGGTCTACCGGCCTGAGCACAGGCTCACTAGCTTGAGCGTAGGGGTCACCTGCTTGAGCATGTGATCATTGACATGATCCCGTGGTTGTTAGCTTGAACCCATAGGTCACTGGCTTGAGCAAGGGGTCACTGGCTTGGCTGGAGCCCCCTAGTCAAGGCACATATGAGAAGCAATCAATGAACAACTAAGGTGCCGGATCGAAGAATTGATGCTTCTCATCTCTCTCCCTTCCTGTCTCTTTCTCTCACTTAAGAAAACAAAAACAAATGTCTTTAATGAGATATTTTATGTTTTTATTTTCATCATGTCTTTAAAATCCAGTGTGCATTCTACACTGATTTTAGCCCATCTCAATTGAGATTAGCCATATTTACAGTATTCAGTAGTCACTTGCTACTAGTTGCTACAGTATTGGATAGCACACTTTTTGATCATTATTGATAATTTTTTAAGAATAATTTGTTAAGTTAGCTTTAAGTAGATGTGATGTTTCTCTAATCTGGGTTTGTAAGTTTAATTTTTAAACTAGCTGGAAAGGAAAGTTATGGGGTTTTGTGGGTAGTATTGTAGTTCAGTTCAGCTCCTGATGTCTCAGTCCCTAAGTGTATATTAATATTCTAAGACCTAGAGTAGGGCTATTAAAATTGTGTTTTTCCTCTAAATACAGTGTGTCTGTAAAGTCATGGTGCACTTTTGACTGGACACACTGTATAAGGTGATAGTTTGCAGCATTCATGTCATTCCAAATAAGGAGGTGACGATGCTCCTCTTTTCTAGGTGTTTTCTTCGGTGCACTAAATGTTTTTGGACAGCCCTCTATGCATGACAAGGTGTAGAGGTTTGTGCAGTGCCTCTTAGTTTTGAACATAGGGAAAATAGTGACCTCTACAATGAGTTCGATAACTCCCAGGAAAGAATCTCAACTAGCGTATTTGAGAGAGAGGATTTATCAGCATTTGTTGAAGCCATGATGATTTCTAATGCTTACTGTTTACTCTTCTAAAAGTCATGCCAAACCAAGCTCAAGAGCACACACAGCCTTGGCAGAAAGTAGACATCTTGAGAGTGTGCATCTATGGAAACTAATTTGCACTTACTAAGTCTCTGGCCTGTGGTGGTCTGGGCACGCTTCCTCTCTCACAGTCTCAGCTCTTTCCCAGTGAGTCTCCCTTGAAGCCAGGACTGATACTGATCTTCTCTGGGGATAGTGCACAGATGGTCAGGTGCCTGTCGACTCCCAAGCCAAAGGAGGGAAAGATAAAGGAAAAAGGGGGAGGGAATAAAAGAATGTGGCCCAAAAGAGAGTATCTTGTTACCCTAAATTGAGGACACAAGTTCCAAAATGCTTTGTATAAAGGGCCTGCCTTGAAAGGGACAATTCAGTTTGGGTGTCTTAAATTCTCATGTATGTTTGGGTTGATTTAGGCTGCCCTGTGTCACCCATTGATTTGCTTATATGGCTGATGCATTGTATAGTTGGCCAGGCCAAAGTATTCTTGTCCTGTGCCCTCTGTGTTCATATCATTGGTCAGAGGTGTTAAGCTTTTCAAAGAGAGGAAGATCTTTTTAAGTCAGTGTTGTATGAGTGGTTTGAAAATAAAGTACAGTATGGTGAAAGAAAGGACAAGCAACCATTTACACAGTTACTGGTTAAGAAAGGACAAGCAGTGACCTACACAGTTACTGGGAAAGAAGGGACAAGCTGTCACCTACACAGTTACTAAGAAAGAAAGGACAAGCAGTCACCTACACAGTTACTTGTAGTTACTTATAAACAAATTAAACGGTTGGGTAGTGTGGTTTCAAGTCTGTCCTCGGCATGTCTTCCTTTGAGTTTTACAACCATTAAAGGTTTTGCTTTGAGCTTGTTGAAACAAACATAAATTGTAATGGTAAATCAGTACAAGTTTTTACAATATATATGGATTTAAAAACAAGTAAAGAAAACACTGCAAGTTGATTACAGGTTTATGAATTTTGAAGGCACATACCCTGCAGCATTGTGGGTACAGGAAGAAGTTGCTGTTGGTGATGAGATAGCACTAAAGACTATCTGCTCTCAAAGAGCATAGAGTGTACAGTTAATGCACATGCGTACTAATGGGGAAAATTTACAGGCATAAACTAGTAATAAAGTAGACATCGTAGGTTCCATTTCATTTTACAAGGTCTTAATAATTCTTTAGGAATTTTTCTTAAAGGTATATCTATCTATCATCTATCAAAATACATTCTTTCTCAAGTCTATGGCCTAATAATGATATTCCTTCATATGAGGATGCAGTTATATATAAAAGTAAAATATGGTAAACTTGGCTATTCCTCTAGTGTGAGTTTTTGATTAACATCTTTTAAACTAATTTGTGTACACTTAAAACAGTATAGCGTATGACTTTATTAGTTATAGCTGATTAATTTTGCACTATATCAGATTCTAGCCAATATATTGAAAGTGTGTTAAACATCTCTATGGAAGCCATGCCGTTGCTGGCCCAAGCCAGAATCTTTCATTTATTATGTCCCTAATCACACACTGAAGGTTTTGGAGGATTAGGGTGATAATGCTCAGAATAGAAATTGAAAGGCCAAGGCTGGTTGGCTCAGTGGTAGAATGTCGACCTGGCGTATGGAAGTCCCGGATTTGATTCCTGGTCAGGGCACAAGGAGAAGCGCCAATCTGCTTCTCCACCCTTCCCCCTCTCTTTCCTCTCTGTCTCTTTTACCCTCCCATAGCCAAGACTCCATTGGAGCAAAGTTGGCCCCAGGCGCTGAGGATGACTCCATGGCCTCTGCCTCAGGCGCTGGAATGGCTCCAGTTGCAGCGGAGCAATGTCCCAGATGGGCCAAGCACCACCCGCTGAAGTTGGATCCTGGTCGAGTGCATGCGGGAGTTTGTCTCTCTGCCTCCTTGCTTCTCACTTCAGAAAAATACAAAAAAAAAAAAAAAAGAAATAGAAAGCTAGTTATAAATTATTTGATTTCCCTATTTTATGTGTTAGTGGTGGCCCTGTTACCAGAGACTGCCTAGGTGTCTTTGGATTGATTCTGTTTCATGCTTTTCCTTTTTTTTTTTGTTAAGTAAGATAACTCTTATTAAAGAATTTAAGGAACAGCACTGGAGGCCTAGATCTTAGTCCTAGTTCTGCCACTAACTGTGATTCTGCGTGAGGTAGTGGATGGACCTCTGGACTTCTGCTCTGGTAGTTCCCATACTTGAGATAGTGTGGTTCAGTGGAAAAAATTTCATCAGATTTCTGTATTTTTAAGTAACGACATTTAACAGCAATAATTATTATCACCATCTTTTTATAAAACCCAAAATGTTTTTTCTTATATTAGTATAGCCCTTTAAATTGAATAAGTTTAGCTTATTTAAATATGGCTTGCTGAGGCCTGACCTGTGGTGGCGCAGTGGATAAAGCGTCGACCTGGAATGCTGAGGTCACCGGTTCAAAACCCTGCACTGGTCTGGTCAAGGCACATATGGGAGTTGATGCTTACTGCTCCTCCCCCCTTTCTCTCTCTCTCTCTCTCCTCTCTATAATGAATAAATAAATTAAAAATATATATATGGCTTGCTGAGCTAGTTGGTATTCTGATGCAGTTTAAATGAACATTTAACTACCTTCATCTCACTTTGCTCATTTTGACTTTAATCTTTGAACTTCTGTGGGTACTCGCTCTCTATTCTTTGGGAACCACCGGACACATCTCTGAAGTTCTTCAGCTGAGAGAGTTTGTAATTCTGTTATCGTATATGGACAAAATGTACTAATTTCTGGGAATAAATACTGCTAAGTATTTGGGAGCGTTGATTTACCTGTGTAATAAAGGCCTTCAGTGCTACTGAGACAACTGCTTCAAGAGTTGGATCCAATTTGTAATCTTCACATAACACATTTCTTCTCTGACATTTCTGATAAAAGAAGTGAATGACCTGTGTATGGGCAGCAAGACTGGGGAGTTATCCATTCTGTGGTGCTTCTTTGGTTTGAGATCTTATGTTTGTTTTTTGCCAGGGTTTGTCTGTTAATGATTTCTTCACCTAAATTTATGATGGTAGTTGTCAAGAATTTGGGGACAATGTTGTGATTCCTGGGCCTTAGTTACTGTAACATGGTAACTGTAATATAGAATTCACAAAGCAGAATTAAATAACATAGAATTAAGGTCTCTTAAACATCAGAGAAAAAAATTAGGGACTTATTTCTGAATATCCGGCTAACCTACTGATAACAAAGACTAATACTAAGTATTTGTGCTTTTTCTCCATAGGATAAAACAGAAACATTGGAAAACCAATGGAAATGCTTTAAAGTACTTCTCTTTAATCACTTCTGTATCCAGCTTCCTTTGATTTGTGGAACTTATTATTTTACAGAGTACTTCAATATTCCTTATGGTTGGGAAAGAATGCCGAGATGGTATGTAGATTTATCAGTTATGATTTGCTAAGCAATTAAAATATCTTTAATGTTTATCTTTTTTCATCATTTGGTTAATGTATATTTTAAATTTTGGAAGTAAATAAAATGTAGAAATGTAAACCATAGGATAAATTTAAAATGGTCTCTATTTTAGTGTAATACTTTATATTAGAAAACAATGAAAGACTCATTTGTGAGGTTTATAAAAATTGTCTATTTAGATAGACATATATATTTTCTAAGCATTGGTATTTGTATCCAATAATATTTATATTCAACTATATGTTCCTGACTTAAATATAAACATATCAATATATACATATGTACCTTATAATGTATATTCAACATAGAAGTTTCTATATATGTGTTTATTTGTGAACAAAATATTTTCTGTCCATTGCACTTACATTTTAATCTTTGGCAGAAAAAAGTGATTTTACTATTAATCTTTTTTATTTTATTTTAGTTTTTTTTTGTATTTTTCCAAAGTGAGAAGGGGGGGAAGACAGACTCCTACATGTGCCCCACAGGGATTCACTCGGCATGCCCACCAGGGGGCGGTGCTCGGCTCATCTGGGGTGTTGCCCCGCTGCAATCGGAGCCATTTTAGCACCTGAGGCGGAGGCCATGGAGCCATCCTAAGTGCCGGGCCAGCTTTGCTACAATGGAGCCTTGGCTGCAGGGGCGTGGAGAGGAAGAGAGAGATAGAAAGGAGAGGGGGAAGGGTGGAGAAGCAGATGGTCGCTTTTCCTGTGTGCCCTAGCCCAGAATCAAACCCGGGACTTTCACATGCCACGCTGACGCTCTACCACTGATTATTATTTATCTTAATTCAAGTTCTTTATCAATATTATTCTTTTCCTAGAGGTTTTGAATTTTGTTCCTTAACTCTGATTTTATACCTGTGAGTGAATCAAAGAAAAAAAAAAGTTAGAATTGATAATAGTGGTCAATATATTCAACTCTTCTTCTGGGTGGTACCATATGACTACCTTGTATCTAGCAGTTTTGAGATACTTGGTTTTTTATGTAATGTCTCAAGCAGTGATCGCAAGTAAAAGTCTAGACTGCATTTTATGCTCATGACAATATTTTCCTCTTAAAGGTATTTGCTCTTGGCAAGATGCTTTGGTTGTGCGGTGATAGAGGATACCTGGCATTATTTCCTACATAGGCTCTTACACCACAAAAAAATATATAAATATATTCATAAAGTTCATCATGAGTTTCAAGTAAGTTAGAATTATATTTCTTTTTTCTATTAGAGGCAAAATGTCATTTTTAACCTCCGGAGCATTGAAAATAATTGGTGATATTTATTTTTTTCCTTTGGCATGATTATTAAGAACATTTCTCACACATCTACACACACATAGCTAGTTCTAAAGACTTTCTTTTGTATCTTAATTTTGAGGCAAATTGAAACCTGAAAGAAAAATGTTACATGAAATAGTTCAGACTGTCATCTTTGTGGCTAGAGCACTATGCTGACAGAGTTGATTACTGGCAGTTTGATAGAAACTATAGTGGCCTTAACGTTGTTTAAGTAGAACTTTCAAATCAATAAACCTTTAGTCCTTCAACTTCTACAACAGTTACCAACTTAGTTTTAACATATTTCCACCATATTGCTGACTCCCACAAAAGTAATGATTTAAAAAAAATTTTTTTTTAAATTATAGTTTACATTTAATATCATTTTGAATTAGTTTTTGGTATACCGCACAGTGGTTAGACAGTCATACTTCACGAAGTGTTCTTCCTGCTGGCACCATATGTAGTTAGCACAGTGTGATTGAGTATATTCCCTGTGCTGGACTTTATACCCTTGGCTGTTCTGTAACTACCAGTCTGTACTTCTCAGTCCCCTCCTCTTAACCCTCTCCCCTCTGGCAACTAGCAGTCTGTTCTCTGTATTTATGAGTCTTAGAAACTGACTTTATCAGACCTGCTTTTGATGTAGATTTGTCAGATTGGTTATATGTTCTTCATTGATCCTGATTACATGGTATTCTAAATCAAGCATGCCTTTCCTAGCAGAACAAATTCAGATGTATAAACCAAAATTCAAGTTCAAGTCAATTCAATGCCTTTATCTTAAACTATCAAAGACATTAAGATATTTTAAAGGACATATCTACTTGACCTTTTGATGTTTGGTAGGAACTAAAAAATATTTTTTATTGAGAATTACTTTTAATGTTTACATCTGTATGGCTAAGTATATTGTTGTTACGTATAGAAATACAATTTTATAAAACTAGATTCATAAATGTTAGAATATATATGTATTAGGTTTCTCCAGAAAAAAAAGAAAGAGTAAGAGATACACATACACACAAATTTATTTTAAGGAATTGGGTCCTATGATTTTGGGGGCTGGCAAGTCTGAAGGCCGAAAACAGGTCAAGTTGATGTTATCAAGTTGGGTCTGGCTTTTACAGGGCAGCAGGCCGGAAATTCAGGCAGGGCCTTTGTGTTGCAGTCTTGAGAACACCTTCTCAAGAAACATTAGTCTTTGCTTTCAAGGCCTGCAACTGATTGGATGAAGCCTAGTGGCATCATGAAGGGCAATCTCCTTTTCTCAGAGTGTACTGATTTAAATGTTAGCCACATCTAAAAAATAATACTTTCACAGCAACATCCAGACTGATTGCGCAAGCCACTGGGCAGTATAGCCTGGCCAAGCTGATGCATAAAATTAACCATCACAATGTATTAAGGAATTCTTACTATTTATTTTAGGCTCCATTTGGAATGGAAGCTGAATATGCACACCCCCTGGAAACCCTAATTCTTGGAACTGGATTTTTCATTGGAATCGTGCTTTTATGTGATCATGTAGTTCTTCTCTGGGCGTGGGTGACCATTCGTTTGATGGAAACTATTGATGTCCACAGGTGAGCTATAGTTTCTGTTCTGGCATGAGGTATCATAAAATGTCTTTATTTTCATGGTCATAAGATTATATCTAAGTAAACTATCAGGAAAAGTTAATCTTGATATTTTTGAGAAATCAAGAGAGCATAATTGTTGCATAAAACTTCAGATAACAGGTATTTTTATATACCTGTCTATGACTGTTGTCATTTTTACAGAGAGAATAAGTTCTTTTGGTTAAATGAAATCAAATTTTAATAGGTACCTCACAACTGTCCTCCAGAAGGGTCCCTGTTTACATTCCGAGCAGAAATATGGAGAATGTTTTTCCTCCCCCAACAACCCCCACACCTGGGTAGTACAGGCTTGTTCATCTTTGTCAGTAAGAGGGAGTAGTTATCAGTGCTGGGTCCGTGTGCATTTCTCCAGGGACTTAGGGTGGCCCTGCATCGGTTTGTGTGCTAATTCACCAGTGACATTTTTTCTTTTTCTTTTTTTTTCACAGTGACAGAGAGAGAGTCAGAGAGAGGGATAGATAGGGACAGACAGACAGGAACGGAGAGAGATGAGAAGCATCTATCTTTGTTGCTACACGTTAGTTGTTCATTGATTGTTTTCTCACATGTGCCTTGACCGTGGGCCTTCAGCAGACCGAGTAACCACTTGCTCGAGCCAGTGACCTTGGGTCCAAGCTGACGATCTTTTTGCTCAAGCTGGCAACCTCGCGGTCTCGAACCCTCGGGGTCTCGAACCTGGGTCTTCCTCATCCCAGTCCGACGCTCTATCCACTGCGCCACTGCCTAGTCAGGCACTATTTTTTCTTTTTTAAATGACCTTTTTATGTTCTTTGCCCATTTTTCTGTTAGGTGTTGTCTCAAAAGCTATTGGTTTGTGTAAGCTTTGTTACATATTCTAATTCTTTGTTAAATATTCTGAATATTTTCTCTTCATTTGTCATTTGAATTTTAACTCTTGATGGTTTTCTAGTACTGAAGTTTTTAATTTTCCTGTAGTAAAATCAGTCATTTATATGGCTCTCGGGTTTCATGATTTGCCTCTAGGTCTTTCTGAAACACTGTTCAAATGAAACTATTTGTGGACTTTATTCTTTCTTTACCGTTCTGTAATGAAGCTAAGCCTAACTTTTATTTGAAAAAGACATTGAATCATTTAGTCCTCACAGAATAAGAGTGAGTATCTCTGGTCTCACTGCCCAGCACTGATGAAATCACTACTTGAAATATTTACGAGCCCTGGACAGATAGCTTGGTTGGTTAGAGCTTCGTCTCGAAGCACAGAGGTTGCCAATTTGATCCCCAGCCAGGGCACATACAGGAACAGATAGATGTTCCTGTATTTCTCTCTCTTAAAAAAAAAAATTAATAAGTAACATTAAAAATAAAAAATATTTATGCATATTTTACCTGCTTTTCTGTTGATTGGAAGATATTTTGTGACAAATTACTTGTATGTAATACGTTCTAAAATGCCTAACGGCGTAAGTTTTCATTATTTTAAAATTATATGTTCATTGCATTTGACTTGGAACTTTTACTATACCCATGAAAGCAGAATATTAAATTCTAAGAATTATTTTTAAACCACTTAAGTAGCTAGATAATGCTTCTGATTCTAGGCAGAGAAGATTTTCCTGTAGATAAATTGTAAGTGATGTCTCTTTCATTCTTTTTTTTCCTTTGATTATTCTTTTCTCCCTCTTTCCCTCTCAGCTTTCTAAAGGGAGGGAGAGCTGGAGGTGATTCCCACTGATATAATTCTGACCGTCAGATTATAGCTACCATATTTCCCCATGTATAAGACGCACACTTTTGAAAAATTTTGAGTCTACAAACTGGGTGCGTCTTATACATGGGTTGTAGATATTTTTACTTGCATTTCCCACTTTCTTGCGTTTGTTTTTGCGCTCATTGTTGAAGACAAGCTAATGGATGGGAGTTTTGACAGTGAAGAAGAATTGTATGAATTTTATGATGAATAAAACTTGAATTCAATAACATTATGTAGTACATGTTTTTTTCAAATTTTGGGCCCCAAAATTAGGTGCCTCTTGTACATCGGAGCGTCTTATACATGGGAAATATGGTATATGTTAGAAACAGAGGATGATACTCTAAATGCTATTCTTTTAAAAATCACATGTATTCCTCCAACTACAGAAAGCACACTGTTATTTTAATTAATTCTGGTACATTTAATTGACTTGTCATTGATTAAAGTAAAAGAAATTGCACCACAGTGATTCTCAGATCTAATCTTCCTAATGCTTTATACAAATTTTGTCTGACTTTTCCTCGAAGACATATGGCATTAGAGGCATTAGAGGCTATGGTGAGAAAGCGCCTCTAAAACAGAAAGGGAAAATAATTCATGCAAACTCTTCATTACCATAACCCCACTCTTTCTTCCCCTGATAATATAATTTATAATTTCCATAGAACTTTAAAAAGTGTTTTTAAATTTCTTAACTTGGTTTTTAGAATATGCACCATTTTCTGTAAAGTTACTGTCCTTTGTCAATATATACTGCTTACAAAAATTAGGGGATACTTTATCACTTAAATATCACTTATATTTCATTCATTTTGAAATATCCCCTAATTTTTGTGAGCAATACATTAGAAATAAAGTGACTTAGGTAAAGTGGGATGTTGTTTGAATTAGTTGACAAACATATGTCTGTCAGTGAAAATGCATATTGTTCACTTATAATCTTTTGTTCTTTTTCTTTCAGTGGTTATTATATTCCTCTCAACCCTTTAAACCTCATCCCTTTCTATGCGGGTTCTCGGCATCACGATTTCCACCACATGAACTTCGTTGGCAACTATGCTTCAACATTTACGTGGTGGGATAGACTTTTTGGAACAGACTCTCAGTTTATTGCCTACACTGAAAAGATGAAGAAGACTGAGAAAAAGAATAAATGAATATTTATGAAAATCTTCCTGGAGAGACACATTTTCCTGAATTAAAACTAGTAGTAACATTGCATCTGGGAAACAGAAATAAACGTGTCTTGTCGGCTGAGTGATTAAAAAATATATAACAACCTTTATCTTCCTAGTGGGAATTCTTTCAGCTTTCCATTCGAGTTTTGTAAGTGTAGAAATAAGACAGGACAGTTTGAAGGCCATGTAGCTAACCTTGCAGAAAGGTTTTAAGTGATAGAAGTATGAATCTATATCTTTTCCCCCAGTAACACCATTGGCCTGAAGTTGAAATTGGTCTTTAAATCTTTTAAATATATTGTGACCATTTCAAAAACTCTTAATAAGTGGATTTTAGCCTCATATTGAACTTTAAACATTTTTTAGAGTTTGCCTAAATATCAAAATATCATGGATTGAATTATATCAATTGATACAGTGTAAATGAGGCTGTAAAATCAGGACCAGCCAGCACCAGGAATTTCCACTCTTGTCTGGAGCTGTCCAGTTTGGGGTGGTTTTCTTTCTTTGAGAAGTTCTTTTGGATTCCCATGTACTACTGGCATCTATAAATTAGGGTTTTTCTGAATTGATGTAAGTGGAATATTTTAGTCTAAAGGTTTTTATGTTTCTTGAAATTTTTTAAAAATGAAGCTTTATTTCTGCTATTTACCCCTTAATTTTTGAGAATCAAGTTTTTATTACACTTAACATAGTATCTGGAAACTGACTTGTGTTTGCACTTTGAGCTATTAAAATAAATGTGTTTTCTTTTTTTTGTCTGATTACCTGGTTTCCAATTTTGAACATCAGCTATCATCTTTTATTTTATTTGTATAAGAAGAGCACAGGAATTGTTAAATGATTTAAGTTTTGTAATAAAAGGAATAATTTTTTTGTAAGTGCTTCATTGGCTAACTATTTTTTACAGTTTCCATGTGTGTCTATCAGGCTGCCTGTTGTGGGAATTGCATTGACCTGTATTGGTGGAGGGTATTGAAGCAGCTCTTCCCTCTGCTTAGAAAAGGTACGGAAGAATAGCGCTAAACTTGTTAGGGCTTACTTAATCTCAAATATCGAGATTCTAGTTCAAATCGGAGTTGATCATTCTAACTTAGTATATGTGGGTAGTACTGAATAGTTTTAAAATATGGAGCCATTTTCTGATCAGTTTCTTTTCTCTTTTTGAACAGGAACTAAAATAGTTCTGTTAAGAGGAAACAATCCTAACTAGAGAGGTGTCTCCTATTCAAGTGCCTCCTCTTTCCAAGTTCAAATGAATTGCGATACTGAGGAGGGAAAGAATTTGCAAATGTGACTGACGCCATTTTAGATGATCAGGCAGGAAGTCAGTCATTTCAGTAGACTTTGTCCTTGTTTGTAGGTTGAGTTCAGGTTCTGTTTCTCCAGAGAAGAGCCTTTCTATCTCTGTTCGGGGAATAATATGCCCAGATGCCGTGTTTCTGTGAATCAAGTATGCAAAGTTGAGTAGGTGCCCTTTCCCAGAACCCCACTGTTCTCAGGTATATGTCCAACTTACCCAGGGCTTCCCTCCTATTCCTGTTCAATTTCTCTAAAGAAGGAACCTGCCATAGGAGGGGTGGCCATGCAAATTAGGGGAAGGGACCTGTGACCTAATGACTTGGCACAGTTTTGAATGAGTGCAATACTGGTTTTCAGTATTTTGCAATACTGTGTTAGGATTTTTAACTGAGATGCATTTTACAAAGAGAAAAACAGACTGATAAATGATTACAACCATGTAGTTACTATCTGGATCAAGAACCTGAGTACCTTGATCACTTTTGATCATGAATATATTCTACTTTTGACTAGGAATAAAGTTAAATTCTTAGCTGGTTTAACAACTGAACCTAGCTTATAATAAGTTTCTCGTGTAGTGACATAAGGCTTTGCCTGTGGCCTTGTTCTGCTAGACATATTACAGATTTGGATAATGCCATTGAAGGTAAACTTATCAAATTTATGATTAAGGCAAAGGGAGAAAAAGCTAACACTTTGTTCTATGACAGAATCAAGATTCAACAAATTTGTCTTCATTTAAAGTTCAGCTGCACAAATGGAGAATGACAGTTATAGACCTGGATTAATAGCAACATAGGTCTGAAAACGGGAGAATTTTAGTAGACTACTAATACCCAAAGGTTTAGACAATTTTGAGCTGAATTATTGGCAAACCTAAATTGCAGGGAAGTTAATGGTCTCATTTTAGTCTGCTTTGTTGGTTGCACATGGAAAAGCCCTATTTTGACTAATATTTAAGAGAGTAACCAGAAAAGGTTAAAATCGTAGCAATGACCAAAAACAGTTTAACATAGAGGCCCCGTGTAGAAATATGATAGTAGCTGACTATATGTAGGACTTAACTCTCTTGGAGAAACACATTCCAACCCTTAAGAAACAGTATGGACATTAAAAAAAATTTTTTTTAGAAGACCAGGATGCTAGAATCTTGATTGCTTCTAAAAAAATAAAATCTAAAAAATAAAAAATCACATTCTCCTTAAGATTTTAAGAAACTTTAAGACTGTAATAGAGAATATATTTTTCTACCTGCTATTAGCTTGGATACTAGGAAGAAGGGGAAATTTTCCAGAGTTGTTGAAATTTCAAAATGCTTCTGTGTCAAGGACCTTAAGTTATTTCATCTACCTAGATCTGAATCTCCTTTCTATAATACACATGAAAAGGGGCTTCAGGCTGAGACCACTGGAGAGCAAATTCACCATGCAGTAGTAGCTACTGTATTTCCCCATGTATAAGATGCTCCCATGTATAAGACACACCTTAATTCTGGGGCCTGAACTTTGAAAAAACATTTATTACATAAAATTATTGAATTCAAGTTTTATTCATCATAAAATTCATACAACTCCTCATCACTGTCAAAACTCCCATCTGTCCTCATCTGTGTTTGGTGATGAATCACTGTCTTCAACAAAAACAAGCGTGAAAAAGTGGGAAATGCAAGTAAAAAAATCTACAACTGCTGTATGAGATGTACCCAGTTTTTAGAGTCCAAATTTTTTGGAAAAGGGTGCGTCTTATACATGGGAAATATGGTAATTGCCAACTCATGACATTTGCATGAAGCTGTGAGGCCCAAGGAAACACATGAATTTCATAGACCTCAATTTGGAGCCAGACTGCTGTTGTGTGATCATGTGGACTGGCTTTGTGACCTTGGACTGGTTGCTTAACTGAGACTCTGTTGCCTTGTCTGTAAGATGGGGATATAAATGCCTACCTTCCATGGTTTCAAGGATTAAACACAGCTATAAAAAACGAACAGGCAAAGTACCTAGTGTAACAGAAACAATACCAACAAAAGGCTGGAAATTAAAGAAAGCAACTGAGGTTTGATTTTTCCTAAATAATTTACTATTGTTTTATCAAATGGACTATCCTGGAAATGAGAAATTTGAAAAGGATATTTATTTCCTTGGAAGCTTGTTTTTCCATGTACATACCAATGATATACACAGCTTTTACAAATATTTTTCTGTAAGTGTATACAGATAATAAAATAAATGCATATAAGCATCAAATGCACATTTAAACTTAAAATAGCTATTAGTTCACAGTACTATATAACTTAAAAGATTTATTAAAAACAAAAACAAAATGTTTTCAATTTGATTGAAATTTTACATTAAAATGGTGTTTATCAGCCATTTTGTCAGTTCTTTTATTTAGTACAAATGAAACATGTTTTATTTTGCAGCATCTTTTATAACATCTCTTAGGAGTGATTTTCCTGTTCTGAGAAGTGCTCTGCTGGATTGAAAGTATAAAATCACTCTGGAACTTGATTGTCCAGGTGGTCTTTCCTTCAGGTAATTTCGTTTGCCAAAGTGAATGGTCTTCTTGAATTACGTTCGTTTTACTCCCATTTTATTTTTACCAGTTAGTCCGAGGGTTGTTTCTAGCCACAAAACTTATATATTAGAAAGAATTTCTTACACAAGACTGTGAGGATCAACTATTGTTTTTGAAAGCATTAAGTCGGTAGAGCAACAGTATTTTGAGACTTCACTGTGAAGAAATATTTCCTTTTAATATGGCGGCCTGTGAGCTCTGCAGCTTTGTTTACAGCCTGAACAGTCCCAGGTTGAGAACTTGGCAATGATTAACGTTTAATTCTTGCCAAGGGGTGGTTTAGCAAAGTGGTTCTTTTCCAAAACAAGGGACAAGATAAAAATAAATCACACACACAAATACTTGAGCTTTACTTAAATAATAAACATGACTTAAGAGCACAGCTCTAGTCTCCGAAGTATATTAAGAACTCTATAAAGTCTGGAAACACAGATAATATTTTTCTTACACACTGAGTATGTGCTTGGGGAAATAATGTATCTTTACCTGTGTTTCTAGTCTTTATAGATATTCTGTTTGAGGTTTGACTTGTTCTAGTGTTTTGGAGCTCAATTATTAGGTGTAATCTACCATAGTGCCCCATTTTCTTATCTCTAGTGATTAGTCTGAGAATAGACACCTGACCCAAGTCCTCCAGGCTGATCCCAAAATCTTTCTTTGGGATTTTATGTATGAATATTGAGAGAGAGAGAGAGAGAGAGAGATGGAGGGTCTACAGAAGACCCTGGAAATGTCCCTCTCATTGAAGAGAATAGAGGCCAACACAGATTGGATGGCTACAGATGAAGATTCCTAAGGCTGGTAGAGTCCTGGGAAGGACTGAGAAAGAAGCCAGCTCTCTTTATGTGAATTCATAAGTGTCTTCCCTCCCTCCCTATTCTTCCTTCTTATTATACCGTTTTGAATTTAGTTCAGTTGCAACAAAGCAAATCTTAACTATATAGTTCACCTACTCAGGACTTCAAAATCAGTACAGCTATATTCCAGATTTTCTTTGGCTACAAGCTATATTTCCTTGGGAACTGACAAACTTAGGCAGTGGTGATGGGTTCTTCCCCAAGCTCAGAACAATACTTGTCTCTGAATTGCATGCATCCATAACCATGAGCTGTTTCCTGTAGTTATGGAAATGACTGCAGCTGAAGGAACGTAGATGTTGAGCAAGTTGTGTTTGAATTGTTGAGGCTCCACTTAAATGGTAGAGTATCAGACGTCAACTGAGAGGCATGGCTTGATCTCTTTAAGAATTTACATATTCATTAGTCAATAAATATTTACTTAGTTTCATTTATATATGAACTCTGCTTGGTACCAGGCTACACTAGGGAACATGAGAGACATGATTCCTGTCCTCAAAATTTATAGCATGTGGGAGATTTTGATTTCTTAAATAAGTAATTATTGAAGAGCTCTGAGAAGGGACTAGAGGCCCAAGGGAGTTTGGGATCACATAGCAGCAGGATCTTTCTTGTTTGATGGAGCATGTTAGGGAAGGCTCTTTTAGGGAGTTATGTTGAATCTGAGACCTTGATAGCAAAAGTGACCCAGAAATGGAGGGAGGGCCGACAGGGAAGAGTAATCCAAGTAAAGGGAACAGCATACGACCTGGTGGTAAAAGAGTATGTAATGCCGCACATACTGCTCAAATGGGAGCCATGGGGGCCATGGTGACAGAAATTGGAGAAATAAAGCTAGCTCATGATGGGATTTGGAGTTTGTTTTTGAAGCATTTTATTTATTTTTGTATGTATGCATGTATGTATGTATGTATGTATGTATGTATGTATGTATGTATGTGAGGAGATAGAGAAGGGGGAGCAGGAAGCATCAACTTCCATATGTGTCTTGACTAGGCAAGTTCAGGGTTCTGAACAGGCAACCTCAGCGTTCCAGGTTGACACTTTATCTACTGCGCCACCACTGGTCAAGCATATTTCTGAAGCATTTTAGATGAGGGAGCTTGCCCAACTCTGAGGTAAGCAAGAGACGCAAGCCGAAGTGGAAGAATGGAAGATCATGGGGATTTGTACCTTATTTTCCGTCAAAGAACTTGTGATAAACTATCACTTGCTCTCTATTTCCGCTCCTAAATAATCCATCACTTTGAGATACCATTGGAACCTCTTTTCTATGTGGCGCTGTTGCCCTGAGCCCCACTGGCTGTCCAGCTGTCCAGCCAAGCACAGCTCAGTCGCAGACACCCAAGGGTAGATGCGTTCAATGATCAGTGAAGCAGCAGAGGTGTTGGGAGGCAGCTCGGAGAAGATAAGGAGATAAGAAACCAGTTCCTATGAAGAGATGGAACTAGGTTGAAGAAGGGACAGAAGTTGGGCTGTTATGGTTCCTGCAAGTGTTACATTAAATAGAAGCAAAGTCAAGGAATCACAATATTCGTTGAGGTACGGAACCAGACAGAACAACATTGACGCTTGGAAGAATCCTTCATGAGAATGTTGAGCAGCGTGGCAGCCACACCTAAGTTCTTCACATAAGCAGGAAGATTTAATGACTCAGTGTGTTTGGTAACACTTCCTGCCACAAGGAGCTAGGTGGGGTGTGTTCTGAATCTGTGACTTAATTAATCACTTAACCCATTGAGTTATAGGATGTTTATTGTATTTTTTTCAAAGTTTTTAAAGTACTCAACCAGTTACTTCTTAACAGCACATGTCTCTTCCAGACTTTGATTCTGCTAATTCCCAACTGAAATAAACTCTCCTATGCACGATGATTGGTTCTAGCCAGAGAACATATTTATCACTGGACAGGGCAATCTTGAGTCTCTATACAGGAGAGTGAGCTCTGAACTCCTCTCTGGCAGGAAATACCAGTATATGCTAATCAATTTTATATTCCTCACCAACCACATTCCACCAAGTAACTATCAAGGACCTGGCATAGGTAGGTGCTAAATGAAAGTTTGTTGAATGACTAAATGAATTGGAAACCTGACAATATACATGGAAATAATGCTGTATGTCATATAAATTGTATTAATTATTTAACCTCTCTAAATTTTAGTCTTTTTTAAAGATTTTTTTTCTTAAAATTTTTAAAACTGATTTTAGAGAGACTGGAAGGGAGATAGACATTGATTTGTTGTTCCACTTATATTTGCATTCATTTATGTATACTCACTGGGAATAAATTCTTTTAAAAATTTTTGAAAAAATTTTCTATTTATTGATTTTAGAGAAAGAAGAAGGGACAAAGAGAGAGAGAAAGAGGAACATCAACCTGTTTCTGTATGTGCCCTGACCGAGGATCAAACCAGCAATCTCTGGGCTTGGGAATGGCACTTTAACTAACCGAGCTATCTGGCCAGGGCAATATTAGTGCTCTTACTAATAAACTATGGTCAGAGGGTGGAAGGTTAAAGCCAATAGTTTGTACAGTGCCTCATTCAAAGATTTTAGATATTAATATTATTAGAAATGATATTCTTTTACAGATATATTGGTTATTTTCTTAAAATCTTTAAAAGGCATAAAATTCTTGTGGTCTTAAAATGTTAGGACGTATATCTCATTATTTTAACAAGTAGTTCCTGAATCTCATTTATATGTTACTCTCAAGGTGCTCACTTTCTAGAACAGTGGTTCTTAACCTTTTTTGAGGTACCGAACCCACCAGTTTCATATGCGCATTCACTGAACCCTTCTTTAGTGATAAATAAAATATGATTTTTTTTTCCAAATTCAAGACATAGGTATATGTTTTTTTACTGGTGCACAAAATGAGCCATGCATGAACAAAACCAACAAAGTGCATGAACTCACAACAAATTACGGTATTACTTTATTCTGGCCTCCGCGGCAGAGGCTTCTCCGAACCCCTGAGACCGACTCATCGAACCCCTAGGGTTTGATAGAACCCAGGTTAAGAACCACTGTTCTAGAAGGGAAAGAAGGCAACACAAGTAAAGAAGCAGCATTTTGTGATGAGTGTGATGAAGGAAACGAACAGGGAGCTGTGACAGATGGTACACGGCAGTGCATCTAAGAGCCTGAGAGAGTCATACTTGGAGAGATGGGAGAGGCAGGCAGGGACATATTCTATAAGACTGTGAAAACCATAGTGAGAATTTGTGACTTTATTCCATGAACACTGAAAAGCTGCTAGAAAGTTTTAAGCAGAGGAGTGATATAATCTGATTTACATTTTGAAAATGGGTTGCTGTGTGAATAAAGTCTAGGTGGGCAGGTGTAGAAGCAGGGAGATGAGTTAGGAGGCAATTGCAATGGTCCATGTTAGAAAAAGGTGGTGGTGGTTTAGATTAGGGTCGTGGCAGTAGCCTTAACTTTCACTACTATATTATATTGGTTTCAGGTATATAGCATAGTGATTAGACAATTGTATAACTTACAAAATGATTTCCCCAAAGATTCTATATGGTACCCACCTGGCACTATACATATTCCATATGCTGTACTTTACATCCTCATCACTATTTTGTGTACATTAATTATTAATTAACCTTCATTTTGACCTCATCAGCACCTTGGCCAGTCCATCTAGAAGCAGAGAGGCTTCCAAAGTGTTGGTCAAGATAGAACACTCTTAAACACATACGTGTGAACACAATGTATTTACATACATATATCATTTTTTAACCTTGCAGGGAAATGAGCAGCTTTTACAAATAAGAGATTTTCACTTTGATGTCTTGTATGGTATATAAAACAGCTTTCTTTCTTGGACACTTGAGATTAAAAAAGGTACAAGAAAGATCACAGGTTGAAAAGTAACATAAACCTGACCTGTGGAGGCGCAGTGGATAAAGTGTCTACCTAGAACGCTGAGGTCGCTGGTTTGAAACCCTGGGCTTGTCTGGTCAAGGCACATATGGAAGTTTACGCTTCCTGATCCTCCCCCCTTCTCTCTCTCTCTCCTCTCTAAAATGAATAAGTTAAAAAGAAAAATTCCCAGAGAAAAGTAACATAATAGATAAGAATTTTTTTTTTGTATTTTTCTGAAGTAAGAAGCGAGGAGGCAGAGAGACTCCCTCATGTGCCTGACCGTGATTCACCCAGCATGCCCACCAGGGGGCGATACTCAGCCCCTCTAGGGGGTTGCTCCTCTGCAATTGAAGCCATTCTAGTGCCTGAGGTGGAGGCCACTGAGCTATCCTCAGTGCCTGGGCCAACTTGGCTCAAATGGAGCCTTGGCTGCAATAGGGGAAGAGAGATAGATAGAGAGAAAGGAGACAGGGAATAGTGGAGAAGCAGATGGGTGCTTCTCCTGTGTGCCCTGGCTGGAAATCAAACCTGGGACCTCCACACACCGGGCTGACGCTTTACCGCTGAGCCAAACGGCCAGGCCCAAGGCATGGTTATGTTTTATAATGAAAGATTTCTGTGCTATTTTATACATCTACAAAATAATATTCCTGAGCACTGTAAATTGTTAGAGTTTTACATGATAAAGTTGTTATGCATTGTCTGTGTTGGTCAACTTCCAGTAGCTGAAGGAAAAACCAATCATTCTTTGAGGTGTTTATCTAATGGAAATTGGCAATTTGATTTTCATTTCAGTAATTTAATTTCTCAAGGTCAGAGCATAATAGAAAATCCACTTTTCTCTTCTGAATATTGTATTTGTGGCATAGTAGCCTTAAAATTATAATACAGACAAAAACATGTAGTCAGAAATAGGAACTACATTGAATAATTACACAGATAAAATAAGAAGCTTGGCAAGGGACTTATGTTGCATGCAAGCAGCTTGGCAAATGTGGTTGATGAGTGAAGAGGGAAGTGGTTGTTGCGTCATGTTGGGAAGGGGATCCTGTAGGAGACTGTGGGAGCGGAGGAGCTTCTTAAGGAAGCAGAGCATTAGAAACATGGGGGGAAGTCAGTGCCATGGTTAGAAAGAAGTTGGTAGCAGATTTTACTGATTCATTCATTCATCTGCAAACTCATTGAACCCTTAGGACTGACTGTGCCTCTCACTGTGCTAGGCTGTGGAGGCAAACACACAGGTCAGGCTGCTCTCCGTGTCTCAGTGGGATGGACGGATATAGGACTCTGAATCTCGGGAGCTGGAGACACGGAGCAGAGAGGTAATAATCGAAACCATGAGCCAGAATATAAGGATGGGGCAGAACGAAAGGCCAAGTGTGGAGCCCTGAAGAAGCCCCAGAAATGTCAATAAGTAGAATCTATAGAGTAAAAGTTGAGTAGAATAGTGAATGAGAGGTGAGAAAGTTGAGGTGTTTGGATGATAACTAATGAGGAAAGTAACTCAAGTGAGAATTTCTGTTTTATTTATCAAGATGGTAGGAAAGGCCCTGGCAGGTTGGATCAGCGGTAGAGCATTGGCCTGGTGTATGGATGTCCTGGGTTCGATTCTCGGTCAGGGCACACAGGAGAAGCGCCCATCTGCTTCTCCACCCTACCCCTCTCCCTTTTCTCTCTATCTCTCTCCTACCTGCCCATAGCCAAGGCTCTATTGGAGCAAAGTTGGCCCGGGTGCTGAGGATGGCTCCATGGCCTCCGCCTCAGGTGCTAGAATAGTTTCCTTTGCAACCGAGCATCGGCCTAGATGGGCAGAGCATTGCCCTCTGATGGGCATGCTGGGGGGATCCCAGTCAGATGCATGCAGGAATCTGTCTCTCTGCCTCCCCAATTCTCACTTCAGAAAAATACAAACAAACAAACAAAAAAAGGTAGGAGAAAATTTTGCAAAGGGAGGAATGTAAGAAGAGAAAGACAACCTGAAAGTATAGGAGAGAGTAAGACTGCTTGGTGGAGAAGAGGAGCATAGGAATAGGGTGGAGGGAATAAGGGTGGCCTTAGAAAGAGAAAAGACAGCTTAGGAGGTCAGGATCATGTAGATATGAACATGGTTGTAGTTTGGGGAATGGGGGTACAGAAATTTGAAGAAATTGCTTGACCTCTCAGGTCCTGGACTTGAGACAAATAAAGCTTGGGAGTCAGATGGCCAGGATGGATCTGGCTGCCCTGGGCAAAGTGTCTGTGGCCTTGTGAAAGAAGCAGAAAGAGATACAAGAAGTAAGATTCCCTAAGGCTCTCTAATGAAATTCTCTAAAGAAGAGGATTGTGCCTCTGGTTTGGATCCATTCAATTATGGACATCACAGGAGGGTAGATAGTGTAATGAAGGTGAATGATGGAGAAGGTGGCTTTAACTAGTGATGGAGAGGAGTAATCTCCAGGGCAAGATGTTGCCGTAGTCCAGGCAAGAGACAACTAGCACCTGGACCAAGGTACTGTGAAGATAAAGCAGAAGGAACCAGTTTAAAAATAGGAATATAAGAACAGCAAGATTTGTTAGCTGTCCAATATAGTTGTCATTAGTCAGCTATGTCTATTGAGCACTGGAAATATGTCTAGTCTGAATTGTGCTGATGTATTATGATGTAAATCACACAACAGACATATATATATATATATATTTACAGGGACAGAGAGAGAGTCAGAGAGAGGGATAGATAGGGAGAGACAGGAATGGAGAGAGGTGAGAAGCATCAATCATTAGTTTTTTGTTGCCATTGTGACACCATAGTTGTTCATTGATTGCTTTCTCACATGTGCCTTGACCATGGGCCTTCAGCAGACCGAGCAACCCCTTGCTGGAGCCAGCGACCTTGGGTCCAAGCTGGTGATCTTTTGCTCAAGCCAGATGGTCCCGTGCTCCAGCTGGCGACCTCGGGGTCTCAAACCGGGGTCTTCTGCATCCCAGTCCGACACTCTATCCACTGCGCCACTGCCTGGTCAGTCTCACACAACAGATATTTTAAAGACTTAGCATAAAAAGATATTTTATGAATACAGTTTATATTGATTACAAGTTAATAATATTTGGGGGATATATTGGGTTAAACCAGATTTATTATTAAAATTAATTTTACCTGTTCTTTTTTACTTTTTTAACATAGCTATCACAAAATTTTCAATTAAATATATGAGTTATGTTATATTTCTGTTGGACAGTATGGCTAGAAAGCTAGTAAGAATGGGCTGGCCACTGGGATACAGAGTATTGGTACAGGTAAGTGTATAGCATTTACCTGTCTACTATGGTAGATATCCACCCTCTTAACTGATATAACTAGAAGAGGTAGTGGGGTTGGTTAATGAAAAAAATCAGTGAAAGAAGAGAATAAAAAACCATGAACTGTCTAAGCACAATTTTAATAATTTATTTGAACTTAAACCATAAGCATATACTCATCTACTGGTTGGTGGCTAGTTGTAAGAACAGGGCTTTTAAAAAAAATTTTAATCTTTTTCTTTTTACCATAATGTATTTTCTACCATTAACAGTTTCAGTTTCTTTAAAGTAGAGGGATGGGTTTCTGAACCACAGAGTCTTGAGAGACTTTCATGAGTTTCTCTCAGTTCTTCACTGTTTCCTCATCTATACCTACTTCCATTTAAAAAATTCAAGTGTTTACAAAAGAATTAAACTTTTTTTTTCTATTTTGTATTCATCAGTTTACCTAATTTTAAATTATATAACTACAAGTAAAAGTGGCATGAACATTTTGGTGACACTCCCAACTGACTCTTGGTGTGCACACAACCCAACGACGAGAGAAATGAGGGCGATGTGAGTGAGAGTGGGTGCGGCCTTGGGCAGGTGCATGGGTGTTGTTAGTGCGCATCAGAGTGTGAACAGAGAGACAGTTAATGCAGGCTGGCTGACAGAATTTCTTCCATGCTAACAAGGAATGACGGGCATTGGTGTTTGAGTTCAGAAGGCAGGAGGAAGGAATCGGAAGCAGGACTGCTTGGGTGGGCACCGCAGTGGCCAGTACGAGGTACAGTGTCCCAGCAAGGAGTGAAGGGACACAGGTGTCTTCTGTCTACTGGGCCCTTCTCCATTGCCCACCCCATGAAGACACTATTTCATAGAATGCTCGCAGTGTCCCATATTTTCAGAAGTTACCGTATTGAGCAATTTCTGGAAACAACAGAGTTGGACTTAAAACATTGTTCTGTCAAACTTCAAAACCAGTCTCTTCAACCAATGTTCCTCCAATGTTATTGTGCATCAGAATGACCATGGGGGCAGGTGAAGAGAACTTATTCAAATGCAGATTTCCAAGCCCTGTCCCCAGAAAATTGAATTCAATTGGTCTGGATTGTGGCCATGGTGGCCTGCTGATTCTGCAATAGAAGATTCATGAGAACTGAATGACAATGCAATATTGCCCTTACATGGGACTACAGAGGAGGGCTACCCCGCAAGGGAGGTAGTAATGCAGACTGAGAAACACAGCCCAAAGAAAGATAGAGTAGGTTGCTGGAGCCAGCTCATATAGACCTGTAAGTGCCAATGATTAAAACTGAAGGAATTTTATGAATCACTTGTTAAATACAGCCATTATTTATAAAAAATTTTTATAAATTTGCAATTAAATTATATGAAGAACAAAGGCAATAAATACTAAAATTTATTACTTCTTAATTATGTTGCCACTATTTATTATTGTTGATGTTCCTGGGATTATTTGTGTCTATTGAGATACTATGTGTATTAGTTATCTACTGCTGCATAACAAATTATCCCACAACAGCTAAAAGCATCAGTTTCTGTAGTTCTGGAATTTGGTTGCTGCTTAGCTGGATGGTTCTGAATCAGTGTCTCTATAAGTCAAGCTGTTAGAGATGCAGCTATCTCAAGGCTAAGCTGAGGCTGAAGGATTGTCTTCCACGCCTGCTCAGATGGTTGTTGACAGGCCTCAGTAATTCATAGGCTGTTGGACTAGGATGTCAGTCCCTCTCAGGCTGTTGGATAAAGGCCTGTCTCAGATTTATGCTATATATGAGCTTCTCTACAATATGGCAGCCAACTTCTTTTCCAAGAACAAGAGATAAGAGAATGAGAGGGAGGAGGGAAAGGAGGGAGGGAGAGAGGCAGAGATAGAAGCTGCATCTTTTTATAACCTAATTTTGGTAGATCTATCCCAACACTTCTGCTGTATTATGTTCATTAGAAACGAGACACTAAGTTTTGCCCACACTCAAGTGAAAGGGAGAGAATCAAGCACCCCTCGTGAAAAAGAGGAGTATCAAGAATTTGTACAACCCCCCCCCCCCCACACACATCAATGCCATGTTCAGTGATGCCACATTGTTAATTTGAAATCAGCCATGGTGGAAGTATTTACACCATGAAAATCAGCAAATGATCTAAATCGAGTATCCCTTCCTTCCCCCCTCCCCCAGCTGAAGGTTAAATATTTACCAGCACATCACTGGATAGAGATAGAGCTATGTGTTTACAGAACTTTTGTGGTATAGATGAGTTTTAGAGAGGGCTTTGGAAGGAGAGAATAAAAGGTTTGAGATACAGAAAGAGACATTTTCTGGATTTAAGAATAATAGAGGTAATGTAGGAAGTGGAGGATTGGGGAGCTTAATATGCCCAGACAGATGTTCAGAAGTGACATGAAAAAAAGATCTCTTTCTTGCAGATGCGCAATTTAAAATATGGATAGCCTACTGTATTTAACTGTGGTATACAGAGTTAAGTGCATTAGAGATTGATGTGCAAGATTTCCTATCTAGCTATCAGAATGGACATATAACCTTTTACAAAATTGCCTAGCAAATCACAAACAGTACTATACACTCCAGTGAAGCTGACCTACTCCTAAAATAGCCCAGACATTCAAAGACCAAAATTTTAATTCCTTTGAACTGATTCTTTGGTGTATGTGGCATGCCCAATAATAATTGAGGAAGCTCTATCACCTACCAGATGAACAGGAATTTTTTTTAAAGAGAAAACTTCCAAAATCATAGCATTTTAGATCAGAAAGAGACTTGAGAAAACATAAGACAGTATTTCTTAGAAGTATGTTTATTAATCGAACATCAAAGTCAGAAATTCCTGGTGTTACTGTTAAAACCTAGAACCTTGTTAGTACCGGGAACCCATCTCAGACCTACTGCATTGTTGGGAGCTTGGGAACTTGCACATTGCACAAATGAATAGTCCAGTACTAACCTTTCATTTTATAGATAAGAGAACTAAGCTTTTAAGGTGCAAAGAGATGCCCCTCACATGAGACCACATAGCTAATAGGATTCCACCTATTAAAAAAACAACATAAAAAACAATCCAAAAAATTGAGATTTGAGAAAAAGTAGAAAACAGACCCTCTGTTTAAAGAGAGAGATGAGGGCAGCACAGGACTTCAATGAAGACTGTGTTGTTTACATGTGCAGTTAGTTGCTAGTTGATATGCCCCACCTAGCCACAAATGAATGTGGTTACCTAAAACTGCTAACATGAAATCTTAAACTTCCACTTCTGCAACTACTGGTTTTTAGCTAGTCTGTTTTCTTTTTCTAGGTTTCCAAGGTTGCTCTTTTGGGCTTGATTTTAGAAGCATAATTATAACTATGGTTTCAAATGTTTGGACCATGTAACAAACACAGACTGGGCATAGTGAAAATATACAGTTCTTAGCTCTGCCTACATTTGACAAGGAACATGGTTAGATTCAAATTCAACTGCGTAGTGTGTCTTTATAGTGGTAGATTTCCCCAAAATACCCAAGAAAGAAAATCAGGGAAGATGTGGGAAATGTATACAGTCAAGGGGGCCGGGAAACCAAACCAGACTTTTTATTTTAATCCAATGAAATCATTTAACTAAGTCCTATACTAGGAGAAAATGTTTTTTATTTGTTGTTATTGTTTTTTAATTCAGTGCAATTCATTATTAGGTGAAGAAAGAGCAAGTTAAGAAAATAAAATGTCTAACATGAAAAATTACCTACACAGTCAGTGTCCAGTTTTTCTGCTTGGTGGAAATACCCAGTGGGTTACTTACTTATTTAGATTTGTGTTGTTCTTGAATCCAAATGGCAACCTCATCAGAATGACATCTGCTCTGAGAATATCAATCCCATCTAAAGGCTGGGTATTTAAAGCTGTAAATGGACTTTATTCATTTTAGAGAGGAGAGAAGGAGTAGAGAGAGAAGGGGGGAGGAGCAGGAAGCATCAACTCCCGTATGTGCCCTGACCGGGTAATCCCAGGGTTTTCGAACCAGCAACCTCAGCCTTCCAAGTCGACGCTTTATCCACTGTGCCACCACAGATCAGGCGATTTTATATTTTTATAGTAACTTTAAGAGGGGGATGAAGATTGTTATCTCTCATGATCAGAGTTTTCTTTCTATAACAGGATTTAATATTACTATTTTTCATTTTTTCTTGGAAGAAGGTTTTCCACCCCTAGTCTAGCCTTTAGGTGACTGTAGTCCTAGCCAACATCTTGGTTATAACCTGGTAAGAGGCCCTGAGTCAGAACCACCCAAGTAAGCTGCTCCTGAAAGATTTAATCTTAATACCAAACTAAATCTTTTGTCTAGCACCCCCCCCACACAACATTTTACTTTATCGTTTTAATTTTTCTGGAAGAATCCAGGAGCATAAATAAATACGATTAACAACAGTATCTGCAAAATGATAGAATGATTAAAAAGAAATTCTGTTAACCCTCTAAATTCAAGTGTTCAGTTTGCCAGCCCAATTTTGCAATAAAGGAAAACCCACCCCTTGGGTTTGTGTTCGCAATGTCAATACAGCTACTAAAGATCCATCACGGGGAGAAGGCCAGTGGTTGCCAATATTTCCTTTTTGCTTCTTTTATTCTGGAATATTCTCTAATTCTTGGTGTACCAAAATGGAAACCCAGGTCAGCTTAGTATAGATGTCACTTTGGAAGGCTCCTCCACTGTCAGGGGTCTCTCAATGACAACAACGTTCCCAAACCTAGACCTCAGATGTCATTTCACCTGCGTCGTTCCCGGAACCATCTGACTTTTGACGTGGTCTGAGCTAACCGATAACACGCGGCGCGGACCCGCGGGCTGGCGCGCGCGCGGCCCCTGCGCGCAGTGGTTTCTCCTGCAGCTCCCCTGGGTCGGCGGCCGGTAGTGCAGCCCGCCCGCGCGCCGTCCCCTCCTCTGGGTGGCCCCCGCGCACGGCTGACACTCACTCCAGCCGGGAAGGTGAGGCGCGAGCAGCCTGGTGCGGAGCTAGCCGTCCTGCGCAGCGCGGGCCAGCTCAGTCCCGGCCGGGCAGACAAAAGAGGTCGCGAGCGCAGTAAGGCACGGGCCGCGGCAGCGGTGCGCGATGGCCGGGCGACGAGGCCAGGCGCTGCTGGCGCTGTGCGGGGCGCTGGCCGCCTGCGGCTGGCTGCTGGGCGCCGCAGCCCAGGAGCCTGGGGCGCCCGCGGCGGGCATGCGGCGGCGCCGGCGGCTGCAGCAGGAGGACGGCATCTCCTTCGAGTACCACCGCTACCCCGAGCTGCGCGAGGCGCTGGTGTCCGTGTGGCTGCAGTGCACCGCCATCAGCAGGATCTACACGGTCGGGCGCAGCTTCGAGGGCCGGGAACTCCTGGTCCTCGAGCTGTCCGACAACCCTGGGGTCCATGAGCCTGGTAAGGGACTGTCATCCCTGGAGAGCTGCAGAGGGTGGGACTGGTGGCGGTGGGGTTACGAGGGAAGGGTGGGCCTGGGGTGCCGCCTTGTGGATTAGGGAGCCTGGGGTGGAAGGTGGGAATTAGGGGGAAGGATGGAGATGGGGATAAAGCTGACCTAGAGCGCTGTGGTTTGCTGGGTTCCAATTTCTGCGGCCCTCTGCTCCTTCCCCATCCCTCCCAGCCCCAAGCTCTCCCCGAGCCGTTAGGCCACCTTTTGCTGAGTTTATAGGCCAGAGAGGCTTGAAGGATGGAGGTAGGAGCACGTAGCGAGAGCTCGCTAACCCAGCAGTGGCTCTCACTTTGCGGGTGTGCAAGACCCGAGGGAAGAACAATCCTTAGGAGGGAGGTTCGCCTTCCTCACACACCGGAATAGAAAGCTAAGGTGGCCTAGGCAGGGACTTAGAGGAAAGAGGAAGAGTCAGTGAGCATTTCTTTCCTAATTTCCAGAGGACCATCTTTATTGGATCCTGCAGGTTCTGCGTACCCATTTCTACCCGAACGTCTGTATTAGGCACAGGAGCGCTGTGGGGGCGCTCAGGGAATGTTAAGGGTATTGGCACGGTGGGGTGGTGGTGTGTGCCGACCTGTAGACCCTCTTGGGGGGTTGGGAGGTGGGAAGTGGCCTCTGACAGGCATGTGGATTTTGAAATTGTACTCGACCTTTCTAAGGAAAAAGGAATATTACTCCCCCCCCCCCCCCACCTCTGCCTTTTGTCGCTTGGGATGAGTGGTTTGTGACCAGGGTTTTACTTCAGATGATGTTCCCTTAGAGCATCTTCCTCCTGAGTATATTAAGGCACGTTTTATGTTAAGTGTGATTCATTTAGTATTCATTAGAGGCGTTCAAAACAATGTTCTTGGGGCTTTTTCATTATGTTTCTGCTCTTAAGAGTTATCTGAAGGCCTAGTCTGATGGCAAAGAAACTGTTAATCTAAGCTAATGTTTCAAGAAGATCATATGAAAGCTAATGTTCACTTTTGTTATCTTTGTTTCAAATTTAGAAGTAAAATTCTAATGTAATATTACTGTTAGAATGTGATATGCTTTTGAAACTTAGAACAATCCTTCTGCTTGAATATCCAAAATGTATAGTTTGTCAAGATTTGTAAATCTCTCTTTCAGATTGTAAACTCTGCAAGGTAGGGACGGCATCTCTAGCTCCTTGCCCAGATCTACATTCAGCAGGCACTCAGTACACATTCGGAAAAAAGAAATGAATCAGTCATTTATTGAATAACACAGTATTTAAAAATATAATGTTCTGTCTGACTAGGTGGTGGTGCAGTGGATAGAATGTCGACCTGGGACACTGAGGACCCAGGTTCAAAGCCCGAGGTCACCTGCATGAGCCACAGGCTCATCTGGCTTGAAGGCGGGCTCACCAGTTTAACTATGGAGTGGGATCATAGACATGACCCCATGGTTTGATCCCAAACGTCCCTGGCTTGAGTCCAAGGTTGCTCACTTGAGCAAGGGATCACTGGCTTGGCTGAAGCCGCCCAGTCAAAGCACATCAACCATGAGTTGATGCCTCTCATCTCTCCCTTCCTGCCTGTCCCCGTATGTCCCTCTCTCTCTTGCAATATATATATGATGTTCTATTCCTTATAAACACAAAATACATTTTGTTCTTTTTACAAAGGTGAACTCAGAATTTTGTTTACATTATGTGCTTTAGAATTTGTTAAATGAAGCGAACTTAAGTTCATGGAATTAGAAGTAGAATATAAAATTAGAAGTAGAAAGTACAGTGTTACTCACTGTATTTTTAAAGGTAGAAAGAAACTATTATAAACACTGAATAATCACAAAGGCAATTCCTCCACCCCTTGCACCATCTTTGAAGAGGAGATAAGTTAGAAATCTTCAGAGACCTAGTGTTAAACAACAAAATTCAACTGAGTAAATTTTAAAGATCTTGTTGGCTTTATTCAATGATTCACGTATTGGGCAGCAGAGAGAAAGGAGCTCCAAAGAGCTGTACAAAGTGAAGACCTCCCTTAAGAAGGGAGTGGGAGCAAGGAAGTTAGAGGCAAAAAAGGTGAGTTGATTATTGTCAAATTACTTTCCTTTTAGGGCATGGCCAGGGCTTATCAAGCATCTGACCTAATTAGTACTGATTAGGTGATTCCTGCTTGGTTGGTTTAAGATTCCATTTCTGGGAAATTTGATGCTGTAGTTAGTTGTCTTGGCTTCCTGACATGGGGCTTAGCATAAGTGACTCCATTTTGGACCTGTTGTTTTTTTTAACACTAGCAAATGGAGAGGTCTGATCAGTATGTAAGTTTGATAGTACTTGTAGGAATTAACTTTTTAATAAGTTTTAGATAAAGTGTTCATTCTTAGATGGCCTTCAAGTTCCTTTTAGATGAAGATATTTTAAGAAACAAAGAGAGGACTATCCATATTTATTCTGAGGTAGAACTATGTGCTTTCAGGTTTTTTGTTTGTTTGTTTGCTTTTATTTTGTGAGCAACTGCACACTCGAGGTGGGTCAGGTTCTATGGGCTGTTCAGTGAAACAGAAGACAGTCTTTTCCCTTTGGGGAGCTGGGAATCAGACGTTTGAAGGACAGTATAAAGGTACGTAGGGCTGCAAGAATGGTGTGGGAGAGCTGGAGAAAGGAGACCAGGGACATTGGGTCATGGGGATTTTGTCACTGAAAAATGTATGACAGGAAATAAATTTACAGAATGCTGAGTATTGAAATTTACCAGTTCCATTATGGCTGGTATAGGATGTATATTTTAAGAGCCACCCGCTTTTGAAAGAGGGCAACTGTCTTAACTATTTTTACATTAAAGTACTGTTTTTTGTTTGAAATAACATTTGTGATTAAGCTAGTAGGAAATGATATGTAGCTTGACAAATTCATTTACTTGACTAAAACTTTGATGAAATTGCCCATATTCATTTTATCTTTCCAGTAAGAGAGAGGTATGAAATTTGTTAGTTTTCTTAATCTAAATTCTTCTTCTGGATAAGAAAAGTGTAGTTAATGTGTAAGCATTTAGTTATCATAATAGAAAAACTCTCCCCAAACAACATATATACATAACGCCTTTCCCTGTGGTAGAACTGACAAGTGAGTAGTATACTTGGTTATATTAGTGGATTATGACAGATAGTGTTTGATATCACCAGCTCTCTTCCTGAGCAGAAAAAAAGTGATCATCATACTTGTCTGGTACCAGACTGTAGTCTGAACTTGAACTTACCTCCTGAAAAAGATTCATTTTCTCAGGTATGCTACACTGGAATTTATCAAAAGTGAAAGAAAATTTCATTTCATACTTATCTGTTATGATGACACCATGAAAATCAGCTTGATTATTGACTATAGCTGAATGTTGGGTTGTAGTTTTCATTTTGTAGGCCTGCAAAAATCTTTGGAAGAATGGTCGTGGATATCAGCCATCCTCAGAAGAATTGCAAGCAGTCTTGACACCAGTCTCATGACTCTGGACCCAGATGAGGGACTGGGATGAAGAGTGGGCTATGATTGAGTCCTTCAGCTCACACTGGCCTCATGGCTGATTCTGGGTGCTCAGATGTGTTTCCTTTAGATGTTATACCTGCCAGGCCTCATCATCTTTCCCAGTTTTCTTTATGTTTGTTTATATTTTATTCTTTTAAAACATTTCTACACATAGAGACTCATGTGCTCAAACCCAAACATTTGCTGTCCTGGGCATGCGTATTCATCATTGCAATACTCATAAAATAAACCTTTATTCATTTATGTCAAAGCAATGGAATCCATATTCCCAGATTGCTCCTTCAGAGTTAAACATGAGTTAAGACTAGTTTGTTTAAAATACTAATTCCTCAACATATAGTTTAAGAGTGCTTTTGGGGAGGAAATTTGATTTATAACTAAAATGCTATCTTAGAAACATTCTTTAGAACATAGATTTTTCTCCCTCAAAGGCTAGAATGATTATTTTGGACCAATTCCTCCAAAATTCTGTTAAAATTTAAAGTGTATGAATGCCAGTATGCATTTGCCAAATATTATGATGGAACATTTAATACTGGCGAAATTTCTGTATAACAAACAAAAAAGAAGGGGGATTTTGACTATTTTATATATCCTCTTTTCATATCAGATCATTATGTATTAGTGGAAAATGATCACAACTGAGTAATACCTTATAGTTGGTGAATATAGATATTATATTCTGGAGAAGGATCTAGATGTACCACATGTGGTCAACAGTTATTTTTAGACCCAGATGAGTCAGTGCAGCTCTTGCCAGAAATAATGTACTTGATTGACTTGTGATTGGCTAATGGAAGAGAGGAAATTGGGCTGGCCCCTAGCTTTAGATCCTACGCTAAGACAAAATAGGCAGCTTTCTATGGGAACTGGTTTGAAAGGTAGAAAAGGAATCATCTGCCAGCATGTCCCTTATTGGCATAGCATAGGGGTGAAAACCTTGCCTTCTTTTCTGTTGGGAAAGATATTTTTGGCAAATGCAAAAATAGCCCATGTGAGGAAAGACACATAACTCGGCTTTTCCCCAAAGTATATTCAGTTCAGCTTGGTTTGATAAGTTAGATAAAGATAAACAGGTTTGTGCAGGACTTATCAGAGCCCTTAATATGCCAATATACGTTTCAGATCTCCAAGTCAGATGCATATTAAATAGTATTTCCCTACCTTCTTTCACCATGGGACCTTTTGTCCCCCTAGAAGCTTATCTTGGAATTAGAGTTACATTAGTTTGAGAGGCACAGCGTTAGCCTGTTATCATTCAGTATATATATATATATTAAAAAAAATTTTTTTTATTCACTTTAAAGAGGAGAGAGAGAGAGAGAGAGAGAGAGAAAGAGAGAAAGGGGGGAGGAGCAGGAAGCATCAACTCCCATATGTGCCTTGACCAGACAAGTGCAGGGTTTTGAACCGGCGACCTCAGTGTTCCAGGTCGACGCTTTATCCACTGCGCCACCACAGGACAGGCCTCATTCAGTATATTAAAAAGGATTAACTTGGTAGTTCTCTCGTAGAGAGACTCATACAGGGAGTCCTTTAGGAGTGGGACACATATATTTTCCATATTTTGCCCTTAAAGTGCATCAGAGTGATTTATGGAGAGTAAGCTCTTAAGATCGCTTATTGAATTGAAAATATGACCCTGAGGCAATGAGGCATAGGGCAGATAAGTTTGACTGGAAAGATTAAAGTAAAAAATGCCATTCAGTTCTTTTATTGATAAGTAGCTTCATGCTTTAACTTCTGCTTACCTCTTTTCTTGTCGATAATAAACTAGGGATGCTTTAAAAACTCAGACCAGATAGAGCTGCTATGAGGTCAAAGTAGTAGAGTATATAGAGATTAACTTAATGAAATTGCTTGCATCTAGGTATGAAGATGAGCTAATCTGTTAGAATTCTGTTCCCTTTCAGTCGGTCTGGGAAATGTGCTGCACTGGCCTTGTGTTCATGTGGAGCAGGCCTGCTAGGCCTGATAGGCCTGGGGCTCACCTGTGCCAAAGGCCTCACAGCCCCACTGAGCCCTGAGCGACTTCCACCAGCTCACCGCTGTTTCCTTGTTTACCTGTTTGTCCTCTACTGATTTATAAAATGCAGGCCATCGCTGCTTTTGTTCACTTTGACATTGTATTTTACTTTATTCTCTAGGAGCAGTGAAAGTGTTTATCATTATTTGAGAATGTTTTTATGGTTGTTTCATCAGGTTCCTAAATAAACCTAAGACAATTCCAACATCTACTTTGGCAAACTGACTTATTTTCTTTCTTTCTTTCTTTCTTTCTTTCTTTCTTTCTTTCTTTCTTTCTTTCTTTCTTTCTTTCTTTCTTTCTTTCTTTCTTTCTTTCTTTCTTTCTTTTTACAGAGACAGAGAGAGGGATAGATAGGGACAGACAGACAGGAACGGAGAGAGGTGAGAAGCATCAATCATCAGTTTTTCATTGCCGTTGCGACACCTTAGTTGTTCATTGATTGCTTTCTCACATGTGCCTTGACCACGGGCCTTCAGCAGAACGAGCAACCCCTTGCTGGAGCCAGCGATCTTGGGTCCAAGCTGGCGAGCTTTTGCTCAAGCCAGATGGGCCCGCGCTCAAGCTGGCGAGCTCGGGGTCTCGAACCTGGGTCTTCTGCATCCCAGTCCAACGCTCTATCCACTGTGCCACCGCCTGGTCAGGCTGACTTATTTTCTTGAAGAGGTTATGATGAAACTGCTCAGGACCCGACTGATTTATTCTTTTACAGACACAGTGTAAGTGAAAGATCTTCGAAGCAGTCTTTGTAATCCTCCCTCATTTTCTTAGCCCGCTGGGGTCCTTTCTTTGTGCTTTCCTAGTTCTTTGAAGAGCTGTAATGTAAAGGTTTACGGTATATGCTTCCAGTCAGGGAATCTGAGTTGAAATCTTTTCTCTTCCTATTTTTTTTGTATATAAAATTTTTCTTTATTAATTTAAAGGGGTGACACCAATAAATCAGGGTACATTTGTTCAAAGAAGACATCTCCAGGTTATCTTATCATTCAATTATGTTGCATACCCATCACCCAAAGTCAAATTGTCCTCTGTCACCTTCTATCTGGTTTTCCCTGTGCCCCTCCCCTCCTCCCTATCCCACTCTCTCCTTCTTCCCCCCACCCCGTAACCACCACACTCTTGTCCATGTCTCATAGTCTCACTTTTATGTCCCACCTATGTATGAAATCATGCTGTTCTCAGTTTTTTTTCTATTTTACTTATTTCACTCTGTATAATGTTATCAAGGTCCATCCATTTTGTTGTAAATGATCCGATGTCATCATTTCTTATGGCCGAGTAGTATTCCATAGTATATATGTACCAAAGCTTTTTAATCCACTCGTCCTCTGACGGACACTTGGGCTGTTTCCAGATCTTCGCTATTGTGAACAATGCTGCCACGAAAATGGGGACGCATTTCTTCTTTTCGAACAGTGTTATGGTGTTCTTAGGGTATATTCCTATAAGTGGGATAGCTGGGTCAAAAGCCAGTTCGATTTTTAATTTTTTGAGGAATCTCCAAACTGTTTTCCACAGTGGCTGCACCAGTCTGCATTCCCACCAGCAGTGCAGGAGGGTTCCCTTTTCTCCACATCCTCGCCAGCACTTATTCTGTGTTGTTTTGCAGATAAGCGCCATTCTGACTGGTGTGAGGTGATATCTCATTGTGGTTTTAATTTGCATTTCTCTAATGATTAGTGATGTTGAGCATTTTTTCATATGCCTATTGGCCATCTGTATGTCCTCTTTGGAGAAATTTCTATTCATTTCTTTTGCCCATTTTTTGATTGGATTGTTTGTCTTCCTGTTGATGAGTTTTATAATGGATTGTTTGTCTTCCTGTTGTTAAGTTTTATAAGTTCTTTATAAATTTTGGTTATTAACCCCTTATCAGACGTGCTGTCGAGTATGTTCTCCCATTGTGTGGTTTGTCTTTTTATTCTGTTCTTATTGTCTTTAGCTGTGCAAAAAACTTTTTAGTTTGATATAGTCCCGTTTGTTTATCTTGCCTTTTATTTCATTTGCCCGTGGAGATAAATCGGCAAATATATTGCTGCTACAGATGTCAGAGAGCTTACTGCCTATGTTTTCTTCTAAGATGCTTATGGTTTCACGACTTACGTTTAAGTCTTTTATCCATTTTGAGTTTGTTTTAGTGAATGGTGTAAGTTGATGGTCTAGTTTCATTTTTTTGCAGGTAGATGTCCAATTTTCCCAACACCATTTGTTAAAGAGGCTGTCTTTACTCCATTGTATGTTCTTTCCTCCTTTGTCAAATATCAGTTGTCCATAAAGCTGTGGGTTTATTTCTGGGTTCTCTGTTCTGTTCCATTGATCTATGTACCTGTTCTTATGCCAGTACCAGGCTGTCTTGAGTATAATGGCCTTGTAGTAAACCTTGATATCCGGAAGAGTGATACCTCCTGCTTTATTTTTTCTTTTTAAGATTGCTGAGGCTATTCGTGTTCTCTTTTGGTTCCATATAAATTTTTGGAATATGTGTTCTATATCTTTGAAGTATGTCATTGGTATTTTAATTGTTATTGCATTGAATTTATAAATTGCTTTGGGTAATATAGACATTTTAATGATGTTTATTCTTCCTAGCCATGAGCACAGTATATGCTTCCACTTGTTTGTATCTTCCTTGATTTCTTTTATCAATGTGTTATAATTTTCCGAGTACAAGTCCTTAACCTCCTTGGTTAAATTTACTCCTAGGTACTTTATTTTTTTGGCTGCCATAGTGAAGGGGATTGTTTCCTTAATTTCTTTTGCTGACAGTTCATTGTTGGTATATAGAAACGCCTCTGATTTCTGAGTATTTATTTTATATCCTGCCACCTTGCTGAATTCATTTATCAGGTCCAGTAGTTTTTTGACTGAGACTTTAGGGTCTTCTATATACAATATCATATCATCTGAAAATAATGACAGTTTTACTTCTTTTCCAATTTGGATGCCTTTTATTTCTTCTTCTTGTCTGATTGCTGTAGCTAGAATTTTCAGAACTATGTTGAATAAGAGTGGTGAAAGGGGGCACCCCTGCCTGGTTCCTGATCTTAAGAGGATTGCTTTTAATTTTAGCCCATTTAGTATGATGTTTGCTGTGGGTTTGTCGTAGGTGGCCTTTATCATGTTAAGGAATGTTCCCTGTATTCCCACTTTACTGAGAGTTTTGACATGAATGGATGCTGGATTTTATCAAATGCCTTTTCTGCATCTATTGAGATTATCATGTGATTTTTGTCCTTCCTTTTGTTTATGTGATGAGTCACATTGATTGATTTGCGAATATTGAACCAGCCTTGCCTCTCCAGAATAAATCTCACTTGATCATGGTGTATGATATTTTTCATATATTGCTGGATCCGGTTGGCTAATATTTTGTTGAGAATTTTAGCATCTAAATTCATCAGGGATATAGGCCTATAATTTTCTTTCTTTGTGTTGTCTTTGCCTGGTTTTGGGATCAGAATTATGCTTGCCTCATAAAAGGAGTTTGGAAGTCTTCCTTCCTCTTGAATTTTTTGAAATAGCTTGAGGAGGATAGGAGTTAGTTCTTCTTTGAATTTTTGGTAGAATTCACTTGTGAAGCCATCAGGCCGAGGACTTTTCTTTTTTGGGAGTTCTTTGATAACTGTTTCAATCTCATTTGTTGTAATTGGTCTGTTTAGGTGTTCTGATTCTTCCAGATTGATTTTTGGAAGATTATATGATTCAAGAAATTTGTCCATTTCATCTAGGTTGTCTAATTTTTTGGCGTAGAGTTCTTCATAGTATTTTCTTACAATGCTTTGTATTTTTATTGTGTCAGTTGTTATTTCTCCACTGTCATTTCTAATTTTATTTATTTGGGTCCTCTCTCTTTTTTTCTTGGTGAGTCTAGTTAAAGGTTCATCAATCTTGTTTACCTTTTCAAAGAACCAGCTTCTTGTTTCATTGATCCTCTGTATTGTTTCCTTAGCCTCTATGTCATTTATTTCTGCTCTGACCTTTATTATTTTCTTCCTTCTACTGGTCCTGGCCTTTATTTGCTGTTGTTTTTCTAGTTCTTTTAGATGCAGTGTCAGGTTGCTTATTTGAGCTTTTTCTAGCTTCTTTTGGTATGCCTGTAGTGCAATGAACTTTCCTCTCATTACTGCTTTTGCTGTGTCCCATAAATTTTGAGTTGATGTATGCTCATTATCATTTGTTTCTAGAAACTTTTTAATTTCTTCTTTGATCTCATTGTTAATCCATTCATTATTTAATAACATGCTATTTAGTTTCCAAGTGTTTGAGTATTTCTCAGTTTTTCTTTTGTGGTTAATTTCTAGTTTCATGGCATTGTGATCAGAGAAAATGCTTGATATGATTTCAGTCTTCTTAAATTTATTGAGACCATTTTTGTGTCCTAACATGTGGTCTATCCTAGAAATGTACCATGAGTGCTTGAGAAGAATGTATGTTCTACTGCTTTAGGGTGAAAAGTTCTGAAGATATCTATTAAATCGAGTTGATCTAGTGTAATCTTTAAGTGTGCTGTTTCTTTATTAATTTTCTTTCTTGAGGATCTATCCAGTGTTGTTAGTGGGGTATGGAAATCCCCTACTATGATAATATTGCTGTTAATCTCGCCCTTTATATCCATCAAAGTCTGCTTTATGTATGTTGGGGTTCCTATTTTTGGTGCGTAGATATGTATAATAGTTATATCTTACTGTTGAATTGTTCCCTTTATCATTGTGTAGTGTCCTTCATTATCTCTTACTATAGCCTTTGTTTTAAAGTCCATTTTGTCAGATATAAGTACTGCTACCCCAGCTTTTCTTTCATTTCCATTTGCATGAAATATTTTTTTCCATCCTTTTACCTTCAGTCTATGTGTATCTTTTGTTTTAAGGTGTGTCTCTTGTAGACAGCATATGTATGGGTTCTGTTTCTTTATCCATGCAGCTACCCTATGTCTTTTGTTTGGATCATTTAATCCATTTACATTTAAGGTTATTATTGATATGTAGTTGTTTATTGCCATTTTATTCTTTAAAGCTGTATTCTTCTTTTGCTATATTCTTTCCTCCCTTTATACTGATCACAAGAGGCCCATTAGTATCTCTTGCAGAATGGGTTTGATTTTAATGAATTCTTTGAGGCTTTCTTTGTCTGGTAAGCTCTTTATTTCTCCTTCAATTTTAAACGTTAGCCTTGCTGGATAGAGTAGTCTTGGTTGTAGGTTCTTGTTGTGCATTACTTTGAATATATCTTGCCACTCTCTTCTGGCCTCAAGTGTTTCTGTTGAGAAGTCCGATGTCATCCTTATGGGGGCTCCTTTGTAGGTGATAGCCTTTTTTTCTCTAGCTGCTTTTAAAATTTTCTCTTTATCCCTTAGCTCTGGTATTTTAACTATGGTGTGTCTTTGTGTAGATTTTTTTGGGTTTCTCTTTAATGAAGTTCTGTGTGCTTCTTGAACGTGTGGAATGTTTCCCAGCCTTAATTTAGGGAAGTTTTCAGCTATGATTTGATTGAACAAATTTTCTATTTCTTGTTCTCTCCTATTCTTCAGGAACCCCTATGATGCGAATGTTGTTTCTCTTTATGTTGTCGCAGAGCTTCCTTACAGTTTCCTCACATTTTTTGAGTCTCTTTTCTTTTTTCTTCTCTGCTTCTGTGCCTTTGTTTATTGTGTCCTCTAACTCACTGATTCGATCCTCAGCATCAATCATCCTGCTTTTAATTCCTTCCATTGTTGGTCTTTAGTTCTGATACTGTATTTGTCATTTCTATCTGATTCTTTTTTATTATTTCAATTTCATTTTTTATACTTGTTATCTCTTTATTTAGGTGTTCATAGTGACTGTCCATGTTGCTCTAATTTATTTGAACATCCTAACTATCATTATTCTAAATTCTGCATCTGGTAATTTGGTTATATCTGGTTCATTCAGGTCCTTCTCTGGGGATTTCTCTTGATTCATTTGGTTTGCATTTCTTTGCCTGCCCATTTTGTCTGTGTATAAGAAGGTTGTGGCCACTGGAGTCCAGTAGGTGTTGCCTTTGTGTTCTCTAGGTGTGGTCTGTCTGCAGGCCCACCACTTCCTCTGCCGCTGCCTAGGGCGGTTGGGTATGGGCGTTGCCAGCGCCGGCCCATTGTGGCTGTTGCTGTGATTTCTGCCTCTCCTCTGCGGGAGGGGCTGTCACTCAAGCCACAATCCTCAGCACCAAGGGTAGAAGTGAGCACCTTTGCTCAGCTGCGGACCCAGCCTGTTCCCGGGCTTCCACCCAGCCCCCGCCGTCAGAGCCTGCTTGCCAAAGTTTCTTGGGTTAGACAGCGCTACTGATGTGCTCTCAGCTGTAAGCCTTTGCCTGTCCGGAGCTTTAGCCCTGCCCTCGAGGCCAGGGCCCTCCTGCGCAGGATGGCAAACCGCAGTTTCTCTGGACGGTTGGGTCTGCTGGCATGAGCTCAGCCGCGAGCCTTGGCCCGTCTCTGGTCCTATCCCCGTCCCCGCGGTCAGGGCCTGCCTGCACAGGGTCGCAGAGCAGATCTCTGCCCATTTCTGGCCTCCCGCTTTTTCCCCTGCAGGCGGTCCCGTAGCTGTTGGACCACTTTTGCGCGTTCCCTCCGCCCTTGCTGGGCTAGACGAGCTCACACCGGCTGGGCCTCCGCCCCTGCCGACAGAACTGCGTTTCAGTGTCCCACCACCACCGTCCCTCCAGCAACCCTCAGCAGAGTGAGAAGGGGCCCTGCAGTTCAGACCCTAACACGCCATACTGTAGTCTTGGAAGCTCCCTCCAACTAAGCAGCTCTGCTCTAAGTGCTGCGGGAGAGCTTGTTTGGCTGGTGTCCTGTCTCCCTTTGCTGGTATTGCTAGTTCCAGGGGAAATATTCGTTTTTGATTAGGGAAGTGACTTAGCCCAGGGCTTAGGGTGGCTGTCCCTCAGAGAGTTTCTCCCTGTGGCTTCCAGTTTACTCTCTCTTCCCACTACTCTGGTCCTCTCCTCTGACCCCGTTCCCCGGAGCCCCGGGTGAGTGGCTGTGAGAGAGGTTTTCTGCGCTGTCCCTTTAAGAATCTTGGGTCTGAGAAAACTGTGTCTTTCTCACTAACAGTATCCTCACTTGTTTCACAGCTCAATACTGTCCAAACGCCTCTTCTAGGCTCTTGGACTGCAGGCTGGGGCTTTGTTCCTGTGACCCAGGTCCCTCCCTCTCCGCCAAACTCTCCTCCTGCCACGCGGGTCTCTCCGAGCTGCCGTTGGCTCCGGGGAGCTGGGCAGCCCTCTTCGCGTTTTCGCTATTCCTACCAGTCTCAATGTGGCTTCTTCTGTGTTCTTTGGTTGAAGAGTCCACTTAGTTTAGTTCAAAGTTGGTTTATCCAGATGATGGTTCTTAAAATGGAGTTATAATCCACTTTGGTTCTGGGAGTTGGAAGTTGGTACGTCCGTCTACTCCATCACCATCTTCTCAACTCTCTCTTCCTATCTTTAACTAAACGTTCTTTGGCAAATCATTTAATTTGTAAGTCTCAAATTCATCCCCTGTGAAATGACAATAATGTGGTGACTAATTGAAGTAGTAAATACAAAGTTCTTAATTCAATATGTATCAACAGTTGTTAGTACCTCTATTATGGAATTTTCCATTGTTTGTCTAAGTGTTCACTCAGTAGACTGTGAGCTTCTTAAGGTCAGGGGTAGTATTTTGTTTATTTCTTTATCCAAAATGTCTAGTTACTATGCTTAGGGCACAGTATCCCTCAAAGGAAGTGTTTGTGGAATAAATGAAATTTCTCAAACCGTCAAAAATGTGCATCACCAAGCCAAGTCATATTGAGGGTCAGTGTTGGCATTACGTCTGTTAGCATGCCAGAAGTATGAAACAAGAAGGGACAGAATATTTTTCTGATGTATGTGCTGACGCTAATGTGATGCATCCAGTTTTCATAATGACGAGTTTCATCAACGGCTTGTCTCTTCATGTTTCAGCGATGTGCTTGCAGTGTTTGGTGTCTGTTACAACTGCTTTAGTATGAAGTTCTGTTCTTCAGACATTTAAAAAAGTCAGATTGCTTTTTAACTGTTAAATAAAAGTTCTAAAGATAATCAGTAAAATACTTACTTAGGAGAATTTTGGACCCCTTAAAAATCTGCATGAGCCCTTAGTGTTGCAAACTAAGAACAGTGTGCTGTCTGGAACATGGAAGTCAGACATCTCCAGGTGTTAATTTCCCCTCCCCTCAAGATGTGGCATTCAAATCAAACACTTGAAAGTGCCATGGTAGGAGGTGGTTTACCTGAAAGGCAGCTGATGGGACAAACCAGGCTCCAATGTGCAGCATGTTTAAATTTACTCTTTCCTTCCCTTCTCATTAATTACTGAATAGCTGCCAGTCCATTGCTCTGTGAATGTTTCTTTCCTTTAAAATTCAGGATATGGTGTTTTATAAACAATCTAGCAGCCAGCTCTTTCTAATAAAATGTGGCCTCAAAGAAGAGCCTATTTGTGTTACTAGTACCTTTTGTTGTTTTCAGACGACTTACCTACATCTTTAACTGTCTCCAGTTTATAATCTTTGAAGGATAAAGTGGCTTATGTAAGCATTACAGGGTTGATTCTTAAAAATAAATCAGTTAATTATGATACTAAACCCCAGAACAACTTTCTACTACCAGTAGACATTTTGTTTTTTCAGAAATCCATTTACTATAAAATCACTGCTGAGCATGATATTTCTATAATAATAATGTTACCAACCTCTGGTTCCTTGACCAAGGCTTTGAAAGGCCAAAACTCGGAATGTCAGAGTTTGGAGTAAGGATAGGATCATTGATTAAGAAGGCACCAACAGAGAAGATGGGAGACTTAGCAGTGTCTCAAACCCAAACTGTGCTTGACTAGGCGGTTGTGCAGTGGATAGAGCGTCGGACTGGGATGTAGAGGACCTGAGTTTGAGACTCCGAGGTCACTAGCTTGAGCGTGGGCTCATTGGGTTTGAGCAAAAAGCTCACCAGCTTGGACCCAAGGTCACTGGCTTGAGCAGTGGGTTCCTTAGTCTGCTGTAGCCCCCCAGTCAAGGCACATATGAGAAGTCAATCAATGAACAACTAAGGAACCACAATGAGGAATTGATGTTTCTCATCTCTCTCCTGTCCTATCTGTTTATCCCTATCTGTTTCTCTGTCTGACAAAAAACAAAAACAACAACAAAAAAACCCAACCCAAATTGCTCGCTGGATTGGTTTAAGGGATTTCAAGAGGTTACTGGAAACAGGTATGGGTAAGTTTGAATTGGAGGATCTTAGTGATAGGGTTGCAGGTCGGAGCCATGACCCCCTTTCCCTTAAGTGGACAAAGGGACACTGACAAACTGGATGTTCCAGGTCACTACCCCCTGGGCATCTGGGTGACTAACCCAGGTGTGAAAGGTCCCCTAGTTTACTTACATTAATCTTATAAAAATCGCTGAAAGCTACCCTCCTCCAAAGACTACCAGCCCCCACCCTCGCATCCCTTATTCAACCCTACCTGTTAGAGAACTGGCTGCTGACCTCTGCTTTAGGAGTCAGCCCCGCAGATGACCCTCTAATAAACTTTTCTTAACCTGGACTCGGGCGTCCTCCTTCGGCTGACCTTTCACTTGGAACTTGGCCATTTATTGTAAGAGGTGTCAGTACTGGGTCTTCTTGGGCAATGGACTGTTCATTTCCCAAAAGGTTCTGGTGTTCAAGTGTCAGTTATATCCTGGTCCTTTGGTTCCCTCTGTGTGTGTTTTTGGGGGGTGGGTGGGTGGGGCTGAGACTTTGGTTCCTGGCGTAGTTGGAGGTCAAAGTTCTCACCTGGGTGCATGCTTCATATGCGTGACTCGTGTTTGTAGTCTGTTGCCTTTGAAAAACAGCTTATTATCCTTTTAAATAGGATAGGACTATTTTGAGCTGATTCAGTGGTTACAATAATAATATTCCTTATTTTTAAGACATTTGTTTTCAAATGAAGGATGATTATTTAAAAATTGGGTGCAGATCAGATCACATATTTTAAAAATCAGACTAAATATAACCTTTACCAGGTTGCTAAGAATCCCTGGTAATCCTGTGGTTATGTGTATCAAGGTAATTGGGAAAAACAACAATTATCTCATGCATTTTTGTAATGCAGGCAGCTACTCATATCTTCAGAACCCAAAGTGATACTGTCTGATTGGACCTACCCAATTTCTCTTCTCATACATAACCTAAAGTATTCTGTTATATATTGTCATTGTGTAATTTTTTCCCAAGAAATATTTTGTTTCTAGAGCTCAACAACTTGTAGAAGTCATAAACTTTGATCATAAGTTCAGGATAGCAAAACTTCAGTGTAAAGAAACATTTGACCATTGCCTATCTGACCAAATGGTCTAAATATTGTTGTTGTTGTTTTGTGACACAGAGAGAGAGTCAGAGAGAGGAACAGCCAGGGACAGACAGGAAGGGAGAGAGATGAGAAGCATCAATTCTTCGTTGCACACCTTAGTTGTTCATTGATTGCTTTCTCATATGTACCTTGACTGGGGCGCTATAGCAGAGTGAGTGACCCCTTGCTCAAGCCAGCGACCTTGGGCTCAAGCTGGCAAGCCTTGCTCAAACCAGATGAGCCCGCGCTGAAGCTGGCGACCTTGGGGTCTCGAACCTGCGTCCTCTGCATCCCAGTCCGACGCTCTATCCACTGTGCCACTGGTTGGTCAGGCTGGCCTGAATATCTCTTATGTCCCTTTTATTCTAGCTAAAGGATAATTTTTACAACAACCTTTTCTCATGACAATCAAAAATGTTGTGTGGCATGCCAAGCTAAAATCAACTTTTCAATATGAAGAGAAAATATAAGCTTTTGTCAAAATAGCTAGTACTTGCAGTTTCATTTAGGGAATATTTAATAAATATCCACTATGTATATGTTGTTTTACTTGATCTGTCTGTCACCCCCTTAGTCAGAGCCTTTGCATATATGGAAATGTGTTATTTTGTTTCTCACCTTGGCTTCACTCTTTCATGCACATTGAGCCTAACTGACATGTATAACTACTGGCCACATGACATGGTTCTGTGCTGCATATGGATACAAGGGGGCAGGAGTTCCTTATACTATTCCTGATGCAGCAAACAGAAAGATAATATTTCTAGGGAAGCTTCAGGAAGTGCAGCTTGCATTTTTGTATGTGTGTATTTTAGGTATGGTGTTGAACCATAGATTTTAAAGTACCACAGTCCTATTAAAATGGTTTTATTTATCTCAAGTCTTGACATTGTTCAGCAAAGATTTGTTTTTAAGTTTATTAGAGGAAACCAGTCTTATTCATTGTGGAAACTCAGTAAATGTTAAGTCAAATTCCCCATGTAATCAATATCAGGGGATTTAAGTTAATACACTTTTGGAAAGTATTAACTTTACAAAATCAAAAGGACCTTTATAGAGCTTACACAAGGAGAAATCCATTGGTTAAATGTATTTTCTCAAAAGTCAAATTTAGTTCTTGGGAAACATTAAAGCAATACAAAATATAGACAGATAATTCTCATGTGAATATTGTATAGATGTATAGTGACTATACTGTATAGATAAATAGACTGACATACTATGTAGACATATAGGTTTTGTCTAGGCCTTGAGAATGGCAAGATAATCATGAGTAGAACCGCCATTTTAAATTATTATAAATTTCCAGTTGGTGTATGTATTTGTAGAATTCACTCACACATATAAAAAGCTTTCATTTCTCTTGTCTGTACTTCTATCCATAGCTATTGTCTAGAATTGAAGTTTTCTCTTTTATCTAAATGGCTTATTCTTTTTAATAAATCTTTTCTCATAAAGATTTTTCTTTCAGGAACTGTTCTGGACTATTATTGCTTTTCTAACATGTTCAGGTATTCTACTAGGGTTTTATATATATGGCGCAACTTCTCTAGAGGGTGGGGCTATTGTTTTCCCCCAGGTGGATGGAGGAGAGTGTGCCAACCAAGAAAGATGGCATCTGTGATATGGCAAAAGAACTCAGCACAGGGGTCCTGGCAGGTGTCCCTTCAGCTCTCTCCCCAGATCCATAAACCCTAGTTTCTTTTCACACGACTCTAGTTTGCTCTGCTGTCCTTCCGTGGGAGCCCAGGGTGAGTGGCTGTGAATGAGATTTTGTGCATTGGCCATTTAGGAGTGTTACGTGTCTCTAGCAGACTCTGGTCTCTCCCTGGTGGACAGGATCCCTGCTGATTTTCACATGCAAATGTTATGTGGGTGCCTCTTCCCAGCTCTGGTGCTCTGGGCTGGGGATTCCTATGTGGGGTTGAGAACACACTCTTGTAAGGGGAACCCCCCACAGCTGAGATACCCCTCCAGGAGCTCAGCCACTATCTGTGGGAGCAGGGCTAGTCCTTTTCTCATGTCTGTTTCTGCCAACCTCGATGTGACTTCTGTCAGTCCGTGGCTATAAGACTTCTCTTCAGCTAGTCTTCAGTTGGTTATTCAGGTTGAGATTGCTTTATATTTTAGCTGTAATTACAGTTTGGTCCTGGGAAGAGGTGAATGTAACATCCACCTACTCCATTGCCACCTTTGATCCTCTATTACTAATTTCTTAATTTATTTGCCAAACATACTAAAGCTGTTAGAAGGTTGTGGTGACTTATAACCACTTATGTGTTAAATTTCATAGTTATTTGGCATATAAATGTTATTTGAATGTAACCAAGATAATACATGAACAATTCCAAACGTCTAATAAAACTTACGATTTCAGTTAAATATAGGACACATTTATATAATGTCACTGATTCATTTTCATAGTGTTCTAATTATAAAGCGATGTGTCCTACCATTTTTAAAAGGGAGAGCTCCTAACTTCTCTCTCCTCTCCTGGAACTAGGAAAGGGATTGCACTGTGGACTATTTGGTGTGTGTTGGGTTCTCTATACATTGATGAAAGTGATGAGTGAATGAACACTTAAGAATGAATAATGCATATATTAGGTATAGTTACACATACTTTGCTAAACCATTAACTGTGAGCATACTCTCTACCATGGAGCAAATAGTTATATCAACTCATAATTCTGCTTTCCCTGGTAGCTTGAGGAGAGGCAGCTAATCAAATACTCATGCCTGGCATTGCCACAGTCCTAGGTTTGTGTATTTCATCAAAAACTGGGTCTGATGTTAATATTCTACCCTTGCTTGGTCTTGTTTCTTGTTCTGATCCTTTCTACATAGAGCCCTGGTTCTGTGTTGCCTCTTGATTTGCTTGCTTCTTAGTTAGGTACAGGTCCTCATTATGTGCTGAGCCACGTCACTCTGACTACTTTCTTGTATAAGAACCAAAGTACTAATTGCAGTGGGCTCTTAGTTATTAGGAGGATGACTCTGGAAGTTGTGACCAATGGATCAGACGAAGCCATGAGTGACATAGAGCCTTCAGTTGACTACCATTTCACTATTTGTAAAGGTTGTGTGGTCTTATTCTATAGGATGATGATGAAAAGAAGGGAAAGAAATATTTGGAGCAAAATGGAAAAGAATTCTTTTAAGATCCAAGGAAGTGTAAAGTCAAATTAGTGGTCTAGTGTTCTGGGAGGGAACTACTGCCTCCACTTTGTCTTGAAAGTTAGATAATAACAGGATGTAAATCTAGGGACATGGGCTAAGTCATCACCACTCTCCTTTTTAGGATTTAGAGTCCCTGAAATGGAAATTGTATAAAAAGTCTCAGTGTGGCAGTTGAGAGTGAGAAAAATGGCCCTGGATGCCTGCTGCTCCAGATGTCACTTTTACTAGAACATCAATCAGCTGAGGGGGTAGCACCACGCTACCATATCCCTTTGGGAAAGTAACCCCAAAACTGTGTGGCTTGACACAACTGTTTCCTTTTTGAGTAAGAATCTTTAATCCCAAGGAGATTTAGAAATACAATAATATATCTATACAGTTGAAATTTTAAGTACTTTTAAAACTTAAAATGTTTAATAGAATTTGGTTATTCCAGTATCTACAGATTAACTCTGTAATTCCAGTAGAGAAATGTACCATTGAGTAATTAATTTCAATTATGGTGTTTAAGTTGAAATTTTAACAAGTTTGCAACGATAATAGAACATTTAAGAGAACTTAAGAATTATTATGTATATTTAGTACATTTATTAGATTTATCATAATATTTAAGAAGTTGGGCAAGTTTATCGGTCTGTCAAACAAGGTTACTTAAAAAGGGAATTAGTGCTCGCTTCAGCAGCACATATACTAAAATTGGAACGATACAGAGAAGATTAGCATGGCCCCTGCACAAGGATGACACACAAATTCATGAAGCGTTCCATATTTTTAGAAAGCCTCTTCAACAAATGGTGCTGGGAAAACTGGAAAGGCACATGCAAAGGAATGAAACTCGACTACAGTTTGTCCCCTTGTACTAAAATTAATTAAAAATGGATCAAAGACCTAAATATAAGACCTGAAACTATAAAGTACATAGAAGAAAACATAGGTACTAAACTCATGGACCTTGGTTACAAAGAGCACTTTATGAATTTAACTCCAAAGGAAAGGGAAGTGAAGGCAAAGATAAATGAATGAGACTACATCAGACTAAGAAGTTTTTGCATAGCAAGAGAAACTGATAACAAAACAAACAGCCAACTAAATGGGAGATGATATTTTCAAACAATAGCTCAGATAAGGGCTTAATATCCAAAATATACAAAGAACTCATAAAACTCAACAACAAACAAATAATCCAATAAAAAAAAGGGAAGAGGACATGAACAGACACTTCTCCCAGGAAGAAATACAAATGCCAACAGATATATGAAAAGATGCTCATCTTCATTAGCTGTTAGAGAAATGCAAATCAAAACAATGAGATACCACCTACAATGAGATACCACCTCACGCCTGGTAATAACAAGTGTTGGAGAGGCTGTGGAGAAAAAGAAACCCTCATCCACTGTTGGTGGGAATGTAAAGTAGTACAACCATTAGGGAAGAAAGTATGGTGGTACTTCAAAAAACTAAAAATAGGACTACCATATGACCCAGCAATCCCTCTGCTGGGTATATGCCCCCCAAACTCAAAAACATTGGTACATAAAGACACATGCAGCCCCATGTTCATTGCAGCACTGTTCACAGTGGCCAAGACATGGAAACAACCTAAAAGCCCTTCAATAGATGACTGGATTAAGAAGATGTGGTACATATATACTATGGAATACTACTCAACCATAAGAAATGATGACATCGGATCATTTACAACAACATGGATGGACCTTGGTAACATTATACTGAGTGAAATAAGTAAATCAGAAAGAAACAAGAACTATATGATTCCATACATAAGAGAGACATAAAAATGAGACCAAGAGACATTTACAAGAGTGTGGTGGTTATGGGGGGGGGAGAAGAGGGAGGGGGTGGGGGAATGGAAGAGGCACAAAGAAAACCAGCTAGAAGGCGATGGAAGACAATTTGACTTTGGGCGATGGGTATACAACATAATTAAATGTCAAAATAACCTGGAGATGTTTTCTCTGAACATATGTACCCTGATTTATTAATGTCATCCCATTAAAATTAATTTTAAAAGAGGGAATTAAATATATTAAATTTATATTTACAGTTAAAAAAATTTTAAGGTAATTTAATTAAGTGACCAGATTTCCCTTTAAGGTGATTATAGAATCTGCTAGATTTCAAAATAGATCAAAATATGATTTGTAAACAGAACTTAAATGTTTATGGAAGATGTAGGATTTTGAATTTATAATTAGTAATTCTAATAAATTGAATATTGATTTTTAAAAACCAAATTAATGTCCAAATCTTTTCTATTCACATAAGTCAACTCCCAGGGCATCAAAAAGCTTGCATTAAACATTATTTTCTGCATATAGTGGCTCAAAGTTTAGTCCTGAAAATAAGGCTTTTGCTTCCTCTGAAAAATTTTTTTGCTTCCAAATGCATGAGCTGCAGATTTTGGAGGTGTTGAGCATGTGAAAAATATCTGATAAAAATGTCTCTATGTGTTAATGCATGGGAAGGATTCTATAAGCTTTCCTCAAATTAACTTTTTCAAATTAGAACAACCTGTGGGATGAGTGTTGCTTGGAAGAGTCTCCCCAAAATGCTTACCCAGTCTTTGGTTGGTTCCAGTGTCCCACTGTCCAGTGTAGCATCTGGGATTAACAGAGTTTCATGTATTCCTCTGTGTGAGTTACAATTTTACTGTACATCTCAAACCCCTTCAGCTCCTAATTTGCTCTCCAGTGGTCTCTATGGACTGAAATGGAGAGATATTATTATAAGAGTATGTTAATTTTACTATGTGTCAAATTGGAAGGCTATATGTTAAGGACAACTGTAAGCCATGCCCTAAATAAAATCCATGAGTTGGCCGTGGCCTGTTGGATCAGCAGTAGGGCGTCAGCCAGCATGTGGAAGTCCCTGGTTTGATTCCTGATCTTGGTACACAGGAGAAGCAACTATCTGCTTCTCCACCCCTCCCCCTTCCCTCCTTCTCTGTCCCTTCTCTCTCATCATATCCCACAGCCATGGCTCAAAAGGTTTGAGCAGGTTGCTCCCTGGCACTAAGTATGGCTCCATGGCCTCACCTCAGGTACTAAAATTCGCTCGGTTGCCGAGCAATGGAGCACTGGCCTCAGATGGGCCCCATAAGGGGCTTGCTGGGTGGATCCCGGTCGGCACTTGTGGGAGCCTGTCTCTGCCTCCCCGCCTCTCACTTAAAAAACAAAACATACCCCATACATACCCCATGAATCATGTGATAATTACTTTAAATATTTTTGAGACTTCTTTTTTTATTTTTAGACTTCTGCATATGTCTTTTATAATTGATTAGATTGCTGGATAGATGGAAGTTCGGGGCACCTTATACTGTTCTAATAAACATTTCCTTTTCTCTCTCTCTCTTTTTTTTTTTTTTTGATAGAGTGAGTCAGGGACAGACAGACAGGAAGGGAGAGGGATGAGAAGCATCAGTTCTTAGTTGTTCATTGATTGCTTTCTCACATGTGCCTTGACCGGGGAGTGACAGCAGAGTAGTAACCCCTTGCTCAAGCCAGCAATCCTGCGCTCAAGCTGGTGACCTCGGGGTTTTGATCCTGGGTCCTCCGCGTCCCAGTCCGACGCTCTATCCACTGCATCACCGCCTGGTCAGGCTCCTTTTCTCTTTTGATTTCATCTCAACTAGCACAAACTGCGTCTTAAAAAATTACATGCAACTGTCAGGAACACCAAATATTTTTCCTGCATAATTTTAAAACTTATTGTTATTGCTGTTGTTACTTTAACATTGAAGCTGAACTGTTGGTTGTTATGATTCTATGGGCTGTGTGTACAGGGAGAGGGGATGAATGAGTGTTTCTTTCTTTTTTTTAGTTTTATTCACTTTTAGAGAGAGAGCAGAGAGGAGAGAGAAAGAGAGAGAGAAGGGTGGAGGGGTAGGAAGCATCAACTCCCATATGTGCCTTGATCAGGCAAGGCTGGGGGGAGAGTATACGTTTTAATGAATGTACATCTGGGTGAGACTGTCTGATGTTTCCTGCACAGTTTATCGAATGAAGGTCATGTGTTCATTGACTCTGTAAAGACAGTAGCATAAGCAACACATTTATATCCTTGCCAACGTTTCCAAGAGGCCGAGAAGGCTCTTATTTGTAGACCATACCACCTTTTCCACGATGTTCTCAATTTCCAGACCAGTGTAATAAGAACACTTTGTAATAAAAAAGGCCCACTAACAACTTGCAGGTATAAATTTCTCTAGTTGTAGAAATCACTAAGAAACCTACAGATATTTCATTCACTAGGCATTTGGAAATACCAGGTAGAAATGCTTTGAAACCAGTTTGTGTTTGGAAATCAAATTCTGAGTAGTAGAGAGTAGTAAATGAAGTATATCTTTTATTCTTGTATGGATTGTTATATTCATAGCTCTACTGTACTTATTTAAAATACTAACCAGTGCCTGCTATATGAGTGACATTCTGCAAATTGAAGAGATAGTTATAAAAGGAGCCACAAACAACAGTATTTTACCAAGTACTTAATATGAAGGTATTGACTCAAATTCTACAGAGTTGAGAGAGACCATCAAGGGAGGGCTTTCAGGAGGAGGTGGGGATTGGAGCAGGACTTCAAGGATGAATCACGTCTGGAAAGTGGAAGAGAGGACTTCGTTATGTGACATAGAATATCATTCACCCTTCCTGTGCCTTTTTCTTCACTATCCCCAGCAGTGATGATATAAATATTCACTAAGTGTTTTGACATAAGTACATTTTATTAACTTGTGAAATTTCCACCTTGTTAAAGAGAAT